>JAAGEH010000392.1:8042470-8270440 GCA_011751065.1 Lasiurus cinereus
GGATCCCACCTTCGAGGAGACTGTGATAACATCAAGGAAGGAAGGTGTCTGGGAGTGCAGCCAGCAGCTTGGATGTTCACGAGGTATAGTGGGGAGATCTACAAGGAAATTCTGATCTCAGGTTGGGATCCCTGTGTCAAAAACTCGGCTTCTGGAAATTAGATGCTTCCCTGTCATAGTCCCAGAGAAGATGCAGCCATTCTCCTCCTGCCCCATGTAACCCCTGACTGGTGTGTTTTTATTCTTTCAAAGGAAAAGTAAAAATTTGATAGCTTTCATTTTGTATAAAATGATGCCTAGATATCCCTGATTTTGGATTGCAGAGATAATGCAAGCATTGTTAATTATCTGGTGATGTGTGGTTCTTTGAAAACATAAGAGGAATGGAGGTTCCTTATTTTCCAAGCCAATTTGTCCTTTCCTTTCCTTCCTTCCTTCCTTCCTTCTTTCCTTCCTTCCTTCCTTCCTTCCTTCCTTCCTTCCTTCCTTCCTTCCTTCCTTCCTTCCTTTGTTGTATTTATTGGAGGTGACTGGTTAATAAATTCTACAGGTTTCCCAAGTCAAGTATCCTTCCAAACCAATTTAAATAGAAGCCATAATTCATACCTAGTTCAGCTTGATAAACCATCCAGCGCATCCCCTCTCCGCCCCTTCAGGCAGGCACCATGCTAGGTCTAGGCATTATTGTTTTACATCAGCACAAAGGTGGTTACAGTCACAATGGCCAGATCCATTCTTGGAGGATTTATGAACCTGAGCCAACAGACCATGTAGCCTTAGAGCCATAAAATCTTTTTGAATTCAAAGTTTCAAGGTTACTAAGTACCAAATATTTCTGTACAATTACCCATTACAAAGTCAAAGTCAGGTTGGAAAAACAATTCTTGGGTAATCCTTTTGCTTTCTCAGCTGCTTTTGGCAGAGAAGAACACTTGTATATTAACAAACCTTGTGCAATATGATGTGCACTTCTTTGGAAAGAAAGAGCCATAAAATACTTTAAAAGTTATAAATAGGTTTTAAGCTTGTCATATCCAAATTAGTACACATAGATGGCTCTGAATCCTTGGTTCTTATTCCATGGCAAGATCAATATTATTTTATTAGTTACAATAAATTATTGTCCACTTTGCTCAAAATCATAATCTGACTATTAAAGGCCAGAACCAAACGTAGAGTCTCACACTCATTTATCTATTTTCTTGCTTTCTCTGAAATAGAAATCAACTCCAGGCCCAAGGTATATGAAGAATTTTTGAGAAAAGAGAGTAACATTTCATGAAATTAGAGAAGCATTACTGCTGCTCACAGAGGTGCCTGCTCCAGAGCCAGTATGATTGGCACAGCAAGTCTCCTGCAGGGAGGGTTGATCTCATAGATGTCACTGCATCTTCTTCAGGTCAGTTAGATCCTCTGCAGAATTCTACACATATGAACACTGAAAAAATATTTACTGAAGAGATTTGATATCTTAAAGATATCTACCTATAAACTTGATGTTTGGGAAAAAATACATTGTTGATTAGAACTGACCACTTTAAGAGTATTTAGGCCAGACACTAAAACACACACACACACACACACACACACACACACACACACACACAAAATATCGCTTTGGTGAAGTCTTTTATTTTGATTGTTTGGAAACATTTGTCTTTTTGTTGTTGTTGTTGTTTCAGAGTGTGTGAACACTGAGTATAACCAACAGGTTTCTGTCCTTTTGAATAGACTCCTGATCCACTGTATTTTTGTTTTTCTGAGTGGGTTGGTCATTTTCTCTTAGTAACAGATAACAAATACATGTAATAGGTTATGCTGCTATTTTAGTGCGCAGAAGAATTGGCAGTCAGAAGCCTCATCAGTTCAGCTCAGATCCACCTTTGGGAGAATTCTATTCATTCTTCATTAAACCACATCTGAGCTGCTAAGCAAAATGAAATGGAAATTTGTAACTGCTATTCAATCATTAAAGTCATAATTTCTCTTTTATATCAAACATCCAGAAAATAGCAGAATAGGGTTTCCTGGAGAATGAGGGAAGGGCAAAAAATGAAAGTAAGTGGGGGAGGGCAAAAAGAGTTTACTGCCAACTTCACCCTACCAACAGTTTCACTCTGCCTGTGTAGAAGTAGTTGTAAATGCATACATACTTTAAATTCTATTCTATAAATTTGAAAGGCAAGGAAGAGAATGCAAATGTTTTAAACCCACCATATATCTCTTTACATTTTAAATTCAGGGTGTACTTTAGTTTTAAGTTTTTAAATAGTGGCTGCCTCAGAGCTGCCAAGCTATTTTTGATACTCTCCAAATGTATTGAATGACTCCCTGTTGATGACAGATTCATTATAATGGTGTTGCCTGTGTGCTGGGGAGAGGACAAAGTGTGGTAGAAATAGCCCTCGATCCCAAGACAAGAGACCTATGGTCCAGCCCAGGCAGTCATTAATCAGCTTCAAGACCTTGTTTACTATATTCCATTAAAAAGTAGGAATTTCATAAAAAGAAAAACTTGTGGCAGTCTTCCTTGAGTAGACACTACCTAGAATGGAGGAAGCTAGTCTGAACCTTTATTTACACATCTGTTTATAGGGTCACAGATTTATGAAACAGTACAATATTAATAAACATTCAAGTGTTATTTATTTACTTTTTAACTTCAACTACTTGAGGTCATTCTGTAAGATTAATACTTTTCCTGCTAGTAAAGGAAAGGCATTTTCATAACAGGAAATATAAAAATGTATAAAGAAGAAAATCAAAAGCACCCATAATTCTCAGAATAATGAATGATTTTAAAGTGTCTAATGACAGGTGTTTCTTGTACATAAATATAAACATATAAATACATAAGCATGAGTTCCCTTTACATTTCTACTACCAGCTTTTTTCAACTAATAGTATAAAGTAAGTTTCCCTATCATTAGTTTCCACAATTCGTTTTAAATGCCTAAATGGCATTTTATTATACCAATGCTCTCAAGTGTATTTAAGCAATCACCTTTTTTGGGTCATTTATGTTATTTCTAATTGTTCCCTATTATGAAGAGTTTGCAGGTTAACATACTTGTAGATAAATCCTTGAACAAATTCTGATTATTTCGAAAGGCTGGTTTCATGAAGAATTTTGTTTTGTTCAGTGCTAAACTCCTGACCCCTGAAATAGTGTTTGGTACATTAAAAAGTGCTTAAATATTTATTGATTGAATGAATAAACTCTTGTAAGTTTATCTATTAAGTTGAAGGATATGCCCATACTTACCTCTTTTAATACATATTGTCAAATTGCCCTCCAAAAGATAGTATCAGGTTTTATTTCTACCAGTAGCATATTGATATTAGCATTCCAGAATCTGCAGATCTGCAGTGACACTGTTGAGATAGAATACTTTTGTTTGCAAAGTAAAAAAAGAAAATCCTATCTCACACAGAGTTAAGTAATAAAAAGGATCTTTGGTCTTCTATAATTCAAAAGTCCAGGAAAGGCTTCCAGTGTGGTTTGACCACAAAGGTCATGTTGTCACCAAGACTCTGACTCCCTTTGTTGAGGTCCTCCTGCCTTTGTCTTCTCTGCTGGCTGGCTTTGTTCACTTCCTCAAGGTAACAAGGTGGTTGCCAGCAGCTTGCAGAGCCATGAGCTTCCTTGGTCACATGCCGAGGAAAATAGATTTTTTTTTTTATAACTGTCACACAAAAGTCTGATCTTTCTTTTGGTTTTATCATCTTAGGTTGCAAACTCACCTTTAAACTAATCATAGAGGCCAAGGAATGCATAGGTCTGGGCTCCATTCTGTTTTCCCACCATGGGACAAATTGCTAGAGCACAGGAATGAGATACTGATTTGCTCAGGCCGGTTACGGCCCACACCTGGAACTGGGAAACCCTACCGAACATGGTTGGGAGATAATGAGTTCTTCAGGGAAGAAATGGTAGAGTAAATGCTTTGGAAACAACAAAAGGCTTCACTGACAATCAGCATTTAATTTTTAAAATATAGGTATTTTCTAGGGTAAAAACACTCTAGGCCTTGTGCCTCTTGGATTTGCTTTTCATTAACATTATGGAATTAGCTCTTCCAGGATTCTGGTGTTCCTTTTCTCAAAAGAACTTAGAAGTGGAAGGTTAGTGCAATGGACTACAGCTTCCATGGCTCCAGGAGGCCTTGGGGATGCAATAGATGGCTCATCTTCACCTTCTTTACTATTCTAGATTCCATTCATCCTCAGCTAGCATGCTGCATAGTCTTGGTGTTTTGCCTAGAGTTCTTCGGAGAAATAGAACCAACAGGATATATAAAAATCATTTAGGTAGATGGATGGATGGCTAAATAGGTTGATTTAAGGAATTGGCTCATGCAGTTGGAAACCTAGGCAGGACATATATGTTACAGTCTTGAGGCAGAATTCCTTCTTCTCTAGGAAACCTCAGATTTTGCTCTCAAGCCTTTCAACTAGTTAAGGTCCACCCATAATATCTTTTCTAATAAAAGAGTAATATGCAAATTGACCATATCTCCACTACATCCACAAGCCACACCCACCAGCCAATCAGGAGAAAGTATGCAAATTAAACAAACCAAGATGGCTATGGCCACAGAGAGAATAGGAGGGAGGCTTGGGTTGCCTCTGGTGATGGAGGAAGCTAAGATTTCTGCACACCCTGGCCAGCCTAGGCCTCCACTTAAGGCAACAAAGTTTCAATGGCTGCTGCCACTGAGCAAGCAGAAGGCTTGGCTCCACTCCAGACTACAAAGTTTCAATTGTAGAAGATAAATAAATCCCAGATACCAGGGCCTCCCCTTATGTCACTGGGGGGTGTGGCCAGCCTTCAAACCACCACAGTCCCCTTGCCCAGGCCGCCCCACACCCCAAGGGAACCCCCACTCTGATCTGGGACACCCTTCAGGGCAAACCAGCTTGCTTCCACCCACGCACCAGGCCTCTATCCTATCTAATAAAAGAGTAATATGGAGATTGACCATCACTCTAACACACAGGATGACTGCCCCCATGTGTCAAAAGATCCTGCTCCCGTGTAGACACAAAATGGTCACCACAAGATGGCCAGCAGAAGAGGGCAGTTGGGAGAGACCAGGCCTGCAAGGGAGGGCATTTGAGGGTGATCAAACCTGCAGAGGAGGGCAGTTAGGGGTGACCAGGCCAGCAGAGGAGGGAAGTTGGGGGTGACCAGGCCTGCAGGGAAGGGCAGTTGCAGGGGACCCAGGCCTGCAGAGGAGAGCAGTTAGGGGTGGCCAGGCTCACAGGGGAGGGTAGTTAGGGGCAAACAGGCTGGCAGGGGAGCAATTAGGCATCAATCAGGCTGGCAAGGGAGTAGTTAAGGGGTGATCAGGCTGGCAGGCAGAAGCAATTAGGGGCAATCAGGAAGGCAGGCAGGCAAGCAGTTGGGAGCCAGCAGTCCTGGATTGTGAGAGGGATATCCGACTGCAGTCGGACATTCCTCAAGGGGTCTTAGATTGAAGAGGGAGCAGGCTGGGCTGAAGAACACCCCCCCCCGCAAGAATTTTGTGCACTGGGCCTCTAGTCTAGAATAATCTCCTTAAGGTAGTGATTGTAAATATTAATAACTCAACAAAATTCCTTCACTGTAACATCTAGACTAGTGTTTGGCCAAAAACCGGGGACTAGAGCTTAACCAAGTTGACAGATAAAATTGACTATTACAGGCTGTGATCAAGATGCTCACCTCTGAGGTATGAGTTCCTGGTCACCATGTCCTCTCATGATGTAATTGCTGCATTTGTCTGTTATTAAAACTAGGGGCCTAGTGCATGAATTTGTGCACCTTGAAAGGAACTGTGGGTTGCAAGGCTGCGGTGAGCACAGGGGCAGGTCTCAGCCCATCCTCCACACCCCTGCCTCACTTCTCCCACCGTGGTCTCCTTTCTGCTGGCAGCCCTGCTCCTGCCACCACTCCCACATGTTGACTGCTGATGGCACTGGCTCTGCTCACACCTGCTGAGTGATCGGGGCTGATGCCAGCAGTGAGTGCAAGTGGTGGCTGTTGCCCCGATTGCCCTGTAGGAGCAGGGGGAGTTGAAGAAGCCCTTAGAGGTGATTTGGGCTGGCAGCAGCTCTTTGCACCCACTAATGGCACCAAGTGATTGGGGCCAGTGCCTGGAACCAACAGCAGGTGCAAGCGGCTGCTCCAGTGCTGGCAGTGGGTGCAAACGAGGCTAGTGCCAGCAGCAGGTGTGAGCGCTGGGCAGGACCTCGGCACGCAGGAGCAAAGAATTTTCAGTAATTACCAGAGGCTCACCCCGATGACAGTGACTGGTGCCCCACCTTAGTCTGGCACCACCATTCATCTGCTCCACCATCCCACTGCAGCCAACATCCATCTTGTTCCATGCTCTGCCGCCTGCTGCTGATGCCAGTCATGTTCTGTGTGCAGCCCCTGGTTTTCAGCACATGTCATAGTGACTGGTGTTCAGTTGTTCGGTTGTTCTGCTGTTTAATCTATTTGCATATTAGGGTTATATATATATATAGATTGGGCAAGGAAGTACCAAGAAGTATCCAAGTGGATCACATGAGTGACAAACTTATTCTTGCCACTTTAGTATAAACGAGCCCTATTTCTTCCTGACAATTGTGGTCAATTATCCCTGTCAGGATTGTGACTCTTCTTATTGTCTGATGGTTCCTGGATGTAAGGGGCCTGAAGTGCTTAGGTGCCAACTGTAGCTTTAGTTCTATGTGACTCTATGTCTTCTGAAACTAGAATTCTCTCTCTAACTCCATTTATCCCTTACATGTTTTGCTATTCTTTTTAAGTATATTTTCTTTGACATATGCCTTCAACTACAAAAACTGTATTTTTCTTAAGTCATTAGGCTTTTATATTTACCCTTACTTGGTGCTTTTCTTCTTCTTACATTTCTGTGCTCTGATTTCCAATAATTATTTTTGTTTATCTCAAAGAACTTCCTTATATATTTCTTGCATAACTGGTTTTCCCAATATGTAATTACTTTAAATTTTTGTCTTTATAATTGTTTTCTTTTGTTGGGGGTATTTTCTCTGGTATAAACTTTAATTAAAGGTTAATAGTTATTTTTTCTTTTGATACTTTAATGATGTCTTCTGGTTTCAATAGTTTCTGTTGAGAAGTCAGCTGATACTCTTACTGTATTATTTTTCTTTTAAAAACTGTTTTTAAAATTTTGTTTTTGTTCATTTATTTTTATTTTTAAACAGTTTGACCATGAAATGGCTAGTTATGGTTTTCTTTGTATTTCTTCTGCCTGAGTTTTGTTGAACTTCTGGAATTTATGCCTTTCATCACAACTGGAAAATAATTTGAATACTATTTTCTTAAATGTTTCTTCTATGTCATTCTCTTTTCTCCATTGAGAGGACATAGCTCATTTTCTCTCAAATGGTATATATGTTAGTAATCACATTCCTGATAATCCTTAGTTTTTAATTCTGTGCTTTAATTGCATTATTTCTATAAACCTGTCCTTGATTTTATGAAGTCCATTTTTTTCTGGTGTCCAGACTTCTGTTAAACACATCAGGTGACCTCTAATTTTCAATATTGCATTTTGAAGTCCTAGAATGTTTAACATTCTTATGAATTACAGAATTTTCTGCTGAAATATTTCATATTTTAATCTAATTTATATATTTTCCTTTAAGTTATTATTTGTAATTATTTTGAAGTCCTTCTAAGCTAACTCCAACAGTTGGATCTTTTCTATGTCTGCTTCTATTGATCATCCTTTCTCCTTATTATCATCATATTTTTTCTCTTTATTCCTGTGTCTGGTAATAATTTATTATATGCTGGATTATGTTAGAGCAGCTCTACATTATGTAATTTTCCTCTGAAGTATGTTGAATTGTGTACCAGTAGGCATTTACATTACTGGCAAGTCACGTAGATTCTGTCAATATCTGATTAAGAATGTTTATGGTTAGTGATTTTCAATTATTTTCTTACTTCTAAAAGATAGACCTCATTCTTAAGCATGAACTTTCTGGAGTCTCATCTGAATGAGTGTTCACCAAGATCTTTACAATTTGAATGGGTTGGAATTTTAAGATCTTCATAGCATTTTGCAACCTCTAAAAACTTTGCTCATCAATTAGCCTCTCCACACCTGTTTTTTTCTTTTTATTTTATTAAAATATGGGTTTCCTTTCTTTTTAAGTATATTCTGCTTGGTTTAAAATCCCAGTAGAATTTTTATGCATATTTTTTGTTCGTTATCTTTACTTCTTCCTCACCTGATCTTTGTTTCTTCTGCCCAGTGAAACTGACACTTTATGCTTGGGCCTTCTTTCCTGAGTCAAGAATTTGAAAATAACTTTAGGAAAAAATTTGGAGTAAATGGAGAACTCATATATTTCCATTCTCTTAAGAATTATACCCTTGAATTGCTTGCTGTCTAATGCATTTCAGCAGTTGGTTGATATATTGTACTCAGCCTTTATAATTCTTATTTAATTGTGTTTGATACCAGCTACTTTATCATGGTCTTAACCATAATTGCTTTAAATCAGTTATAAATATGGATATTTTGGTAAAAACCTATTTACACTAAAAATATTAATGTACTTCTTTATTTTTAAAATGTAGCTTTAGGCTTATTATATAGCAACTAGGGGCCCAGTGCACAAAATTCATGCACGGGGTGGGGAGGTGTCCTTCAGCCTGCTCCCTCTCCAATCTGGGACCCTTTGAGGGATGTCCAACTGCCCATATAGGCCCGATCCAGGTAGGATTGGGCCTAAACAGGAAGTTGAATGTTCCTCTCACAATTAGGACTGCTGGCTCCCAACTGCTCACCTTCCTGCCTTCCTTATTTCCCCTTCCAGCCTGATCACCCCCTAACCACTCTCCTGCCAGCCTGTTTGCTCCTAACTTCCCTACCCTGTAGCCCTGGTCACCCCCAACTTCCCTCCTCTGCTGGCCTGGTCACCCCTAACTACCCTCCCCTGCAGGCTTGATCACCCTCAACTGCCCTCCCTTGTAGGCCTGGTCCCTCCCAACTTCCATCCCCTGCTGGCCATCTTGTGGTGACCATCTTCTGTCCACATGGGGGCAGGATCTTTTGACCAATGGGGGCAGTCATCTTGTGTGTTGGAGTGATGGTCAATCTGCATATTACTCTTTTGGTAGATAGGATAGAGACCTGGTGCACAGGTGAAGGCCAGCTGGTTTGCCCTGAAGGGTGTCCTGGATCAGGGTGGGGGTTCCCTTGGGATGTGGGGTAGTCTGGGAGAGGGGATTGTGGTGGTTTGCAGGCCAGCCACACCCCTCTGAGACCCAAGGGGAGGCTCTGGTATCTGGGATTTATTTATCTTCTACAACTGAAACTTTGTAGCCTGGAGCAGATCCAAGCCTTTTGCTGGCACAGCCATTGAAACTTTGTTGCCTTAAGTGGAAGCCTGGGTTGGCCAAGGTTTGCAGAAATCTTTGCTTCCTCCATCACCAGGGGCAATCCAAGCCTCCCTCCTGCTCTCTCTGTGGCCATAGCCATCTTGGTTGGGTTAATTTGCATACTCGCTCTGATTGGCTGGTGGGCATGGCTTGTGGATGTAGTGGAGGTACAGTCAATTTGCATATTACTCTTTTAATTGATAGGATTAGTGTTGGTTGCTACATGACAACAACACTTGGATTATCAGCAAACTTTTACCAAAAATGCAGATTTTTCTTTGTCTGTTTATAATGTACGTACTCATACAGACAAATTTATCAGAGTAAATAAATACCTTCTTCATGCTAAACTTTTGCCTTAACCAAAAGACAAAGAAACTGTTCACTTTAATAACAGATTTTGTAATACAGAAGAAATTTAAGAATCATGGATTCACCAAAGTTAGCTTCCAGCTTAACCTCCTTATCCATCAATTTCTGGGCAAATTGTGTAAAAAATCTCAAAGTTTAGCCTAGGAAATGTTTATATTAATCACAATGCTCAGGAACAGTGTAAATAAACTAAGACCAACATAAAGAAACAAAATTACAGTGCATGTGTGTCTTTCAAGAGATCCATAGGCTCAACGTGTATAAATCTTCACTGCCTCAGAATCCTTTCTTTTTCTGTCATAGATAGGTGAATTTGTTCTTTACAAAAGTAATTTTTTGCCTCCACGCATAGAATTTTATGCTTATTGATATAAACATTGCTTAGGTGTACATATATGAGTTTTTTAAAAGGACATTGGAGTGCGGAGGAAACAGAAGTGTTTGGCAAGACCATGCACACCCCCCTGTTCTGCCTACACTGGACAGAGAAGGGACATGTTTCTAGATGTGTGGTTTTGCCAGAAAATAATAGCTTTATACTGGTTTGGCTTTCTCTTTCTAGGTGAAACTTCGTGGGCCTGAAAATGTCATTCCAGATGTTTTCTCTGATGTCTGAATATTGATCTCTCTTCACCCAGCAATACTTTTGCATAACAGCAAGTATATGTCCTCATTGTGAGCTCCAGAAACTTGGAATGTAGAAGGGATAAATAAAAAAGATAGCATAGCAACCAGTTGATGGAGTGTAGGAGTGTCATTAAAGGAAGGCAGGCAGTCTATCTATATACTTAAAGTACTCCAGTTAGAAAGTAATTCATCAGGTTCTGCCAAAAAGACAAGTGCCAATACATTAGCTACAAAGCACACTGAAAAGTCAAGCACAATCAAGGTTTCTGTCAGACTCTGGCAGTAATTCTGAGGGGACCTTTGTATAAATCAAGAAACTTTTCTGCCCTGTGTTGTAAATCACATAAACAGCAACAAAATTATGTTATAAAGATTAATATACATGCAGATAGATATAATTATTAAGACATCTATTTCTGTTGGCAAAGCAAAATAATTCATCTGATTATACCCACAAAAACACAGTAAAACAACCCAAACATTTTATGAAAATAATTTATTTTGGTTTATCTGTTCTGTTTCTATTTATTTTACACTTTGTGAAAGTACTTAGCCCCCATTTATATATGCAACAATGTCAGTTTCAGCTTGCATCAAGAATCTATCTTACTATACAGTATCATAATTAAAACATTTTTTAAAACTTAAAACAACAGTTGAAGAGATTAATTCAGTGGTACAAAAGTTATTTAATTTAAGTAACTATATAGTTGGTTATTTTTCAAATCTTTCAAAGATGTTTATAAAATATTTTCCTTCACAGCATTGAAAACAGATATTTTGCCAATTGTATTTCTCTTCCTATCTATTTTTCATTTTATTTGTTTTAAACACTTTTGGCAGAAAATGCTATCATTATTTTTTTCTTAAGAAAATAAGTTCAGCAAATATTTTACATTAAAAATAGCAAATAAACACTTTCACTGGATTCCCTTTTTCTGCAAGAAATAGCATAGTACTAGATATCAAAATAAATTAATCTAGGTCCAAATACTATGTACAACAATGGACATTAAATATTTACTTTTTCTTGAAAATATGTTTCTCTCTGTATGTGTATATTTTTTCCTGTTGATGTTGAGATGTCATCATCTCAGCCATATTGGCAAGTTTGGAAAAAAATAAAACATGTATACTAGTAAAATATTGCAGCTTTGTATATATTTTTGAAATGTTAGAAAACCTAAATATACCTCATTTTCCCTGGAACTGTCTGGGATACTTCTATTATAAATCCTCTATATGCCAAATTTATTAGTTAAGGATTTTCAGAAGTAACCTTAGCTCATATCAATCCATAAATAAGATGAGTTAAAAGATATTTAGTCAATTTTCTATCTTATTCGTTTAAGGCAGAAATAATTATGCGCATGACATGCCTCGGTATTCTGATTTGTCTGCCACTCTTTTATTAATATTAGATGAATATACTTGAGGTATTTTATACCTCAACAAAGTCTTATTAAACTGCATAACCAGGAGGAAAGGGGTAGAACATGAAGATTTTAGAATAAAATAAAAATTTAGTTAACTAGCGTGGGCCGGTTTGGCTCAGTAGATAGTCGGCCTGCAGACTCAAGGATCCCAGGTTCAATTCTGGTCAAGGGCATGTACCTTGGTTGCAGGCACATCCCCAGAAGGGGTTTGCAGGAGGCAGCTGATTTATGTTTCTCTCTCATCAATGTTTCTAACTCTATCTCTCCTTTCCTCTCTGTAAAAAATCAATAAAATATATTCTAAAAAAATTTAGGCCAAAGCCGGTTTGTTCAGTGGTTAGAGCTTCGGCCTGCTGACTAAAAGGTCCCAGGTTCGACTCCAGTCAAGGGCACATACCTTGGTTGTGGGTACATCCCCAGTGGGGGGTGTGCAGGAGGCAGCTGATCGATGTTTATCTCTCATTGATGTTTCTGACTATCTCCCTTCCTCTCTGTAAAAAATCAATGAAAATATATTTTAAAAAATTTAGTTAACTATAAATAGAAGTTACATGTAGGAAGAAGACTGCTTTTTCCTCACTTGGAAAACAATGAACTGCTCAGCATTATCCATTTGCACATGTCAAGTAATGGGTCCCCCAAAAAAGGATTCTATTTGAAGACGTAGCCTGTAATAGTAGCGTAAACTCTATAAAATGTGCAATACAGGAAAAGGAATGAACAAAACTTCTAAATTGTGATTTTGTTTGTCAATAGCAATGAAACGATCAGAACACCTAATTTCAGAACATACTAGAAGAGCCCAACTGGTGTTGCTCAGTGGTTGAGTGTTGAGCTAAGAAGCAGGAGGTCACGGTTCAATTCCTGGTCAGGGCATATCGATGTTTTTCTCTCTCTGTCTTTCTCCCTCCCTTCCACTATCCTTAAAAATAAATGGAAAAATATCCTTAGGTGAGAATTAATAACAACAAAAATTAAGAAAATTTCATTTATAACCATATTAAAAATAAATTACTTATGAATAAACTTAACAAAATTCATACACTATACAACATCATTGAAAGAACCTAAAGGAGACCTACATAAATGAAAAGACATACTATGTTCATAAGTTGGAAGACTTAATGGTGAGATGGCAATGTTTTCCGAACTGATCTACAGATTCAGTACAATCTCTTTCAAAATTCCAGCTGCTTTTTTTGCATAAATTAGCAAGCTGATTTTAAAATTGCAAGACTAAAAATAGCCAAAACAAAATTGAAAAAAAGCTAAGTACTTAAAATCATACTTCCTGATTTCAAAACTTACTACAAAATTATACTAATCTATTACAAATAAACTGGTGGCCACTAGTGATGTCAATAAGCACATAGGTTTGCTCTTATATTTTGTATTCTAGAGAAAATTAATATCTTAGTATAAATAGTAATAAAAATAAATGTTCATGGTGTGATATAAATAACACATATTAGGTGACATTTTTGGTGACATATTTGGTGACAAAAAAAGTCTACCAAAAATATTTCTAAAATAATAATATTTTATTTACCATCTTTCCAATGAGTGAAGAAAGCTTAATAGCCTATTTTCAGAATGACTATTATAGCCCTGGTGTTGCTCTAGTCTCATAATATTTCTCCAATGTAATTTATTATGCATATTTTAGTATACAATGGGATTGAACAAGTATAAGAAGTGAAAAGCCCTTCACCATTTCTACTGCCATAAATAAAAAATACTTAGTTTAAAAAAAAAGATAATGTGATACTGGCATAAAGTTAGACATATAGATCAATAGAATAGAATTCAGAAATACTAAACCCCTACATTTTCAGTCAATTCATTTTTGACAAGTGTGCCAAGAAAAGTAAATGAGAAAAGTATAGTCTTTTCAACAAATATGCTGAGACAACTAAATATCAACATGCAAAAAAAGTTGGATTTCTCTTTCATACCATATGCAAAAATTGATCCAAAATGGATCAGAACCCTAAGTATAAAAAGTAAAAGCGTAAGACTCTTAGAAGAAAACATAGGAGTAAACTTTTATTATCTTGGACTAGGCAATAGTTTCTTAGATATGGCACCAAATATAAAAGTACCAAAAAGAAAAAAGGAAATAGATAAATTAGACTTCATCAAAATAAAAAAACTTGTGTTTCAAAGAACACAATAAAAAAAAAACACAACTGGGGAAAATATTTGCAGATCACACAGTTATTTTAAAAACTTGTATCTTGAGTATATAAGAACTCTTAAAACTCAGTAAGAAAAAGAATAGTACCCCCAATTTTTAAAAAATGGGCAAAAGACTATATACAAATGGCCAATAAGCATATGAGAAGATGTTCACCATAAGTCATTAGGAAATGCAATAAAAACTACAATGAGATACCATTTCAAACTTATTAAGTTGCTTGAAATAAAAAAGACAATAAGAAGTATAAACAAAATGAAGAAACTTAAACTCTCATACATTGCTGGTGATAATGTAAAACAAAGCAGCCACTTTGGAAAAGTTTGATTGTTCTTCAAAAATTAAACAGAGTTACTATATGATCTAGAAATTTTATTCCTAGGTATATACTCAAGAAAATTGAAAATATAAGTTCTAAGAAAAAAATCTGTACATGAATGCTTTTAACAGCATTTTTCATGAAAGCCAAAAAATGGAAATGATCTGTCAACTAAGTAAAAAATAAAGAAATGTTGTATATCTATGTAATAGAAATTATTTAGCAATAAAATGGAATGAATTGCTGATGCGTGCTACCACATGGATGGACCTTGAAAACATTAAGGTGGTAAAAGAAGCAGATATAAAAGATCACATCCTATATAATAAGAGAGAAATATGCTAATTATCTGTTATGCTGTCAAGTGTAAGGACCAACCACATAAGGACTGGAGCATGGATCTGCAGGAGGGTGGGATAGCAAGCAGAGAGCTACAGGAGGGGGCAAGGCAGCAAGCTGTGGGGGAGGTGGGAGGGAAGCGACAGGAGGGCAGCGGGTGGAGAGGTATAGGAGGGCAGCAGCGACCTATTGGCAGGCAACCAATATTATATAATTACCTTTATATGAAATAGGAAGAATAGACAAATCCATAGAAACAGAAAGTAGATTAGAGATTGCTCACAGGAAGGAGATAGGAAGTAACTGCTAATGGTTTTGAGGTTCCTTTTGTGTAAAAAAATTTTTCAAAATATGATGACAATGATGGAAACACAACGCTGTGAATATACCACAATTTAACTGTAAACTTTTAAAAAAATTTTCCAAGACAGTTGTTGAAAACTTGGGCAGGTGGCCATCTCTGTGACTTTGGCATTGTATTATTCACCCCACTTTAGAAATGAATTCCCATTTCTTTTTTTAATTTCTTTTTCATTTTTTATTGTTTAAAATATTACATAAGTACACATATCTCCTTCCCTTCCCCTGATCTTCCCCCAGCCTCCCATATCCCCAGTTGTAAGCCCTCATCCTACCACCCCCAGTGTATTGTGTCCATTGGTATGCATGCATACAAGTCCTTTGGTTGATCTCTTTCCCCACCCCCCACCCCCAACACTCCTCAGCCTTCTGCTGTAATTTGACAGCCTATTTGGTGCTTTACAGCCTCTGTATCTATCTTTTTATTCATCAGGTTATAATGCTCTTTATTTTCCATAAATGAGTGAGATCATGTGGTATTTTTCTTTCATTGTTTGGCTTATTTCACATAACATAATGCTCTCCAGGTCCATCCATGCTGCTGCAAATGGTAAAAGTTCCTTCTTTTTTATAGAAGCTTAGTATTCCATTGTGTAGATGTGCCATAGTTTTCTAATCCACTCATCTGCTGATGGGCATTTAGGCTGTTTCCAAATCTTAGCTATGGTAAATTGTGCTGTTATGAACATAGGGGTGCATATAACCTTTCTGACTGGTGTTTCTAGTTTCTTGGGATATATACTTCTAGAAGTGGGATTGCTGGGTCAGATGGCAGTTTCATTTTTAGTTTTTTGAGGAAACTCTATACTCTTCTCCACAGTGGCTGCACCAGTCTGCATTCCACTAGCAGTGCACTAGGGTTCCTTTTCTCTGCATCCTTGCCAGGCCTTGTCCTTTGTTGATTTGTTGATGATTGCCATTCTGACAGGTGTCACATGGTACTGCATTGTTGTTTTGATTTGCATCTCTCTGGTAATTAGTGACTTTGAGCTTTTTTTCATATATCTCTTGGTCTTTCTTCTGTCTTCTTTCAAAAAGATTCTATTTGGGTCCATTGCCCACTTTTTAATTAGATCATTTATCTTCCTTTTATTAAGTTGTATAAGTTGCCTATAGATGTTGGAGATTAAACCTTTATCAGTGATAACATTTGCAAATATATTCTCCCATACAGCAGGCTTTCTTGTTTTGTTGATGGTTTCTTTTGCTGTGAAAAAGCTTTTTATTTTGATGTTGTCCCATTTGTTTATTTCTCTTTAGTTCCATTGCCCTAGGAGCAGTATCATTGGAAGAAATTGCTTTGGCATATATATGAGATTTCTCTGCCTGTGGATTTCTCTAGTATTTTTATGGTTTCCCATCTTATATTTAAGTCCTTTATCTATTTTGAGTTTATTTTTGTGTATAGTGTAAGTTGGTGATCTAGTTTCATATTTTTGCATGTATCTGTTCAATTTTCCCAACACCATTTATTGAAGAGACTGTCTTGACTCCATTGTATGTTCCTGCCTTCTTTGTCAAATATTAATTGACCATAGTGGTTTGGGTTGATATCTGGATTCTCTATTCTATTCCATTGGTCTATATGTCTGTTCTTGTGCCAATACTAGGCTGTTTTGAGAACAATGGCTTTGTAATACAGCTTTATATCTGGTATTGAGATCCCACCTACTTTGTTCTTCTTTCTCAGGATTGCTGTGGCTATTCAGGATCTTTTTTTGTTCCAGATGAATTTTTGGAGAATTCTTTCTAGTTCTGTAACATATGCCATTGGTATTTTAATGGGGAGTACATTGAATCTATAGATTGCTTTGGGTAGTATGGACATTTTAATGATGTTGATTCTACCAATCCATGAACATGGTATGTTCTTCCATCTGTTTACATCTTCCTCTATCTCGTTTTCAGTGTCCTGTAGTTTTCCAGGTATAGATCTTTTACCTCTGTAGTTAAGTTTATTCCTAGGTATCTTTAATTTTTTTGATGTGATGGTAAATGGGAATATTTTTTTAGTATTTCTTTCTGTAAGTTCACTATAAGTGTATAGAAATGCCATAGATTTCTTGGCATTAATTTTGTATACTGCTACCTTGCTGAATTCATTTATTAAGTCTAATAGTTTTTTGATGGAATTTTTTGGATTTTTTATGTACAATATCATGTCATCTGCAAATAAGGAGAGCTTTACTTCTTATTTCCAATTTGGATGCCTTTTATTTCTTCTTCTTGTGTAATTGGAATGGCTAATACTTCCAGTACTATGTTGAACAGGAGTGGTGAGAGTGAGCATCCCTGTCTTGTTTCTGATCTTAGGGGAAATGGTTTTACTTTTTGCCCATTGAGTATGTGTGTTTATCATATATGGCTTTGATTATGTTGAGGTATGGTCCTTCTATTCCCACCTTGTTGAGAGTTTTTATCAAGAAAGGGTGTTGGAGTTTGTCAAATGCTTTTTCTGCATCAATTGATATGACTATGTGATTTTTATCTCTCAATTTGTTTATGTGATGTATCTCATGTATTGATTTGAGGATATTGTACCATCTTTGCATTCCTGGGATAAATCCTACTTGGTCATGGTGTATGATCTTTCTGATGTACTGCTGGATCTGATTTGATAGAATATTGTTGAGGATTTTGGCATTTATGTTCAAGAGGGATATTGGCTTATAATTCTCTTTCATTGTGTTGTCTTTATATGGTTTTGGTATTAGGGTGATGCTAGCTTCATAGAATGAGCTTGGAAGTGTTTTGTTCTCTTGAATTGTTCGGAAAAGTCTGAGAAGGATAGTGTTTAATTTTTTCTTGAATGTTTGGTAAAACTCTCCTGTGAAGCCGTCTGGCCCTGGGCTTTTGTTTGCTGGAAGCTTATTGATAACTGCTTCAATTTCTTCCATAGTTATTTGCTTATTGAGATGTTTAGATTCTTCCTGATTGAGTTTTGGAAGATTGTATTTTTATAGGAATATGTCCATTTCCTCCAAGTTGTACAGTTTGTTGGAATAGAGTTGTTCATAGTACTTTTTAATAATCCTTTGTATTTTAGTGGGGTCCATTATTATTTCTCTTCTTTCATTTTTGATTTTGTTTATTTGGGTCCTCTCTCTTTCTTTCTTGGTGAGCCTAACTAGACGTTCTTCAATCTTGTTTATCCTTTAAAAAAACCAGCTCTTGGTTTTATTGATCTTTTTTATTGTTTCTTTGGTCTCTATGTTATTTATCTCCACTCTGATCTTTACTATTTCCTTCCTTCTGCTTACACTTGGCTTTTCTTGTTTCCTCTCTTTCTAGCTCTTTGAGTTGTAGGGTTAGGTAATTTATTACCATTGTTTCTTGTTTTTTGCAGTAGGCTTGTACATCTATGAACTTCCCTCTCAAGACTGCTTTTGCTGTGTCACATAGATTTTGGATTGTTGAGTTTTCATTGTCATTTCTTCCCATGATGTTTTTTTATTTCTTCCTTGATCTCTCTGGTTACCCAGTCATTGTTTAATAGCATGCTATTTATTCTCCATGTGTTTGATTTTTGGGATTGTTTTTATTATAGTTGATTTCCAGTTTTATGCCACTGTGATCTGAGATGCTTGATATAATTTATATCTTCTTGAGTTTGAAGAAACTTTGCCTATGACCCAACATATTGTCTATCTTTGAAAATGACCCATGTGCACTTGAGAAGAATGTATATTCCATGGCTTTGGGGTGAAATGTTCTGAAGATGTCAATTAATTCTATCTAGTCTATTGAGTCAATTAGGATTGATATTTCTTTGCGAATTTTTTGTTTAGAGAATTTGTCCAATGGTGATAGTGGGATATTAAAGTGATTATATTGCTGTTAATCTCTCCCTTGATATCCAGGAGTATTTTTATGTATTTGGGTGTTCCTGTGTTGGGTGCGTATTTGTTTACCAAAGTTATTTCTTCCTGTTGGATTGTTCCCTTTAGTATTATGAAGTGGCCTTCATTATCTCTTTCTGTGTCCTTCATTTTGAAATCTAGTTTGTCAGAAATAAATATTTCTACCCTAGTTTTCCATCTCTTCACCCTCAGTCTATGTGCATCTTTTTTTTTTTTTTGAGGTGGGTTTCTTGGTCATGTTTTCTTATCCAATCCATTACCTTATGTCTTTTTATTTTGGCATTTAATCCATTAACATTTAAAGTTATTATTGATAGATATTGTTTGTTGCCATTTTTGCTCTTTACCCCCGTGTTCCTTCTTTGCTTCCTATTTCTGTTTGTTTGTTTTTTTGTTTGTTTCCACAACAGACTCTTTAGCATTTTTTTTGCATTGTTGATTTGATGGTAATAAATAAGTTCCCTTAGTCCTCTTTTGTCTATGAAGCTCCTGGTTTCACCTTCAATTTTGATTGATAGCCTTATTGGATACAGTATTCTTCAATTCAGACCCTTCCTTTGCATTTCTGTGTATATTTCATTCCATTCCCTTCTGGCCTGAGGACTTTCTATTGAGAAATAAGTCACCAGTCTGTTGGGGGTTCCTTTGTAGGTGACTTTCTGTCTTTTTCTGGCCACTTTTAAGATTCTAACTTTGTTGTTGGTGTTTGCCAGTTTAATTATAATGTGCCTTGACATTGGTCTTTTGGGGTTCATTTTGCTTGGGACTCTGTGAGCTTCTTGGATTTGTGTGGTTTTTTATTCCCTATATCAGGGAAGTTTTCTGTCATTATTTCTTCAAACAGGTTTTCTATTCCTTGCTCAGTTTCCCCTCCTTCTGGCACCCCTATTTTGTAGATGTTGTTTTGTTTTGTGTTATCCCAAAGTTCCCTTAGGCTCTCCTTCTGCTTTTTAATATTTTTTCTAGAAGCTGCTCTACTTGAGTATTTTTTCCTACCTTGTCTTTTAGCTCACCGATGCAGTCTTCTGTTTCTTCTAGTCTACTCCTGATGATTCCTATTGAGTTCTTTACAGCAGCCATGTCATTTTTCATTTCTTCTTAGTTCTTCTTCATTTCCTCTTGTTTTTTATACATATTGTTGAATTTGTCTTCCATTCTTTTCAGCCACCTTATGACTATTTCCCTGAATTCTTTCTCTGGCAGGTTGCTTGCCTCCATTTCATTTACTTCCTTTCCTGGTGATGCCTTGCTTTTCTTTCATATGTGGGCTGTTTCTTTGTCTTCCCATGATCTCTCTTTTCTGGATGTCTGGTTATGTAGTTCTCTCTCTCCTGCATTGATTTAAGGCACAAAATACAACACAACAAGGTACAACACACATGGCACTGAACACAAATGTATTTATGATATTAATAACCCAAAGTAAAGGTGACCACCAGAGAAAGGCAAATTAAAGAATAGGAGAGTAAGAAGGAGAGAAAAAAAAGAAGTACAAAAATGAAATTGAGAAAAGAAAAAAAGTAAGAGAGAAAAAAAGAGAATAAAAAAGAAGGGAACAAAATATATATGTATATGGACAAAAACTCCAACAGAACAGCCACTAATTCCAACAAATGCCAGCAACAAGTACCTGGAGGTGAATGCAAACTACAAACAACAACTAATATCAAGCAAGGCTAGGGAAAACAGAAGCAAAAAATCAAACACAAAACAAACAAACAAAAAAAGGAAAAAGCAAAACAATCTCACAAACAAGCATAAAAAATCAATATAAGCAATAATCTAGCAAACAACAATAAATGGACAGAGATAAAAAATTATTTTGTATGGTGAAGAAAGAGAAGAGAGAAGTACATATGCACTTGGAGCAGGGGATTGGAAATTAGATATATAAGTAGGGTGAAATTTTAACAGTTGGTAAAAAGAAGGAAAAGTGAAAATCAATAGCACAATTAGGGTAAAACAAACAGGACAACAAAAGGGGGAAAGTGAGGAAGAGAGTGTTGGCATAAAAGTAAAGTTGAGATAGAGTAAAATGATGCTAAAAAAAATTAAAATAGAATGTAGAACACTAATCCCAAAGAAAAATAAAAGGAATAGAAAATGGCAGATTTTTTTTTAACAAAAGGTAAAATGGTAATAGTAATAATACTGATTGAAAATAAAAATGTAATAATGAAAAATGTAAAATCAAGTGAGGAAAAAAGAAAAAAAATTTAGTTTCTTAAGCAGAAGATGAAAAAATAAAAATAAAAATATGTAGTAGTGAAGGTCATTCACTTGCTCTACTGTTTTGTTTGGCATGCCTGTTTCCTAGTCAGGACAGCATTATAGTTCCCTATGTTCCATGGTGCTCAGTGTTGTAAGCCAGTCCTGATTTTTAAGCAGGCAGTGTATCTTAATTTCTTTATTCCTTTATTTGTGATTACACAAGAGTCAATTTGTGATTCAACCTTTGGGTGACAGTGTTTATGGATTGACCTCTGGGTCTATAGGTCCTCTCTAGCTAGTGTTTAGATTTGTTTTCCTTGTGGCACTTAATACCAGTTTGGTAGAGTGGGTTGTCCAAGAGCTGTCCCTCAAGTCACCAACAAACACTTCCCATGTGATCACATACTCTCCCTTTGTTTTTTCACTCACACAGTATCTTGCAGTCTGCCTTTCCATCGGCAGCCATCTCCTTTCCCCCTTAACTGTATACTTTAAAGGGGTGAATTATATGGTATGTAAATTATGCCTCAATTAATCTGTTATATAAATAACATTATATTGAGAGAATGATACTCTTATGAGCATGTGCACTGCTTGGAAGGGATCCACTTGAGTTGTTGAGCTCTGAATGGCAATCAGAACTTACAGCCTAAGATGACTCTTTTAAACAAACAAGTGAAAATATTTTACACACAAGAATGTATTATCCTCACAGGCACCTGTATCAGTCAGGGGTTTCCAGAGGATTAGAACCAATAAGAGATAAATATATATCTACACATGTATTAAAACATTATTATGAGTAATTGGCTCATATAATTATGGAGTTGACTGGAGACTCAGGAAAACCAGTGGTATACTCCAGTCTGAGTCTGAAGACCAGGGAATCAGGAAGTCTGATGGTGCAAATTCAGGTACAAGAGCAGAAGACCAAAGTCCCATTCTAGTGACCCAGCAGGAAGAGAATGAGCCCTCCCTTTCTCCACTTTTTGATCTATTTAAGCCTTCAATGAATTGAATGATGTCCACCCATGTTGGGAAGGGTGATCTACTTTACTGAGTTCACTGACTTAAATGTTAAACTCATCTGGAAATATCTGGACAGACACAGCCAGAATGACATTTAATCTGGGCATCTCATGGCCCAGTCAAGTTGACACTAAAAATTAACCATCACGGCATAATTTTGATAGTAAATAATTTGCTGATTTGAGTGAGGTTGCTATTACATTTCTTAACCTTTTTTGGCAGTTGCTGAGGAGGCAGTTGAACATTCTTTAGTCTTCATCAATACATTTCATTGATGGTAGACTGATTTTTCTATAGCCAAGTTAAAATTTATATATAGCCAGTTTAATTAATAAGGTGTGAAATGAAAATGATCAAGTTGAATAACTCTACTTGGTGTTTAAAATGAAATTTAATGGCTATTTTTCTATATGTTTTATAACCTGACTTTTAAGGCATAGTAGATCAATCCCAGTCTTCCAACTCTGATGAAAAGGAATGTAACTTTCATTAAAATATAGCATTAGGTGGTACTGCCAGACTGCTTGGGTTCAATTCCTAGCTCTGCTTCTTCCTGGCTGGGATAAAAACAGTTGTTAGTATTTCTTAAATATTATCCTGCTATAAGGAAAATCCAAATTAGAAATGTCAAAAATGTTTTGAGCATTGGTAGCATCATTGAGATAAGTGAATAACTTGCTATAGTTACTTCTCTGTTCATAATTATTATCATACATACTTAACTTCTAGTATATTTGTAAAAATAGTCTTTTTACTTTGTGGTCATGTTTTTTGTTTTTCTGTTTTTTTTTTTAATAGCAAAGGTGGAGACTTATTGAAGAACAAGTACAGGTAGGGAGGGGAAAAGCCCCAAAGAATTGACTCCCACATGGGGTTGGGGAGAAGGGTCCCCTGTAGTCATGTTTTTTATAGAACTACAGATTTTCAGATAGAATGGATCTTATAAATCTTATTGTAAATGTGAGATATCTGACACTGAATCATTCCTCGATTCTCCCAAGGGTCACATAAGTAGTGTCAACACTTAATTGGAAAGGGCAACTAGAGGAGAGATATGTGGGTAATAGGAGTCTTTGCTCCCATTCCACTTAATATAGCTTTACACTTAATATGATTTCTCCAACATATTTTTCAGCTTTTTGTTTTAGGATTTTCTTTTTCTTTTGCACAATATTATAAAACATAATGTTTAGAACTGGTTCACTGTATCTCTGCTCTATTAAATTGTGGATGGTATACTTAGCTTGTTTTGTTTGAGTGTGACAATACACTTTTCCTAAAAGTATTTATAATAATAATATAAAACCTTTTGGTGACAGTCCAGGGTATCTTCAGTTACTCAAAATACCATTAAAATGGCAAAACAAAATGAACTTAATTTAAAAATAGACCATATGTAGTGATTCTTGTGATGACAATGCTAGCCACCACTCTAACTTAGAGTTGCCATATTTAGTAAATAAAAATATAGCATGCCCAGGTAAAATTAAATTTGCAAGGGACATACTTATACTAAAACAAATTATTCATTGTTTATCGTAAATTCAAATTGTGCTGGGTATCTTTTGTTTTATCTGGCAATCCTAACTTAGGTGCTTAGAGTCCATCACTAAATAGAAGTTTCAGGCTCTTACAGACCTAATATTTTAGAGTGAAAAGTTGAACAAGACAATAAGCATAATTAATATGTAAACTATGTAGTATGTTAGAAGATAAATGCTTTAGAATAAAAGAGAGTAGGACCTCTTAACATGTGTGAGAGAATATATAGAGGGCAGATTTTACATTAAATAGGATTGTTGATGAGAGAAAGCTCATTGAGGGGCAAGATTTGAACAAAGATTTGAAGCATCCCTCCCGAATTCAGGGCAAGACTATCCCTGGTTGAGGGACAATGTCTACAATATTTGAGGAACAGCAAGGGATAGGAGAGAATGGGAAGCCAGATCATAGGGCCTGCCTAGTAAGCCACTGTAAGAACATTGGAGCCATGGCAGGATTTTGAACAGAGATGTGATATGGCCAGATTTATTTTTTTAAAGGTTATAGTGTGATAAGTATAAAACCAGGGAGACTATTCAGTGGTGATTACAGTTATTTTGGAGAGGGGTTAAGAGGCTCAGACTATGGTGATGGCAGTAGAAATGGTAGAAAGTGTTGGGATTCCAGAGAGGTATTGAAGGTAAAACCAACAGAATTTTCTAAAGATTGAATATGGGATATGACAGAAAGAAAGGCCTTACTCCAAGCAACTGCTTTATATGTAGTGGCTTCTAAGAAACTGACAATTTTGTGAATTACAAAAAAGTTATGCATTCATTTGGTGCTATTAATTGAGTTGCATCAGTTGTTTCCTGACAAAACATTGTTTGGAGATACAAACAAATGTAGAGAATAGATAAATAGAAAGCTCGCCTCATCTGCCCTTCCCACTGGAGTTTCCTTGTTGATGTATCTCTCATCTTTGTCACAGGAGGGGGTTGAAAAACACAAAGCTGTTCCTGTCTTTAGGATTTCAATGACTTCACTGAACAAAAATAACATGCTAGCTGTGTCAGACATCAGGTAATGACTAGCAGTGTCATGAAAAGCCCTGATCGTCAGGCTGGGGATATTTGTCAGGAGCTGTGTATTGAAAGCTTTAAGGATGGCTGGTGATTACCTTGAAGTGTCATTTAAATAATATATTAACATACATCTATGGACACAAATTAGAGCATGACCTACTACTTCTTTGAGGAAACTAAAGACAAGCACAGACTATCACGTACTATGAATAGATTTTTATGGAGACATTTCATTTTATTCCACCTGTCAGGATGAAGAGCAGGGCAGACAGTCTTCCTTCCAGCTTACCAAATGTTACCAAGCCCTGAATACTTTAGCCTCAACGTAATTATATCCTTTTTATTTATTGATAAACACCATATGCCTGTCATGTCAGAGATCAGTGAATGTCAAGGAGTCATTCATTAGAATCTACTACAAAGCCTCGTTCATTATGCTCCACTTCATTCATTCTTGCTAAGCCTCCACTTCTGAAGAGCTCTATCTCTAGGGCATTCACAACAGGGTATTCAACTCAAATAGCATGTCTTTGATAGGCGAGCCATTGGTGGTATCCCTAAAATGCAACTCTGTTCTTTCAGTTATTTGCCCTGATATAGAGAAAGCCATGATTCAGATAATTAAAGAGAGATAGAGGATAAAAATTATTTGCTATTATCTCAGAAATAAATAACTCTTAAAACATTCTACTCTTCCTAATTTTAGTTTACATAGACTAAAAGTTGCTTTGCATCCTCTAAGCCTACATGAGCTAGAGATGAGCGAGTCTTGTTTAGTGTGACAGATGGCAGGATGATACTGTTTGGAGATAACAAAGAAAATATATTGTAGCATTTCCAGTAAAAAGGGGGGCCCTGTTTTTGGTATAAACACATGGGAATGCATGAGATGATCATAAGAAAAATAACAATAATAGCTAATAACTTATTGAACTTTTAGTATGTGCCACAGGTTACTCTAGGCACTCTGATTATTTGAGCCACATAATCCTCATATGAGGTAGGTATTATTACTTACATTTTACAAATGAGAAAATTGATGATTAAAGAAGATAAATAACTGCTCAAGGTCACATAGCCAATAAGAGGCAGAGCTGGGATTTGGAGCCAGATGGTCTGATTTTACACTTTTAATTTCTGTATGATATTAAATTATATAAAATATCAATAATAAAATATAATACATGGCATAGAATGATAGAAAGGAAAATGACTAGGTACCAGAATAGAGAAGAAACTCAAAACTGGAATCATAAGAAGAAACTAAAGAAGTAAAGCCCCAGGGAATATGAGACCCAAATATAGACCTTAAGAATTGGACAGGATTTTAATGTCTACATGGGAATTGGATACATAAACTTGGACCTGTGCAGGGAGGGAGCTTGGAATGAATCTCCTTATTAAAACTGGGAATGTTGGAGTTTTGCCTGGTGTGTAAAAGGCACCAGAAAAACTTTGTCCAACAACCCAGAAAGCTAACGGAAAGGTTGTTGTCTTCTTAGAGCAATAGTGAACAAAGATTTGTAAATGAATGAACAAATCCAAATAAATGAAAAACAAAACAAAATTCCAAGCAGGCATGAGGTTTAGAAATAAACATAAAAATTAGTCCATAGTCAGTGAAAACTCTTGGGCTTTGATCAAAGGAAATACAAATGGCTCCACAGGGCTGTTCCATCCTCAGGGTACCCTTAAGGGTAAGAGGGAAACTGAATGTGATATATCAGTAAAAAATTACAGATTACAAAGAAATGAACTCTGTGAGGATAACTCAGCAGATGAAACTAATAGTACTTCAAGTACTGGACATAAGAAATAATTGGAAAAATGCTATAAGTAGCTTTAAAATTATAAAAGAGACAAAAGAAAGAACAAAGAATACATTGAAAGAAAGGATACTATGAGTTAAAAAGTGGATTTTTAAAAGAACCAAATATAGCTTCAGGAAATGAAAAAATAAAATTCAGTAGATAAGTAAACAGGAGGTTTAATATAGATGGATGGAAAGTAATGTACCAGTAGATAGAGGAGTTCATGTAAAGGGAACACAATTTTGAGGGGGAAATTACTCCCAAAGGTAAAGATGAAAAATGCTAAGGTTAAAAAACATGGAGGATTCTCCTAGCTGGTTTGGTCAGTGGATTGAACATTGGCCTATAGACTGAAGGGTCCCAGGTTCAATTCTGGTCAAGGGCATATGCAGGCTTGATTCCTAGGAGGGGGTGTGCAGGAAGCAGCCGATCAATGATTCTCTCTCATCATTGATGTTTCTATCTTTTTCTCCCTCTTTGAAATCAATAAAAAACAACCAACCAAACAAACAAAACATAGAGGATTGAGTCAGAAGGACCAATATATGCCCAATAGGAGTTTTAAATAGAAGTAGTGTTGTTTTGAAAAGAGGAAGTATTTGAAGAGATAATAAACATATTTCTTAAATCAAAGAATGACCTGCAGATACATACCAAGTTAAGCACAGAACATATACAAAATAAGCCCACATTTTAACACATTGGAGTAAAGCTACAGTACCCTAAAGAAAAACAGAAAATCTTAAAAACAGACAGACAGAAAGTATTTGTAATAAAATGTTCTAATGGGACTCTTTCTGTCTCAATTTCTGCAGAGGTCATTTAAGGCCAATAACAAAAGGAGCAAAGAGAAGTACTAAACTACCTATGCAGAATGTAGGGAGCGAAAAACCATGACACAGCTCAAACCCACTTCAAGAATATATAGGTTTGACTCAAAGAAACCAGGAGAGCATTTCTCAGGAAAAAGTGGTGACATTTTCCATTCCTTGCATTTCAGTGTGGGGTCGATGAGGAGGAGAAGCACACTCGTCCTATGTCTACTAAAGGGGCTTTGAGAGTCCGATATTGTTCCCAAGAAATTGCAAAAATTAGTGGGTTTTTTTTTTTTCATTCAGTCTCAAGAAGCCTTGGTGCAGAAGAAAGGCTTTGAATGTAACCACTTACAGAGCCAGATGAGGCAAAAAGGAAATGGTAGTTGCAACACTTTTTTATTTGGCTTGGGAAATATATTGTTTCCTAGGGCTAATAGGTACTGTGGACTCTTGAACTGGAATTATTTTGAAGGGAACCTGCACAAGATGGAAACCTGCCAGCTGAGGGAAACCCAGCAACAAAAGACTATGTGATAAGTTGTTAGGGGCAGCACAGTAAGGCAGGTTCCAAGAAGTTAATTAGCCTCCATCAGAAATGCAATGTGGAGTCTCACTGGGGGGCTCAAAAACCTAAACTGACCCCTAAAAGAAATCCCAGAAAGCATGCAAACCAGATCATGACACAATCAATAAAGTGAAACATTTCCTGCTAGATCCTTCTCCTTTCCCAGCAAACTAGCACTAGGCCCCCCACTCCACCCCAAGGATCTAGAAATCAAGAAGCAGGGACAAGAATTAGAGAAGTATTAGGAAGAAAAATAGAATGGTCACCCCATTCCTTTCCTTCCGCAAGCTTCTAGTGTGAAGCAGGCCCTAAATGAAAGGCTCTAACTTTTAATAAATTTCCAATAATTTACTAGCACACAAGAAGGGACATTTTATGTACTGAAAATGACTGTCTATTTTATTAATTGAGAGTAACCAGGAAATCTCATTAATTAAAAATGATGAAAAAAAGTCATGGGGTTTCATCTGAGGAGTATGGCTCCACAGAGTGGGTTTGAATGACCAAGGGGAGATTGATAAAGTAATTTTCTACTTGTACCCTATCACTCTGTTCTCTCAATGTATTTGTAATGAAGAGACTCTTGATAAAGATATAGTAATTAGACTAGTAGCAGTTTCTTCATGAGCAAAAATAGAAGTTAAAAGACTGGGGAAAATAATAGAATTCTATTCCCAACTAAACTATCATCCAAAACCAAGGCTGAAATGAAGACATGTTCAGATATACACACAGAAAGACTGAGTATACAGGCAGAGCTTAAATAGTCACTGAAAATTTATTTCAGTAAGAATAGAATAGAATGCAAAAGGGAAATGTTTAATGCAAGAAGCAATTGTAAGCAAATAAATTTGTAACATTGATTTCTAAGTAAGCATGGATTCATTGGGGATTTGGCTATTAGCAAGATGAAAACAACATACTAGATAACAATGTGGAAAATGAAAAGAACAAAAAGAATTCAGAATTTTAAGATCTTTGTGTGGTTCAGGAGTAGTATGAAGTTACTACATTTAATTAATTAAATTGTATTAATTAGTCATGATTAGTTGCTCTTATTTCCTTTTTAATTAAATTTGGATTGTAAGTTATATTTTTCCTTCTATTGGTTTTATTCTCCTAATCTTTTTTCAAATTTGTTGTTGAATACTTAGGTTATTGAATATAATTTTTTTTCTTTTTTAATAAATGCATTTAAGATGATGAACTTCCCTCTAAGTTCCATCCTAATTGCATCATTCATTTTGCAATAGCTAATTTATGTTTGATTTCTTCTTGACCTATGAATTAAATATTTCTTTTTTCTCTTTTGTTACAGACATGTTGGGAGGGAGAAGAGATTTTGTCTATCTTTTTATTCTTTAATTCTATTTATATTGTATTGTGATTAGAGAACCTGTCAGATAATCTTTTATGTTAATTCTTTGGGATTTATTGAAGTTTTCTTTGTAGCCTAGAATGTTGAGTTTTTGGTAAATGTATTGTCTTTTTGATGAATTCAGGGTGTGAAGTGTGAGTGTGTGTATGTGCGTGTGTGTGTGTGTGTGTGTGTGTGTGTACTTCCAATAGTTATGAATGCATTTAACTAGGAGTCGTAAAGTGGGCCACACTAGCACAGCCCAGGCAGGGTTTAGCAAGCCTGAGGAAGGGCCAGCGAAGGATGAAGAAAAGGCAAAGGGAATAAGCTGGGTCTAGATGGATGTTCTGGGTCTTGCTGAAGCCACAGAACAGATCCAGATGGCAAGCTGAGCCTTTATTTAATAGTCAGAGATAAACAAGGTAGTGGTCACAATAGTTACAATGTTCTTGTGAGTTTCACTTGTTTGGGCAGCACTTGCTGCATCTCCCACAGCCCATTAGCTACCCAGGAAAAATCTAGGGAGCAGTCACAAAATCAAGCTTAATTATGCTAGGAGGACTGCGCCCTCTAAACTGGGACGTGTTTATGGCTTTGCCAGCAGGCCAGTCCGAGGCTTAACCCTATAATCGCTCCCTACAGTAAAGTATTTTATGTTTAGCTTTAGTAGACACTGCCAACCAGTTTCCAGAGTGGTTGCACCAATCAACACTCCCACCAGCAGTATATAAGACTTCTAGTAAGTCCACATCCTCACCAACATTGGTATAATTAGTCTTTTAAAATAGCATCTATACTGGAGAGTAGATAGTGATAACTCTTTATGGCTTTAATTACATTTTCTTGATTATTTATTGGCCACTGGAAATTCTTTTGAAAATGTTTTATCTATTTTTCCCCATTCTTCTATTGGATTCACTTTTTCTTATTCATTTGTTGGAATATATATTAATTACTTATTGCTGCATAACAAATTTCCTCAAAACTTGCTAGTTTAAAACAACATTCATTATCTCATAGTTTATGAGGGTTAAGAAGCTGGGTGCCACTTAGCTGGGCATTTCTGGCTCATGATCTTTTGTGAGGTTGTAGTTAAGCTTTGGCCAGGGCTACAATCATCTCAAACTTGACTGATGGAAAATCTGCTTCCAAGTTCACTCATGTGATTGTTGGCAGATGTCAGTTCCTCATGGGCTGTTGATGTCTCCACAGTGTTGTTCACATTATGGCAGCTGAATTCTCTTCCAGTGAGTGAGCAAACACATGAGAGAGAGATAGACATAAAGACAGATCAACAGACAGAGCAAGGGAGATAGAGAGAACATAAGATGAAAACCTCTATTTTTTTTAATTGCAAAAATGGCATCCATTACTTCTTCCATATTCTATTTGTTAGAAATGAGCAATGAAAACGGTCCAGAGTCCAGAATGGAAGATTACACGAGGCCATGAACACCAGGAGTGAGGGATTACTGGGGAACCATCTTTGAGACTGCCTCCTAGGGAGTTCTTTATATCTACAAGGCACATGCCTTTGCTGTATGTATGTAGTATAAATATATTCTCCGGCTTTGTTCTCTCTTTTGTTGATATCTTTTGATGAACAGAAGTTCTTAATTTTAATGTAAGCCAATTTATGGTTAGTGTTTTTGTGTCCTCTTTAAGAAAAATTTGACTACTCCAAAGTTATGAAAATATTTTCTATGTACTCTTTTAAAATAGGGTTTGACATATTTTTACTGTAGAAGGCCAAATAGTAAATATTTTAGGATTTGTGAATTAGAGAGTCTCTGTTGCAACTATTTAATACTGCCATTACATAGTGAAAGCTACTATATACAATGTGTAAATGAATAAACATGGCTGTGGTCCAGTAAAATTTTATTTGTAAAGCAGGTTTCAGCCTGCTTTGATCTGTGGGTTGTAGTTTGCTGACCGTTGGCTTATGTGCTTCATTTGTTAATATTTGGACAATTTTTTCCCATTTGTTAATATTTTGACAATGTGTGTGTGTGTGTGTGTATGTGTGTGTGTGTGTGTGTGTGTTTGTGTGTAGACAGATAATCTATATGCATATATTTTGCTGAATCATTGGAGTTAAATTGCATACATTATGACACTTCACCTCTATATTCTTTAGAAGAGTTTCCCTTTTATTTTTCATGATGTTTGCAATTTTAAAGACCATTTGTTAAGCAGAATATCATTCAATATGGATTTATCTAATGGATTCCTGATGCTTATATTCAGAATCAACATTTTTGGCAGAATACTTTCATGTGATAACTAGAGGCCTGGTGCACAGATTCATGCCCCAGTGGGATCCCTCAGCCTGGCCTGTGCCCTCTCACAATCTGGGACCCCTCAGGGAATGTCAGATTGCCAGTTTTAGCCCAATCCCTGCAGGCCAGGCCTAGGGACTCCACCGGTGCAAGAATCTGAGCACCAGACCTCTGGTATGCTTATAAAATCTTTGGTTAATCCCTTCTCACTGTCCATCCTTCCTTCTGCAATTCATCAGCCTGTTCCATGTTTCCATGCCTGTGTGTTGAGTGTCTAACCCTGGTGATCAGTATGTGTCACAGCTACCAGCTTTTATATACTAGTATATAGATGTGTGTTGCTCAGGCATCACAACAGGAGCACACGATGTCATTTTTACTTATTTTTGGTGATATTAATTCTGATCACTTGGCTAAGGTGATGTTTGCCAGATTTCTCCACTGTAAACTATTTCTTTTCTTTTTTAATTAAGAAATGAATTTTTCAGTCAATGCTTTGACAATGTGTAATATTTTGTCTTCCAACAATCTTTTACCCAATGATTTGAACATCTATTAATACTTTTTGTTTGAATTGATTATCAGTGTGATAATTTAAACTCTTTCTTTTTTGCCTATTGCACTGGTTAGGAAATATAATACAATGATAAATAGGTGTTTCTAGAAGGAATCTGTGTCTTTATCCTGATCTCAGAGGAAACATATTCATTATTTTATTTAAGTATATATTTTCTGTGGTTTTTGTTTTGTTTTTGTAGTTTTTCTTTATTATCTCAAGCACACATTTTTTTGTTTTTATTTATTTAAAGAATCCTGCATGAGTATTGAATTTTACTGATTTTTTTCTGCAGCTATCAAGATAATTAAATCATTTTCCTACTTTTCTGTTAACATCATAAATTATATTGGTGGATTTCCAATTTGAAATTAATTTCCAATTATTGAAACATCTTAAGTCATATTTTTACTATCTCCTAGCTTAATTCCATTGTGGTAAGAGAAGATACCCTGAATGATTAAGATCTCTGGATTTTGATGAGATCTGATTTATGAATCAGCAAATGGCTAATTTAAAAAATATATATTTTTATTGATTTCAGAAAGGAAAGGAGAGGGAGAGAGAGATAGAAACATCAGTGATAAGAGAATCATCAAAAAGTTGCCTCCTGCATGACCCCCACTGAGGATTGAGCCTGCAACCTGGGCTTCTGCGCTGACCTGGAATTGAACTGTGATCTCCTGGTTCATAGGTCGATGTTATACCACTGAGCAACACCAGCTGGGTAGCAGATGGCTAATCTTGATTGATATTCTGGATACCATTTGAATATTCACATGAATATGTGTTCAGCTGTTGTTGCTGTAGTGCTCTATACTAGTATATCAAATGATTCAAATGATTCATGTTTTTCAGCCTTTCTATATCCTTAATGATATTTTTTTCTGCTTGATCTTACAGTAACTAAGAATGGGCGTTAAATTTTCTCATTATGATTTGTCTATTTTCCCCTCATTTCTATCAAATTGTCTTAATATATTCTGAAATGTTGTTATTAAATACATAGATATTTCCAATTATTATATTTTTTGTTCCTGCTTATTTCTATCAATATTTCTTACCTTAAAGTCTACATTGCCATATACTGGTATAACTATACCAGCAGTCTTTTGCTTAGTGTTTCATGGTATTGCTTTCTACATATTTTACATCTAACTTCTCTTTGTTCTTATATTTAGAGTGTGTCACTTATAAGTAGCATATAGTTGGATTTCATTTATTTTAATCCAGTTTGAAAATATTTTTGAGTAGTTGCTCTTCATTTCTACTTGCATTTATAAAAGTAATTCTTTAGTATTACTTTTATTTTTAAAATTGAGTTAATTGACATATAACATTATAATAGTTTCATTATACCATAATGACTCACTATTTGTATATATTGTGAAATAATCACTACTTTAAGTTTAATTAATATTCTCAATTATGTATGCATAATTACAATTTCTTTTAATATGTCTTATTGATTTATTTATAGAGAGGAAGGGAGAGGGATAGAGAGCTAGAAACATTGATGAGAGAGAGACATTAATCAACTGCCTCCTGCATGCCCTCCACTGGGGATGTGCCCTCAACCAGGATACATGCCCTTGACTGGAATAGAACCTGGGACCTTTCAGTCTGCAGACCGACGCTCTATCCACTGAGCCAAACTGGTTTCGGCCATAATTACAATTTTTTCTTTCTCTTGTGGAGAGAATTAGTAAGATCTACTCTCTTAGCAACTTGAAATATACAACACAGTATTATTAACACAGTATTATTAACTAGAGATCCAGTGCACGAAATTTGTGCACTTGGCTAGGGGAGGGTACCTTAGTCTGGCCTGCACTCTCTCACAGTCCAGGAGCCTTCAGGGGTTCTCCGACTGCCATAGAGGTGGGAGAGGCTCCCACCGCCACTGTGCTCACCAGCCATGTGCCTGGCTCAGGACTTCTGGCTGAGTAGTGCTCCCATTGTGGGAGTGCACTGACCCCTAAGGGGCAGCTCCTGCATTGAGCATCTGGTGGTCAGTGCATGTCATAGCAACCAATCATTCTGCCATTCAGTTGATTTGCATATTAGCCTTTTATTATATAGGATGGTCACTATGCCGTTCGTTAAATCCTCATGACTTGTTTATTTTATAACTGGAAGTTTATACTTTTTGACATCTTTTACCCATTTTGTCCATCCCCATTAATCTGTTTTCTGTGTATGTGAGATCATACTGTATTTATCTTTCTCTGTTTGATTTATTTCATAATGCCCTCAGGGTTTCTCCATGTTGTCACAAAAGGCAAAAAAAATCCTTATTTTTATATGGTTGAATAATATTCATATATAAATAAATTCCATTTTCTTTATCCATTCAACCACTGATGAACACTTAGGTTCTTTCCCATATCTTGTGTGTTGTAAAGAATACTGTTATAAACATGGAGGTGTATGTTTCTCTTCAAGTTAATGCTTTTGTTTTCTTTTTTGTAAATAACAGGAATGGAACTGCTAGATCTCAGTATTTCTTTTATTATAGGTTTTCTGGTGACAAATCACCTCCATTTGCATTTATCTGGAAATCTATTTATTTCATTTTTCATTTTGAACAAAAAATTGTTTTACAGATATAAAACTTTAGATTGGTAGTTATTTTCTTTTATTTCTTGAAAAATGTCATTCCTTTGTTTTCTGGTTTTCAACATTTCTGAAACAGCTTAATATCCTTTCTGAGACAATTTTTCTTATTTTCTATCACTGAGTGAAAATGCAAAATATTAGGAAGTTTGTTTGAAAACAAGATAGATACTAAGACTTTGAAGAATTATAGGGCCAAAATATGGAAGAAAAAGGAAATCCAGAGAGTTGAACTCAATATTCATGACTACTTTGTTTTTAAGGTATCTGTTAATTGCTGAAGAGGTAGCTGAGAATATGAGCAAAGCTCCACACTGACTCATATATCTAAAAGGACAAAAAAAGTGGAGATAACGGCTTGTCAAGAATGGGCAATAGCCTGCTTACTCTCAGGTAGGCTTTGTGTTGGCACTCTGAAGAACTATATCTTAGGAGAATGAGTAAACCAGAAATAGACTAGTATTTGATTGGGCTAAGGTGATGTGGGATTGCTAATGCCTAGCCTGTTTGAAGTAAATATAAATCTCTCTGGAGGAATATAACATGATCTGAAATCTAAGATCATCTTTAACATTATTTAAATGTAATATTCTGCACTTAATAAAAATTAACCAATCACATAAGGAGACAATATAACATGCTAAAAACACAGAGAAGCAATAAAAATAAAAACATATTAGATAAAATGTTAAATAATATTCAGGAAATTTATACAAAGCAAATGAGAATTTTGACAGATGAAGTGAAAACATACAAAGATCCAAATGATAATTTCAGAAGTAAAAAGCATAATAGCTAATATTAACAAATTGATGGATAATTTTATTATCAGGTTAGGCTTAGATAAAAAGAATTAATAAGTGGAAGATAAATCAAAAGAAAATATCCATTAAATTCCAGAGCAATATTATTTGCAAAAGTGGAAAACACAAAAAGAATATAAGACATAGGGTGTAGAGTGATAATATCAACATATGTATTATTGAAGTTATAGAAAACAAAGAAAGACAAAGGGCAGAAGCAATATATGAGGAGATAATGGCTGAAATTTTTTTAATCACTAAGAGACATCAAGCTACAAATTTAATAAACACTTAAAAATTTCAGGAAGGATAAAAATAAAGAAAACCATATCCAAGCATATCACAGAATACTGCAAAAAAGCAAGCAAGGAAAAAAAAAAGTATTACAAGAAACCAGATGGAAACAATAACAGTAACCGTTGAATTTTCAACAAAAGAGTGAAAGCCAGTAGCCAGGAGGATGATATCTTCAAAGTTCTTAAATAAAGCAATCAATTGCTGGTTTAGACTAGACTCATGTAGACATCTGGAGCTGACTGGGGTTGGCTGTATTCCAATGTTTCTCATCCTCTTGGGTTTAACAGGCTAAACTGAAAATGTTCTTCTCGTGGTAATGGCAGAGGCATGAGAAACCAAGTAGACACATGAGAGCATCTTTTAAACTTCTGCTCATACCACATCTGTCAAGATCCCGTTGGCCAAAGCAAATCACATGACTAAACTCCTAATCAAAGAGCAGGGAAGTATGTTCTCCCACATGATAGAAAGGACTGTGAAGACATGTGTAAAAGTGCAGTTATCAGAAGGAATGAAGAATTTGAGCCACATTGCAATATACCATAAAGTAACTGTGGAAAAAGACCTATACAGAAGAATTTTTGTAACCTATTTCTGGCCCCTAACCTATTTCATTCATAAAAGTGAATTAGGAATACCTACCTAAATAATTCTAGCTGTTTCTCTGACTAAATCTAAAGGGACTTGGTAAGATGTAGAAAAAGTGTTCAAACACTCTCAGTTCATTCATACTTTCAGAAAACAGATACTTTATATAGAACAGACAGTCAAACCTCAGAGGGAAGGCAGAGAAGAGTAGTGGGAGGAGGGAGGGGAGTAAGAGATGAACCGAAGGACTTGTATGCATGCATATAAACATAACCAATGGACACAGACAGTAGGGTGGTAAGGGCATGTGCTGAGTGATAGGAGTGGTTGGGGAGAGGTCAATGGGGGAAAAAGCAGATTCTTCATACCACAGCTGCTTTAATTGAACTCTAAGAGCAAGTTCTTTGCAGAACAGGCGGTAATTAAGTGAAGGGGGAAAATCATGTTTATTTTTTAAAAATAGGAGCAATATTAAGTTGGAATTAAAGAAAATAATTAGATATGGATTTGGGTAACATTTGGAGAGGTGGGGGGAGAGAGAGGGAGGGAGGAAGAGTTGGGGAGAGAGAGGGAGGGAGGAAGAGTTGGGGAGAGAGAGGGAGGGAGGGAGAGAGAGAGAGAGAGAGAGAGAGAGAGAGAGAGAGAGAGGGAGAGAGGGAGAGAGAAAGAGTTAATTCCTTCTCAGGTTTAACATTGCTACATTAGACCTATAGTTCATAAAGAATATGGCAGAAAAGACATAAAAATTATTCAAATTTCAATGTGTTAAGACCTTGAAACCATGTTTCCCCTTTTATCCAAAAAGGAAACAAAGTAATTTTAGTACATATGGGATTGAGTCATTTTTACTTGCTAATGTAGAGATAGACCAGAGGAAATGTCCAGGACAAAAGAGAAATTAGCCAAAGTGGTTCATGGAGGGATTTTCTGGGCATTAGAGACAGTGTGAGGTAAAGTAGCCATTCTCAAACCAGTCCAAGAGGAACCTTCAGCAGTGGTGACACATAGACCTGGCTGCCCCAAACATAAATTCCTTCAAAAGTTTTTCCTGCATAATAAATAAATGTTTTTTTTAAATAAAAATGTGTTTTCACTCACTTATCTTAAGATAATATTCAAGATTCAGGAAGAAGTATAGTTGTGCTACACTTTTGAGTATTTCTTGGCACATGAAATTATATTTCCTAGAATTAGGTAGTTCTATTTAAGAACCTCAGGTTTTAGAATCAACAGCAGGGGCCAGAAGGACTGGACTTTACCCTTGTCTTTTCCCCCTGTTCAGGTTAGTGTTGGCTATAGAAGAAGATAGACTAGATCAGCTATAAGTTTTTATCTAGTTCTGAGCCTCCATGAATTTATTTCTGGTCCTTAACTAAGTTAAGCCTAGGTATTCACATATGAGTAGACATTCTCCTTGAGCTCCTCTAACATCATCACTCAGGCATGTCTGGGCTTCATTTTAATGATCCATCCTAGAGAATGAGAGCCAATTTTCCCTTACAAACTGATCATACAGATTGATAGAGTCCACTTTACACACAAGCAAGCTTATCATTATAAGACAATACAGAAGCAAACAAACAATGGTAAGGTAGGAAAATATGGACCCTAAACAATCAAACTAGAGACAATGTCAAGAGAACTTTTTTCTTTTGATATACCAAAGTAACACACTTTTCCTGGGTACTCTGGTGGACTTTGGCCCAGTAACAGATGCAGGGTTTTTGTTTTTGTTTTTTTCCGATGCCATCAGGTTTGAAACTGAGAATGGAAATGAGACACCTGCATTAATAAAACAACAAGGTGGCGTTTGGACACAAACTCAACAAAAGAAATTGGACCTGGGAGTGAATTACTTATTTATAGGCATCTCCTGTCGAGCTACCTACTGGGCCTGTGTTGCTCGCTTTCATGGTCCTGCAGGCAAATGGGGAGGCTCTGTGCTAGTTTGTGGTTTAGGTCAATATTGAACTGGTCATGGGGGGAGGAGACTTTCATTTGGTTCAAGGCTTCTTTACAAGGAAATGTGTTTCCTCTCTCTCTTCTCTTGAAGGCATTTTGAAATCTATTTCATGACAAGCAGGAGATACATTCAGGAATTTCCTATGGTGATATATCCAGAAGGCAGTGACAAAAATTAAATCAAAGTGAAACAGGACCAAAGGTCTTAGTAAACTCTGAAAAGGTAAAACTCTTGAGGAGCTCTGGCAGCCTGATTTTTTGCATCTGGTATAACTGACCTGGGAAAACCATAGGCAAGCACAAGCAATGGGCACACTTCTCTGCTAAGGAGCTTAAGTGCAGAAAGACATCAATGGTCTCATCCATCTCTGGTTTACATTATTGTCCCCCCCCCAACCTACAGCAATTCTCATGGCACCTTGTTTAATGCCATTTAAATAAATATCACCTTGAGCCTCCTGCAATCTCATAGAACTGAGAATTTCAGAATCTCAAATGAATTCTTCATAGGCTTGTTATGTATGCACATCCAGACAGCTTGAAACAGGTCTTGTTATTGTCTCCAGGTTTACTTAAACACAAACTCGTTATTGTACTAGTATATGGGCACATCCCATATGAAAAATATTTACACAATTTTGTCTTGGTATAAAGTCAGTTCTGCCATAGAGCATTTCCTTCTTGTAATTAGGAAGCAAGGGTTCAGTGTTAAGAGGGATAGCAGTAGATGCCATGAAAGAAAGGCTAGTTTCCCCAACATCATTTTACCAAGAAGCCATGCTTTCCCACTAGGATCTAGAAAGGTATGATAAGTAATCTTATCATAGTGCCAACAACAGAGAATATAGGGCCCAACTCTAAGGAAAGGTCAAAGGATCAATGAGACCTGAGAGTCAGCGGGTATTAGAGATGTAACTGTCAGACTCAAGCCCTGATGGGTCAGGGCAGTTTTTGGCTTCTTAGGCAGGAGGGCAGGCAAAACCAAAAAGTCTTGAGCCTCATATCATTACTTGCTGCCAAAGCCCAAGATAGAATTCACCTCACTTCAGCCGCCACTTGATACGGCTGCCATTCCAAAGCTCTTTCATGTCCAGTAAAACCCTTATTATTCTGGGCCCTTACAATTATCAAAGCTGACCAGCGCCACTCCTGGCTGTCCTTTTTTCCTTAGCTGTCCTAGACTTCAAGATTAATTATTTCAAGCAAGTTCTCATCACCACCCACAGTTTTCCTTTTCTACATCAGCCAATTCAGTCAATTCATTATCTAGGACTAGTACAGCACCATTCTTTCCTGTCTCTGAGGTGAAAAACACTACCGGGGGGAAAAATCTCAAACCAAAAGTGAGGACTAAACTAAAAACTAGATCAGGATTGACACCACACTGTTGTATAATTTCAAGCTTCTACTTATTTTCTTATCCCTGCCCAGCAAATTTACCCATTTCCCTAAAGAGTAATTTAGAACATCATTCCCACATCAAACCCTGAGCCTGTTACTCTTAGCAGAAGACTTAGACTCCTGCTTTACCAAGATAATAAAGGTCATGAATTCCTTCAAGTTTTCTTCCTTCACTCTCTCTACAGTCACCTTCTCTTTTTCCCCTCCGGAAGTTGGAAGTTATTTCCCTGTCCCCGCCAATGCTCATCTTTACATGAACTCTCAATTCTAAAATGTCTCTCTTTCGTGGTACTTAAAAAAAAAAAATCTCACCTTCACACATTTGTTAAACCTGAGCTGGAGATCAAGCCTGCAACCAAGGTATGTGCCCTTGACAGGGGATCAAACCAGAGACCCTTATGTCTGTGGGAAGACACTCCAACCACTGAACAGAACTGGCTCTAGTGGTACTTTTTAAAAATCACTCATTTTTTTCTCTTGTATTTTCAATATCTTTATTTAATTCTTTTGTTATTCTGTGAACACACTTTAATCCCAACTATTATTTTTAAAAAAAATCAGCATCTCTTCTTTCTTTTGTGGTCACTACCAGCTTTTCTCCTCTGATTCACCACCTTGCTTATCTAATTTAATATTTTCTGCCTTGCCTTCCTCATCTCCCATTTTTCAACTCACTGTGGCCTGGCACTAACCTATCATGGTGATAGAAAAGCATTGTTGCTGTGGCTGGGTAACTCAGTTGGTTGGAGCATTGTCCCATACACCAACAAGGTGGCAGGTTTGACTCCTGGTCAGGGCACATACCTAGGTTGAGGGTTCCATTCCTTGTTGGGTTGGCATGTGTGTGGGAGACAACAAACTGATGTTTCTCACATTAATGTTTCTCCCTCTCTCACCGTTCCTCTCCTCCCCCGCCCAGGTATATATCTCTATCTCTATTCTATCTCTGTCTCTTTCTCTCTCAAATCAATGTAAACATATTAAAAAAAAAGAAAGGCATTGTCAATGGTCACATCCTGGATTAATGTCTGTATTTCCCCCCTCGGTGATGTGGGAGGAAAATATCTTTGCCTTTGCTGGACAGGTTGTAGTCGATACTGTTGTTACCATGCAGATTGCCCTCATCAGGACCTAGGAAGTTGTTCCCTAGATGTTGGGGGTGTTGCCTGTGAGGGTTACACCCATGATTGATGCTCTCAGCAGAAAGGAGTCACCTTACCCATGGTTCATCTCCTCTCCACACGCAGCCAGCATTCACTGACTTGTTGGTTTGGAGTCAGTACAGGCCACCCTTGCATAAGTGAGGGACATCTTTGAAGAACCATTGAAGCTTCAGTGGTTCAATGAGATTGACCGGTACCTTTATTACAACTTCATTGCAAGGTTAATTTCTCCAGTGAGGGAAATTTCTGTCCATCTGGCTTTCTTCCCTTTCCCACCAGGTATTGTTTCTGAGAGCACTTGCCAGTAAACTTCCTGCTAGCAAATGTCTACCTCAGAGTCCTGGGGAACTTGATTTTCAGACACAAGAGGAGCTAGCAATTTCCCCAAAAAACTGGTACTAGTGTCAGGAATTCTAGACTCTTAATCTCAGGTTCTACCTATCAGGATCATGGCTGGCATGTAATGATTTAGAAAACATGGATCAACTGAATACAAAAATATGATTTTTCCCAAGACAACAAATGAAGTTAAGTCTCAAATTCTAGAGTGTTGTGTTTTTTTTAGTTCAATTTTTTAATTTTCTTGAATAAGTTATTTGGGACAATTCTGGGTCCAAGTCTCTTTTTTTGGAACCAGAGTCAATTTTCTAGGAATTACATTTTTAATGATTTTTAATGGCAACTCTGTCACAATTGTGGCCCCTTTTAGAAAAGCTGGGCCCTTTTCTCTCTGCCTCCCCTTCTTTGGTTTCTGCCCCATTAAGTCTTCAAATATTTGCTCTATGATGATGGTGTCCTCAGTTCCACCTTCATCTGGACTTCCAAAATTGATGGAAACATTGTGACTAAAAACATGCCACTTATTAGAATCATAGAATATATTATCTTTTTCTTGCTAGATTTAAACTATTCTGATAAGTCAATTACATGCATTTGATGGTGGACAACTATCCCAATCGTGAGCAATTCTGCACTCCCTACTTTCAGATCCAAATTTATTTATTTCCCTCCCTCCCTTTCCCCTCCCTCCCTCCCTTAGCATGTAGATTGGTTGTTTAACACCAAACAATAATGTCCCAATTATGCCCCAATTAATTAATTATCTGTCTAGATTTAGTGGGACATACGCAGGTGACCAGGGGTCAGCAATAATGGCCTATCTCCTGGTACTTCAATGTCTAGACAGCTGAGCCAAACGGGAACACATGACACACAAGACAGAATTGGTATGCAATCACACAAGGTTTATTTACCTATTCCTAGTGGGTCCTAGGCTCCAGCAAAGGCCACCCGGTGATGCACACTGAAAGACAGACAACGAAAACAGACAGACCGGCAGCCGCAGTTGGTTCAAGCTCACAGAGCAGAGCAGTCGAGCTCATCTCACAGAGCAACATGGAGTCCTTCTCTTATCAGGGGGAGACCTCAACTGAAGACAGTCTCAGGGTTATATAGACCATGGTAAACAACATGTGTCCTTATCAGTGTGTGCCACATGGTGTGCCTTATGCTAGGAGCAGGGCGTTTACACTTTAAGGGCTCAGAGCTTTACATCAAGATAGTGGGGTGTTCATTAAGGGGAAAAAATAGCAGCAGAATAGACAGATTTGTTCCGAGCCTTTTCCCTGAGCAGACAGAGAGAACAGCTGAGGGTCATACTGGGAGTGTTTGTTAGCGATTTAAGGGATGCTATACTCCAGGAGAATGTGGGGGACCACTGGACAGGGCTCCCCTGACTGGGCAGCCCCCTCTGCTACTGGGTTTTTCTCCTGGAGCCACCAGCTCGAATGCGGAGATCACGCCATCTTGAAGGGGAAAGTGGAGGTTTACAGAAGCCTGAAAACCTCCAGCTGCAGCACCCACCGAGCAGCTGCAAACCCCAGAACACCGGTCCCTAATTGGTGCAAACACTCAAATTCAGAGGAGCTCTACACTCCACACAGAAAGGTCAGATTTTGCCTGGGATAAGGTGAGGTCTCTGGTCCCATAGGCCAGAGAAATGAACGCAATGTGGGAGCTGGAGGACTGGGGGAAGTCCGTACAAAGAGAAATCCCTGGATGTTGGGCCTGGCATGATCCATGCATGTGGAAGGGGGTCCTCAGAGCTGTTAACAGAGGGGATCTCTAGAAAACAACCCATCTTTATCTGATGCAAAAAGACAGCCTGGGAGTTATTAAAGTGTGCCGGCTGCTTGTACAGAAGCAGGGAAGGGGGACTGCGCAGACTTGCACTCTTTCCTTTTCAGATCCTTGCTTCTGATTGCTAAGCCCAATACATAGGATCACCCAGTTGGGGACACCTTGGGAGACTGCAGGGGAAAGTTGTTTTTCTGGAAGCTGGGGAGCAGAGTGGAGAGTGACCGTCGGAGAACCAGCTCTGGGGCAGCCACTCCCACAAACTGGTATTGATGGCCACAGGGAAAGCAGGATCTAAGCACAGGCTAGAGAGGACCTATCGTCGTGCAGGTCAATCCAGAAACATCCTACCCAGGAGCTGACTCACAAAACGACTCTTGTGTAATCACAAATAAAAGAATAAAGAGATTAAGACACACCTGCTTAAAAACCAGGACTGGCTTACAACACTGAGCACCAGTGAACGAAGGGAACTGTAATACTGTCCCGAGTGGGAAGCAGGCATGCCAAACAGAACAACAGAGGAAGTGAATGACCTTCACTACTGCATATTCTATTTTAAAAATTTTTCATTTATTATTATTTTTTTATTTTTTCATCCTTTACTTAAACTATTTTTTCCTCAATTTTACCTTTTTAATTATTACCTTTTATTTTCAATCAGTATTATTATTTCTATTATCTTACCTTTCTGAAAAAAAAGTTTAATTTTATTTTCTCTTTATTTTACTTTGGAATTAGTGTTCTATATTTTATTTCCATCTTTCCTTTATCATCACTTTACTCTGTCTCAACTCTACCTTTATGCCATCACTTTCTTCCTAACTTTTCCCCTTTTGTTGTCCTGTTCCTCCTACCCTTTTCCTACTTTAGGTTTGCCCTATTCTTTCTTTTTATTCCCTGTTAAAATTTCACCCTACTTATATATCTAATTTCCAATCCTCTGCTCCAAGTCCATACACACTTATCTCTTCTTTGTCTTCACTATCCAAAAAAATTATTTTTCTCTCTGTCCTTTTGTTGTTGTTTGCTTGAATGTTGATTATATCATTTTTCATATATTTTCTTGATATTGTTTTGCTTATTTTTTTGTTTTGTTTTGTTTGCTTGGTTTTTGTTTGTTTTTTACTTCTTTTTTTAAATATATTTTATTGATTTTTTACAGAGAAGAAGGGAGAGAGATAGAAAGTCAGAAACATCGATGAGAGAGAGACATTGATCAGTCGCCTCCTGCACGCCCCAGAGTGGAGATGTGCCCTCAAGCAAGGTACATGCCCCTGACCAGAATCGAACCTGGGACTTTTCAGTCCGCAAGCCGACACTCTATCCACTGAGCCAAACCGGTCTCAGCTGTTTTTTACTTCTGTCTTCCCTCACCTCCTTTGATATTAGTTGTTGTTTATAGTTTGTATTAATCTCCAGGTACTTGTTGCTGGCATTTGTTGTTATTAGTGGCTGTTCTAGTTGAGTTTTCTCCCCGTATATGTATATATAATTTGTTCCCCTTCTCTTTCTTCTCTTTCTTTTCTCCTTTCATTTTTCCTTTTTCTTTTTTTCTTTATTCTCGCTTCTCCCAATTTTTTTGGCACTCCTTTATTTTCTTCTTCTTCTTCTTCTTTTCCCTTTTCTTTCTCTTCTATCCCATAATTTCTCTCTCTCTAGTGGTCACCTTTACTTGTGGCTATTAATATCATGAATACATTTTGGTTCAGTGCTTTGTGCATTGTACCTGGTTGTGTTATATTTTGTGCCCTTAAATCAACACAGTAGAAAGAGAACGACATAACCAGACACCCAGAGAAGAGAGACCATGGGGAAACCAAGACACAGCCTGCATATGAAAGAAAAGCAGGCATCATCAGAAGAGGAAGTAAACGAAATGAAGGCAAGCAACCTGCCAGAGAAAGAATTCAGAAAACAAATGGTCATAAAGTGGCTGAAAAGAATGGAAGACAAATTTGACAATATGTGCAAGAACCAAGGGGAAATGAAGAAGAACTGAGAAGAAATGAAAAATGACATTGCTGCTGTAAAGAACTCAATAGAAAGCATCAAGAGTAGACAAGAAGAAGCAGAGGACCGCATCAGTGAGCTAGAAGACAAGGTAGGAAAAAATATGCAAGTAGAGCAACGTCTAGAAAAAAAAAATTAAAAATCAAGAGTAGAGGTTAAGGGAACTTTGGGACAACATGAAATAAAACAACATCTGCATGATAGGGGTACAAGAAGGAGAGGAAACTGAGCAAGAAATAGGAAACCTGTTTGAACAAATAATGACAGAAAACTTCTCTGATATAGGGAAGAAAAACCCCACACAAATCCAAGAAGTTTACAGAGTCCCAAGCAAAATGAACCCCAAAAGACCTACACCAAGGCACATTATAATTAAATTGGCAAATACTAATGACAAAGTAAGAATCTTAAAAGAGGCCAAAGAGAGATAGAAAGTTACCTACAGAGGAACCCCCATCATATTAGCAACTGATTTCTCAATAGAAACTCATCAGGCCAGAAGGGAATGGAATGAAATATAGAAAGTTATGCAAAGGAAGGTTCTGAATCCAAGAACACTGTACCCAGCAAGTCTATCAATCAAAATTGAAGGTGAAATCAGGAGCTTCACAGACAAAAAAGGACTAAGGGAATTTATTACCACCAAACCAACAATGCAAGAAATGCTAAAGAGTCTGCTGTAAAAAAAAGAAATAGGAAGCAAAGAAGGAGCACAGGGGTAAAGAATAAAAATGTTGACAAATAAGTACCTATCAATAATAACTTTAAATTTAAATGGATTAAATGCCCAAATCAAAAGACATAGGGTAATGGACTAGATAAGAAAACATGACCTATATATCTGCTGTCTATAAGACACCCACCTCAGAAAAAAGAAGCACACAGACTGAGGGTGAAGGGATGGAAAAAGTTAGTCAGGCAAATGGAAATGAAAAAAGAAAGCTGAGGTAACAATACTTATATCTGACAAATTAGATCTCAAAGTGAAGGATATAATAAGAGATTAAGAAGGACACTTCATAATACTAAAGGGAGCAATCCAACAAGAAGAAATAACTCTGGTGAACATATATGCACCCAAATACAGAAGCACCCAAATACATTAAAAAAACTCCTGGAAGATATCAAGGGAGAGATTAATAGCAATACAATCAGAGTAGGAGACTTTAATACCCCACTGTCACCATTGGACAAATCATCTAAACAAAAAATCCACAAAGAAACATCAATCCTAAGTGACTCACTAGACCAGATAGAATTAATTGACATCTTCAGAACATTTCACCCCAAAGCTATGGAATATACATTCTTCTCAAGTGCACATGGGTCATTTTCAAAGATAGACCATATGTTGGGTCATAGGCAAAGAAGATAGAAATCATATCAAGCATCTTCTCAGATCACAGTGGCATAAAACTAGAAATCAACCACAATAAAAACAATCCCAAAAAATCAAATACATGGAGACTAAACAGCATGCTATTAAACAATGACTGGGTAACCAGAGAGATCAAGGAAGAAATAAAAAACATCATGGCAACAAGTGACAATGAAAACACAACAATCCAAAATCTATGGGACACAGTGAAAGCAGTCTTGAGAGGAAAGTTCATAGCTTTACAAGCCCACTGCAAAAAAAAAACCCACAAAAAAACAAGAAACAATGGTAATAAATTACCTAACTCTACAATTCAAAGACCTAGAAAGAGAGCAGCAAGAAAATCCCAGTGTAAACAGAAGGAAATAGTAAAGACCAGAGAGGAGATAAATTACATAGAGACCAAAGAAACAATAAAAAAGATCAACAAAACCAAGAGCTGGTTCTTTGAAAGGATAAACAAGATTGATGAACCTCTAGCTAAGCTCACTAAGAAGGAAAGAAAGAGGATCCAAATAAACAAAATCAGAAATGAAAGAGGTGAAATAACAGACTCCACTGAAATACAAAGGATTGTTAAAAAATACTATAAACAACAAACTGGACAACTTGGAGGAAATAGACATATTCCTAGAAAAATATAACTTTCCAAAACTCAATTAGGAAAAAACTAAATATTTCAATAGCCCAAAAACTATCAAGAAATTGAAACAGTGATCAAAAAGCTTCCAGCAAACAAAAGCCTTGGACTAGAAGGCTACACGGGGAAGTTTTACCAAACATTCAAGGAAGAATAAAAACTATCTTCCTCAGACTATTCCAAAAATTTCAAGAAGAAAAAACACTTCCAAGATCATTCTATGAAGCCAGCATCACCCTAATACCAAAACCACATAAAGACAACACAATGAAAGAGAATTACAGACCTCATGAACATAGACCTAGAAAGAACACTCCAAAGATTCATCTGCAACAAAAATAGACCCCAAATAGCCACAGCAATCCTGAGAAAGAAGAATAAAGTAGGTGGAATCTCAATACCAGATTTCAAGCTTATTACAAAGCCACTGTTCTCAAAACAGTCTGGTACTGGCACAAGAACAGACATACAGACCAACGGAATAGAATAGAGAATACAGAGGAGAATCCAAGATGGTGGCATAGGTAAACACCTACACTGCTGCCTCACACAACAATTTCAAAACTACAACTAAAAGACAGAAGAGACATCATCCAGAACCACAGGAAAGGTGGCTGAGTGGAAATTCTACAACTGGAAGGAAAGAGAGGGGATCACAGAGACCCAGAGGAGCTGCAAAAAGCTGAGGTATGGAGACGCGGGCATTGAGAGAACAGGTGCTGGAGAACCTGGCTGGCTTTCTCTGGTGGGAGGGAGATGGAGACTCTCAAAGACATTGAACCCATTATCCTATGACACTAAACCCCAGATCCAGCAGAAACTCATACGGGGGGAGTTTGGACTGTGAAAAGGGAGAAGTGCATGGAAATTTAGGGGAGTCGCAAAAGATCAGAAGTCTGGTGGCATGCACGGCACTGTGCGAAGAGGACCGACTGCTGATTGTGCTGCTGGCTTTCATGAGTGGGCGGGAGACAGACCCTCCCAACTATGCCACTTCTAACTCCACTAAACCCCAGTTTTGGGAAAAACCCTGGGAACCCAGACTCATATGGTCCTGGAGTGCAGGGGAGTCGGAAGGGCAGCAGTCTAGAGGCACTGCGAGAGAGCGCGTGCACACGGGGACCGCTCCAGCGATTACCCAGTCATGTGAGACTCAGGGACTGTGGAGAGTGGGCCAACTGGAAGGCAAGGTGGTCCCTTAAGCCCTTAAACCCATTCCAAGCTCAACCGAGAGGCTTTTGCATTTTTGTAACTCTTGTGTCATAAGGCTGAATCCAACACAGAAGTTCTCCCAGCATAGTGAAAATGCCAAGACAAAGGAAGACATCACATTCAAAAGAAATGGAGGAAAACAAATGACTGGATATAGAGTTCAAAACCACGCTTATAAGGTTTTTCAAGAATATCCTAGAAAAGTTGGATAAAGTTAGCGAGACCCAAGAGGAGATGAAAAAGAACCAACTAGAGATGGAAAAGATCCAACTAGAGATGGAAAAGGACCAATTAGAAATTAAACATACACTGACTGAAATAAAAAATATTATACAGAGACCTAACAGCAGACTAGAGGAAGGCAAGAATCAAGTCAAAAATTTGAAATATAAAGAATCAGAAAACACTCAACTGGAAAAGCAAGAAGAAAAAAGAATCCAAAAATGTGAAGATAATGTAAGGAGCCTCTGGGACAGCTTCAAGCGTACCAACATCAGAATTGTGGGGGTGCCAGAGGAAGAGAGAGAGCAAGATACTGAAAACCTATTTAAAGAAATAATGACTGAAAACTTCCCACATTTGGCAAAAGAAATAGACTTACAAGTCCAGGAAGCACACAGAACCTCATATAAAAGGAATCCAAAGAGGACCACACCAAGACACATCATAATTAAAATACCAAAAGCAAAAGACAAAGAGAGAATATTAAAAGCAGCAAGAGAAAAACAGTTCATTACCTACAAGGGAGCACCCATACGATTGTCAGCTGATTTCTCAACAGAAACGATGCAGGCCAGACGGGAGTGGCAAGAAATATTCAATGTAATGAATAGCAAGAACCTACAACCAAGAATAACCTATCCAGCAAAGCTATCATTCAGAATTGAAGGGCAGATAAAGAGCTTCACAGATAAGAAAAAGCAAAGGATTCATCAACTCCAAACCAGTATTATAGGAAATGCTGAAAGGTACTCTTTTAGAAGAGGAAGGAAAAAAGGTAAAAGACAAAAAATTATGAACAACAAATACATATCTATCAACAAGTGAATCTAAAAATTAAGTGAATTAAAAATTTGATCAACAGAATAAACTGGTGAATATAATAGAATGAGGAGCATGGAAACGGAGTGGACTGATAATTCTCAGGGGGAAAAGGGTGAGGGGTGTACAGGGAGAGACTGGACAAAAAATCATACACTTATGGATGAGGTCAATAGGAGGGAGGTAAGGTAGAGGGAAGGGTGGGAGCTGGGTGCAGGGGAGCTATGGAGGGGAAAAAAGAGAAACAAATGTAATAATCTGAAAAATAAAGATTTAATTAAAAAAATAAAAAAATAAAAATAAAGATTTAATATAATAATAATAGTAATAATAATATACATCTACTGTGAAAATAAAAGAATAGAGAATACAGATATCTACCCAAACCACTATGCTCAATTAATATTTGACAAAGAAGTCATGAATATACAATGTAGTTAAGATATTCTCTTCAATAAATGGTGTTGGGAAAATTGGAGAGATACATACAAAAATATGAAACTAGACTATCAGCTTACACCATACACAAAAAATTAACTCCAAATGGATACTGGACTTAAACATAAGATGGGAAACCATAAAAATACCAGAGGAATCCACAGGCAGCAAAATCTCAGACATATGTTGAAGGAACTTCTTCACTGATACTGCTCCTAGGGCAATGGAAACTAAGGAGAAAATAAACAAATGTGACTACATCAAAACAAAAGCTTTTTCACAGCAAAAGAAACCATCAACAAAACAACAAGAAAGTCTACTGTATGGGAGAACATATTTGCAAATGTTATCACTGATAAACGTTTAATTTCCAACATCTACAGGCAACTTATACAACTTAATAAAAAGAAGATAAATGATCCTATTTAAAAAATAGTCAATGAACCTAAATAGAATCTTTTCAAAATAAGACAGAAGGAAGGCAAAGAGACACATGAAAACATGCTCCAAGTCACTAATTATCGGAGAAATGCAAATCAAAACAACAATGCAATACCATCTCATACCTGTCAGAATGGCAATAATCAAATCAACAAATGACAAGTGTTGGCGAGCATGTGGAGAAAAAGGAACCCTACTGCGCTGCTGATGGGAATGCAGACTGGTGCAGCCACTGTAGAGAACAGTATGGCGTTTCCTCAAAAAACTAAAAATGGAACTCCCATTTGACCCAGTAATCTTACTCTGGGAACACCAATCAGAAAGGATATATGCACCCTTATGTTCATAGCAGCATAATTTATCATAGCTAAGATTTGGAAACAGTCTAGGTACCCATCAGCAGATGACTGGATCAGAAAATGATGTTACATCTACACAGGGGAATAACTATGCTGACATCAAAAAAGGAATTCTTCCCATTTGCAGCAACCTGGGTGGAATTGGAGAGCCTTATGCTAAGTGAAATAAGCCAGTCAATGAAGGAGAAACACCACATGATCTCACTCATTTATGGATAATAAAGAATATTATAAACTGATGAACAAAAAGATAGATATAGCGTCAGTAAAGCATCTACCAAACTGTCAAATTACAGTGGGAAGGTTAGGGAAAGGTGGGGTAAATAACAGATCAACCGAATGACTTTTATGCATGCATATAAGCATAACCAATGGACACAAGACACTGGGGGGTTAGGGCATGCATGGGAGCGGGGTTGGGGGGCAATGAGAAGATATGTACACATGTAATACATTAATAAAACATTTAAAAAGAATTGAAAAAAATAATTATTTCATACATTAGAAGGGTTACATTTATTATAACAAATAAGCACTGTAAAAATGCATAGTAGTGCCTTTAAGCAACAACCAGGTCTTACTTCTTACCTGTTCTTGGTTTATCTGGACATTTCTACTGATCTGGACTGGGCTTCATAGAGCTAAGATGGGCTTACTCATGCATCTACACTAATGTTTAGGGACTGGCTTTCTTGGATGACCTCAGCTGGGACAATACACTACTGCTCCATATGATCTCTTCCCCTCCAGTAGGCACTTAGCCTTGGTCCATTCTCGTGGCATGGCAGGACTCCAAGAACAAGCAGGACTAATTGTGCTGGAGAGTAAGCCCTGTGCAAGCCTGTGCTTGCATCTCATTGCCCAAAGCCCAGAGTCAGAATGAAAGGGGATTATAAATTGTAAACCAAAAGGTTTGCCATTCTAGAAGGCTATTAATTGGAGCCATTCATGCAAGGACTTTACCACATCAGCCTAGGCCAAGTCACTATCACACCTTTATTTGATGGCTCCTCATTCTGTTGTCCTCATTCTGTTATCCTTCTTCTAGCTTAAATCATCTTTTAAGAACATCAATCCTCTGCTCAGAACCCTTCAATGGCTCCCTATTGTATTCAGACTAAAATCCAAATAGGTTACCATGGTTACTAGATTGTAAATGATCTGTCTATTCACCTCAGTGCCCTTGTTCTGTAAGCAGTCCCTTTGCCTTCTCAATTCAGTCATTCTGTTCTTCATTCTGCTCATCTAGCCTCAGGGATCTTGTCCCTCATTCATTCTGTTCCACAGAGGCCTTTTCTGGTCATACTAGGTAACATAGCTGTGCCCCATTCCCCTATCCTACAAACTCTAACTTACTACCCTTTTATAGCATTTTTATATAGCAACATAATATGAAATTGTTGTTTTTTATCTTTTAACTTTTGTTCTCCTTTTGACTTGAATGTGAGCTTCACTGAAGTAGGAACCATGTCTATCTTGAGACTTACCTTCTTCTTCACTGATGGTAAATGATTATTTATAGACATGCCTAGAGAGACCAGACAGTCAATAGACACTGAATAAATAGGTCAGCAATTTAAAATCTAAGCATATTGGTTTAACATGTAAAATACATATGTTCTACTTCACTGACTTAAGATACAACTATGGCTACAGCTCTTTCAATACTCAAAGCAATATGATTCTAGGCCCCCTTTTCCCTCCTTCATTACAAGGCTTTTTCAGTCAAGTATTCTGGTTAATTCTTTCCTCTTTTTGTGGAGCCCATTTCATATTTCTCACCCCTTTTCTCACCCATGTACTAGTAACTAGGCTCTTCATGGCTGGCCCTTCTGTCATTGCCCAATAGTTTTCAGATAAGTGGAGCCATTCTTTTTTCTATAAACTTATTTTTTAGTAGAAGCCCAGTGCATGAAATTTGTGAATGGGGGTGAGGGGGCATCCCCTCAGCCCAGTGTGGACCCTCTCCAATCTGAGACCCCTCAGGGGATGTCCAACTGCCGGTTTTGGCTTGATCCCAGGGATCAGGTCGAAACTGGCAGTTGGACATCTCTCTCACAATCTGGGACCACTGGCTCCTAACTGCTCACCTGCCTGCCTGCCTGCCTGATGACCCCTAATTGCCCCCCCTGCTGGCCTGGTCACCACCAACTGCCCCCCTCTGCTGGCCTGGTTGCACCTAATGGCCCTCCCTCGCCAGCCTGGTTGCCCCTTAGTGTCCCCCATGCTGGCCTGGTTGCCCCTCACTTCCCCCCTCTGCTGACTTGGTAGCCTCTAACTGCCCTGCCCCCCCCACTGGCCTAGTTGGCCCTCACTGCTGCCCCACTGGCCTGGTTGTTCCTCACTGTCCCTCCTCCCAACATGGTTACTCCTCACTGTCCCCCTCTGCCTGCCTGGTTGCCCCTCACTGCTGCTCCTCCCTCCCCCCGCTCTGCTGGTCTGGTCATCCTCAACTGCCCTCCCTGCTGATCTGGTTGCTCCCAACTGCCTCCCCCTCCTGCTGGCCTGGTCAACCCTCACTGTCCCTCCTGGCAACCCGGTCACCCCACACAGTCTGCTGGTCAGTTGTTTGGTTGTCCCTCACTAACCCCCCTACCAGCCTGGTTGCCCCACGCAGCCTACTGTTCAGTTGTTACTGTGAGGATGTTGTGACCAATTTGCATATTACCCTTTTATTAGTATAGATTTTATTGGTTTCAGAGAGGAAGAGAGAGATAGAAACATCAATGATGTGAAAGAATCATTAACTAGCTGCCTCTTAAACACTTCCTATCCCACACTGAGGATTAAACCCACAACCTGGCCATGTGCCCTGAGCAGGAATCAAACCCTGACCTCCAGTTCATAGGTCTACATTTAGACACACTGGCCTGGCAAGTGGGGACACTCTTGATGGCAGCTGGGAGAGATCTACGAGTCTGAGACAAACTGGATAGAGGAGCAGAGTATCTCTCTGGCATCTGTCATTTGCATCTTAACTTTTGAGGACAAGACAGCTTGTTGACTTAAAATCCCAGATGGAGTAAGTGTCCCGAGGGGCCTGCTAAGAACAATTTTTCTATATTCCCCTGTGCTTGAGCCTAGTAAATTATTCTCCAGTTGAAACATCATAAGAGCATTTTGACAGAATGACCTGTAATTTAGACCCAGAGATGGCCTTAAACAGCAGATTTTCAGGAGTTAGAACTTCCCTAGTCTATTAGCTGGGCTCTTTTTGCTATACCGAGTTCTATCTCCTAATGAGATCTGCATGCTTTTCTTCGGGCTTTCACAAATAACTAAGGTTCAGTAGGTATTCATTCAGACTAATATTTTTAAATGTTTTCATGTTCTCTCTCTCTTGCTCTTGGTCTGCCCTTGAAGGTCTTCCAGAAATGGATCTCATAAGTCTATTGATAAAGACCCAGCTCATATCTGACTAGTTGCCCCAGAATCTCATCAGTCCTTTGCTTTTCTTTAGAGCCATAGCTCATGTTCTCTTTCTCATATGGAATAAAGTCTCTTTGCTCTAGAGTGGAAAGAATCAAAATAATTTCAGTGAAGGTAATAAAATTTAGTTTCAGAACCCCTCACATGTATTGGTTCTTTCTAAGTTCCTGGGAGAAACTCTAGTAATGCATTCACATGGTCATTACAACATTAGCAAAAATAAGATAGCCTAAGTATGTTGATAAGACAACTGTCTCTTTCCCCTAGGGTTGTGATGATGGATGGCATTTTGGTGATCAGCTGAGAGAAAGTTAAGTTGGAAAGACGTTTAGTTTACATTTAGAATATATTTATGTGGTAGGCAATCACTTCCATATATTGTTATTTCTGGCCATCCTGGTACAGGAATGGTTTCTAGGAATCTGCCTAGTGGCTGCTCTGCTAACTCCTGGGTAGAGCCAGAGGGTTATTTAGGGTATTCATGTCTCCTTGTGTACCTAGCATTAGAAACACATGTGAGGTGGAAGAGAAACAAGGTTTGAAATGCATGGAAACAGAAGACAGTTGTGGAAAATTCTTCTAGTTACCAAATGTAGAAATATGTAAGCCAAGTATTTGGTTTTTATGGATGCCTATTCAAAACAGAAGCTCTCTCTGGAAAATACTCTATACATGTACACCAAGTATGTCAAACTTGAGGCCAGTGGGCCACATGAGGCCCACAATAAATATTTTTGTGGCCCAGTCAATATAACAGTATGTAAGAAATATTTTACTAAAAATTTCATAACTTAATTTTTACAGTATTCTGTTATACATGATTAATAATGAACTACAACATTTGCTAATGATTGATTACTACAATCATGTTGCATTCATTTCCCTTACATGCCTTGCACGCGGGTGCACCATTTCTCTCCACTAATACTAGCAAGGAATATTTTAGCAGCCAATGCCACCTCAGTAGTCTTGGACTGACTTGGTGTGTGCAACAGGAAATATTTTGCTTTCAGAGAACAAGAAAAATAGGCTTGGAGAGAACCCAAGATGGCGGCATAGGTAAACACCTACACTGCTGCCTCGCACAACAATTTCAAAACTACAACTAAAAGACAGAATGGACATCATCCAGAACCACAGGAAAGCTGGCTGAGTGGAAGTTCTACAACTAGAAGGAAAGAGAGGGGCTCACAGAGACCCAGAGGAGCTGCAAAAAGCTGAGGTACGGAGACGCGCACGAGGAGAGAGCGGGTGCCGGAGTACCTGGCTGGCTTTCTCTTCTGGGAGGGAAACGGACACTCCCAACGGCATTGAACCCCTTATCCTACGATACAAAACCCCAGATCCAGCCGAAACTCATACGGGGGGAGTTTGGACTGTGAAAAGGGAGAAGTGCACGGAAATTTAGGGGAGTCGCAAAGGATTGGAGGTCTGGTCGCGCACGGCACCACGCGGAAGACAGATTGCTGATTGTGCTGCTGGCTTTCGCGAGTGGGCGGGAGACAGACCCTCCCAACTGCGCCACTTCTGACTCCACTAAGCCCCTGTTTCGGGCGAAACCCTGGGGACCTAGACTCGTGTGGTCCTGATGCACAGAAGAGCTGGGAAGACAGTGGTTAGAGGCACTGCGAGCATGCGCACAAGGACCGCTCCAGCCATTACCCAGTCACGTGAGACTCAGAGGACGTGGAGGGTGGGGCCGACTGGAAGGCAAGGCGGTCCCTTAAGCCCTGAGACTCCACCCCTCCCAAGCTCAACAGAAGCTTCTGCGGCTGAATCCAGCATAGAAGTTTCCCCGGCATAGTGAAAATGCCGAGACAAAGGAAGGGATCACAAGCAAAAGAAATGGAGGGAAAAAAACGACTGGATATAGAGTTCAAAACCACGATTATAAGGTTTTTCAAGAATATGCTAGAAAAGATGGATAAATTTAGTGAGACCCAAGAGGAGATGAAAAAGAACCAACTAGAAATTAAACATATACTGACTGAAATAAAAACTATTATACAGAGTCCTAACAGCAGACTAGAGAAAGGCAAGGATCAAGTCAAAACTTTGAAATATAAAGAAGCAGAAAACATTCAACTGGAAAAGCAAGAAGAGAAAAGAATCCAAAAATGTGAAGATAATGTAAGGAGCCTCTGGGACAGCTTCAAGCGTACCAACATCAGAATTGTGGGGGTGCCAGAAGGAGAGAGAGAGCAAGATACTGAAAACCTATTTAAGGAAATAATGACTGAAAACTTCCCACATCTGGTAAAAGAAATAGACTTACAAGTCCAGGAAGCACACAGAACCCCAAATAAAAGGAATCCAAAGAGGACCACACCAAGACACATCATAATTAAAATACCAAGAGCAAAAGACAAAGAGAGAATATTAAAAGCAGCAAGAGAAAAACAGTTCATTACCTACAAGGGAGCACCCATACGACTGTCAGCTGATTTCTCAACAGAAACAATGCAGGCCAGACGGGAGTGGCAAGAAATATTCAACGTGATGAATAGCAAGATCCTACAACCAATAATAATCTATCCAGCAAAGCTATCATTCAGAATTGAAGGCCAGATAAAGACCTTCACAGAGAAGAAAAAGCTAAAGGAGTTCATCAACTCCAAACCAGTATTATATGCTGAAAGGTACTCTTTTAGAAGAGGAAGAAGAAAAAGATAAAAGACAAAAAATTATGAACAACAAATACACATCTATCAACAAGTGAATCTAAAAATTAAGTGAATTAAAAATTTGATCAACAGAATAAACTGGTGAATGTAATAGAATCAGGAGCACAGAAAGGGAGTAGACTGTTAATTCTCAGGAGGACAAAAATCATAAAGCATCAAACAGACTGTGAAATTACAGCAGAAAGATTAAAGTTAGGTGAGGTAGATAAGTTATCAATCAAAGGACTTGTATGCATGCATATAAGCATAATCAATGATCACAGACACTGGGGGGTCGGGGTATGCCTGGGAGGGAGGGGAGGCAATGGGGAGATATGTATAAAAAATTAATAAAAAATAGGCTTATTTGTGTTATGCTTGTTAATTTGTGCAGTTATTCAGTGTCTGGTAGAAAAATATTAATTTTTATTAAAATGTTCTATTAACATTTATGATGACTCATTTATTTCAGCCCTTTGTATTCAGCATGTCTATATCAAAATAAACCTACATTTCTAGAATATTGAATCTTTTGGTTTTTCTTTGTGACCCATGTTAGCCTTTGAGTTTGACATGTTTCTTGTACACTATACATTTTTTTCCTATTTTATGGCAGTCACTTGAAATAGAATTTATCAAAATTCCTGTGTTTTTTTCTCTTTTATAAATTGTTTAAATATTACATATATTAGTACATATATCTCCTTTTTTTCCTCCATTGACCTTTCCTCAGCCTTCTCTATCCCCAGTCGCATGCCTTCATCCCACCCCCTCCAGTGTTTTGTGTCCATTGGTGTGGTTATATGCATGCATACAAGTCCTTTGGTTAATCTAATTCCCTCCCTCCCTAACACTCCCCAGACTTCCTGCTGTAATTTGACAGTCTGTTCAGTGCTTTACTGCCTCTGTATCTATCTTTTTATTCATCAGGTTATAATGTTTTTTATTTTCCATAAGTGAGTAAGATCATGTGGTATTTTTCTTTCATTGCCTGGCTTATTTCAACATAATGCTCTCCAGGTCCATCCATGCTGCTGCAAACAGTAAAAATTCTTTCTTTTTTATAGCAGTGTAGTATTCTATTGTGTAGATGTACCATAGTTTTCTAATCCACTCATCTGCTGATGGGCATTTAGGCTGTTTCCAAATCTTAGCTATGGTGAATTTTGCTACTATGAACATATGGTTGTATAACATCTTTCTGATTGGTGTTACTAATTTCTTGGGATATATTCCTAGAGGTGAGATACTAGATCAAATGAAAGCTCCATACTGTTCTCCACAGTGACTGCACCAGTCTGCATTTCCACCAGCAGTGCATGAGGGTTCCTTTCTCTATGAATCCTCACCAGCACTTGTCTTTTGTTGATTTGTTGATGATTGCCATTCTGACAGGTGTCAGATGTACCCCATTGTCAATATGATTTGTATCTCTCGGATAATCAGTGGCTTGGAGCATATTTTCATATGTCTCTTGGCCTTCTATCAGTCTTCTTTCAAAAAGATTATATTTAGGTCCGTTGCCCATTTTTTAAATCAAATCATTTATCTTCCTTTTATTAAGTTATATTAGTGCCCTGTAGATGTTGAAGATTAAACTTGTATCAGTGATAACATTTGCAAATATGTTTTCCCATACAGTGCTCTCTTGTTGTTTTGTTGATGTTGTTTTTTTGTGTGTGGTTTTTTTTTTTTTTTGGTGTGAAAAAGCTTTTATTTTGATGTAGTTCCATTTATTTTCTCTTTAGTTCCTATTGCCCTAGGAGCGGTATTGGTGAAGAAATTGCTTTGGCACATGTCTGAGATTTTGCTGCCTTTGGATTCCTCTGGTATTTTTTTAAAATATATTTTATTGATTTTTTACAGAGAGGAAGGGAGAGAGATAGAAAATCAGAAACATCGATGAGAGAGAGACATCGATCAGGCACCTCCTGCACACCCCACAGTGGAGATGTGCCCACAAGCAATGTACATGCCCCCAACCAGAATCGAACCTGGGACCTTTCAGTCCGCAAGCCGACGCTCTATCCACTGAGCCAAACTTGGCTCCTCTGGTATTTTTATGGTTTCCCATCTTATGAGTAAGTCCTGTATCCGTTTTGAATTTATTTTTGTGTATGGTGTAAGTTGATAGTCTACTTTCATTATTTTGCATGTATCTGTCCAATTTTCCCAACACCATTTATTGAAGAGACTGTCTTGACTCCAATTTATGTTCTTGCCTTCTTTGTCGAATATTAATTGAGCATAGTGGTTTAGGTTAATATCTGGGTTCTTTATTCTATTCCATTGGTCTATATGTCTGTTTTTCTGCCAGTACCAGGCTGTTTTGAAAACAGTGGCTTTGTTATACAGCTTGAAATCTGGTATTGAGATCCCACCTACATTGTTCTTCTTTCTCAGGATTGCTGTGGCTATTCGGGGTCCTTTTTATTCCAGATGAATTTTTGGAGAGTTCTTCCTAGGTCTGTGAAATATGCCATTAGTATTTTAACGGGGAGTACATTAAATCTATAGATTGCTTTGGGTAGTATGGACATTTTAATGATGTTAATTCTACCAATCCATGAACATCATATATTCTTCCATCTGTTCATATCTTCCTCTATCTCCTTTTTCAGTGTTCTGTAGTTTTTCACATACAGGTCTTTTACGTCTTTAGTTAAGTTTATTCCTAGGTATCTTAATTTTTTAGGTGTGATGGTAAATGGAATTGCTTTTTTAGTCTCTGTTTCTGTAAGTTCATTATTGGTGTATAAAAATGCCATAGAATTCTTGGCATTCATTTTGTATCCTGCTACCTTGCCAAATTCACTTATTAAGTCTATTATTTTTTGGATGGAGTCTTTAGGATTTTATATGTACAGTATCATGTCATCTGCAAATAAGGACAATTTTATTTCTTTTTTTCCAATTTGGATGCCTTTTATTTCTTCTTATTGTCTAATGGCAATGGCTAATACACCCAGGACTATGTTAAACAGGAGTGGTAAGAGTGGGCATCCTTGTCTTGTTCCTGTTCTTAGGGGAAATGGTTTTAGTTTTGCCCATTGAGTATGATATTAGCTGTGGGTTTATCATATATGGCTTTTATTATGTTGAAGTATGATCCTTTTAGTCCCACCTTGCTGAGAGATTTTATCAAGAAAGGGATTTGGATTTTGTCAAAATGCTTTTTTTGCATCAATTGATATGACTATGTGATTTTTATCTCTCAATTTGTTTATGTGATGTATCATGTTTATTGATTTGTGGATATTGTACCATTTTTGCATTTCTGGGACAAATCCTACTTGGTCATGGTGTATGAACTTTCTGATGCCCTGCTGGATCTGATTTGCTAGAATTTTGTTGAGAATGTTGGTATCTATGTTCATGAGGCCTATAATTCTCTTTCATTGTGTTATCTTTATCTGGTTTGGGTATTAGGGAGATGCTGGATTATAGAAAGAGCTTGTAAGTGTTCCTTCTTCTTGAATTTTCTGTAATAGTCTGAGGAGGATTAGTTTTAGTTCTTCCTTGAATGTTTGGTAAAACTCCCTAGGCTTTTTGCTGGAAGCTTTATGATGACTGTTTCAATTTCTTCCATAGTTATTAGCCTATTGTGATGTTTAGATTCTTTCTAATTGAGTTTTGGAAGGTTATATTTTTCTAGGAATATGTCCATTTCCTCCAGATTGTCCAGTTTGTTAGAATATAGTTGTTCATAGAATTTTTTAATAATCCTTTGTATTTCAGAGGGGCCTGTTGTTACTTATCCTCTTTCATTTCTGATTTTGTTTATTTGGGTCCTCTCTCTTTCCTTCTTGGTGAGCCTAGCTAGAGGTTCATCAATCTTGTTTATCCTTCCAAACAACCAGCTCTTGGTTTTGTTGACCTTTTTTATTGTTTTTTGTGTGTTTTTTTATTTTGTGTGTGTGTGTGTGTGTTTTTTAGTTTTTTTTTTTAGTCTCTATGTCATTTATCTCCACTCTGATCTTTATTATTTCCTTCCTTCAGCTTACACTGGGCTTTTCTTGTTGCTCTTTTTCTAGGTCTTTGAGTTGTAGGTTTAGGTAATTTATTAGCATTGTTTCTTGTTTTTTGCAGTGGGCTTGTAGAGCTATGAACTTCCCTCTCAAGACTGTGTCACATAGATTTTGGATTGTTGAGTTTTCATTGTCATTTCTTCCTATGATGTTTTTTTATTTCTTCTTTGTTATCTCTGGTTACCCAGTCATTGTTTAATAGCATGCTGTTTAGTCTCCATGTGTTTGATTTTTTGGGATTATTTTTATTGTGATTGATTTCCAGTTTTATGCCACTGTGATCTGATAAGATGCTTGATATGATTTCTATCTTCTTGAATTTGAAGAGACTTTGCCTATGACCCAACATATGGTCTATCTTTGAAAATGACCCATGTACACTTGAGAAGAATGTGTATTCTGTGGCTTTTGGGAGAAATGTTCTGAAGATGTCAATTAATTCCATCTGGTCTAGTGAGTCACTTAGGATTGATGTTTCTTTGCTGATTTTTTTGTTTAGAGGATTTGTCTAGTGGTGATAGTGGGGTATGAAAGTCTCCTACTATAATTGTATTGCTGTCAATCTCTTTCTTGATATTCTCTAGGAGTTTAATGTATTTGGGAGCTTCTCTATTTGGGTGCATATATGTTCACCAGAGTTATTTCTTCTTGTTGGATTGCTCCCTTTATTATGAAGTGGCCTTCCTTATCTCTCTTCTTTAAAAAAATATATATTTTATTGTTTTTTAAAGAGAGGAAAGGAGAGAGATAGAGAGTTAGAAACACCAATGAGAGAGAAACACTGATCAGCTGCCTTCTGCACGCCCCCTACTGGCAATGTGCCCACAACCAAGGTACATGCCCTTGACCAGAATGGAAGCTGAGACCCTTCAGTTTGCAGGCCAATGCTCTATCCACTGAACCAAACTGTTTTAAACCCTCATCTCTTTTTATGTCCTTTATTTTGAGATCTAATTTGTCAGATATAAGTATTGTTACCGCACCTTTTTTTTTTTTCATTTTCATATGCCTGACAAACTTTTTTTATTCCTTCACCCTCAATTTATGTGCATCTTTATTTTTCTGAGGTGGAGTTTCTCATAGACAGCAGATATATGGGTCATGTTTTCTTATCCAGTCTGTTACTCTATGTCTTTTGTTTCAGGCATTTAATCTACTTACATTTAAAGTTATTATTAATAGGTGCTTATTTGTCATTATTTTTATACTTTACCTCTGTGTTCCTTCTTTGCTTCCTATTTCTTTTTTATTTTTACAGCAGACCCTTTAGCATTTCTTGCATTGATGATTTGGTGGTAATAAATTCCCTTAGTCCTTTTTTGTCTGTGAAGTTTCTGATTTCACCTTCAGTTTTGATTGATAGCCTTACTGGGTACAGTATTCTTGGATTCAGAACCTTCCTTTGCATGACTTTGTATATTTCATTCCATTTCCTTCTGGCCTGATGAATTTCTGTTAAGATATCAGTTGCTAATCTGATGGGGGTTCCTTTGTAGGTAACTTTCTGTCTCTCTCTGGCCTCTTTTAAGATTCTTGCTTTGTCGTTGGTGTTTGCCAATTTAATTATAATATGCCTTGGTATCAGTCTTTTGGGGTTCATTTTGCTTGGGACTCTGTGAGCTTCTTGGATTTGTGTGGTTTTTTTCTTCCCTAAATCAGGGAAGTTTTCTTTCATGATTTCTTTAAACAGGTTTCCTATTCCTTGCCCAGTTTCCTCTCTTTCTGGTACTCCTATCATGCAGATATTGTTTTGTTTCATGTTGTCCCAAAGTTCCCTTAGACTCTCCTCTTGATTTTTAATTTTTTTTCTAGAAGCTGCTCTACTTGCATATTTTTTCCTACCTTGTCTTCTAGCTCACTGATGTGGTCCTCTACTTCTTCTTGTCTACTCTTGATGCTTTCTATTGAGTTCTTTAGAGCAGCAATGTCATTTTTCATTTCTTCTCAGTTTTTCTTCATTTCCCCTTGGTTCTTGCACATATTGTCAAATTTGTCTTCCATTCTTTTTAGCCACCTTACGACCATTTGTTTTCTGAATTCTTTCTCTGGCAGGTTGCTTGCCCCCATTTCATTTACTTTCTTTTCTGGTGATGCCTGCTTTTCTTTCATATGCAGGCTTGTCTTGGTCTCCCCATAGTCTCTCTTCTCTGGATGTCTGGTTATGTAGTTCTCTCTCTCCTGCGCTGATTTAAGGGCACAAAATACAACACAACCAGGTACAATGCACAAGGCACTGAATAGAAATGCATTCATGATATTAATAACCACAAATAAAGGTGACCACCAAAAAGAGGCAAATTAGAGAATAGGAGAGAAAGAAGAACAGAAAAAAAAAGAAAGGAGTGCAAAAATGAAATCGGAAAAAGAAAAAAATGTAAGAGAGAAAAGAAAGATATGAAAAAAGAGGCAAACAAACTATATCTATTGGGAGAAAACTCCACTAGAACAGCGACTAATCCAAACAAATGCCAGCAACAAGTACCTGGCGATGAATACAAACTACAAACAACAATTAATACCAAGCAAGGTGAGGGAAAACAGAAGCAAAAACAAACCAAAACAACACAAACAACAAAAATAAGCAAAACATTCTGAGAAACAAGCATAAAAAATCAATATAATCAATAATCAAGCAAACAACAACAAAAGTACATAGAGAAAAATAACTTTTTGGATAGTGAAGACAGAGAAAAGAGAGGAGTGTTTGGAGTTGGAGCAGGAGATAGGAAAGTGGATATATAAATAGGGTGAAGTTTAAGAATAGCGAAAATCTAAAGAAAGACAGGGTATGAGAAATAGGACAACAAAAGGGGAAAAGTTAGGAAGAGAGTGATGATGTAAAGATAAAGTTGATATAGAGTAAAATGATGCTAAAGGGAAGATGAAAATAGAATGTGGAACACTAATCCCTAAGTAAAATAAAGAGAAAATAAAATGATACTTTTTTTAAAAAAAAGGTAAAATATTCGTAGTAATAATACTGATTGAAAATCAAAATGTAATAATTAAAAAGGGAAAAACAAGTGAGAAAAAAATTAATTTCTTAAGTAAAAGTTGGAAAAAATAAAATGTGCTGTAGTGAAGATCATTCATTCCTTCTACTGTTCTGTTTGGCACGCCTGTTTCCTATTCAGAACACTTTTGAGGTTTCTTGCATTCTACTGCTCCTCAGTTTTGTAAGCTAGTCCTGATTTTCAAGCAGGCAGTGTGTCTTAATTTCTTGTATTCCTTTGTGTTTACTCAAGAGTCAATTTGTGATTCAATCCTTGGGTGGCAGTGTTTCCAATTGATCTCCGGATCTATAGGTCCTCTCTAGCCAGTGCTTAGATCTTGCTTTCCCTGCGTCATTCAATACCAATTTGTGGGAGTGTGTTGCCTTAGATCTGGTTCTCTGATGGTTATTCCCTGATCTGATCCCCAGGTTCTAGAAAACCAACTTTCCCCTGCAGTCTCTTAGGGTGTCCCCAATTGGGTGATATTATGTATTGAGCTTAGTAATTAGAAGCAAAGATTTAAAGGAAAAAGAAAAAACAAAACAAACAAAAAAAAGAGCCAGCATAAGTGTGCATACTCCAGGGCTGAGCACAACTCTGTGCAGTCTTTTTTCCACCCTTGGGTCTAAGAATCCAGCACACTTTTTTAAATTTTTTAGGTTTTTCTTTTGTATCAGATAAAAATGAGTTGCTTTCTAGAGATCCCCTCTGTTAGCCGCTTGAGGATCCCCTTCCATATTCACGGATCACACCAGCCCCAACAGATTTCTCTAGGTACATACTTCTGTTCCTCCAGCTCCCACACTGCTTGCATTTCTCTGTCTTGCGGGACCAGAGACCTCACCTTATTCCAGCGAAATTTGACCTTTCCATGGTGGAGTGGAATGCTCCTCTGAATCTACGTGTTTGCAACAATTGGGGACCGGTGCTCTGGGGTTCACAGCTATTTGGTGGTGCCGCAGTTGTAGCTTTTCAGGCTTCCGATAACATCCACTTTCCCCTTCAAATGGCACATTCTCTGCATCCAAGCCAGTGACTTAGTTATTTTGTACTTGCTCTATAGAAAATGTTACAATGAAGAGGCAATCAAAGAGTACAGAGTCAGAAAGTGTAGTAAGAAATATTAAAGGGCTGAGACCGGTTTGGCTCAGTGGATAGAGCGTCGGCTTGTGAACTGAAGGGTCCCGGGTTTGATTCCGGTTGGGAGCATGTACCTTGCTTGCGGCACATCTCCACTGTGGGGCGTGCAGGAGGCAGCTGATTGATGTCTCTCTCTCATCGATGTTTCTGACTTTCTATCTCTCTCCCTTCCTCTCTGTAAAAAAATCAATAAAATATATTAAGAAAAGAAAAGAAATACTAAAGGCATGTATAGGGCAATTAAATAATGTTATCTTTTAGAATTTCGTCTACTTTTTAAGTTTTAAATTTATAGCACTTCCTTATAGTACCTGATCTTACATTCAGATGTTTTTATTATGCTCTTAAAATAGGGCCTAAAAATTGCCTAAGCTTCAAACTCCATACAACCTGGGTCTTCTCCTGGCCCAAAATAAAACACAATTTTTTATCTCAATAAATTATGTCAATGAAAAAATAATCATTCCCATTAATTGAGCACTTTGTATGGGCCTGACATTATTCTAGGCACTTTATATAATTTTCTTATTTAATCCTTAAAATAACTCTATGGACTGATGCGATTCTCATTTCAGTGAGTTACAGAAAAATAGTAATTTACTCAAGGCCATACAGTTCAAACTAGTGTTGTCTTTTTCTGCAGCCTGTGCTCTACCCAGAATGTTTTGCTTATGTAATCCTCTATGTTGAAGAGTTTGGCATTTAACCACATTTTTTGTGTTGCCTGCCTGCTACTTTATGTCTGTGCTCTTGGACTCCAGCATACGTTCCTTGAAGATAAAGAATAGAACCCAAGTTTCTATCATATCACCTTCAACAGCAGGCACAGTGCTGAACTTCAGATAGAATCCCTTTAATTTTTGACAGTCAAAATTGATTAGAAGTCATATCTGTCTGGAAAATGCCTTAAGAGAATTATAGAAATAAATGAAAAAACGAACAACTTTCTGCCTTAATACAATATGCTACCACATGGAAATGGTGGGGAAAATCACTGATTCATAATTAAAAATGTAAAAAGAGTATGAAATTTAAAGCTATTGGTAGGCTTTGGGTGCCTGTTCTGAGCCATCACTGCTGGCTGGTGGGTACATGTGTGAAATGCTAGTTACCATAGCAACCATCACAGCAAGGTTTTATTTCTCCCCTTCCCCCCAGATTTGGCTTATGAATCCAAATCAATAAATGTTTATAATGAACTCTCCAATTGGCCAAAGAAGTAAAAGCTTAAGCCAGAAAAATCCTTCTGTCTTGTGAATGTGAGTCATAGATATATTGGCTATATTCTGGGGACAGAAAAAGGCTATCCATGGAATAAACAATTGGCAACATAATTTTCTTTGCAAGAGCATTTAAGAAAAACCCACTGAGTGAAAATCTATTTCACATGCTTACTGACAACAAGAATACAAAGTGTAGACATCTAAGGCAGAAAGACAAAATTGCACAAATCACAGATGCTGGGTCTCGAAGGAACATTGATGTAATTGGACCTAAATGATGACACTTAAGTTCAAATAGAGTAGGAAGAGACATTACCCTTCATTGATGAATATGTTTTCTATGATATACAAGCAGAATTCATACTAAAGTGGTTTTTAGTATGAAGAGTCCCAACAAAATCAAATCAGGCTACAAACTCTTGTAAGGATTTTTTTTCTGTAGCATTTCAAACAGATGGTCAAATGGCCTCTCCTGGGATATTTTTAGTGAAAGAAAAAGTCATTTTCCTCTAATCTCCATCTAGTAACTGTTAAATTGATTTCCTAAGCCAAAATCTCCTCCCACTCACATCCCTTAACTTCTACCCATTGGTCTTAGTTTATTCTTTGGCACAACAAAAAGCTAATGCATCCCATTTCTTCTCGGAGACAGCCTTTCAAAATTTTGAAGACAGCTATTGAGTCTTTCTTTAGTCTTCTCTTATTACTATATCAGAGTGGCTCTAATCTCTCTCTCCCCTAGTTTCTTTCCTCAGAATGCTCTAAACTTGGCGTTCTTCTCAAAATGTGTACTGTCAGAATGATCTTTACAAACCTCCAGATATGGGTTAAGATGTCAAAGAAATTACTTTCTATGCTTTCTCTACTATGGATGATGTGACTAAGTCTCTGTGTGTGTGTGTATGTGTGTGTTGGGGGGTGGTGTTTGCAGCCACATTGTACTGTTGGCACAGATTAAGCTTCTGGTTGGCTAAAACATACAGGGCACCCCATCCCAGAATAGGAACAAATTAAATAAATATTTTTCCCAGAGAGAACCGACTAGGGCAGGGATTCCCTAGCAAGCCACTAGCCTGAGAAGCAAAAAGAAACAGATGGTTTTGGCAGATATTTTAGCTGGCTGACATAGAGTGAGGAGGAGTAATTGTCCACAAGATGTGGCTTGAAGGGTCCTAGAGAAGTGTCCTACACCTAAATGTCTCATTCATTCATTCATTCATGTGCCAAATTAGCTGGAATTTCATTTGAAAATGTTAAACATCTCCTGGCTATCTTTCCCCTTCCCCCCACAAAAAGACATATTATACCACTAAGCATATAGTGTAAGTTAGATTACTGTATTTATTCCTTTCTGGAAACAGGAGAAGCAGGAGCAGTAGGAAATCACGAACCTCCTGCTTCTGAAGGGAGGGAAAGATGTTAAAATAGGAGGAAAGGTTTTAGAAAGAAGTAGTGGGGTGCTCTGAAAGTTTTGCAGCTTTGCTCAGGACCAGTCCATAGTTAATTCTATGGCCAGTAAAAAGGTTACAATGTACACCAATGAAAGTAACAGGAGGATAGAAGAGACCCAAGTTCCAGTGTAATAATAAGCTGATCTGAGACAACAGGGAGCGAGGGGGGGCATTAGAACCTGGAGGGGTGACGGTTGCTCAGCTCCAGGCATATACCTCAAAGAAGGATGTAGCTCCTGTGGTGTCAGATCTTCCAAATTTTTAGAAATCTGGAAGTTTATGCAAAACCTAACTTGGGAATGCTGGCCAATGCTCTGAGAGTCAAATAAAATACTCTTGTGGAATCTGAAAAAGATAAACTCAGAAACAAGGAAGAGAGTGGTAGTTGTCAGAAGATGATGGTTGAGGTGAGGGAGATAAGGGGATATTGGTTAAAGGGTATAAACTTCCATTATAAGATTAACAAGTTTGGGGATCTAACAGTATGTTGACTATAGCTAATAATATTGTATCATGTACTTGAATGTTGCTAAGAGAGTAGTTCTTAAAAGTTCTCACCACAATAAAAGAACGGGGACTAGGTGACAGAAAGGATGTGGTAGGTAACACTATGGTAGTGATAATTTTACAATTTGTAAATGTGTCAAATCAACACATTTATGTGATGTTGTGTGTCATTTATATCTCAATAAAGCTGGAACAATTCAAAAACAAAACAAACAAACTTCTCTGCTGCCAGATATGGATGAGGCTACCAGTTTGTGGCCTCTCATATTAGGGTCTACATAGAAAGCACCTATCTTATAGTTACATTTCTTTCAATGAAGCAAGGAGCAGAGACTCCAGGAATAGTGACTTAAATAATATAGGAGCTTCTTCCTTACCACTTCTTAAACCTAAGGGCCTTCAAGGAGTTTATTTGGAGAGCTTACTATGTGTTTTCTGGAGTTTGAGGGAAAATTGAGGATAATGCCTGAGGATTCATGTTTGAGCCACCCAAGGGTAAGGAGCTGTGGCCATCTGCCTGCAGTGATAGAGCAGAGAGAAAGAGAGTTACATTGGAAGCAAGTGGTGCTTTACTGTTCTATGTGCACATACATGTTTTCACATACATGTTTTCCAAACGTGTTTAGAAAAGTTATGAAGCTGTCCTTGATAGAAGCTGAACACAGAGCTCATTAGAACATGTATAGGGAGATAAAACCCGTCATGTCTTCAGCCTCTTCACTAAAGCAATTATTCATATACAGGCACACATGCATGTGATTTTTCTTTCCTAAAGCTTTATAAAATCAAAGTATCTTGGTTATTTCTCCACATCAGTATCAGCCTTAGTCTTCCTTTCATTTGCATACTTAATTATATGGATAATATATGTATATACAAATAGTCCCTTATTGAAGGATATTCATATTGACTCTAATTTTTTGCTAATACTAATGATTCTGCAGTAATTTCCTTCTTTGTATGTGCTTTTGCATATATGTTGTAGGATAATTACTAATATGGAATTGCTAACAATCAGAATGTGCCCTTTATATTTGAAAGATGTTACCAAATTGCCCTGGAGACAGGTAATATAAATTTGCATGACCACCAATAACCTATGCTGCACAAAGTGTTGTCAGTGGGCCAGCAGCATAGATATCACTAGAGCTTATCATCAATGCAGATTCTCAGGCACCATCCCAGACCTTCTCAATCTAAATCTGCATGTTAATATCTCCAGGTGGTTTGTAAGCATGTGAGGTTTGAGAAGTTCTGTAGCCTCTTCACAGATAGCTGTCAATCTCATTATCTTCTTACGGTTTTATTTTTGTATTTTCTTCCGTTAAGTGAGGTTGAGTATCATTTTATGTGTTTAAGAATCCTTTTTTTTTTTTAAATCCTTACCCGGGGATATACTTCTTCTGACTTTAGAGAGAGGAATGGGGAAAGAGAGAGAGAGAGAAAGCAACAGCCACATGAGAGAGAAACACGGATTGGTTGCTTTCTGTACACATCTTGAACAGGGATCAAACCCATAAGTAGGTATGTGCCCTGACTGCAACCTTTTTTGGCGTACAAGATGACTCTCCAACCAACCAAGCCACGCAGCCAGGGCAAGAGTCATTTCAAAGTCTTTATATATTAAGGAAATTATTTCAATATCTGTGATATAAATTGTAGATATCTTTCTGTTTATCAGTTGTCTTCAATTTCTCATGTTTTTCCTTTGATGTGCAACATTTTTGTTTTTATATAGTAAAATTTATATTTTTTTATAGTTTCTGTGTTCTGAATCAATACAAAACTCTTTCCCACTCCATAATTATTTTAAAAATTTTCATTTTCTTTATGCATACTTTATGGTTTTATTGTTTACATTTAAATATGTTTCAATCTGGAATTTATTTTAGTTGAAGAAATATGATGTGAATTTATTTTTAAAATTTCCAGGCGACTACCTTTTTGAATAATTCACTTTTTCCTGTATATTTCAAATGTCCCTTATAATCAAATACTAAATTTTTCTACACGAACTCTCTGTTAAAATTACTTCCTTTTGATTAACCAAGATTGTCTACTGAACTGGTGAGTATATTCTCCCAGGTTTATGCTCCTGATGATAAAAATTTACTTATTTGCATCCCATTGGATCGGAGTTCCTGTAGGTGACTATGCATCTGATAAAGAAATACAGGGTAAGGACTCAGAACCGAACTCCATAAATGTGCAACTTTGGCACGTGAATTATTTTGAGTGGAAGGCAATCAAGATCCTGTGGGCTAATGAGAAAATTCTAAAAGCATTTAAATTAGCAGCCTTAGGAGAAACCAAGATGGCAGCATAGGTAAACACCTGAACTTGCTGCCTCACACAACCACTTCAAAACTATAATTAAGAGACAAAAAAGACATCATACAGAACCATGGGAAGGCTGGCTGAGTGAAAATTATACAATTAGAAGGAAAGAGAAAAGCGCTTTGAAACTCGGAGGAGGGGCAGAGGTGCAGAAGTGAAGTGCAGGGGTATGTAGGCATTCATGGGGAGAGGGCTGGCAACTGAGTATGCTGTTGTCTTTTTTATTCCGGAGGGAGATACAAGCTCCTGAATTCTCTGAACTCCAGTTCCGGGTGAGACTCTGGAGACCCAGACTCATGGTGGGGGGTGGGGGGACGGGAAGTGGACTGTCTGGCATTGGGTGGAACTCAAAGGTAGATTTCTCTCAGAAGTGCTTACAGCAATCATTGTTCCTGCACAGTGCTGTGAGACAGAGATGTGGGACCTCTCCCAGGCAGGGCTGATGGTCAGCCATTGCTGTTTTCTCCACCCTGGTGATTTTCTGAGACCCCACCCCACCCAATTTACACTCAAGCTGTGCACAGAGGCTTTTGCATATGAATGGCCTGGTCCTTTGCAATTTAAACTTAAGGTACTGCAGCTGGGTCAAAGATCCCCAGAGCCTCTAAAAGAGGACCCAAGGCTTGACAGCAGCTTGCATTGCTTCACAGCTGGGCCTCATCTATGCATCTCCAAACCTCAAACAAAGAGAAGAAATCTGCAGATCTCTCTGTATCTCCTGCTGGGTGACCTCTCTCCTTGGAGAACCAAGAGCCAGTGTATTCAGTGGTCAGAAAGAGACCATCTAGACTACAACTCTTCAGATCCATAGAGGCAATACTCAGGGGCCACACTCACTGAGTACCAAAGCCTCACTAAAGCAAGTCTTGCCTCATAAGGGTGTCTCCAACACAGAAGTTCTCCCATCAGAGACACAACTGATCCTCACAACCAATTGGCCTGGAGGTCAATTCCTCCCACTGATATCAATAACAATCAAGGCTTAACTATAACAAGATTTGCATACAGCCCACAAAGGGGTGCACCAAGAGTGCCCACCTTGGGTAATTAGGGAGGCTGAGCCACTGGGCCCTATAGGACACCTAGCACACAAAACCATGCTATCAACACAGGGAAGCAGCTAAAATGCAAAGACAAAGAAACACGTCACGAATGAAAGAAATGGAGGGAAGCAAACTACTGGATATAGAATTCAAAATCATGGTTATAAGGTTATTCAAGAATCTTCTAGAAACTGCCAATAAATTTAGTGATATCCTCAAGAATATGAAAAAGGGACAAACTAGAAATTAAGCATACATTGACTGAAAAAAAGAATAATATACAGAGATCCAACAGTACACTAGAGGATCCCAAGAATCAAGTCAAAGATTTGCAATATGAAGAAGCAGAAAAACACCCAACTGGAAAAGCAAAAATAATCCAAAAATATGAAGATACTGTGAGGAGCCTCTAGGACAACTTTAAGTGTACCAACATCTGAATTATGCAGAGCAAAATACTAAAAACCTATTTGAAGAAATAATAACAGAAAACTTCCCGTACCTAGTGAAAGAAGTAGACTGACAAGTCCAGGAAGCACAGAGAACCCCAAACAAAAGGAATCCAAAGAAGACCACACCAAGACACATCATAATTAAAATGCCAAGGGCAAAATACAAAGAGAGAATATTAAAAGCAACAAGAGAAAAAGAGTTAGTTACCTACAAGGGAATACTTATATGATTATCAGCTGATTTATCAACAGAAACTATGCAGGCCAGAAGAGAGTGGCAAGAAATATTCAAAGTGATGAATAGCAAGAAACTACAACCAAGATTACTCTACCCAGCCAAGCTATCATTTAGAATTGGAGGTCAGATAAAAAGCTTCACAGATAAGAAAAAACTAAAGGAATTCATCACCATCAAACCAGTATTATATGAAATGCTGAAGGGTATTCTTTAAGAAGAGGATGAAAAAGAAAAAGGTAAAGATAAAGGTTATGAACAACAAAGTGACAGCAAATACATATCTATCAACAAGTGAATCTAAAAAGCGAGTGAATAAAAAGTCTGATGAACAGAATAAACTGGTGAATGTAATAGGATAAGGGGCATAGAAAGGGAGTGGACTGACAATTCTCAGGGGGAAAGAGGTGTGGGGAGTATGGGAAGAGACTGGACAAAAATCATAGACATATTGATGAGGACAGTGGAGGGGGGGTAAGGGCAAGGGTGGGTGGGAACTGGTGAAGGGGAGCTATGGGAGGAAAAAGAGGAACAGTTGTAATAATCTGAACAATAAAAATTTATTAAAAAACAAACATCAAACAAAGAAAAATTAGCAGCCTTAAAAAAATTAGCAGCCTTGCCCATCATAGGAATTATTACTGTGATAAATTTTTTAATGACTTATCTACATGGCAGGGGTCTCTGACTCTCTCATGTATGTAGGGTTCATCTCTCTCTATCTCTCTAGCTCTATATCTAGCTCTAGCTTTAGCTCTAGTTCTCTCCCTCCTCCCCCTCCTCCTCCTCCTCCTCCTCCTCCTCTTCCTTCTTCTTCTTCTTCTTCTTCTTCTTCTTCTTCTTCTTCCTCTTCTCTCTCTCTCTCTCTCTCTCTCTCTCTCTCTCTCTCTCTCTCTCTTAAATTTGATCATTTTTCTCTTGTTATTTGGTCTCATGTCTATTTTATTATTAGACCAGCCAAGGATTCTTGAAGTAGAAGAAAGTTTTCCTTCCCTAAAGCAGGGTCTGTAGGTGTGTTTTTTCCTTTTTGTTTTATTTTTAATAATTCCTTTAAAAAGAGAAGTAACTTACAGGGATCAGGAATTCTAGAATAGAGCAGATTTTATAATTTAGTGTTTTATACCACAGAAGCAGAAGCTTACTGTGCTTTTCCAGTTCTGGTTCTAAATGAGGAAATTAGACTTCCAGTCTCCCCTCCCTCACTGGTTGGAGTTTTCAGAACTATTCATTGGTTATCTAGCATCCTTTCTATCATTGTCTCATCAACTTTATTGCATTCTTACTTAATTCATTCATAGTTTTCTTGAATCAAAACTTAAAAGTAGCCAAAACCGATTTGGCTCAGTGGATGGAGCATTGGTCTGTAGGCTGAAAGGCTCCAGGTTCGATTCTGGTCAAGGACATGTACCTTGGTTGCAGGCACATCCCCAGTAGGGGGCGTGCAAGAGGCAGCTGATCAATGTCTCTCTCATTGATGTTTCTAACTCTCTATCTCTCTCCCTTCCTCTCTGTACAAAATCAATAAAATATATTTTTTTAAAAAACTTAAAAGTATTTAAGGTTTTTTGACACATTTCTTTTAACATCTCTCTCTTTTAAGAAGTTTGTGTATCAATTCTAATAGCAATTAAAAACAAGAATTGGAAGCATGGAAGGACTTGGAGAATATTATGCTAAATGAAATACACCAGTCAGAAAAAGGATTATCACATGATTTCACTCATATGTGGAATCCAATGAGCAATGTAAACTGATGAACAAAAATAGATCCAGACTTTTTTCCCATAAGCATGGAGCAGACTTTTGAACCTTAGAGGGAAATTGGGGGAGGGTAGGTGGGTACAAAAAGATCAACCAAAGAATTTATGTGCATACTAGAGGCCTGGTGCATGAATTCGTGAATGGGTAGGGTCCCTCAGCCTGATTAGTGATCCGGGCCAATTGGGGCAGGTGGGCTGGGAGGAGGGACTATGGGAGGTTGGCCAGGCATGGGAGGTTGGGCATGGGAGTGCACTGACCACCAGGAGGCAGGTCCTACATTAAGCATCTGCCCCCTGGTTATCAGTGAACATCATAGCAAATGGTCATTTGGTTGCCCGGTTTGTTTGGTCACTTAGGCTTTTATATATATAGATAGATATGCATAACCCATGGACACAGAGAATAGCATGGCAAAGGCCTGGAGTGGGTTGGGGAGGAGGGGGCTAAGGAAAGTCAATGGGGAGAAAAAGTGGGCATATTTAATACTTTCAACAATAAAGTTAAAAAATAAACAAGAATTGGAACTCAAATATATTGCTTAAAACTAGGAATATCTACTTTTATTATATCCTAATATATAAAATCCAGGGTCTGTAACAACCAACTGAACACTGGAAGTCAGTCCTGCAGTCACTGCTGGGTTGCTGTGGCGACTCAGACTGACTGCTGCCTGTGCAGACCTGGTGACCCAGCACTGACTGTTGAGGGGGCTGAGGATTAGGCCCAGAGAGAGGCTCAAAGAGAGAGGCAGGGTCTGATCCACAGCCTCAGTGGCAGCTCTTGATCAGCCATTGCCTCTCTCTTTCTCTCTGGGCTTTGCCAGCAACCTCACCTCTGTTTCTCTTTGGCCTCTGTGGGGGCTACTGATCAGCTCTGCCTCTTTGATTAGGCCCACAGATAAGCCCAGAGATGCTGACTGGCATAGAAATCAACCAATCAGAACCAAATTGGCTGGCAAGGGAGAGCAGTTGGGGGCAAGATCAGGCCATCAGGGGAGGGCAGTTAGGGGTGATCAGGCAGGCAGCCAGATGAGCCTAAACTGCCTGTCAGACATCCCCCAAGAGGTCCCCAATTGGAGAGGGTGCATGCTGGAGTGAGGGAAACCCCCCTTCCATGAATGAATTTCATGCACTAAGCCACTAGTATTTTCATAATATTCCTTTTAACTATGTCAATTATTTTACCTGATGACATAAAATGAGGACATGTTATGACCAGAACAAGGCTTGTTTCTAGTGGGTCTCAAGCTGCTCCTACACACACACTTGTACAAATGTTAGCAAGTGAGTTCCTATGAAATGGAGGCAGTTTTCTACTACAAAAAAATTATGGGAATTAAACTGAGGACTCCTTAATGTCACCACCCATTTTAATAACATTTTAGTTTGGAAGAAGAAACTTTATTAAACTCAATAATAAAAGGGATATGTTACATTTCTTCTCCCCTAATCACAGTAATTGTCCTTTTAACCATTTTGGAACGATTTTAAGTGTTCTCCTTTTATCAGTTCACTTGAATTTTGCAAGCCTGCAATTTTGCAGACTTCATTATTATTGATGTTGTTAGCAACCAGCACGTATTAGCATATGTACAGTTTGTTGAAATCAGTTTTCCTCTTTAGGGGCTCTGTAATATTAGTACTGGGCCTGGCTAAGGGCCATGAAAGTCACACCATGCTTTCCCAATCATCCTTACTGGGTTTGCCTGGAAACCCATGACCTGAGACTAGGTAGCCCTGCATGCAGCTAGTATACTTAGGGAATTGAGCCCAAGAAACAGGAGTGGGGAGGAGCAAAACTGGGGAGAGTGAAACAGGGAAAGAAGAGAAGCCAATTCAAGAAAGCATAATTGAGCTGGTACTCTTGCTATCAATTGGGGAACTAGCCCACTATGGACCCTCTGAGAAATATTCTAGAATGTTCTTTGGGATTATCCACAGGAGAAGGAACAGGAGGTATTTACTCTTTCCCTCTAGTTCTCTTGTTTAAGGATCGTTCTAAAGGTATTTACTCCCTCCCATCCCAGGTAGAGTAGGTGGGTGATCTCCCTCAGACTTCCAGGTGGGAAGGCCCTGGCAGTCATCAAGATAAAAACCACCTTGCCAAGGATCCATAGGAAAACATCTGGCTGCCACAGCAATAGGCAAAGCAAAAGGAGATGCTGAGAAGGAGTGATATAAGCATTATAGATGCCCCCTATACCTACACTCTAGGAAAAATATTCCTGAATGGAACTGGGCTTCTGAATATACTTTATCGCCTGCTGCTGGCATTTAATTTTGAGATAAATGTGGATGCAATGTTTTAAGATGGCCACAGCAAGGTGGTGAGTAACAGTGGACCACTCCTTGTGGTTCTATGCACATATCTCAGTGGTCTGTGGCTGAATTTGCTGAGCCTCACTGTGGCCCTGCCACCCAACCAGTCTCTGCCACCTTGCCCACTCAGAAAGTGTCCTTGGGCTTCTGTAACACCACAGGCCTTGTACACCTACTCCTCCTTGCCAGGTCATGGTGCCAATAAGAGAAATCAGAGCACAGGGAAACAAGTTCTGAGGTTTTGTGGTATCATTGTAAGGAGTATGGCTAATATTGTAAGGAGTATGGCTAACACTGCAGTGGGCATCTACTAAACTCATCTGGGTTCATTGGACTGGTGCTAAATAGAGCAACATGAGAGTCACAGAGCTGGTTCTGTAGGCATAGGCACTAGTGCAGGCTTTGTAGCTGGTCAGCACCATTTTCAAAACTTACTCCATCGGCTTCGAATCATTTCTGGAATAAAGTAGGAAATACATCCTTGCATATGGAGGTTCATGCACATATAAACATATATATGCCAAGAGCAGTCATGGTACAAAGACAGAGAAAATTGTCTACAAAGGTCTTTTTGGTTTGCTCTGTAGACTCAAGTCAAAGGGATATCTGGTGAGGGGATATAAGGATATGTGGCCTTTCAGATAGAGAGTTTCACTCCTCAGAGAGCTCTTAGAAAAGGACCTGGCCTAACTCGATACCCAGAGGAACAGCAGATGCAATGAGCAGGCCAGGGTGGATGAACACATCTGCTCAGCAATGTGGGATGCAGGGATACAATTCTGACTTGGCTGAGTGGCTCCCTTTTCATTCCAGGCCTCCTTTCTTTCTGTTATCTGACAATCTCAGATAATATAGAACAAAACTTAGAAGTATCTATTATGTCTGCAAAGTCCTAATGGAAGAACTTCACAAACATGCAGCCATTTAGTTCTTATAAAAATAGTTTGAAGTACATAGTATTACCACCTCCATTTTATAGATGAGAAAGCTGAGGCACCAGGGGCTATGTAATTTACTCAAGGTCATGCAACAAGTGAGTGGGAGAGCTGAGATCTACAGTCTGTGTCCTTTTGTCTACCAGTGGATTAATCACTGTATTCCCTTCCTGATCTCCCATTGGTGTGGTGCTTGATTCTAGTAGATCCTGTATGATTCTCAATTGTTTTGCATGTTTGCTTTGTTTCCTCAACTAGATTATGAAAAACCTACAGAAACAGTGTAGGTGAAAGCTCTCCCAGTTACTAACATTGTCAGACAGGATCTGAGGAGTATGACCTTCCAGAGAGTCCCCATGTCGTTATTCTGGGCTAATGATCTTAGCCAACTGAGGTTATCTTATATAATAAAAGGCTAATATGCAAATCGACCTAACAGTTGAATGAGCAGTCATTATGACACACACTGACTACTACAGGGCAGACACTCAACACAGATACTGCTCCCTGGTGGTCAGTGCACTCCCATAGCGGGGTGCTGTTCAGCCACAAGCTAGGCTCATGGTTGGCAAGTGCAGCAACAATGGCAGGAGCCTCTCTTGCCTTCATGGCATCATTAAGGATGTCCTACTGTTGCTTTAGGTGGGGAGTTGACCTAAGCCATCAGCTGGATATCCCTCAAGGGCTCCTGGACTGTGAGAGGGCACAGGCCAGGCTGAGGGCCTGCCCCCTCCCCTAGAGAGCATGAATGTTGTGCACAGGGCCTCTAGTTTCACATGAAGAACAGACCATAAGGAGCAAATCAGAAGCAGAGACTTGGTAAGAGGCACATACACAGTGGCAGGGGGTGCAATGGAGAGACCAAGAGGCTGCAAGAGAGGCAGAAACTGCCAAGTGACTACATCATAAATGTCCACATTGTCCTTCAATGAAAACTTAAATGATGTTCTGTTTAGTAAGAAGGTAGCAAAATCTTAGATTTTCTTTCTCATAAAATGGTTCAAATAAAAATACCTATTGCAACTTTAAAAGGTAAGCTTAGTTACCTAAATATCTTATGGATTAGAGCAGTTCATTTTTGGCAATGCTGGGCAAATAGGAGGTGCCATTGCAGTTCTTGCCCTTTTAGTGCTAGTTTAAGTGCTAAACCCCATGTAGAATATTTCCTTCAGTAAAAAAAATAAAACTAACATTGGATGACTATGTTGCTATAAAGATTAATACAATCTGCTGAGACTAGTTTGGCTCAGTGGATAGAGCGTCGGCCTGCGGACTGAAAGGTCCCAGGTTTGATTCTAGTTGGGAGCATGTACCTTGCTTGTGGGCACATCTCCAGTGCGAGGCATACAGGAGGCGGCTGATCGATGTCTCTCTCTCATCGATGTTTCTGACTTTCTATCCCTCTCCCTTCCTCTCTGTAAAAAAACAATAAAATATATTTTTTTAAAAAGATTAATACAATCTAGGCTTAATTCATTATTATAGTCATTGGGTAACTGTTATTCATATTCAAAACATAATGATAATATTGTATTCAATTTTATTGTATTCAATATTATTATATTAATTTTTTTTCTTCTGACTTAAAAAAAATAATATTAAGAAATTGTTGTTAGGCCTAAGCCCTGTGTCCAGGTGCCCTGCTGAGCCTAAGGGATGTGGACAGTAGTTAGAATGTTCATATTCGTCCTGAGAACTTAGCATACAGCATAACTTTTGAAAGTATGTATTAAATACAAATGTGACTGGTAGTGATTTGCTACATATAGAAATTAATTTTAAAAAGCAAAAGCCAAATTTTTTACATGTTTTCTCTTTTCTTTCTTTCCTTTCCATTCCCTCGCCCTTCCTTCCATTTTTAAAATTAAATGAGTGTGTGTGTGTGTGTGTGTATATCCAAAGAGTAATATGCAAATTGACTATACCTCTGCCACATCCACCAGCCACATCCACCAGCCATTTAGAGCGAGTATTCGGATTAACCAAACCATGATGACTACAGCCATAGAGAGAGCAGGAGAGAGGCTTGGGTTTCCCCTGGCAATGGAGGAAGCTAAGCTTTCCGCAAACCCTGGCCTGCACTTAAGGCAACAAAGTTTTAATGGTTGTGCCAGCAGAAGGTTTAACTCTGCTCCAGGCTACAAAGTTTCAATTGTAGAAGATAAATAAATCCCAGATAGCAGGACCTCGTCTTGGGTCACTGGGGGGGGCGTGCCCAGCCTACAAACACCACAGGCCCCAGAGTAATATGCATATTGGTCATCACTCCAACACACAAGATGACTGCCTCCATGTGATCAAAAGATCCTGCCCCCATGTGGACACAAAATGGCCACCACAAGATGGCCAGCAGGGGAGGGCAGTTGACAGGGACCAGGCCTGCAAGGGAGGGCAATTGGAGATGATCAAGCCTTCAGGGGGGGGGCAGTTAGGGGTGACCAGGCCCACAGGAGAGGGAAGTTAGGGGCAAACAGTCTGGCAGGGGAGCAGTTAGGCATCAATTAGGCTGGCAGGGAAGTGGGTAGAGGGTGATCAGGCTGGCAGGCAGAAGCGGTTAGGGAAAATCAGGAAGGCAGGCAGGTGAGCATTTGGGAGCCAGCAGTCCTGGACTGTGAGAGGGATGTCCGACTGCCCGTTTAGAATCGGGCCTAAATGGGCAGTTGGACATCCCTCAAGGGGTCCCAGATTGAAGAGGGAGCAGGCAGATTGGAGAAGGACACTCCCCTTCATGCACAAATTTTGTGCACTGGGCCTCTAGTGTATGTGTGTGTGTGTGTGTGTGTGTGTGTGTGTGTGTATAAATTTTAGAAAGATCGAAACATTGGTAAGAGAGAAACATCAATCAGCTGCTTTCTGCATGCCCAGTACTGGGGATCGAGCCCAAAACCTAGGAAAATAACCTCTCTCCCCCACTGGAATCAAACCTTGACCTCTTTTTTGTTGTTGCTGTTGTTTGGTTAATCCTTACCTGAGGATATTTTTCCATTGATTAAAAAAAAAACCACTTTATTGCTGAAGGTATTACATATGTCACCCTTTTCTCCACATTGACCTCTCTAACCCATCCCACCTCTTGCCCTATGCTTTCACCACCCTATGGTCTGTGTCCATGGCTTATGTGTATATGCATACAAGTTCTTTGGTTGATCTCTTTCCACCTACCTCTCCCCTGCCTTCTCTCTGAGATTACATTGATTTTTTTAGAGAGTGTGGAAAGGAGGGGGAGAGACAGAGAGAGAAACATCCATGTGAAAGAGACACATTGATTAGTTCTCTCCCAAACACCCTGACCCTGGTCCAGGATGGAGCCTGCAACTGAGGTATCAAACCTGAAACTTTTTGGTACACTGGCTCACACTCTATCCACTGAGCCAAACTGGTGAACTTTGGCCTCTTAGTTTATGGGCCCACCCGCAAGCACTGAGCCACATTGGCTGGGCCTAAACGTTTCTTTTTTCTTTTCTTTTCTTTTCTTTTCTTTTCTTTTCTTTTCAGATCATTGTAGATGCAGTTGTAAGAAATAACACAGAAAGGTTCTGTAGACCCTTCACTTAATTTCACCCAATCTTCTGTAACTTTTAAACTGTGCAATCTTCCTGCACAGTTTAAAAGTGCAAAACCTCATCATTTATATCAAAATACAATCCATCTTTTCTAAATAGCTAGTACAAAAGTTTTACTTGTACTTAATAGTTTGCCCCTTGACACTGAGTATTACTATTGGGTTCTGAAATGTTCTAGATTACAGTTAAGTGTAGACTCAATGCTAAGTAATGTCACTATTACTTTTCTAATTTTTAAACATTTTAGTACTTTTTTCTAAATGTTTGGAATACAATGTCAACACTTATTGCCCTCATCTGTTTTGCTCAGTGGATAGAGTGTCAGCTCTCAGAGTGAAGGGTTCCACATTCAATTTTGGTCAAAGGCAAGTACCTGATTGCAGGCTCAATCCCTGGCCCCAAATCAGGGTGTGTCTGGATGTGTTTCTGTTTCTACCCCTCCTTTCCATTTTCTGTAAAAATCAATGAAAGAAATATCCTTGGGTGAGGATTAGCAACAATTAAAATGTCAACATTTATTGCTTTTGAATGGATCCTAACCTCCAATAGATGACATTGTATAGGTTGAGTTGCTTTGGCCCTGAACTTAAAGCTTTGTGCAAGACAGTAGAATAGGAAAAACAAGCACATGGGTTTCCTATCCCCTTCCTCCTGGGGGAGGGGAGAGGATAGGAAATGAAGATAATCTATAGGTATAGAGCAGGTGTTCTCAACCTCTGCAGTGTTAACACTACCTCGATAATTCTTTATTGGGCAGAGAGGGGCAGCTGTCCTGTGCATTGCAGGATGTTTCATAGCATCCCTAGCCTCTGCCCACCTAATCAGCAGTACCCAGCCCAACCTAACTCTTTCAGTTGTGACAATCAAAAATATCCCCAGACATGGCCAAATGCAACTCAGCTCCTGATTGAAAACCCCTGGTTCAGAGGATCCAAAGGTTAGAGTGGAATTGTGGGAATAGGACAATAAAGGCTAGCAAAAGGTCTGCAGTGACTTTTGCATTCTCTTTTCCTGAAAAATCCCAAACATCCTTATCTCAGCACTGACCTCCCGGAATCCCTGAGAAACAGGCCATGGAGTGCAGGCTCCAGAATGAGACTGCTTGGGCTCAAAGTTCAGCTTTGCCAGTTGCAAACTCTGCAGCTTTAGACAACCTAGGACCCCACACCTTAGTTCCCTCCCCTGTAAAGTATGGATGTAACAGAAGCTGCCTCACATAAGAGGACCCGTGCATAGTGATCATAACACTCGTACGTTAGTAAATGTTAGATGCACAAACACAGGCATGCATGTACACACACTCTCATACACACACAAGAGCAATGGGGGTTTTATGGCAGAAAATACTGTCATGTCTATCTTTTATAGGGAATTAAAAAAGATTCTTCCTAATGTGAAGCAGTCAAGATTACAGTAATAAAATAGGGATTTTTAGGGGTAAAAAGGGCAGCTTTAGGAAATTTTTAAAATTAAGGGGGTCCATGAAAAGAAACACAGGGCTTCAGAGCTACAAAGGTTACATTTCCATAAGACAAGGGAATTGGGGGAGGCAGAAGTTACATTTCCAAAAGATAAGGGAATTGGGAGTAGCCAAAGATCTATATTTACAAAATAAAGAAGGAAGGCCTCACATGTCCCATGTGAGGTTTGACCTTAGAGCTCAGGAGTTGCTATAGTGACAAAATCAAAGGGGAATTATGGCCAATCAGGAGAGAGATCAAGGTACAAATACTGCAGGTTTTATAAATGGGTGGGGAGTGGGGGGAAGAAACTCGGTGGGACTCTTTCCCTCTTCCCATGTGGGAGTCTGTCCTTGTTCTTCAATAAGTTTTCGCCTTTGCTGTACCATCTTCTGTCTGTAGAGTCATTCTTCAGTTCTGATGGACAAAGAATCCAGGGAAGCCATCATGCCCAGGGGAACACCACGTGTTCTAAAAAAAATCCCATATGCTATCTAATAAAGAGGGAATATGCTAATTGACCATCACTCTATCACAAAAATGGCTGCACCCACAGCTGAGGCCAAGTTCCCATAAGGAGCCTTAACAAGCAATCAGCAGGCACCTGAGGTTACGCCCTCCCCTGTCGGAAACCAAATATTGTTCTCACTAGATGGATGTAAACAGGAAGGCAGAAGGCGGGTCAACCTTAATTGCTCTGAAAGGTCAGAGCTATTTACCCACTGTTTTGTTGAAACATTATTGGTTGAAGCAACCTCTATGTTTGTTTCTTGTTAATTTCTGTTTTTGTTATTTCCTGCCTAAAGGCTAGGGGTGTGTCCCAAAGCCTTAATAAAAGGGAGAAAAAGGCCAGAGCAAGGGGCAGTCCTTTCCACTAGAGGAAGGCTCCCGCCTGGCCCCCCAATATCGCCAAATTTATGCTTTCGGTCTCTTTCTTCATTTGCGTGCGGCCTCCTTCAGAACCCGAACCCTGACCCGGGAACCCTGAACCACGCGGGACGTGGAAAGAGGTTCCCACACTCCCCCACCTGCTGTGGGGCTTGACAGAGGACTTGAGGCTGAGTCCTCCAGCCAGCAGGGTTTGACAGGGGACCTTAGGCCATGACCTCTGCCCTGGTGTCAGGCTGGGGGACCTCAGACCATGCCTTCTGTCTTGGCACCAAGCCAGAGGACCTTAGGCTATGCCCCCCACCACGTGGGGCTTGATAGGGGATCTCAAGGTGCACTTCCCATCCTGGTGCTGGGCTAGGGGACCTAAGGCTGCTCTCCCTGCCCCAATGCCAGGCTGGGAAACCTTAGGCCACTTCCCATGCCCCAACACCAGTAGAGGGGATTTAACACCCCCCACCTGCCTGGTTAGGCTTGACAGGGGACCTCAGGTCATGTCCCCTACCCAGCAGGGCTTGACAGGGGATCTCAGGCCGTGTTCCCCACCTGGCAGGTCTTGATGGAGGACCTCAAAGCACGCCCCCCACCCTGGTCAGCTGGGGAACCTCAGGCCACACCTCCCATCCTGGGGCCGGGCCAGGGGACCTGAGGCTATACCCTCTGCCTGGCAGGGCTTGACAAGGGTGGGAGTGGCCGGTTCTGGATCTAGCCCAATGGGGCAGGGTCCAGCCAAGTCTGGGTCTCACATGATTTTGAGGTGCATGAGTGTGGGTGGGAACTTGACTCTGGGTCCCTTGGTGAGCCCTAGACTCTGACAGGAGGATGGTTTTCATATATATATATATATATATTTTACTAATTTTCTTTCATCTCTGACATTTCTATTATAGAGAAAGGGCAAATAACAATATTAAATTGTTTTCTCTAATTAATCCCCTTTTAATGTGCATGAATTGCTTGCACTGGGTCACTAGTCAGTAATAAAAAGACAAGGGAAATTAACTACCTTTTACAGAAAGAGGGGAGCTGGTATTTAAGAACTAGGCATGAGTGCATTTCTCTGCTTTGAGAAGCCAGGTTGAAGAATTTACTATAGGCCAGACATTATCTATTATTCCTAATCTTCCCATCAGCCATCTGAGGTGGGTATTAGGTCTAATTTTATGGTAAAAAAATAAAGTTCAAAGAGGTTAAGACCCTACTCAAGATCACAGCCCTAATATGTTTCTAATGCAAGAGTCTGGCCCACATTTAATCTAATTCATTGGCTGCTGCAGTATACTAGTATAATACAAAGAGGACGGGTGACAGGCAGAGAGATGGGCTGATGAAATGATCCAGGGAATGGTTATGACGCAGGTGTTTGGCTAGAGAGAGCGCCAACTGTGACCAAAAGAACTGTTATTTTAGCCAAGAAAGCTGAGATTCTTTGATGGACAGTAATGTTGGACTTGATTAGTCCTGCTTCTATATTTGTTTTGAGGAAATTGAGGAGAGAGAAGAGGCCAATGTCAAATATTCAGTGCGAGTGGGTGCATTGAGAAGAGTAGTTTGGTGCTATCTACAGTGATGAGCGCACTCAGGTTGCTCAGTGTGGAAACCTCATTGAGGCTGGTAGGGATGCAGTCAGGGAGTGTCTGATGGCGAGGTGAGGGGTTGGGGGTGCAGCTAAAGGGGAAGGCTCACTGAGGAGAGAAGGGATTTTGAATTCAGCCTTGGCTGAGAAACCAAACAAGTATCTGGAAGCAAACAAGCATGATGATATGTAGGCTCAGCTGTTTAAACCTCCTGCTCGGCTCCATTTTAGCTGAGCCACCAGGCAAAGCACTTCCAGGTGCGCTCCCTGGGTGCTGAAAAATGAGGACCAGCACAGCTTCAGCTCCTTAGAAACAAACATACCGATCTCTGACTCTAGGTCTTTAGAAGAGAAAATCTAGCACTTGGAAGAAGAGCAGTTATCTATAAACTCGGGGTAAATCTTGTCTAACTGGCAAGGAGCACAATGGCTTGCAGGCTGGGGGTAGGGTGAGGCGTGGCTGAGTATGTTTGGACAATATTCCTCTTTTCAAAGGCTCATGGGCCAGCTGGAGGCTTTACAAGGGCCCCCACTCAGGCCAGCCAGCAGGGAATTGAAGTAATCTAATTTTAATTATGTGACAAAAGCATGAAGAATCATTTAAAGGTCTGTCAGAGGGAAAAATGGCTCCAGTCGGCCAGGACTCCTTAGATGGTAATAAAGAAAACCATGGGCTAAATGCTGGGTTTCAGTGTTTAAAAAAATAAAACTCACATAATTACCAGATTGCGCTCTATTGAAACAGAGATAGACTGTGAGGGGGCATTCCCAGCTTTATCAGATAAAAACAAAGGCACCTATGAGGCAGCTGGCTGCATGACAATAATTCTAAATTGTTTCTGGAGTGAAATGGTTTTTTAAAAATAAGGAGAGTATTCTCCATTTTCTAAGACCAAGTAAGAGAGCATTTCTATGGATAATAGCAAAAACAAATGGTTCATAAAGCATTTCAAATACATTATCCAACTGGGGTTTCAAAAATATTATCTTGGGAAGAGGCAAGATGGCGACCTGCAGGAAGGTAGGGAAAGAGAGGGTGTGATAGAGGTGTGCATGGATGTGTGTGGGTGTGTGAGTGAAATAGGGACAGTTATACCCTGCAGTTCTTCCAGGGAGTTGCCAATCCAGGCAGTCTTAGATGGCAAAACCCGGTGGCCACCGAAAACACTCTGGGGAGGACACTGGTGGCACAGAGAACATGCCATCTTGAAGAACAGAACTGCTTGAGATTAGAATACTAGCCTCGCCAACACCCACTCCAGTCTCAGAAGCAAACCAGGACCTTACAGCCACTCTGGTAGAAGACCTGTGATCATTACTGAAGACCCAGGGACACTAAGACTCCAGCCATCCGGCTGCAGATTTCTGTGAGTCACAAGGCCAATCCTCCTCCCCCGCTGTCCCTGCAGCAGCATCATAGAAACTACCAGACCTCAGCCACACAATAAGGTTTTCTGCACAAACAAAGCAATTGCGACTCTGCCTGACTTTGAGCCTTGGTGTCAGTCATGGGAAGTTTGTTTCCTGAGACTAATCTCCATACCCATGCAGGGAGACTAAGCGGAATTCGAGCCTATCCACTCATCCCCAGGAAGGTGGTTTTCTGCGACCAGATCTTGTGCCCACGCAGGGCAGGGAGACAGCACTGAACTTATCCCCGGACTTGCAAACTCGGGAAATTTGTTTCCCACAACTCATCTATGCACTCAGGCAGGGAGGCACTCCTGAATTTGAATATAGGTATATGACCTTGGGGAAATTGTTTTCTGTGACCAGATTCTATGCCCATACATGGAGACAGCACTGAATTTGAGCCTGGGGGTGCAAACCTGGGGAGTTTGTTTCCCAAGACCAGACCTTGCACCTTAGCAGAGAGGCTGTGGTAAATTTGAACCTGGATGTGTGGCCGCAGGGAGTTTGTTCCCCATGACCAGACCCTATGCCCACACAGGAAGGCAGCACTGAATTTGAGCTTGGGTACATGGAAACAGGAAGTTTGTTTCCCACAATGCACACCTGCATGACCAGACCCCACACCCACACTAAGGGGCAGTGCCATCTGACTTTTATTCAGGGAAAGTGCACACAGAAGGCTGTTTACTGCAGGGCAGAAGTGTACTTCCTGCCAACACAGTGCGACTGAGCAACCTGGTCTCCTGGGCAGATAGGAAACCCTGAATCTCCACTCAAGAGGCAGCATAGACCACCAGTGACTAGACTCCATTTCTCATTATATGCGCCTGAAATCTCTGATTCCCAGTATATTCACACTAAGAGCCAGTGACTCCAATTCCTGGTGCATGTGCCCACAGAGACCTGAGTTCCAATGTGAGGTAGCACCAAGAAACAGAGACTCTGATACTCAATTCTTGGCATGAACACAAGGCGCCTCTGACTCCTGACATGCAATAGGGGACTTTGGTTTTTGGCACACACCAGTGTCTCAGCAGCATCCCTGGTTCTAGGTGCACACACAAGGCCACACTAAGCGCCAGTGACTCTGACCCAGGGCAAGCATGGTTCCTACCAATCCATAGAAACAGCACATCTTGGTATTAGAGCTCTTCAGTGACACTTGGGGGATGCAAAACTCCCACTGCACATGGTCCAGGCCCCTGCAACTCGACATCTGAACTTTCTGGTGATAGTCAGAAGCTATCCCCAGAGGAAAGAAAAGGAGGAATCACCAAGTAAGGAAATAAACAACATGACAGAAAAAAATTCAGAGTAATGGTCATTCAGTTCATACACCAGATGAACAAGAAAATCAACAACCTATGCAAAAATCAGGAAGAAATGAACAATGATACAGCTACAATAAAAAAACACCATGGAAGGCTTCAACAGTAGACTAGAAGAAACAGAGGACTGAATCAGTGAGTTATAAGATCAGGTACAGAAACAAGCCCAATCTGAACAGCAAGTAGAGAAAAAATAAATAAAAAATTGAAAAGCAGTAAGAGAACAAGGAGTTTTGGGACAATGCAAAAGTAAATAACATACATATAATAGGGTTGCCAGAAGGAAAAGAGGAACAGCAATGATTAGAAAATGTATTTGAAGAAATAATGACAGAAAACTTCCCAGATATGTGAAAGAAAAAAGTTACTCAAGTACAAAGAGTTCCAAGCAAGATGAACCCCAAAAGACCCACATCCAGACACACCATAATTACAATGGCAAATGTTATCAACAAAGAGAGAATCTTAAAGGCTGCAAGAGAGAGACAGAGAGTTACCTACAAAGGATTCCCCATGAGACTATCAAATGATTTCTCAACAGAAACACATCAAGCTACAAGGTAATGGAAGGAGATATACAAAGTGATGCAAAGCGAGAAACTCAATCCAAGAATATTCTATCCAGCAAGACTATCAATCAAAATTGAAGGGGAAATCAGGAGCTTCACAGACAAAAAAAGGCAAAGAGAGTTTATCACAACCAAGTCAGCAATGCAAGAAATGCTAAAGGGAATGCTATAAAAAGGAGAAACAAAAAGGTAAGAGGAAACACCGCCTCGAAAAATAAAAATGGCTACAAACAAGTACCTTTCAATAATAACTTTAAATGTAAATGGACTAAATGTTCCAATCAAAAGACATCAAGTGGCTGAATGGATAAAAAAAAAAAAACATGACCCATATATATTCTGTCTACAAGAGACCCACCTCAGAACAAGGGACTCACACAGACTGAAAGTGAAGGGATGGTAAAATATCTCTCAGGAAAATGGAAATGAAAAACAATCTAAGGTAGCAATATTTATATCTGACAAAATAGACCTCAAAGTAAAGGCCATAACAAGAGATAAGGAAGGCCACTTCATAATACTAAAGGGATTGATATAATAGGATATAATCCTGGTAAACATATATGCACCCAATGCAAGAGCCCCCAAATACATTAAAAAAAAACCTCCTGGAAGATATCAAGAGAGAGATAGACAACACTACAATCATAGTAGGGGACTTTAATACATCACTGACATCACTGAATAAGTCCTCTACACACACACACAAAAAAAAAAAAATCAGCAAAGCAACAACAATCCTAAATGACTCCCTAGTTCAGATGGACTTTATTGACATCTTCAGAACATTTCACCCCAAAGCTGCAAAATATACATTCTTCTCAAGTGCACATGAGACATTTTCAAAAATAGACCATATACTGGGTCACAAGCAAAATCTTCCCAAATTCAAGAAGATTGAAATCATACCAAGCATCTTTTCAGACCACAGTGGCATAATATTAGAAATAAACTACAATAAAAACAAACCAAAATACTTAAACATGTGGAAGCTGAATAGCATGTTATAAAATATTGTTTGGGTTACCAGTGAGAAAAAAAGGAAATAAAAATATTTTGGAAACTAATGACAATAAAAACACAATAATCCAAAACCTATGGGACACAATTAAAGCAGTCCTGAGAGGGAAGTGTATAGCTCTAGTGGCCTACATAAAATAACAAGTAAATCATCTAATGCTACAACTCAAAGAATTAGAAAGAGAGCAACAAGATAAGCCCAGGGTGAGCAGAAGGAAGGAAATAAAGATTAGAGCAGAAATAAATGACATAGAGACAAAAAAAAAAAAAAAACAATATAAAAGAACAATGAAACCAAGAGCTGGTTCTTTGAAAGGATAAAAAACATTGATGAACCTCTAGCCAGGCTCACCAAAAAGCAAAGAGAGAGGATCCAAATAAACAAAAACAGAAATCATAGAGGTGAAATAACAACAGATCCCAAAGAAATACAAAATATTGTTAAAAAATATTATTAACAACTCTATTCCAACAAACCAAACAACCTGGAAGAAGTGGACATATTTCTAGAAATATACAATCTTCCAAAACTCAATTAGGAAGATTCTAAAAATCCCAATAGGCCAATAACTATAGAAGAAATTGAAGCAGTCATCAAAAACCTTCCAGCAAACAAAAGCTCACGCCCAGACGGCTTCACAGGGGAATTTTATCAAACATCCAAGGAAGAACTAAAACCTATCCTCCTTGGACTATCCCAAAAAATTCAAGAAGAAGAATCACTTCCAAGATCATTCTATGAAGCCAACATCACCCAAATACCAAAACCAGATAAAGACAACACAATGAAAGAGAATTACAGGCCAATATCTCTCATGCACATAGATGCCAAAATCCTCAACAAAATCTTAGCAAATCGGATCCAGCAGTACATCAGAAAGATCATACACCATGACCAACCAAGGTTTATACCAGGGATATAAGGATAGGAAAGTATCCGCAAATCAATAAATGTGATACATCACATAAACAAATTGAGAGATAAAAAATCACATAGTCATATCAATTGACACAGAAAAAGCATTTGACAAAATCCAACACCCTTTCTGGTTAAAAACTCCCAGCAAGGTGGGAATAGAAGGATCATACCTCAACATCATAAAAGCCGTATATTATAAACCCACAGCCAGCATAACACTCAATGGACAAAAACTAAAACCATTTCCCCTAAGAACAGGAATAAGACAAAGATGCCCACTCTCACCACTCCTGTTCGACATAATACTGGAAGTACTAGCTATTGCTATCAAACAACAAGAAGAAATAAAAGGCATTCAAATTGGAAAAGAAGTAAAACTGTCCTTATTCATAGATGGCTAGATAATGTACATAAAAAACCGTAAAGATGCCGAAACTGGTTTGGCTCAGTGGATAGAGCGTCGGCCTGTGGACTGAAGGGTCCCAGGTTCGATTCCGGTCAAGGGCATGTACCTTGGTTGTGGGCACACCTCCAGTGGGGGGCATGCAAGAGGCAGCTCATCGATGTCTCTCTCTCATCGATGTTTCTAATTCTCTATCCCTCTCCCTTCCTCTCTGTAAAAAATCAATAAAATATATTAAAAAACAAAAAAACAAAAAACAAAAAAAATGTAAAGACTCCATCAAAAAATCATTAGACTTAAAAAATGAATTCAGCATGGTATCAGGATACAAAATTAATACCAAGAAATCTATGGCATTTCTTTACACCAATAATGAACTTATAGAAAGATAGACTAAAAAAGCATCGTACCAAAATAATTAAGATACCTAGGAATAAACTTAACTAAAGAGGTAAAAGAACTATATGCAAAAACTACAAGACACTGAAAAAAGAGATAGAGGAAGATAAAAGTAGATGGAAGAACATACCATGTTCATGGGTTGGTAGATAGAATCAACATAATCAAAATGTCCATACTACCCAAAGCAATCTATAAATTCAATGCAATCCCCATTAAAATACCAATGGCATATTTCACAGACCTAGAACAAATTCTCCAAAAATTCATCTGGAATAAAAAAAAAAAGACCCTGAATAGCAACAGCAATCCTGATAAAGAAGAACAAAGTAGGCGGGACCTCAATACCAGATATTAGATGTATTACAAAGCCATTGTTCTCAAAACAGCCTGGTACTGGCACAAGAACAGACATAGATCAAAGGAATAGAATAGAGAACCAGAAATCGACCCAAGCCACTATGCTCAATTAATATTTGACAAAGAAGCCATGAACATACAATGGAGTTAAGACAATCTCTTCAATAAATAATGTTGGGAAAATTGGACAGGTACATGCAAAAAAATAAAACTAGACCATCAACTTACACCATACACAAAAATAAACTCCAAATGGATACAGGACTTAAACATAAGATGGGAAACCATAAAAATACCAGAGGAATCCAAAGGCAGCATAAATCTCAGACATATGCTGAAGGAACTTCTTCACTGATACTGCTCCTAGGGCAATGGAGCCTAAAGAGAAAATAAACAAATGGGACTACATCAAAATAAAAAGCTTTTGCACAGAGAAAGAAACCATCAACAAAACAACAAGAAAGATCACTTCATGGGAGAACATATTTGCCAATGTTATCACTGATAAGGATTTAATCTCTGACATTTATAGGAAACTCATACAACTCGACAAAAGGAAGATAAACAATCAAATCAAGAATTGAGCAATGGACCTAAATAGAAACTTTTCAAAAGAAGACAGAAGGAAGGCCAAGAGACATATAAAAACATGCTCAAGTCACTAATTATATGAGAGATGCAAATCAAAATGACAATGTAGTACTATCTCACACCTGTCAGAATGGCTATCATTAAGAAGTCAATAAATGACAAATGATGAGGATGCGGAGCAAAGGGAACCCTGGTGGGAATGCAGCCTGGTGCCGTCACTGTGGAGAACAGTATGGCGTTCCCTCAAAAAACTAAAAATGAAACTCCCATTTGATCCAGTAATACTACTTCTAGGAAATTATCCCCAGAAGCTAGAAACATCAATCAGAAAGGATATATGCACCCCTATGTTCATAGCAGCACAATTCACTATGGCTAAGATTTAGAGACAGCCTAAGTGCCCATTAGCAGATGAATGAATTAAAAAACTGTTATATCCATACAATGGAATACTAAACTGCTAAAAAAGAAGGAATTCCTACCATTTGTAACCACATGGATGGAACTGGAGAGCATTATGCTAAGTGAAATAAGCCAGTCAGAGAAAGATAAGTATTATCTCACCCATTTGTGGAATATAATAAACAACATAAAATTATGAACAAAAACAGTTTCAGAGACAGAGAAACGTCGATCAGGCCATTAAACCTCAGAGGGAAGGTAAGGGAGGGTAGGGGTAAGGGGGAGATATCAACCAAAGGACTTGTATGCAAGCATATGGGCCTAACCAATGGACACAGACAACAGGGGGATGAGGTCATAAGTGGTGGGTTGGGAGAGTAGTAAGGGGAATAAGGACAGATATGTAACATCTTAATCAATAAAGAAATTTATTAAAAAATAATATTTCATGGATCTTTTTTTTTATCCTTACCTGAGGACATGCAGAGAAAGAGAGAGAGAAAAATGAGAGAGAGAGAGAGAGAGAGAGAGAGAGAGAGAGAGAGAGAGAGAGAGATCCACTTAGCAACCTTTTGGTGCACAGGATGTTGCTCAACCAACTGAGCCACTCCAGCAAAGCTATCTCATTGGGTATTTAAGAAAAGTTCTTAGTTTTAAGAAAGAAGGGGTTGATTTGGAAGTTCCATTGTGTTTTTTTTTTAATTTGCCACTGGGTTTTAGTTGTGTAAAAATAAAAAGAAATGTATTTTATCTAAATGCTGGAGCCTACAGAATTATTTTGAAGTTCTGAGGACCTAGAACCAAGAAGCCATGCTTTCTTTGAATCAGCTGGCCTTGAGCAAAAGATCCTTGGGGAATGAAGGCAGCCTAGTGCTTTGGAAAGTCTTCAATGACTGTGATGAATTGAACAAGTGAAAAAACAGTGTGGAAATCGTTAAGCAGATTAAGACTAGTGGCTTCATCAAAGGTATTGCTACCTTTTTCTCAATTTCAGGTCAGGCTGAAATTCTCCCCAGGTTTGACCCCAGGTAAAGATAATAAGGTTTATTGAAAAGTCGTTCATAAAAGGCATTCATAATAGATCAGGGGAGATCTCAGAATCTGGACAAATTGACACAAAATTATCTTACCTTGAATTTATATCTAATCTGTCTTTGCAGTTGATATTATATGGACAGATAGCCTTCATGAGTTGATTTCTAAAGTAGCAATAGTCTTTCCTCAAATCACACAGTTTTCCAGTAAAAAAGACAGTGAACTCTCTTCCTTATTTCCTCCAGGGACCATGTTAGTCAGGGTAAAGCTAGGTTGTGCTTCTGTATCAAATATAGCTCTGATTCTCAGTGGTTTAACATAACAAAAATGTACTTGCTCATGCCACAACCTGATGTAAGCATCCCTTGGTAGCATTCATCCAAGCAGTGACTTCTGCATTTGGGTTGCTTCTGAGTTGTAGGTATGCCATCTGAATCACACAACTTCCAGGTTACTATAAAAAGAGAAGCAGAGGAATAGAGGAAATATACTGGCTTTGAAGTGCACAGGCTTGAAAGAGACAAACATCCCTTTTACTGGAACTTTATTGTCTAGAACTTCATGCAGCTTCCAATTTAATTGCAAGGAGGTGTGAAATGAAGAGGACCCACCAATCTTTGATGGATGTGAGTTATCTCTGGCCCCAAGGGCTCTATTTAGCACCATTTCTCACTAACACACTTGTCTGGTTATTTTGAAGCAAATGAAAAGTGGTTCTTCCTCATGAAAGATGGGGCTTATACAAGATAGCTAATAGTCTGCATTATTACTGACCAGGAAGAAATCTGCCCTTGCTTCTCTTATATAACTATCAACAAAATATTATTGATTTGAGATTCCATCTGCAATAGAGTAATTAGAACACCTGTTTTGTTTTCCTCTCATGGTGCTGAAAAATCAACTACTCATATATATCATATATATGTTGTAACTCTTGGTAGTTGATTACCAAAAGTGTATATAAATACTGAGAAGATGGAATGTTGGCCCAGGAATTTTGCATCTAATTTAAAAAGAGAGCAGAAAGTCCCTAGGGTAGCACCACAGCTTCCTAATCTAGGTTCATAATTATGCCATACTTACATATCTGGGACCAGTCCCATAGGGGTGATACGTTCAAGGAGCAAGTGGAAGTACTTAAAAAGCAATTCCATCCTCTTATTTGGTTCTTAGAGAATATCTAAATAGATTCCTTTCATAATCCACAGCAACACATAAGTATTGTCATATCTAATTCTCTCATACCTCAAAGGTGGTCCAGAGTAAAACTCTCTCAATAAACAACCAGTACATGTACATGTTTCTGGTATCTCTTCCTCTTCCCAGTTCTTCCATCTGGATTCCCTTCCATTTGAGAGGTGGGGTGGGGAAGGAGATAAGAGGGTTGAAATTAAGTGGAAAATACTAAATTATCATCATGGGAAAAGGGAAAATCCATGAATATTCATTCATTAATAATTTGCACCTTTGCCTACTTTACAATCCATTGAATATTTTGCATACTCCTAGTACCTACCAACTCTCCCACAGTCCCATTTCTTTAATAACTCACCTTGCCACTAAAATTTGGAGGCTCAGATGTTGTCATTTTCAGCAGCTCCTTTGAAATACCACAAAAAGAAATAAAAACTTTAAAATGGGGGTAGAAATATCTTCAGAAAGGAAATTATAATCAGATTTATTTTCTCAGTAGAAAAACATCTATTTTCTACTCAATCATGAAGAAAAACTTTAGTTTATGCTTTGGAACCTTAATTTTCCATTACTTTAAAAGGATTAAAATAGAGTTTTGCTTTGATATTCCCCCAGCTCCCAACCCATATTGGTGAATTTAGTCTTTGTCACCTTTGGATTGGGCATGATAGAAAGAAATAAGTCTCCCAAAGAATTCCTATTGCTCTTTTGAATTACCCATCTTCATAGATGGCCTTCTTCAGCAGAATCTGCTTGCCTGCCAGTCTCTGTAGCCCTCTTCTCTACATAATGCTGGATGTTGGACATCATTTAGCACTTCTCCTTGTCTCAGGAACCCTTGCTTTTTATTAACACAATTGGTCCTAAGGCAAGGTGGAAATATACACTTCAAAGTATAGGGTTTTGTACAGAATCCTTTGTCAGATTGAGAAATTTCTTGGAGCTGTTCAGGTGTTTGGCCAGTAGGAAGCAATAACATGTAGATTAAGATGCCCTGAGCACTCTGGCAGTAAACAATAAATTTATGCATCCCTTTCAGGTTTGGAGAAATACCTTTAGCTATTCCAGATAATTCTGCCTTTGCTGACATACTGGAATTGGCTTCTGGCACCCACATATCTTGTACAAGCTGACTCCCTTGCAGCTCAAATATGGTAAATTCTCAGGTCCAAACCCTTTTGATCAGTAGTTCTTGACCCTGGCTGCATACTGGGATTATCTGGAGAGCTTTCACAAATCCCAGTGCCAGGATGCACCTCAGACTAAGTCAGTGACTCTGGGTGGGGGAGGGTGGGACTCAGGCACCAGAATTGTGTGCAGTGTAGCTGATTACTATGTGAAGCCAAGGTTAAGAACCACTGTTCTAAGTCGGTGTCTCTCAGATGTTAAGAGGAATCAGAATTCACTGGCAGTGCCAGTGAAAAATGCATATTCCTTTTCTTTTTTTTTTTTGTCATTTTGGGGCAATTTTATTATTTTTACTTTTTTTTATTGTGTTACATGTATACACATCTCTCCATTGCCCCCTCTCCCTCCCAGGCATACCCCAACCCCCCAGTGTCTATGTTCATTGGTTATGCTTATATGCATGGATACAAGTCCTTTGGTTGATCTCTTATCTATCCCACCTCTCCTTAATCTTCCTGCTATAATTTGAAGGTCTGTTTGATGCTTTACTGCCTCTGTATCTATCCTTTGGTTCATCAGTTTACAATGTTCTTTATTATCCACAAATGAGTGAGATCATGTGGTGCTTCTGCTTCACTGACAGGCTTATTTCACTAAGCATAAGGTTCTCCAGTTCCATCCAGGTTGCTGCAAATGGTAAGAATTCCTTCTTTTTAATGGCAGCATAGAATTCCATTGTGTAGATGTATCACAGTTTTCTGATCCACTCATCTGCTGACAGGCACCTAGGCTATTTCCAAATTGTAGCTATTGTAAATTGTGCTGCTATGAACATAGGGGTGCATAAATCCTTTCTGATTGGTGTTTGCAATTTCTTAGGATAAATTCCTAAGAGTGGGATTGCTGGGTCAAATGGGAGTTCCATTTTTAGTTTTTTCAGGAAACTCCTTACTGTTCTCTACAGTGGCTGCACCAGTATGCATTCCCACCAACAGTGCACAAGGGTTCCTTTTTCTCCGCATCCTCGCCAACACTTGTCATTTGTTGATTTGTTGATGATTGCTATTCTGACAGGTGTAAGATGGTATCGCATTGTCATTTTGATTTGCATCTCTCGGATAATTAGTGACTTTGAACAGGTTTTCATGTGTCTCTTGGCCTTTCTTCTGTCATCTTTCAAAAAGGTTCTATTTAGGTCCATTGCCCATTTTTTTATTGGATCGTTTATCTTACTTTTATTAAGTTTTATAAGTTGGCTGTAGATATTGGAGATTAAAGCTTTATCAGTGATAACATTTGCAAATATGTTCTCCCATACAGTGGTCTTTCTTGTTGTTTTGTTGATGGTTTCTTTTGATGTGCAAAAGCTTTTTATTTTGATGTAGTCCCATTTGTTTATTTTTTCTTTAGCTTCCATTGCCTTTGGAGCAGTATCAGTGAAGAAGTTCTTTCGGCATATGTCTGAGATTGTGCTGCCTGTGGATTCCTCTAGTATTTTTATGGTTTCCCTTCTAATGTTTAAGTCCTATATCCATTTTGAGTTTATTTTTGTATTTGTTGTAAGTTGATGGTCCAGTTTCATTTTTTTTGCATGTATCTGTACAATTTTCCCAACACCATTTATTGAAGAGGCTATCTTGGCTCCATTGTACGTTCATGCCTCCTTTGTCAAATATTAGTTGAGCACAGTGATTTGGGTGGATATCTGGGTTCTCTATTTTATTCCATTGGTCTATATGTCTGTTCTTGTGCCAGTACTAGGCTCTTTTGAGAACAGTTGCTTTGTAGTATAGCTTGAAATCTGGTATTGAGATCCCACCTACTTTATTCTTCTTTTTCAGAATTGCTGTGGTTATTTGTGGTCTTTTTTTTTTTGTTCCAGATAAATCTATGAAGAATTCTTTCTAGGTCTGTGAAATATGTCATTGGTATTTTAATGGGTAGTGCATTGAATCTATAGATTGCTTTGGGTAGTATGCACATTTTAATGATGTTGATTCTCCCAATCCATGAGCATGGTATGCTCTTCCATCTGTCAACATCTTCCTCTATATCTTTTTTAGTGTCCTGTAGTTTTCTACATATAGGTCTTTTACATCTTTAGTTAGGTTTATTCCTAGGTATCTTAATTTTTTTGGTGCGATGGTAAATGGGATTGCTTTTTTAGTCTCCTTTCTGTAATTTCACTATTAGTGTATGGAAATGCCACAGATTTCTTGGCATTAATTTTGTATCCTGCTACATTGCCAAATTCATTTATTAAGTCAAGTAGTTTTGGGATGGAGTCCTTCGGGTTTTTTATGTACAATATCATGTCATCTGCAAATAAGGACAGCTTTACTTCTTTTCCAATTTGGATGCCTTTTATTTCTTCATCTTGTCTAATTGCAATGGCTAATACTTCCAGTACTATGTCGAATAGGAGAGGTGAGAGAGGGCATCCCTGTCTTGTTCCTGTTCTTAGGGAAAATGGTTTTAGTTTTTGCCCATTGGGTATGATGTTAGCTGTGGGTTTATCATATATGCCTTTTATAATGTTGAGGTATGATCCTTCTATTCCCACTTTGCTGAGAGTTTTTATCAAGAAAGGGTGTTGGATTTTGTCAAATGCTTTTTCTGTATCAATTGATATGACTATGTGATTTTTATCTCTCAATTTGTTTATGTGATATATCACGTTTATTGATTTGCGAATATTGTACCATCCCTGCATTCCTGAGATGAATCCTACTTGGTCATGGTGTATGATCTTTCTGATGTACTGTTGGATCTGATTTGCTAGGATTTTGTTGAGGATTTTGGCATCTATGTTCATGAGAGATATTGGCCTATAATTCTCTTTCATTCCGTTGTCTTTATCTAGTTTTGGTATTAGGGTGATGCTAGCTTCATAGAAGGTGTTTGGAAGTGTTCCTTCTTCTTGAATATTTTTGAATAGTCTGAGGAGGATAGGTTTTAATTCTTCCTTGAATGTTTGGTAAAATTCTCCTGTGTAGCCATCTGGTCCTGGGCTTTTATTCGCTGGAAGCTTTTTGATGACTGCTTCAATTTCTTCCATAGTTATTGGACTATTGAGATGTTTAGATTCTTCCTGATTGAGTTTTGGAAGGTTATATTTTTCTAGGAATATGTCTATGTCTTGAAGGTTGTCTAATTTGTTGGAATAGAGTTGTTCATAGTATTTTTTAACAATCCTTTGTATTTCAGCGGGGTCTGTTGCTATTTCTCCTCTTTCATTTCTGATTTTATTTATTTGGGTCTTCTCTCTTTGCTTCTTGGTGAGCCTGGCTAGAGGTCCATCAATCTTGTTTATCCTTTCAAAGAACCAGCTCTTGGTTTTGTTGATTTTTTGAATTGTTTCTTTGGTCTCCATGTAGTTTATTTCTGCTCTGATCTTTACTATTTCCTTCCTTCTGCTTACATTGGGCTTTTCTTTTTGCTCTCTTTCTAGCTCTCTGAGTTGTAGGATTAGGTAATTTATTACCATTGTTTCCTGTTTTTTGCAGTAGGCTTGCAGGGCTATGAACTTCCCTCTCAAGGCTGCTTTCACTGTGTCCCATAAATTTTGTATTGTTGTGTTGTCATTGTCATTTGTTGCCATGATGTTTTTTATTTCTTCCTTGATCTCTTTGGTTACTCAGTCTTTGTTTAATAGCATGCTCCATGTATTTGATTTCTTTCTATTGTTTTTATTATAGTTGATTTCGTTTTATGCCACTGTGGTCTGAGAAAATTCTAGATATGATTTCTATCTTCTTGAATTTGAATAGACTTTTCTTATGACCCAACATATGGTCTATCTTTGAAAATGACCCATGTGCACTAGAGAAGAATGTATATTCTGTGGCTTTGGGGTGAAATGTTCTGAAGATGTCAATTAATTCCATCTGGTCTAGTGAGTCATTTAGGATTGATGATTTTTTGTTTAGAGGATTTGTTCAGTGGTGACAGGAGGGTATTAAAGTCTTCTACTATGATTGTACTGCTGTCAATCTCTCCCTTTATATCCTCCAGGAGTTTTTTTATGTATTTAGGTGCTCCTATATTGGGTACGTATATGTTTACCAGAGTTATTTCTTCTTGTTGGATTGTTCCCTTTAGTATTATGAAGTGGCCTTCTTTATCTCTTCTTATGTCCTCCACTTTGAGATCTAATTTGTCAGATATAAGTATTGCAACCCCAGATTTTTTTTTTCATTTCCATTTTCCTGAAATACCATGTTCCATCCCTTCACCCTCAATCTGTGTGCATCTCTTTTCCTGAGGTAGGTTTCTTGTAGATAGCAGATATATGGATCATGTTTTCTTATCCAATTGGTTACCTTATGTCTTTTGATTGGAGCATTTAATCCATTTACATTTAAAGTTATTATTGATAGGTACTTATCTGTTGCCATTTTTAGTCTTTACCCCAGTGTTCCTTCTTCACTTCCTATTTCTTTTTATTACAGTAGACCCTTTAACATTTCTTGCATTGCTGGTTTGGTGGTAATATATTCCCTTAGTCCGTTTTTGTCTGCGAAGCTTTTGATTTCACCTTCAATTTGATTGAAAGCCTGCAGGGTACAGTATTCTTGGATTCAGCTCCTTCCTTTGCATGACTGTATATTTCATTCCATTTTCTTCTGGCCTGATGAGTTTCTGTTGAGAAATCAGTAGCTAGCCTTTTGGGGGTTCCTTTGTAGGTAACGTTCTGTTTCTCTCTGGCCACTTTTAAGATTCTTACTTTGTTGTTGGTGTTTGCCAATTTAATTATAATGTGCCTTGGTGTCAGTTTTTTTGGGTTCATTTTGCTTGGGACTCTGTGAGCTTCTTGGATTTGTGTGGGTTTTTTCTTTCCTATATTGGGGAAATTTTTTGTCATTATTTCTTCAAACAGGTTCTCTAATCTTTGCTCAGTTTCTACTCCTTCTGGAACCCCAATTATGCGGATGTTTTGTTTCGTGTTATCCCAAAGTTCCCTTAGGCTCTCCTCTTACTTTTTAATTTTTTTTTTCTAGAAGCTGCTGTACTTGCTTATTTTTTTCTACAGTGTCTTCTAGCTCACTGATGCGGTCCTCTGCTTCTTCTAGTCTACTTTTGATGCTTTCTATTGAGTTCTTTATAGCAGTGATGTCATTTTTCATTTCTTCTTGATTGTTCTGCATTTCTTCTAGATTCTTCTGCATTTCTTCTTGCTTCTTCTTCATTTCCTGTTGGCTCTTACATGGTTGATTTTGTCTTCCATTCTTTTCATCCACCTTATGATCATTTCTCTGAACTCTTTCTCTGGCAGGCTTATTTCTGCTTCTATTTCATTTACTTCCTTCTGTGGTGATACCTGCCTTTGAGTTGTATGCGGGCTATTTCTTCTTCTGCCCATGGTCTTTCTTCTCCAGGTGTCTGGTTATGTAGTTCTCTCTCCTAAGTTGATTCAAAGGCACAAACTACAAGACGACCAGGTACAACACACAAGGCACTGAAAAATGCATATTCCTTTTCTTTCTGAGAATTTCTGACTTCTTGGATCTGAGTCTGGATCCATTTTACAAGCACCCCAGTGGAATGCTGATACAGATGGTTTCCAAAAACACTCTTTGAGGAACATTGCCCTGCTAAGTCTTAAATACCAAGTCACACCATTCTGCTATGTCCTTCCACCCATTTAAAACATTTTTTATATAGAAAATTTTATACATTCATAAAAATGGAGCTAGTAATATAATAAATATTCTGGTCCTCTGTTGCTGCATAACAAATCACCCCCAAATTCAGATGTTTAAACAGCAACAATCATGCCTTATGCTTATAAATCTGTAATTTGGGTTGGGCTGTAATTCAGTTGAGACAGCTAGTCTCTGCTTCATCTGTCATCAACTGGGGGCAGCTTAATTGGGGCTGGAAGCCCCAATTCTAAGATGGCTCATTCATTTCCACAATGGCTCACTCATATGGCTATCAAGTTAGTGTGGGCTGTTGCGTGAAAGTCAGCTGGGGACTTTTTTCCTCTACATACAGGTCTCTTTATAGGACTGCTTGGGCTTCCTCAAAACATGGCAGATGGTTTCCAAGCATGTACCAAGAGACCGGAAGTGGAAGTTGCCAGTTGCTAAGAGACTGGGCCAAGAAACTAGCATAGCATCTTTTCCTTTTTATTTTCTTGGTCAAAAATAAAAAAGCCTCTCCAGATTCAAGGATATGGAATATAGGGTCTATTTCTTGGTAGAAGAAGTATCAGACTTGTAGCCATAATTAATTCACCACAATAGACTACCACGTACTCTCTACCCAGCTTAACTTATGTCTGTTTTTGAAAACTGGACTTTTCCCTTTCTGGGGCCTGAAAGTCTACCTTAAACACAATTCTAAGCAGTTTCTATATTTTTAAATCTACCTTGGTGTCAGCCAACTTTTCTCAACCCACCTTCCCTGTTTTGCTTGGATATATAAAAATTCACAGTTCTTGGATTCCTTGTTGTCTGCAATTTGGCATGCACTGATCCTTGGTTGGAGATATCCACTTTGCATTGTCTGACCAGTCATATTTCAGTCTCTGCTTGCTTCTGCACCTCTTCCTAACTTCCGTAATGAGGTGTATTCTTTCAGGACCTTTCTCACCCAGCAAAGAGATTTATTTTCTTTTGTCTTAGTCCCACCAGGTCAGCCTTGTACAACTGTTGTTAAGATGGAACATGACAATCATCTCTGGAGATAGCTCCAAACCTTTTGCTCACTTATCTTTCTCCTTTACCAACTTTCTTAATTCAAACCACAGAATTTTGGAATTCTAGAGAAGAAGGGAACTTAGAGCCCACCTTGAACCTAGCCTAAGTTTTACTGATAAATAAATCAATGTTCCTTCCTTATATTTCCACCTTGGTGCTCATTTGAATTCTGAGAACAAGATTTCCCTTTATCCTGGTAAAATGGCTTTCCCATTCAAAACATCCTTTCCCTGGAAAAAACAAAAGAAAGAAGAATTAATTTTATATCTCAGAAATTAGTTGGTGGATAAAATTGGGTTGAGCATGATAAAAAGAAATAAAAATCCGCCATGTTCCTCCTATATTAAAAGAAAAATAAAACTGTTTCAAAATTATTTGAACATATTCACATATTTGTACTGAGCAGCACTGACACTTTAATAATGGCAAAACAACATCACAGTTTTTCTGCTTCAATATTAGAAAGAGGGAGTGTGTTTCAGAGACAAGGATAATACAGGTGTAGGACGATGTCTTCCAGAGCCTCATCTAGCATTTGTAGCAATCTGAGCAGGCAGCACATACTTGCTTCCAGATGAATGGTGGTACATAATAGGGAAGGTGGGGTGAGTAGGAAGAGTGGGGGGGGGCGGGGAGATACACACAGGCAAGAGGTCTTTGCCTTTGATCTTGGTTTTCTAGCTCTGTTGGCCAGTAGTGAGCTTCATGTGTAATTGGACAGATGGACAGAGGAGCTTTTGTTCATGGAGGAAAAAGTTTATTTAACTTGACTTTAAAGTTATGACTTAAAATATTTTACACAAAGCCCAGTATCTTCACTTTATTTATGACAATGGGTGGCATGCTCTCAAAGGTCTCAGTCCCTTGAGCATCATGATATATATATATACACACACACACACACACATATATACATACACAGTGGTTACTCCATGAATGGGAACAATTCCTTATAATTACAGATGTATATCAAAGCAGACACATCTATCTCGATTCTTGAGATTGTCACAGTTTATTAATTATAATACAAATTAAGTTACTATTATAAGTGTGGCACTGTGTTAAATAGGCCCTGGAGATACAAAGTCATACACCCTTGATCTTGAGTCTCAAAGGTACAAAAAATGTATAATTATGTTAAAATATATTAAGTAGAATGATTAGTACCTTTTAAAATATACTGTTTCAAATTCAGAAAGAGAATAATTATATCACTCAAGAGTTTTTAATGGTAACCTATTTTTGTTTGTTTTAAACATTTTCTTTATTTCAGGCTTTTTCTTTAAGAAGTCAAAATGATTTCACCCAAAGCAGCCTCTTCTGTCATACCCCATGCTGACTCTTTTATTATTTTTATGGTATAGACTCAAGAAGCATAGCTGTTTGAAGCTGGAAGGAACATTGGATACTTATCCCTTTCCATTTTCTCTTTGAAACGTGTGTCATGTTACTTTCCATTCCGTTATATATATTGTGCAGCTGTTCAAGTTCTGCATGTGGGGAAGGTCATTGGTATAAATAGGATACCTTACCAAATGGGGACGTGCTCCTAGGAGTTTTTGGAAGGGAGGGAGCGCATGCTGTGAGCACTGGTCATGTCACTAGGATGGAGATTTACTGTTCTCCTTGCTCTTCAGGCCTTGCGACTGGGAAGGGTAAAGGGATTACAGAGATGGAAGGAAGGCTGAGAGAGGATTCTGAGAGGTGAATTCCTTTGCCAAGGTATGTCCTAAGACTGCTTTGGTGTTTCTCAAGTCCAGGTCCTTGAAAGTGGCTTGGAAAAGAAAATTCTGAGTAAGGAGATAGGTGTAGGCCCTTGGTGGTACGGAGGCACATATCCCAATATGATGAGCTGACTTCAGAAGTGAAGGAAAAACCTAATCCAGGTGCTCATCACACTCAGGGGGCTCTTCAGCCATGCAGTGCCTTCAGAGGCCTGGCATGCAGTCACATTGGCTAAATAAAGTTAAGATCTGTATTAATTTCATCTATATTTGTACTACCATATATTTTAAAAACATTAACTGATTTATTTTTTATTTTAGAGTACCTTTTGCAACTAGTGTATAAATGACAGAAATAACTTTTTAAACTTTGGAGCCTATAAATAGGACATTTCACAATGGAAAAGAGCAGCATATTGGGCCACATAACAATACAGAATATCATTTATTCAACAAACATTTAATAAAATCCCACTTTGTAACTGACTCTGTATTCAGTGCTTGAGGCTCTGCTACACTTAATAATTACATCTTTGTATGATGAAAAATAAAATTCAAACAAAACACATATGGGAAAATTCTTTTATGGAATTGGCAAAGTGCTCTTGTATTTGCTATATACAGTTCAATAGAATATAATTTGTGATATGATACTATGTCAAGCTAGGTTATTAAAGCATGAAAAAGCTGACAAAATAATAATAAATTAACAGGTTAAAATCTAAATGGAAATGGAAACCAAGAGGACTAATGGGAATTCAATAATTTAAACCTCTTGTGCCCTGAAGGCATTTGCTGAGCCAGGTGAATGCAGGCTTAGGTTTTGACAGTTTCCTGATGTGAAGGGGATAGACCCATCTAGAAGCCTCTCCTCTATTATAGGATGAATTTTGTCACCTCAAAATTTGTATGTGAAGCCCTAACCCCTGGTTACTCAGAATATTATTATATCTGGAGATAGGTCCTTTAAAGAGATAACTAAATTAAGATGAGATTTTTAGGGTGTGGCTTAATCCAATTTGATTAGATCCTTAAAAAAAGAGATGAGGACACACAGAGAGACACCAGCAGCCTGTAGACATAGAGGAAAGATCTCGTAAAGAGGCAGCAGGAAGGCAGCCTTCTGCAAGCCAGACAGAGGGGCCTCAGAGGAAACCAACCTCACTGGCACCTTGAGTTTGAAGTTCTAGCTTCCAGAACTGAGAAAATAAATTTCAGTTGTTTAAGCTCTGACATTCTGGACTTTCTTATGGTGGCCTTAGCAGACTAATGCATCCTCCATAAAGATGGAACCCCATTTGAGACATCATGGAAGGACCTGGAGAGTATTATGCTAAGCAAAATAAGCCAGTTAGAGAAAGACAAGCATCACATGATTTCACTCATATGTAAAAATCTAATGAACAAAATAAACTGATGACCAAAAAAGATCCAGAGACACTGAAGCATGAAACAGACTGACGAATCTCAGAGGGAAGGTGAGGAGGGGGTGGGGGAGAGATTAACCAATGAACTTATATGCATATGTGCATAACCCATGGACACACAAGAGTGCAAGGAAGGCCTGGGGAGGGGACCAGAGCTGGGTGGAGGGGATCAATGGGGAGGAAAGGGAGACATCTGTAATACGTTCAACAATAAAGATAAATTTCAAAACAAAACAAACAAATATGGGTTCCCCAAAGTACCACAACATAGGGTTAGGGAGAGCCAGAGGTTGACCTGCTCCCTCTACCTCAGGGGACAACAAGGAAAGTTATGTTGGAGAAGAGCAGAGCAGGAGGGAACAAACCCAGACTCCAGGCCCCTCTGAATAAATGAAACTCCAATTCATATTACCTGAGAGGTTCTGAGACAAGCCAGTAAGGAATAGGGATACTGACACAGGTAGCTAAACAAAATGACACCTACAATGACAAAGACACCACACAGACCAATCAGTAAAGACCACACCCTAAAAGAACACACCTAGAAAACTGATGAATATTCTGCTGAAACTCTCCCCCTGAGACCTTCCCTAAGACTCCGGCCTGCAAGAGAGAAATAAAAGCCTCAAGACAAAGGACTCAGCACTCACTCTCTCTCCCAGGTGCATGTATGTGGACCACCTGCCCCCCACCGCTTTTCCCCACACAGGCATGTAGCTCCTAAACTCTAAAGGACCCCACAAGGCTTGCAATCAGGGCAGCAATGGGCAGTGGCAGTTCATCCAGGGCAAACTCCCTGAGCATGTACCCATGGCCTCCTTTCCTCTGACTTCTTAGTGAGCTGAAGCAGAGCAACCTAAGCTCATTTCCACAGTCCTTCCTTATTTCGTTGTCCCCAGCTTTAATAAACATCCTCTAAAATTCACCTAGACTCACGTTGTGACCTTTTTCTATGTGAAGTGAACTCACACACTACTGGCTGGCCCCAGGCAGAGCCAGGGCCATGTTCCTTTTCCAGTAATAGTTCAAGATCCTAAAAGAGTGAATCTAATTTAAAGTGGCTCCACACTAATTTTGCTTCTAGGTACCAGGCAGAAGAAAACACAGATTTGCTCAGGAAAAAGGTGTCTTCATCCTTGACAACAGCAAACTCTTATAATACATGGAAGAGCCTTGAAAACATTATGCCTTTTTAAGTAATTTAAGACACAGAAGACAAATGTATAATTTCATCTTTTTGAGGTAAATGGGCAAATTCAAGTAACATAAAGTAGAATAGGGCTTTCCAGGGTCTGGGGAAAGGAAATGGGGAGTTGTTTAATGAGTTTATGTTCAGTATGATGAAACCATCTTGAGTATAGACAATGGTGATGGTTGCACATTATGACTGATTTTAATGCCACTGAATTTGCACCTAAGAATAATTAAAATAGTAAAAATTAGGTAGTGTATATTTTATTATAATAAAAATGCAAATAAAATTTCTATTAATAATTTCTCAAGGACAATGAAAACAAGTAGACAGCAAAATCTTTAGATATTGGAATCATTACTCATTTTTTGAATAAAAACTTTGCTTATTATGTTTAAAGAAAAAAAGAAGATGGAATCCTAGATAGATTTAAAAAAAGCAAACATTCTAGAAATAAAATAGATAATCATTGAATAAAGCACTCGAAGAATGGATTAAAAAGCAAATTTAATAGAGCTTATTACTGCTGAATGACAGAGGAATTATCCAGAATTCAGAGAGACAAAGAAATATAAAAAAATGAAAGAGAACTTCAGAAAAGAGATAAAATGACGAGGTCTGCCCTACTTTCAATCAGAGTTCTTCAAGGAGAGCAAAGGAAGAATCAAGCATTGACAATATTGAAAGAGATAATGGCTAAGGGTTTTCTAGAAATTATTCTAGGCACAAATCCATACATTGAAGAAGTTGGATAAATATAAAACTGGATAAATAAAAATATACAACAACCAGACACATTATAAAGAAACTGCAGAGGATCAAAGATAAGAAGAAATCTTTAAAGTAGCCAGAGAAAAAGGATAGAGTATACTTGTTTTTGGTTATCTATTGTGTAACAAACCACTCTAAAATTTATTTTATTAAAATAGCAATGATTTATTATTTCTCACAACCCTGTGGGTTGGTAGGGCAATTCTACTGGTCTTGTGTGAACTCACTCATAAACCTGTACTCTACCATCTTAGTGGGTTTATAAGGGACAAGATTTAACAGATGCCTGGGAGGAGTTGACCTCTCTCATTCTGAGCTTTTTCATCTTCAAAAACACCAGACTGGGCTTCTATACATGGTAATAACAGCCCTCCAAGAAAGAAAAATCTCAAAACACAGATGTTTATGTATCCTCTGCTTGCATTATATTTGTTGGTGTTACATGGTCAAAGTAAATTATCTGACCAAGCTCAGAGTCAGTATAGGAAAGGACTATAATAAGGGGATGAATATCAGGAGGCATGATTTATTGGGATCCATAGATGTAGCAATCAACCAGTCTGCCCTCTGTCCTCCTTGATTCAGTTCATTCCTCTGTGGAAATTACACTCCCATTTTTCAAGATCCAAAGTATCCTCCAGTAACAGTATCAGACTCAAAGTCCATCATCTGTATTTGGTCTATATGCAGAGAAGACTCCTTTAGGTATAGCTATGCAGGAGTAATGCCTTGTGGCTAGAGAAAAGAAGTAAAAAGAAAAGTTATATACCCTCTTAGTCCATTTTAGCTATAATAAAATATCATAAACTGGATGGCTTATTTATTTCTCACAGTTCTGGAGGCTAGACGTCTAAGATTAGGGTGGCAAGTATCGTCAAGTGAGGGCCAAATTTTGGGCTGCAGACTTCACATTACATCCTCTTATAGCAAAAGGGTCAAGATAGCTCTCTTACATCTATACTAATAAAAGGTTAATATGCTAATTAGATTGGATAGACTGGATATCTTCTGGATGTCTTTCCGGACAAAGCTACGGTGGCAGGGACTGAGGCAGAGGCAATTGGGGTAATCAGGCTGGCAACGGAAAGCAGTTAGGGAGATCAGGATGGCAGGGGAGAACAGTTAGGGGTGATCAGGCAGGCAGACAGAGCCAGTTAGGGAAATAAGACTGGCAGGGGAGCAGTTAAGGGAATCAGGCAGGCAGACAGAGAGGTTAGGGGTGATCAGGCAGAAGCAGTTAGGGGCAATCAGGTAGGCATGCAGAGTGGTTAGGGGTGATCAGGCAATCAGGCAGGTGAGCAGTTAGAAGGTAGTGGTCACAGATTATGAGAGGGATGTCTGAATGCCAGGATCTGATCCTACAGGGATCCGGCCTAAACTGGCATTCAGGCATCCCCCAAGGGGTCTCAGATTGGAAAGGGTGCAGGCTGGGCTGAGGGGATCCCTGCCCCCATGCATGAATTTCATGCACCAAGCCTCTGATCTCTTATGTAAGGAATAATTACTAATCCTAGTCATGAGGGCTATGCCCTTCTGAGCCAATTGCCATCCAAAGACTCCACTCATAATACTATCATCTTGGACATTAAATTTTCAACCTATTAATTTGGGATGGGGAGTGCAATACCAAGAATACAATAGTAAGATGGATCAGAAAGACCATAATAGATACTGTCATTAAAAAGGAGGAAAATAATGTACTTATCAGTTACTGGTCCATAGTAATTCTGAAATCTAGTTGGCCTGATATTGTCATGTTGCTCTTGTCCTAAGGCAGAGAATGCTTCTTGATTAAGGACTGGATCATGGTTCTCTTCAGCTCTAGGTGTCCTTGCTTTACCTTTAGGCATCTCTCATTTTTTATAACAAATGGCCCATGTTTGCATTTTGGCCTTCTTGTGCCTATAGATAATTGGGGGTCTATACATCTCTTTTCTTTTGAGCTAGGTCTATTCATTTTAGTCCAAGATGAAACAAATTCCTTTAAAAACTTTATAGGTTTCTTGTGAATCTACATGGAGTGTTCCATACTCCAAAAGCCATGAGGCCCAGAGAGACCAAAACAGAGTTCTATCTACTTTGGGCATATTAAGCTATCATAGGGTGCCACCCTTAATATTTCACTAAGCACTGCCTTAATCTTTCAGAAGTTTTAATAGAGAATTTTGCTATTACACTTGATTTGATCTTCATTTTACTTTGTAAATTTTGCTGGCTGCAGAGACTGAGAATGAGAAACAATTTTATTTTATGATCCAGTAAGTCTTGAAAACTATATTTCTTCTAAATTAGACTTGTAATTTAAACAGGTGGTTCCTTCTAGTTAATTTCCCTGTTCATATAGCTTATCATATGCAGGTAAGGAAGCCAATGAATACTTTCAATATTCCATCTCTACATCTTAACCACAACTATAATTCATTTAGATACATGCATTTTTCCTCTTTCAAGTTACTGCAGGCAACAATTTTTCCAGCTGCTTCACTATATAAAACAATGATTATCTTTTAACAGCTTCCAATAAAAAAAGTTCTCCCTGTTTTTTCAGCCTCTGCTAATAGATTAGTCATCATACCTTGGGGCTTAATCAACAGTTTGCTGACTGGGTTTTTAGCTTCTGCCTGTTGCCCAGTTCCACAGCCAATGAGGAACATTTTAGGTGTTTGTTATGGCAACAATCCATTTATAGGCCTCAAGTTTTGTTTAAATTCTATGTTTCTGTATAACTAATCACCCTAAAGTTTAGTGAACCTAAAACAATGAAGATTTATTATGATTATTATTATTTGTGGTTGAGTTTATGATTCTCCAGATTGGCTAAAAGATTCTTCTACTAGTTTCAGTTGGGCTTACTTATTTGACTATTTAAATGTGTTGGCTGGAAGCTGGGCTTTTGCCTTTGAAACTTGGAACAGTGGGGCTGATCTCTCTACCTGGCAAGAATACCCAGGGCTGTGATTTGCTGGGAACTGGTAGTGTCACATTCTACCACAATCTTTAAAGGACCAGCATAACAGATACCAGCTTTTTCAATAGTAAACAGCGCGAGCCAAAGGGCAGTAGAATGATATATTAAGTGTGTTTACAAAAACAAACAAATAAAAACAAAACACTCCAAACCAACAGCTAATCTAGAATTCTATACCAAATGAAAGTATCTATCAAGAATGAGGACAAAATAAATTATTAAAACAGAGACAGTTTGTCACAAACAGATGCTCACTAAAGAAAATTATACAGAATGAACTTCAGGCAGATGGAAAGTGATTCCAGATGGAAAGTTTGAGGTGCAAGAAATAACAAGATGCCGAGACCGGTTTGGCTCAGTGGATAGAGCGTCGGCCTGCGGACTGAAAGGTCCCAGGTTCGATTCCAGTCGGGGGCATGTATCTTGCTTGTGGGCACATCTCCAGTGTGGGGCGTGCAGGAGGCGGCTGATTGATGTCTCTCTCTCTCATCGATGTTTCTGACTTTCTATCCCTCTCCCTTCCTCTCTGTAAAAAATCAATAAAATATATTTTTTTAAAAAAGAAACAACAAGAGCACATGAAACAATAAAACATTACCTTATGGTGTTAAAGATAAGATAGATTTAATACATGGTAATAAGACGGATAAGTTGGAAGTGAGATAAATGGAGTTAAAAGTGTTCTAAGTTTCTTAGTTGTTGTGTTGTCTGGAAGGAAGGTAAGTCTACCGATTAACTAGGCTATGCTAAGTAAGTATGTAAGGATTTTTAAAAACCAATATATAGAATGGGTAGAAAAATATAAAGCACAAAAGGATATGGTCAATATTAGCTAAAACATATCACATCATTAATTACATTAAATGCAAATGAATTGAATGCTTGAGTTAAAAGATAATACTTTTTTGGCAGTATAACTTAATCTCAATCTCAAATATAGAAATGTATATTAGCAACAATGTAAGGAAAAAAGAAGCACATCCACAGTAATAGCAGGTTTTAACAGACACCTCTCAATAATTGGTAATTGATAAATTTAGCACAGAAGAATTAGATAAATTATAGAATATTTTAATAGCATTAACACACTTGACATAATGAACACATATAGAAAACTGCACCCACCTACTGCAGGACACACAATTTTCATTAGCACATATAAAGCAATTGTAGCAAAGGTCCAAATACAAAGTCATAAGGAAAGTCCTAATAACTTCAAAGAATTTAAATTTTACACAGTTTGGTTTCAGTTGCAATGTAACTGAGTTATAAATCAATAAATGAAATAAGTAGAAAATTACTATTTTTAGAAAATTTAAAAACTACACTTCAACTTAATCCTTGGATCAAAGAAAAAAATCGTAATAGAAATTAGATAATATTTTCAAAGGACTAATTGTAAAACTAATACATGTTTATCTGCTTGTGGAATGCAGCTAATGCAGTTTATTTTTTTAAATATAATGTTAAATAAGATTGGTTGAAAACTAATGAGTAAAGTATCTGTCACATGAAGTTAGGAAGCAATCAGAAAAATAATTGTCCTTTCAAAAAGAGTAGAAGTAATAAAATAAAGTACATAAATAAATAAAATAGACATGAAAGGGAGAAACCGTAATGAAGAGGATAAATATATATTTTTAAGAGAATCAATATTAACAAAAGATAGTTCTCTAAAAAAATAATGACAAATGTCCAAAGAACTGTTTAAGAACAAAAAAAGAAGGCACAAATAACCAAGAGCAAAAATGAAAATGGGTTTCTGCTATTGAGGCTGTAGTTATTTTATAAATCCTATATAATAAAATCCTAACATGCTAAGTGTCTGGTTGTGTGGTCATGTGGTCAATTGTTCAACCAATTAAAGTGTAATATGCTAATGAAATGCCAAGGCTGCTCAACCACTTGCTATGACATGCACTGACCAAACAGGGAGCAGACAGTCAACTGGTTGACCAGTCACTGTGACGTTCACTGACCACTAGGTGACAGATACTCCAACCAGTAGGTTAACTTGCTGCTGGGGTTTGGTTATTAAGGACCTAGCAAGTTCTGTTGGATATGCCCTGGATCTCTCCTGTGGTCCCTCCCTGGCTAGCCAACCTCCCATGTCCCTCCCTGGCCCCGATTGTACACCAGTGGGGTCCCTCAGCCTGGTCTGTACCCTCTTGCAATTCAGGAACCGTTGGGGGATATTGAAGAGCCAGTTTTGGCCCAACGGCTAAATTACCTACCTCACTATTTATTCCCTCCCTGTCTCTCTTGAAGATTTCTCTTCTTTTCCGTAAACTCTTAAAGTTGGGGTTAATTAGGATGAACCCTTTTTATTTTTTACTAGGATCGCAGCATATGATTAGAAATTGTGTGGCGTTGCCCACCCTCCAGTCACCAGTCTGGCTCTTTCTCGCTCCCCTGGCCCTGCAGTAGCCATGGCTGCTGCCAGTTTGATCCTGCCTCCCTCTTCAGCCCTTGAAGCAGCCACAGCTGCTGCTGATCAGACTTTCACCAAGTGGAGGTGTGCGGAGGCTCCTGTCGCCCTGCCCGCAATGCTGCATATGCAACCTTCTCCTGTTCCGTCAACCCGTTATGGCATCGCAGTTAATTAGCATATTTCTCTATTATATGTATACTAGAGGCCTGGTGCATGAAATTCGTGCGTGGGTACTGGGGTATCCCTCAGCCCAGCCTGCACCCTCTCCAATCTGGGATCCCTTGAGGAATATCTGACTGCCCGTATAGGCCTGATCTCGGTAGGATTGGTCTACACAGGCAGTTGGATATCCCTCTCACAACCCAGGACTGCTGGTTCCCAACTGCTTGCCTGCCTGCCTTCCTGATTGCCCCTAACTGCTTCTGCCTGCCAGTCTGATCACCCCCGAACCATTCTCCTGCCAGCCTGATTGATGTCTAACTGCTCCTCTGCCAGCCTGTTTACCCCTAACTGCCCTTTCCTGCAAGCCTGTACACTCTTAACTGCCCTCCTCTTCAGGCCTGGGTCCCCCTCAACTGCCCTCCCCTGCAGGCCCAGTCACCCCCAACTTCCCTCCTCTGCCGGCTTGGTCACCCTTTTAACTTCCCTCCCCTGCAAGCTTGATTGCCCCCAACTTCCTTCCCTTGCAGGCCTGGTCTCTCCCAACTGACCTCCCCTGCTGGTCATCTTGTGTTCAGATGGGGGTAGGATCTTTGACCACATGGGGTCATCTTGTGTTCACATGGGAGAAAGATCTTTGACCACATGGGGGCAGTCATCTTGTGTGTTTGAGTGATGGTCAATCTGCATGTTACTCTTTTATTAGATAGGATAGATGCCTGGTGCATGGGTGGGGGCCAGGTGGTTTGCCCTGAAGTGTGTCTCAGATCAGGGTGGGGGTATGGGGTGGCCTGGGCAAGAAGCCTGTGGTGGTTTGCAGGCTGGCAATGCCCCCAGGTGACTCAAGTGGAGGCTGTGGTATCTGGGATTATTTTATCTTCTGTAATTGAAACTTTGTAGCCTGGAGCAGAGCCAAGCCTCCTGCTTACTCCCTGGCAGCAGTCATTTCTGTTGGGGCTTATTTATCTTCTATAACTGAAACTTTGTAGCCTTGAGTGGAGGGCTGGACCACCAGAGAAGGTGGAAAGCTTGGCTTCCTCCATTGCCAGGGAAACCCAAGCCTCCCTCCTGCTTTCATTGGCTACAGCCATTTTAGTTGGGTTTATTTCCATATTTGCTCCTGCTTGGCTTGTGGGTGTGGCTTGTGAGTATAGTGGAGGTATGGTCAATTTGCATATTACTTTTTTATTAGATAGGATAGATGTACACTTACTTCCTTGTAATCTCATCTAGACTATTTACTTTAAATACCATCTATATGCTAAGGATCACAAATTTTTATTTCTAGCCTGGATTTCTCTTCCAATTTTAAGATCAATTACTAGTTGACAATGCCACTTGGCTCTCTAATTGAAACCTCAAACTCAACATGTAACAAAATGAACTTCAGATATTATCTGCCAAAAGTGCATTAACTATTCTTCCAGCCACATGTGTGAAAAAAATTTGGAGCCAGTTTAATTTATCCTCCCCCACTATGACTCACATCTAATCTATCAAAAAATCTTATAGTCTCAACCTTCCAAGTATATCCAGAACCTAACCATGGTTCCCCACTATCATCCTTTTCTAAACCATCACCACCTCACATCTAAATTATTGCAATAGCTTCCCAACTGGTCTCCCTATTTTCATGCTTGCTATTTCTGTTCATGCTTGCTGTCTTATAGTCTATTTCCAACAGAGCAGCCAGCTTTAAGGTGCAAGTCAAATCATGTCATGTCTCTGCTCAAAACCCTAGAGTGGCTCTCCATTGCATTCAGAGAATCCCAAGTCTTTCAAAAGTCTAGAACCCTACATGAGCTAGCCATTAATTTTCTGACCACTTCACCTACTGTTCCTCTTATTGTTGGGATCAGACAAAGGCATCCACTATCACCAGTTGTATTTTAGGTACTGGCTACAGATATTTAGAAAATGAAGTAAAAAAGAGAATACTTTAAATATGAACATTAAGACTTACCTAGGAATAAACCTACATTATATAAAATACTTTTATGGAGAAAATAATAAATCTTTATTGAACATTAAGAGAGACTTAAATCAACAAAGAGTTACACCATGTTGATGGATTAGAAGACTGATTATTACTTAAACATGCCAATGCCCCTAAATTGAACTTTAGTTCTTTCAGTCTTAATAAAACTTAAATCAGATTATTTATTGAAGTTGAATTACTGCTTCTAGAATGCACAGAAATGCAAATGATAAAAAAAGTCAAAACACACTTGATGAAAATTTCAAGAGGTAGATTTGTTTTTCCATATCCTATGAAGATACAGTATTGATTCAGGAATGGTAAACAGATAATAGAATAGAATAGACTTCAGGAACAGAGATATGCTCATAAGGAAAGTTATTGACCAGGATAGCTCAGTGGGAGGCTATAGACTTTTCAAATGGTACTGCTGAGACAAGTAAATATCCACAAAGGAAAAAGTAAAAGTGGACCCTTACCTCAAATCATACATAAAAATCAATTCCAGGTAGATAAGATGACTACATGTGAAAGATAAAGTTATAAAGCATAAGGATGAAGGAAGATATCAATGACTCCAAAATAGTGAAGAATTTCTTAATCACAAAATAAAAGATTGATGAACTTAACTTTAATAAAATTAACAATTCTATTCATCAAAAGACATCATTAAGAGAGTGAAAAAGCAAATCACAGAATAGAAAAAAATAGCTGCAACATGTATTAGTACCAAACAAAGGCTACCATCTTTAATATATTAAAACCTCAAATCAATAAGGGAAAAACTAAGAACACTGAAAAAAAATAAGGAAAATTCTCATATAAATAGACATTTCACAAAAAAGAAAGAAAACAGCCAATAGACATATGAGAAGGTACCCAACCTAATTTGTGGTCAGAGAAATGTTCTTAAAAGTCACCACATGGAATCAATATTTTAAACATGTTCCCTAGAAAATTTTTATTCATATACTATCTTGTTGTAGTTCTTGAGTTAATAAAATCAATTCTGCATATATGTTTTCTTCCTTTTTACTTATCAGAAATTAAAAAAAAATAAATGAAATTATTGCATCAAAGATATATTAAACAAACTAGAGGCCCGGTGCATGAAATTCATGCATGGTGTGTGTGTGGGGGTTGTCCTTCAGCCTATTCTGCTCCCCCTCCAATCAGGGACACCTTGAGGGATGTCCAACTGCCTCTTTAGGCCTGATCCTACTTGGGTAGGGCCTAAATCGGCAGTCAGACATCCCTCTCACAATCCAAGACTGCTGGCTCCCAACTGCTCACCTGCCTGCCTTCCTGATTGCCTCTAACCATTTCTGCCTGCCAGTTTGATCACCCTCTAACCACTCCCCTGCCATCCTGATTGATGCCTAACTGCTTCCCTGCCAGCCTGTTTGCCCCTAACTGCCCTACCCCATGGAGAGGTTCACCCCTAACTGCCTTCCCCTGTAGGCTTGATCACCCCCAATTGCCCTCCCTTGCAGGCCTGGTCCTTATCAATTGCCCTCCCCTGCTGGCCATCTTGTGGTGTCCATCTTGTGTCCACATGGAGGCAGGATCTTTTGACCACATGGGGGCAGTCATCTTGTGTGTTGGAGTGATGGTCAATCTGCATATTACTCTTTTATTAGATAGGATAGAGGCCTGGTACATGGTTCGGGGCTAGCTGGTTTGCCCTGAAGGGTGTCCTGAATTAGGGTGGGTGTTCCCTTGGGGTGTGGGGTGGCCTGAGCGAAGGGCTTGTGGTGGTTTGCAGGCTGGCCATGCCCCCTGGCAATCCAAGTGGAGGCCCTGGTATCTGGGATTTACTTATCTTCTACAATTGAAACTTTGTAGCCTGGAGCAGAACCAAGCCTTCTGCTGGCACAGCCATTGAAACTTTGTTGCCTTAAGCACTGGCAAAGGTTTGCAGAAAGGTTGGCTTCCTCCATCACTAGGGGCAACCCAAGCCTCCCTCCTGCTCTCTCTGTGGCTATAGCCATCTTCGTTGGGTTAATTTGCATACTCACTCTGATTGACTGGTGGGCATGGCTGGTGGGTATGGCTGATGGGTGTAGCAGAGGTATGGTCAATTTTCATATTACTCTTTTATTAGGTAGAATAAGAATTAACTAAGTAAACAGATATTCCATACTCATGGATAAGAAGGCTCAATATTGTCAAGATATTAGTTTTTCCCAATTTGATCTAAAGATTCAAAGCAATCTTAGTAAAATCCAGCAAGTTATTTTGTGAATAACAACAAACATATTCTAAAATTTATATAAAGTGTCAGAAGACTCTTCCCAGTAGTGAAAGAGAAGAACAAAGTTGAAAGACTAACATTATCTTACTTCAAGACTTACTATACAGTTAGAAAAAAAATAGACAAATAGATTAATAGAAAAAATGGAGAGCCCAGAAATAAACACAGCAAATATAGTCAGCTGATATTTGACAAAGGAGCAATAGATGATATAATGGAGCAAAAATAGTCTTTTCAACAAATGGTGCTGGAACAACTAACTAGACATTTACATATAAAAGAAAAATGAGTCTAGACACACCCCTCACAAAAATTAACTCAAAATGGATCATAGGCCTAAATGTGAAACACAAAGCTGTAAAATATTTAGAAGGAGAAAAAAATCTAGATGATCTTGAGATTGGCAATAACGTTTTAAATATAAGACACGATGTATGAAATAAAGAATTAATAACCTGTACTTCATTGAATTTGTAATATTCAAAAACACTATCAAGAGAATAAAAAGACAAGCCACAGACTAAGAGAAAATATTTACAAAAGACATATTTGAAAAAGAACTCATTAAAAATACTCAAAGAACACTTAAACCTCAATAATTAAATAAATAGCCTGATTAGAAAATGAACCAAAGTCCTTAACAGAAACCTCACCAAAGAAAATATACAGATGGCAAATAAGCATACGAAAAAATGTTCTATATCATATGTCATCTGGAAAATGCAAACTAAAATAATGAGATCCCACTAACACCTATATGAATGACCCAAATCCAGAATACTTACAACACCTAATATTGGCAAGGATGTAGAGTAACAGGAACTCTCCTCATTCATTGCTGCTGGGAATGCAAAATGGAAGTCACTTTGGAAGACAGTTTGACATTTTTTTTTCACAACGAAACATATTCTTACAATACAATCCAGCAATTACATTCCTTGGTATTTTCCCAAAGGAATTGAAAAGTTATGTTCACACAGAAACCTGTACACAGATATTTATAGCAGCTTTATTCATGAATGCCAAAACTTGGAAATAACTAAGATGTCCTTTAGTAGGTGAATGGATAAATAAAGTGTGGCACAGTGAGACAATGGAATATTATTCAGTGCTAAAAAGAAATATACAATCAAGCCACAAAAAGATGTGGAAGAAACTTATGAAGGCATAATACCAAGTGAAAGAGGCCAATTTGAAAAGACTACTTATTGTATAGTTCCAAAACTATACAGGTGAAACTATGCAGACAGTGAAAAATCAGTGGAGGCTAGGGGTTAGTGGAGAGAGAAGTAGAACTAGACAGAGCACAGAGGTCTTTTAGGACAGTGAAGCTAGTACCATCTATACAATGGTAGATAGATATCGTTATACATTTGTCCAAATCTATAGAATATAAAACATCAAGAGTGAAACCCTAATGTAAACTATGGACTTCGGGTGGTAGTGAAGGGTCAATACAGGTTCATTGTTTATAAACAAATGTACCACTCTGGTGGGGGATGCTGGTAATGGGGAAGCTAATACATAAATGGGGGCAGGAGTATATGGAAATGCTTTGTATCTTCTGCTCCATGTTGCTGTGAAACAAAGGGTTCTAGAAAATAAAACCTATTTTTAAAGAAGGTTTTTAAGGGGTATAAACTTTTTTGGGGGGGTCAATCTTGATTTATATCTTCATGTATAGGGTAAAGATAACTATACAACTGATATCTGAAATTCAAAGCTTAGAAGGTAGTGCTGAGCTAGCAAACACGAAGTGAGTAATAGAGGAACCTGGAATCAGGGGAACTGAATGAAGGAAACATTGGGATAAAATTAAATGAGATATAAGAGCATGAGGTTGGCTTGGGAAGCACGATGTTCTCTCTGAGCTGGTCCTTTACCTCTGCTCTGGCTTGGTCTTCCCCAGATGACTCATATCTATATTCTGAAAGATGGCCACACAAAGAAAACTCTTCCAGGAGACTTAAACACAATAATTTAACTGTACATCCCCAGTGAAATATATTTTAAGACAAACAACAAAAGGAAAATTTCTTAACATTGGTGACAGTATTTATTGTTGGTGAGTGGTAGCATTTTTTTTCTAAGACTAGTATGTATGTATTGTGGGATAAAGCAAATAAATAATGGTGTGATCATTGAATTTTATCATTTCCAGTGTCATTTACAACCAGTTTAATTGGTGTGGGAGAAAGGACATATTTACCACAGAAAAGGTTAAATAAACCTTTTACTCCTGACATTGAATAGGAAGTATCAATATGTTCTCATAATGTATTTCATCTTAAAATTTTTTTAAAAATTGAAAAAAATATTGTCTACTTCTGTTTACAATACCACTTCCCACTGAAAGGAAAAAGCTCTTTGAAGAAATGACTGATTCTAGATCTGAAGCAGGAAATGTCCAGGAAGATGCTGGAAATTTGTTTATGTTAGAAGTCAAAGAAGAGAGGATTTCACAAGTGATAAAAGCATGACAAAAAGACACGGGGCCAAACTGAAGGAGTTCTCCCTTCCTAAAGACTGAACAACTTCATGTTATGAAAAACAATCACTGCTATGGATTTGAGACAAATAAAACTTGAAAATTCACACATTTGTAATGTCATACACACACACACACACACACACACACACATACACACAAACAGGATAAAACAAAAAAGCAACTCAGGTTAATTTCTAATTGGTCATCTTTGGAGAGTACAATTAAACTAACACATTAATTTGACAATGATAAACAATAGGAAATAATCAAGCAATTATCCTGATATTCCTATATGAACCATACCAGTTGATAACTGAACAGTAGACAGGGTAAGTTTCTCTTTATAGAATTATCCCAGCTAATGAAGGAGTACCATCATTTTATATCACTTAATGAATTCATGGATCTACTTATTAATCATCAGTAGTTGCCTACATCACACAGAAAAACAGCTAGATAGTATATTCCCTTACATGGAAGAACACACTGTTACTTATGAAACATTTTTTGTTGTTGTTGATTAAGGTATTGCATATATGTCCTTATCTCCCCAATCTCACCCCGCTCCCAACTCATGCCCTTACCCCCCTGTTGTCTTTGTTCATTGGTTAGGCTTATATGTATGCACACAAGTTCTTTGGTTGATCTCTAACTCTTACCCTCCCCCTTCCCTTATCTTCCTTCTGAGGTTTGAGAGTTTGATTGATGCTTCTCTGTCTCTGGATCTGTTTTTGTTCATCAGCTTATATTGTTCATTATATTCCACAAATAAGTGAGATCATGTGATATTTATCTTTCTCTGACTGGCTTATTTCAGTTAGCATAATGCTCTCCAGTTCCATTCATACTGTTGCAAATGGTAAGAATTCCTTTTTTTTTACAGCAGCATAGTATTCCATTGTATAGATGTACCACAGTTTTTTAATCCACTCTTATGCTGATGGGCACTTAGGCTGTTTCCAAATCTTAGCTATGGTGAATTGTGCTGCTATGAACATAGGGGTACATATATACTTTCTGACTGGTGTTTCTAATTTGTTGGGATATATTCTTAGAAGTGGGATCACTGGGTCAAATGAGAGTTCCATTTTTAGTTTTTTGAGGAAACTCCATACTGTTCTCCACAGTGGCTGCACCTGTCTGCATTCCCACTAGCAGTGCACCAGGGTTTCTTTTTCTCACATGCTCACCAGCACTTGTTGTTTGTTGATTTGTTGATGATGGCCATTCTGACAGGTGTCAGATGGTACTGCATTGTCATTTTGATTCACATCTCTTGTGTGATTAATGACTTTGAGCATGTTTTCATATGTCTCTTGGATTTCCTTATGTCCTTTATCAAAAAGTATATATTTGGGCCTGTTGTCCATTTTTTATTGGTTTATCTTCCTTTTGTTAAGCTGTATGAGTTCCCTTTCTGTTTAATGTTGGAGATTAAACCCTTGTCAGTGATAACATTGTCAAATACCTTGTCCATGAAGTAGGCTTTGTTGTTGTTTAGTTGATGGTTTCTTTTGTTGTACAGAAGGTTTTTAAAACGATCAAAAAAATTCAAACATTTGGAAGCTGAATAGCATTCTAATAAATAATGACTAGGTTATCAAGAGAGATCAAAGAAGAAATTTAAAAAACCCTGGAAATAAATGAAAATGAAAACACAACAATCCAAAATCTATGGGACATTGTGAAAAGCAGTCCTGAGAGGGAAGTTTATAGCTCTACAGGCCTACCTTAAAAAAAAAGTAATAAATCATCTAACTTTACAAATTAAAGAATTAGAAAGAGAGCAACAAGAAAAGAGCAGAAGGAGTGAGATAATAAAGATCAGAACAGAAATAAATGGTATAGAGACAAAAAAAGCAATACAAAAGATCAATGAAATCAAGAGCTAGTTCTTTGAAAGGATAAACAAGACTGATGAATTTCTAGCCAGGCTCACTAAGAAGTAAAAAGAGAGAACCCAAGTAAACAAAATCAAAAATGAAATAACAACAGACCTCACAGAAATACAAAGTATTGCTAAAAAAAATACTATGAACAACTCTATTCCAACAAACTAGACAACCTAGAGGGAATGGACATATTCCTAGAAATATACAACCTTCCAAAACTCAATCAGGAAGAATCTAAAAATCTCAATATGCCGATAGCTATTGAGGAAATTGAAGCAGTCATCAAAAAGATTCCAGCAAACAAAAGTCTGGGACCAGATGGCTTCACAGGGGAGTTTTACCAAACATTCAAAGAAGTACTAAAACCTATCCTCCTCAGATTATTCCAAAAAATTCAAGATGAAGGAACACTTCCAAGCTCATTCTATGAAGCCATCATTACCCTAATCCCCAAACCAGATAAAGACAACACAATTAAAGAGAATTACAGGCCAATAATATCCTTCATGAACATGGATGCCAAAATCCTCAACAGAATCCTAGCAAATCCAATCCAGCAGTACATCAGAAAGATCATAACAACATGACCAAGTAGGATTTATCCCAGGAATGCAAGGATGGTATAATACCCACAAATCAATATGTGATACATCACATAAACAAATTGAGAGATAAATCATATATTCATATCAACTGATGCAAAAAATGCATTTGACAAAATCCAACCCTCAGAAAAATGGGAATAGAGGTATTATACCTCAACTTAATAAAAGCCTTATATGATAAATCTACAGCCAACATCCTACTCAATGGGGAAAAACTAAAACCATTTCACCTAAGAATAGGAATGAGACAGGAATGCTCACTTTCACCACTTCTGTTCCACATAGTACTGGAAGTGTTAGCCAAAGAAATTAGACAAGAAGAAGAAATAAAGGCATCCAAATTGGAAAAAAAGACGTAAAACTGTCATTATTTGCAGATAACATAATACTGTACATAGAAAACCCTAAAGACTTTATCAAAAAAATTATTAGACTTAATAAATGAATTTGGCAATAGAGCAGGACACAAAATTGATGCCAACAAATCTATGGCACTTTTATACACCAATAGTGAACTTACAGAAAGAGAGATTAAAAAAACAATCCCGTAGTGAATAGAGATGAATCCAAGATGGCGGCATAGGTAAACACCTACACTGCTGCCTCGAACAACAATTTCAAAACTACAACTAAAAGACAGAACAGACATCATCCAGAACCACAGGAAAGCTGGCTGAGTGGAAGTTCTACAACTAGAGGGAAAAAGAGGGGCTCAGGGAGACCCAGAGGAGCTGCAAAAAGCTGAGGTACAGAGATGCGCGTGAGGAGAGAGCGGGTGCCTGAGTACCTGGCTGGCTTTCTCTGGCGGGAGGGAAACGGAGACTCTCAAAGGCATTGAACCCTTTATCCTACGACACTAAACCCCAGATCCAGCCGAAACTCATACGGGGGGAGTTTGGACTGTGAAAAGGGAGAAGTGCACAGAAATTTAGGGGCGTCACAAAAGATCAGAGGCCTGATGGCGCGCACGGCACTGCGCGCAGGACAGACTGCTAATTGTGCCGCTGGCTTTCTCGAGTGGGCGGGAGACAGACCCTCCCAACTGTGCCACTTCTGACTCCACTAAGCCCCTGTTTCAGACGAAACCCTGGAGACCTAGACTCGTGTGGTCCTGGTGTGCAGGGGAGCCGGAAAGGCAGTGGTTAGAGGCACTGTGGGCGTGCGCACAAGGACCGCTCCAGCCATTACCCAGTCACGTGAGACTCAGGGGCCGTGGAGGGCGGGGCCGACTGGAATGCAAGGCGGTCCCTTAAGCCCTGAGACTCCACCCCTCCCAAGCTCAACAGAGGCTTCTGCAGCTTTGCACTTCTGGTATCATAAGGCTGAATCCAACATGAAGTTTCCCCAGCATAGTGAAAATGCCGAGACAAGGGAAGGGATTACAAACAAAAGAAATGGAGGGAAAAAAAATGACTGGATATAGAATTCAAAACCACGCTTATAAGGTTTTTCAAGAATATGCTAGAAAAGTTGGATAAATTTAGTGAGACCCGAGAGGAGATGAAAAAGGACCAACTAGAGATGCAAAAGATTCAACTAGAGATGGAAAAGGTCCAACTAAAGATGAAAAAAGACCAACTAGAAATTAAACATACACTGACTGAAATAAAAAATATTATACAGAGTCCTAACAGCAGACTAGAGAAAGGCAAGGATCAAGTCAAAACTTTGAAATATAAAGAAGCAGAAAATATTCAACTGGAAAAGCAAGAAGAGAAAAGAATCCAAAAATGTGAAGATAATGTAAGGAGCCTCTGGGACAGCTTCAAGCATACCAACATCAGAATTGTGGGGGTGCCAGAAGAAGAGAGAGAGCAAGATACTGAAAACCTATTTAAAGAAATAATGACTGAAAACTTCCCACATCTGGTAAAAGAAATAGACTTACAAGTCCAGGAAGCACACAGAACCCCAAATAAAAGGAATCCAAAGAGGACCACACCAAGACACATCATAATTAAAATACCAAGAGCAAAAGACAAAGAGAGAATATTAAAAGCAGCAATAGAAAAACAGTTCATTTCCTACAAGGGAGCACCCATACGACTGTCAGCTGATTTCTCAACAGAAACGATGCAGGCCAGACGGGAGTGGCAAGAAATATTCAACGTGATGAACAGCAAGAGCCTACAACCAAGAATACTCTATCCAGCAAAGCTATCATTCAGAATGGAAGGGCAGATAAAGAGCTTCACAGAGAAGAAAAAGCTAAAGGAGTTCATCAACTCCAAACCAGTATTATATGAAATGCTGAAAGGTACTCTTTTAGAAGAGGAAGAAGAAAAAGGTAAAAGCCAAAAAATTATGAACAACAAATACATATCTATCAACAAGTGAATCTAAAAATTAAGTGAATTAAAAATTGGATCAACAGAATAAACTGGTGAATATAATAGAATCAGGAGCACAGAAAGGGAGTAGACTGATAATTCTCAGGAGGACAAAAATCATAAAGCATCAAACAGACTGTGAAATTACAGCAGAAAGATTAAAGTTAGGTGAGGTAGATAAATGATCAATCAAAGGACTTGTATGCATGCATATAAGCATAACCAATGATCACAGACATTGGGGGGTCGCAGTATGCCTGGGAGGGAGGGTGGCAATGAGGAGATATGTATAAAAAATTAATAAAAATTAATTAAAAAATAAAAAAATAAAGGGAAAACAAAAGAAACCCAAAATAAATAAATAAATAAATAAAAATCAAGTGAATAGAAAAAAAAACACACAAAAAAACAAACAAAAAAAAATCTCATTTACCATTGCACCAAAAAAAAAAAAAATTAAGATACCTGGGAATAAACTTAACTAAGCAGGTAAAAGACCTGTACTTGGGAAACTACAGGACACTGAAAAAAGAGATAGAGGAAGACATAAATAGGTGGAAGAACATACCATGTTCATGGATTGGTAGAATCAACATCATTAAAATGTCCATACTACCCAAAACAATCTATAGATTCAATGTACTCCCCATTAAAATACCAATGTCATATTTCACAGACCTAGAACGAACTCTCCAAAAATTCATCTGGAATAAAAAAAGACCCCGAATAACTGCAGCAACTGAGAAAGAAGAATAAAGTAGGAATAATCTCAATACCAGATATCAAGCTGTATTACAAAGTCACTGTTCTCAAAACTGACTGGTACTGGCACAAATACAGACATATAGACCAATGGAATAAAATAGAGAACCCAAAAATTGACCCGAACCACTATGTTCAATTAATATTTGACAAAGAAGGCATGAACATACAATGGAGTCAAGAAAGTCTCTTCAATAAACGGTGTTGGGAAAATAAGACAGATACATGCAAAAAAAATGAAACTAGACCACCAACTTACACCATACACAAAAATAAATCCAAAATGGACAAAGGACTTAAACATAGGATGGGAAACTATAAATATTTTAGAGGAATTCACAGGCAACAAAATCTCAGGCATATGCTGAAGCAATATCTTTACCAATACAGCTCCCAGGGCAATGGAAACTAAAGAGAAAATAAACAAATGGGACTACATGAAGTAGTTTTTAAGGAAATTCATCCTGACTCTGACCAGGCCTCTAGGTCCAACTAGGCATTCACAGGAAATTACAAAGGCAAGAGTAATGTGTTAAAATGCCATGAAAATCCAAACAGGGAAACTATAGGGCAAATTATTTGACAGTAGCAATAACAAAAAACTTCAAGAAAATAAAATGATGAAAGAGATATCTACAGATTATAAGAAACTTAAGCAACCTAGTAACCACTTCCATTGATGGGCCTTATTTGGATTTGATTTAATTAAACAATTTGTAAGAATAAAAATGCACATATTAGTGCATTCATGAAACAATTGGAAATATGAATACTAGATGATACCAGACAGTTGATATTATTGAGGGATTATTGTTAATTTTGAGGGATGTAATAATTATGGCTAATTTTGAAGAATTCTTATATTTTATAGATTATATACTAAAAATTTTAATGGGTGGAATTTTAAAAGAAAGAAATCATTCTAGAAATAATAGAGAATTCACAGATGTGAAAGAAATATAATTTATTTCAGGAAAATTTTATTTCTTCCCCACCCCACTCTCTGAAGCTACAGTTTATCATGCCATTGATTAATAGATGAATAAGCAGACCCTACTTGGGAGGTGGGGTTTGAGTTACAGGCTGGGAGGAGGCTGGATGGGAAAGTGGTTTCATATTGTTTTAGTCTTGTCTCTCATCTCTAGGCTCTGACACTATGACCCTTTGTATTAATCAGATCAGGTTGCCATAATAAAATAGCATGACCTGGTGGCTTAAACAACAGAAATTAATTTCATTACAGTCCTAGAATCTGGAAATCTGTACTAAGATCAAGGTACTGATCTTTGCAGACAATTACCTTCTTGAAATGTCCTCACATGGTAAGGGTGAGAGGAGAGGGGGCGGAGAGATTGGATTAGGGTCCTACTTTTATGACTTCATTTAACCTTAATTATTTTGTAAAAACCCCATCTCCAAGTATAGGCACCTTGTGGGGTAGGACTTCAACATATCAGACTTGGGAGATACAATTCAGTCTCTACCACCTCATGCAGGACTCTCCTCCTTAGCGCTGGGTGCCAGCCAGATCTCTGTGTTGGTAGCCAAGTATCCAAGAGGATCCAGCTACGTGAATATTTGTTGGGCTTCATGACAGCCCATATAGCTTTGCACTGTCTGCTAGAGCTTGGTTGACTTGATTAGATCAACTCAGAAGAAGAGAGTAAAGAAGAGAGCCTAATAGGATACTGCTTTTTGCTAGTTCTTTCCCTCAACAGCCCAAATACCGAATGTAATTGATTAGTCATGTGAGAAAAATGAGAAAAGGTTTTTTATTTTGCTTTCATTTAATTTAGTTTAATTTTTTGAAAGCTTTTTCTGCAAAGGGGATGTCCAACACTTAATTCACCTGCTTTTAAAAGTAAGAATAATGAACAGGAAACAAATCTAAAGAAACAACAGATCCTGTCAGCAATACTTCAGTATTAGAAATTGAAAGGCAGAGAAGAGCAAGAAAGACAAAATAGAGAAAAAGAACACTTAACAGAGGAAAAGGACAAGTTTGGAAGAAGAAGAGGAAAGTGCGTGAGGGAGAGAGATGAGGAGAGCTAGAGAGCTCCTAGGACGATGGGTCAACACAGTATTCAAGAAGAGAACCAGTAATCCAAAATGAGAGGAGATGGCTGGGGAACCTCTGAGGCTGGTATTTCTTAAAATAAATAGCACTTGCTTCTCTGTGAAGTTGCTTTGTGCTGAGAGTATAAATGATTAAATCATAATCTTTTCTAATTATAAGGTTAGTTGAGAATTGTTCACATAAAGTTCTTCTTTAGCCTTAAATCATGGGGTAGCCTATTCTAAATGGAAAAGCCCCAAATGAATGAAATTAGTTTTGGGATTTTTAGAACAATGTCAACACAACTGTAGAATGAAATCCAGGACCAGAATGTCTTTATCCTGCAGTGTGTACTTGTTAATTAGTAGGGCAGCAACAGTGGTTGCCCCACACAATAGCCATTTTCCCTTTTTCTTCACTAATGGAACAATGGTGTGTGGTTTGAATGACTAAATGCCCCAGCCCAAGAATAAGAGACCATAGGCTACACCAGCTTGGTAGTGACTGAACTAGGGGTGAGCAACAAGATATAAATCTGCTTGTGGGTTTAAGGGGAAGATTTTCTACCTGATAAAGGAGAGAGCTCCTCTCTCTGGATGCTGTTGTGTGAGGAGCTGCGGCAGCCAGATTGTGAACATGTAGCAGGCCATGGTTACCAAAGAAACTGCCCTAAGATCCTGGTGATGTTGAACCACAGAACTGTTAAGTAATAGAATTCAACGGAGTTCATTTAGGATCTAATTGGCTTATTAAGCTGTTCATGAGTCAGGCAGCATCTTGTCTAGCAACTAGAAGAGGCTTTGGAGGGTTGCACAAAATGGGAGGTTTTTATTAGAAGAAGAATGGGGCAAGGGAGCTATTAACAAAAGAGAAGAAAAAATGATTTGGAGGCCAGGATATCTTTTTTTTGAGGGAAGGGAACAGAAGGGTCTTTATTATGAAGGTTGCCTCTTCTTTCTATGGGAGATGGAGAGAGCCCACAGATTACCTTCCTGATGGGTGACCAGAAATTCTAGACTAGTTGATTAAGATTATGTTTCTGGGAAAAATTGAAACTGCAATTATATCAGATATTAAATCTAGGTTTGGTAGCATGGGCTTTTAGCAGAATGATTCCATTTGGGGCCTGTGATTTTTTTCTTTAACAAACTCTGAAACTCCCTACCTTAAGACTTCTTATAATGGGGGACAGGTAAATGTCTTATTGCTCAAATTCCCAATAGCTGTCTGTTCTATCACTTGCACTAAGCACACTTAACTGAGAATATTAAGTACAAACAAAGTAACAAATATTAGTAGAATTTGGTTTACTCTAAGGTACAAACCCAACATAGCAGTGGTTCAGAGGAGATAGAAATTTCTTTCTTTCATATAAGCATCTGAAAGCAAGCAGTTCAGTTGGTATAGTATCCTATGGCATCAGAAACACAAGATCCTTCTGGCTTAATAATCAGCAATCCATCACCTCATTTTCTGTCACCTATGGCCTATTTTTGTTGGTTCATTTGCAGCCACTAAGTCTATTTTCAAACAAGCAGGAAGGAATAAAGGGTGAAGAAGGCATGGACATATAGTTTATATCCAACTCCTCAACAAATAAGTCTTTAGGTAATAACTCCAAATAACTGACCTATGAAAAGGTATCTGTGTAATGCATTGAAGGGGATTCTACCTATTTCGAAGGCACCCACAAATTTTATTGATTGACTTGAAAAAGTGAGTGAGAGAGAGAGAGAGAGAGGATGAGAGAAACATCAATTTGTTGTTTCACTTATTTATGCATTCATTGGTTGATTCTTGTATGTGCCCTGATCGGAGATGGAACCTAAAACCTTGGTGTATTGGGATTACCTCTAACCAACTGAGATACCAGGCCAGGTCTCACATCATGATTCTTTTAGAGGCTCATGGCATGATTCTCTCTTACCATTGATGTTTTTCTCTCTCTCTTCCTCTCCATTCTTCTCTGAAATAAAAAAATATATATTTTTAAGAAGTTTTGGTACATATCTATATACTAGAGGCCCGGGGGGTGAAGAGGATGGTGGTGTCCCTCAGCCCAGCCTGCACCCTCTCTAATCTGGGACCCTTAAGGGATGTCCGACTGCCCGTTTAGGCCCGATCCTATATCGGGCCTAAACGGGCAGTCGGATATCCCTCTCACAATCCAGGACTGCTGGTTCCCAACTGCTTGCCTGCCTGCCTTTCTGATTACCTCTAACCATTTCTGCCTGCCAGCCTGATTACCCTCTAACCACTCCCCTGCCAGACTGATTGATGCCTAACTGCATCCTGCCAGCCTGTTTGCCCCTACCTGCCCTCCCCTGCAGGTTGGTCACCCCTAAATGCCCTTCCCTGCAGGCCTGATCCCCCCAACTGCTTTCCCCTGTAGGCCTGGGTCCCCCCAACTGCTCTGCCCTGCAGGCATGGTCACCCCCAACTTCCCTCCTCTGCCGGCCTGGTCACCCCTAACTGCCCTTTCCTGCAGGCTTGATTGCCCCCTACTGCCCTCCCTTGTAGGTCTAGTCCCTCCCAAATGCTCTCTCCTATTGGCTTGATTACCCACAACTGCCCTCCCTTGTAGGCCTGGTTCTTACCAACTGCCTTCCCCTGCTGGCTATCTTGTGGTGGTCATCTTGTGTCCACATGGGAGCAGGATCTTTGACCACATGGAGACATCCATCTTGTGTGTTGGAGTGATGGTCAATCTGCATATTAATCTTTTATTAGATAGGATATAAAAGGCCACATCCAAAACAACTGAATGGATGACCGAACAGGCTATGTGGGACGACCAGGCTGGCAGGGAGGTTAGTGAGGGATGACCAAACGGCCAAGCAACAAGCTGCATGGGGTGACCAGGTTGGCTCAGTGGGGGGGTTTGGGGGGGTGAGGGTCAGTTAGGCATGACCATGCTAACAGGGTGTGCAGTAAGGAGCAACCAGGCCAACAGGGGAGGTCAGTTGGGGATGACTATGTCTACAGGGGGGCAGTTAGGTGTGATCAGGCAGGCAGGCAGGTGAGCAGTTAGGAGCCAGTGGTCCTGGATTGTGAGAGAGATGTCCAACTGCAGTTTAGGCCTGATCCCTGTGGGTCCCGGATTGAAGAAGATGCAGGCTGAGCTGAGGGGACCTCCTCCCCCACGCATGGATTCATGCACTGGGCCTCTAGTCTTATATAATAAAAGCCAAATATGCAAATTGTCCTTTTGGGAGTTTGACTGCTCACTATGACATGTGCTGACCACCAGAGGGGGCTCAGAACATGGCAGGTGTTGGCAATGCTGCACTGGCAGCAGGTGGCAGTGGAGGTGCTGAAGGCCTTATGGGCCCCAAGGAGAGCAGGACCACAGCAGGATGGTGAAGCAGGTGAGTGGGCAGCGCCAGGCCAATGTGGGTGTGAGCCAGGGCCCAATCGCCCCACCAATTGCCCTGAAGACAGTGACCAGAACCTGGTGACAGATGATGACAGAAGGAGTGGGGAGGGGGGGAGGAGGAAGGGATGGCCCCTGACTGATCGCCCTGCAGGTGAGATGGTGAAATAAATGAGGGGGTGGCGCCAGGCCATGGCAGGGTGCCAGGTGGGTCTGTGGGGCTGCAAGCCTAGGGGCATGTGCTGAGGCCCGATCCCCATAGGCCACCCTGAGGGACCCTACTTATGCACGAATTCATTACTGGGCCTCTTGTATAAAATAAAATATTAATAGAAAAGAATAAAAATTATATAAAAAGAATGAAATCTTACTATGGATGGACCTAGAGGGTATTATACTAATTGAAATAAGTCAGACAGAGAAAGGCAAATACCATATGATTTAACTTAAATGTGGAATTTAAAGAACAGAATAAATGAAAAAACAAAATTGAATCAAACTCATAGAAAACAAATTGGTGGTTTCCAGAGGGGCGGGCGTTTGGGAGATTGAGTGAAAGAGGTAAAAGGACTGAGAAGTACAAATTGGTAATTACAAAATAGTCATGGGTTTGTAAAATACAGCATAGAGAATATAGACAATAACTTTGCAAAATGTATGTATGGTGCCAGGTGGTACCTGAAATATCGGGGGACCACTTTGTAAAGTATATGATTGTCTAACCACTATGCTAAACACCTGAAACTAATACAAAATAATACGGACTGTAAATTGTATTTGAAAAATAAAATAAAAAGAAAGGCATTTTTCCAATTAAATTTTGAAAGCTGTATTCTTTTTATTTCTCTTTGCCCTGAAACAATAGTGCAATGAATCTATCATTGGTTTGGAGTATGTTAGATCATATTTGCTTATTAAGAGACATTAGCTCTTATGCTACTGTCTTGTGAAATGTGTATAGTTCCTTCAGTGAACCTGTGTTAAATGAAATAGTGGCAAAAACAAACTCAGTCTCTGAGCACCATTTTGCCATGCCAAACAAACACAGGCCTCATTTTCCCTCCAGGCCAGTGTGAATTGGGAAATGTAAGCTATGCAATTGCATACTGAGTCATACATGTGAAGGCAAACATGAGCCTTGCCTACAATGCCATAGACATAAGCAGTGGGAGATATAAGCAGTGGTGGCTCTCCAGCTCCTCAGATCTCATGCCACTTCCAAAACTTATCCTTTTCCTTAGTTGAGAGCCAGTGAGGGCGTGACTGAGGCTGAGGTGACTTCCACCGGCATTAGGAGAGAGCTAAGGGAACAGAGGCCTAGACCCAAGCTCTCTGGAGAATTACACAGTTCAGCTCCCCAGAGAACAAATGAGGTAAAGCAGGTGAAGACAGATCTAGATTCGAAGCTAACCCCTTGACTTATTTCTTGGCCAGTTACTTCACCTCACTCAGCTTCAGACTATGTGCCCCTGTCTGTGGCAAGGTGAAGGGGCTTTGTTGTGTTTGTTTTGTTTTGTTTTGTTTTGTTTTGTTTTTGTCTTCCTTCTATTTCATCCCCAATCTCAGTGCTGAATGGGTCCAAGTAAAGAAGAAGGAAAAGCAAAGCTTTGTCTGGATAACTGCACAGTCCTGATGTTTTGCTGTTAGCATGATCATGTTGGCAAACAGAAGGTTTCTCCTATAAATGTCCCACAGTGAGAGTGCTCCTCTTTGGACCTAGTATAGGTCTTGGAAACCCTTCCCAGGACAAACAAGACTGAGACTCAGAACACTGAGAATCCCACAATGCCCACCCCAGAGGCGATCAAACTGTTGGGGAAGTACAAGGGTGGAAAAGGAAGAGGATTCTGAGTGAAGGAGACCAGAGTTAGCCCTGAAAAAGAAGGATCACTCAGATGCCTCTGAGCCAGTGGGCTGGGAAGTTCTCAATGAAAATAGAAATATTTTACACCATTTTCTTCCTGTTTGTTTGTTTTTTGTAATGAACATTCTTACATGTATTGCGATTTTAATTTCTTATTTCAGATGGAATTAAATGCTCCAATGTATCCAAAGCACTGAGCACAATGCCTCATACATGGTCAGCACTCAATGCAAGCCAGTTGGACATGAACTTGGAGTGGGATACTCTTTGACCACTACATGGGCATTGCAGGTGGGAGAGAGTGGTGGGGACCTTATAGGTAAGTGGTACTGAATAGGAGACAGAACAAGCTACAAAGTTAAATGTTTCCTCTAGAACTGGTCCTTTCTCTTATTTCCTGCCTGGTGAGATATGTCTTTTTTTTTTTTTTTAGAAAATTAGGGCCAAGGGAGCAGGAAGTGGTATCTGTAAATGCCCTCCTATGGGGTTGAGCTCTCTTCCATTCCTTAGACTTGCAGTGTAACTGGAGAACATTCTCTCCTCAGTTTACCCATCTACCCTTCATGGGCTGGGGGAGCGGGCAGAGGGCAAGCCAGAAGAGAGACTTGGGTGACCCAGGAACAAAAATTAGGTCAGAGTCTGGTTGGGATCAAATAGGACTCTTGCCAAGTAATCATACACCCAGCATTTCACATAGTCTCCTTTATACTCAAAACAACCCTGTGTTATATCATTCCAATATTACAAATGAGAACATCAAAACTTTAAAATATCACACAATAAGTGGTCAAGTCTAAATCCAGTTTGAACCCAGGCCTATCTATCTCCAAGTCTCAACCCCCCACCCCCTATCCTCCCTACAGAGGGACCTGATTTTTAGGAGCTTGGGAAGCCTTCACAGAGATTGGGCTATAGATTGTTTTGAATGTGGTAACCTGGTGTTCGAAGTTCTGTCCAGGAAAAAGAAATCATTAGTGGTGTTCACTCATATAAATGGCATCCTCTAATTGTTTAAGTGTTCTTGTTAATTATTGGCATGACTTCAGTGCAATTGGACCCCTCAGCATCTCTACTGAGTGCTGTTTTGAAATTTTCATCTTTACATTCAAAAGCTTGGGTCTCACAGGCTCATCAGTGCAGCTCCTTTGTGGGCAGTGGACAAGCTCAGGATTGGGGTGTCGGACTATGAGCAAGTTCCACCTATGCAGAGTGCTCCTTTATGTAAATGTCCAATCCACACGAGGATGTCCTCTGACTACCTTCATCTTGCTCAGATCTTACAGGGCCCTTTTAATATAGGGCCCAAGTCTATGAAAGAAGTTAGCTGCCTTACATCAAAAGTTAAAATTCTGACAGAATCCTGAAATTTTTTGAGACAAAAATTTCCTAGTTGGTCTCAGTCATACTCTGAACTCAGTTTGATTGTAGATTAGTCTTGGGTTTTTTTTTCTTTCAGCATGATAAAAGATAGGCTTAAATACAAAGAGGTATTTTATAGGGGTTTCTTTTATAATCAAAGGAAACCAACAGCCCAACCGAAGGACAGCCAGGATGCAGCTTCACTTGAAAAACTACATATCACAAGGATCTGTGCTTTGTCTATGCTTTTCCCTGTTGACCTCATTTTCACTACATATTTTGTGTGAAATTTTACATCTTGCTGTTTCCACAACTAGAACAGAACTAACTCACCCTCTCTCTGGTCCCAAGGTAAACTAAAATGCCAGGAAAGGGCTGTGATTGGCTCAACTTGGGCAAGGGCATCACTCCTGGATCCAAGAGCCCTCAGCTATCTGGAAAAGTCACTTCCTGTAGATAGTCTCTGAAATTATATTGAGGTCTTTCACTGTCACCAAGTCATCTCTTCCTTTATGTAGTGCAAATCTTAGAAATTGATACTTTGAATATAGTGTTTGTTTCCTTTGACAGAGTTTTTCTGGAATAAGTGGAAATCTCCATCTGCTATGCCAAGTTTATTAAAATGAGTCATATTCTGTTTAAGATCCTGTGTTAAGCATGATTTTGTAAAGAATATTTAGTGAATGGATAATCTATACATTTAATAAGCACAGTAATATGTCACCATCTTTAAAAAGACAAAGTATTAGCAGCTACAGAAAACAGACCAAGTTCTACCACTAGACTCAACTTTGTTATACTAACTCATCACTGAATAGAACAAAATTCTTCCCTTATCCTGCTCTTTCTCCACTCCTGGTTCCTTGTGGGTAACTAGACTTCATTCAGAAATACTTCTTTAAAGGGTATGGAAAAGGCTGGAAGACTAAGCTGAAAACCTGGACTTCTTGCTGGGATATAATGCAGAGGTTGAGACTTGGAGATAGATAGGCCTGGGTTCAAACTGGATTTAGACTTGACCACTTACTGTGTGATATTTTAAAGTTTTGATGTTCTCATTTGTAATATTGGAATGATATCACACAGGGTTGTTTTGAGTATAAAGGAGACTATGTGAAATGCTGGGTGTATGATTACTTGGCAAGAGTCCTATTTGATCCCAACCAGACTCTGACCTAATTTTTGTTCCTGGGTCACCCAAGTCTCTCTTCTGGTTGCCCTCTGCCCGCTCCCCCCAGCCCATGAAGAGTAGATGGGTATTTACGAAGACCACTCTTCTAGTGGCATCACTTTCCCCACAGCTTCCCTTCTGCTTTGTTGTTTTTATATGAACACCTGGTCATTTCAGGTTGTCTGGCCTCACACAAGGAGAGCATCATCTGATACAGTGTCTACCTGTCCTACATGTCCTGGTTCCCCATCGAGGTGAGAACAGAATATTGTTCTCTTTTAAAAGCTATAACGTGGTTGGTGCTCACGTTTTCCTTTCTCTCATCTTCCATATTTACTGAGCATTCATTCCATATCCCATGTTCTTTGGAGAACATTTCTTAGGAGGAGGCTGCTGTGTTCATGTGAAAGCACCAGCAAAGATGGAGGGGCACTGCTCTGTGAAGTGAGGGGACTGGCTAATCCTATCCAGAGCTGGCTTAGTCCTTGGAGGATGACAGGAAAGAGAGTCAACTGTTGATCAGGAATAGTTCCACTAAACACGCAGGCAACAATATCCTCATCCAAGAAATTGCTATGAATGTCAAGTGCATCATATTTTCTGAGGCAAGATTAGAGACCAGCCAAACTCTAGGCCATGCCAATAGAAGGATGAAATATTACTGTTGTTTTTCCTGCTCATTAATAGCCAGTGTTTGTGAGACAGCATTTCTTCTAATGCTACAAGGAAGCAAACATGTCTTTGGCCTTTTCTGGCTCTTACAACAGAAGAACCCAAACTCATTCCAAACTCATCTGTGTGATTTTCAACCAGTGAGCTGCAAGAATTTTTAAAACACGCAATGCCTCACTATTTAGTCAGGGGCACTGACCTCTTGACAGCAGCTAACACAACAGTACCCATCCAGTGTGAATGAATTACAAGTATATCTTTTTGTTGTTGTTGTTGTTCAGATCAGTGGAAAATATATTTGTAATATATTTTAGTGATAAAATATTTTAGTAACCAATTTGCCTGTGTCATGAAATGAAGAAGCTTGAAAATTGCTGGGCTATGTATGGATGCCAGAAAGAATGTGGGCAGTGGACATGGATGCCAGAAAGAATGCACAAGGCAGGACCTGGGTTAGATGAAGATGAACTCTGGATATAATGTGGTGTTTGGGCCTCCTGGATGGTCAAGAATTCTGCCCTTTCCAGGCTAGCTGAAGGAATGACAGTGAATAGAACAAAATTCTTGGTCACATGTACTGCAAGTACTTACTCTTATTTTTAAAATATGGGGACATAGCCCAGAACTACTTTTATCAACTTTCTCCCCAAAACTTCAGCTTTAGCTGCCTCTGGAAATTCTGATCAAACTTCCTGAGAATTTGCCCAACTTCTATGGGCAGCCACTCTACCCCCAGTGGTGCTTCTGAGCCTAGCCTCTCATTTGCTGAACAGCATTTTATTTCAGCCACTAACTCAACTGGGCCCAAGGCCAGGGATGGTCTTACCTCTGGTGAGAAGAGTCAGGAATGCTTTCCATTTAATCCTGTCTCAGATAACATTCAGATGCGTTAAGCCCCAAACATAAATCCAATTTTCCAGGTCTAAGTGTATTTGGGATGTAATATAGAGAATGAGAGTTGTATTTCATTATTGGCTTCAACAGAAAAAGTAGGCACTAAATATCTGTAAGACAAATCCTGTGAAGCCATTTCAAAGCCCATAATTGTCTTGATAATTGGGAGAAGATGCAGTAGAATTCAATAAAATGATAAGGTAGAGTTTTTAAATTCTAAGGACAATATTAGAATTGATAGTTATAAATACTGTTCACCTTTATTTCTCAATAAACAAAAGGGAAGAAAACCATTTCTGATTCCTTCAGATCTGGACAATGAATGAACAGCCATTTTTGCCATAGAATGAGCTTGTTTTTCTAAAGCAGTGATTCTCAATCTTTCTAATGCTGCTACCCTTTAATACAGTTCCTCATGTTGTAGTGACCCCCAACCATAACATTATTTTCGTTGCTGCTTCATAACTGTAATTTTGCTACTGTTAATGAATCATAATATAAATATATGTGTTTTCCAATGGTCTTAGGCTCTACAGGGTTGCCTGCGAGCAGTTAAAAGGGACATTAATTGTGGCAAACCCGGCCACTTACAACATTAATGATGGCAAACCCAACCACTTACGACTTTGTCCAGAGCACCACCTACTGAACAGACAGGCACTATGCAGAAACCTGAGGAATGGATATATATGGGTCTAAATTTCTTGTTAAGAGAAATAAAGTAAAAACCCATTTTTGTCTCTAGTCTTTAAATGATTTTTCTAATATATTTTCTAACATATATTTTGCCTTAGTAAATACATCATAGTGAACATCACCAACCGTTTATCAGGCAAGTAAGAAGCCGATGGTATTGTAAAACCTCCCTCTTGAGAAATCGGTATTGTAGGTTTGTAGTGACAGAAAGTGTAGAGATCGTCACAAACTATTTCAGCCTTTTTGTGTTTTGAACAAGTCTCTCTCTTTTTTTTATATACATTTTACCTCTTAATGACAAAAACTGGGTGCAGAAAAGTTCCGTTACATTAATGCCCCTGTTTTTTTTAAGTTATAGGTAGTTGTTAATAAAGTGGCAGATATATAGGGTGTCCCCCAAAAAATGTATATGCACACTTTGAATAATCAATTATAAAGGCCGTATTTATTAAAATACATTTGTTTTAAAATTGAGCTATCAGCTGTTAAGTATGTCTACATTTTTGGGGGACACCTTCTATGTGTATGTACATGTCTCTCTGTGTGTGTCTATATATGTATACACATGCACATAACATTCAGAGTGTACGTTGCTACCCAAACCTCCCAGCTGTGAGCTCCCTTGGGGCAGAGGCCTCTGCAAATGGGCATTTATCCCCTCAGTGCAGGCACAGTGCTCCTACAACTGCGGATTTAAAGCAGTGGTTCTCAACCTTGGCTGCACTTTGGAATCCTCAGGTGAGCTTTCAAAAACACTGATGCCACAATCCACCCCCAGAGACTGATTCAATTGGTGTGTAGAATATGCTTGGTATTGGGAATTGTAAAAGTTCCCCAGATGATTCTAACATTCAGTCAACGTTGGGAACCACTGATTTCAGGAATGAATTCTCCAGTTGCAGAAATAGCAGTATCCCTTTTCATAGGAGGTAAAGGGCAAGCCAGAAGAAGGAAGGCCCCTGGGGATTGGCCTGGAACCACATGGCAATGTTAATGTTCCTACCGAGTTGCCTAGTGTAAGAGTAGAGCATTGTGGGAATTTTCCTGGCCTGTAATCACAGGTAGTTGAGATGAGTGAAAGAGGTTGAAGGTGTTAGCAAGTTCCAGGAATAAGCCTCATCTTTGCTATTGGTTTACAAACTATCCCATAAACAAACAATTTGCAAAAAGGGCAATACATTAGTAAAGAACATATGAAAAATATTTTCAGTAGTAATAATGAATGATAATGAATATTTCCTCCCTCTTAATTATAATAACAATTATTTTAATTATACTCAATGTTAACAGGGAGAAAGTGAGACTAATCTTTAATTGAATAATTTATTTTGCATATCAGTTAGGCACCATGAATCTAGGACAATAAAAATGTTCTTACACCTTTTTAAAAATTCTCACCAGAAGATAATTTTTTCATTGAGTTTGGAGACAGAGTGTATGTGTGTGTGTTTGGGGGGGGAGGGGGGAGAGACATCAATGTGTGAGAAAAACATTGATCGGTTGCTTCCCATATGCATCCCAAATGGGGATCAAACCTTTAATCTGGGTATATGCCTTGACCCAGTATTGAACCCACCACCTTTTGGTGAGCAGTATGACATTCCAACCAACTGAGCCATACTGGCCAAAGTTGTCTTTACCCTTTAACCCCATAATGTCTTTTCTGAGAATCTGGTTTAAGGAAATAATTCACAGGTTGGGAAAATCTACATGGACAAAGATGTCACCATGGTTATATCCAATAGTGCAATATCAGGAACAGCCAAAGTACTAAATAAAACAAGAAATGTTAGAAAGGTTATATAGGCTATATGTATGGGTAGAATATTGTGCAATCATTATAAGAATGGATACAACTGAAAATGCTGCACTTAAAAATATTTATGCTCTAGTGCTAAATAAATTATGCCATAATGCTCTTTGTAAACTATAATTTCAACTGGTTTTAAAAAAGTCACCTGGGACATCTTCAGTTCCAAAATATTCCTCTCCTAGAGAGCTGTTATTCTGACACACCAGACACTTGTTTTTTATATTGATTGGTCTATAATGGCTCAGTTTTGTTTTCAGCTCTTTGATATAAACTCTCTATCTTTTAAAAATACATATGTTTTATTGATTTCAGAGAGGAAAGGGAGAAAGAGAGAAATAGAAACACCAATAGAGTCATTGATCAGCTGCCTCCTCCATGCCTTCCTCTGGGAATCAAGCCTGCAATCCAGGCATGTGCCCTGGCAAGGAATTGAACCTAGGACGCTCCAGTCTGAAGGCCACCGCTCTATCCATTGGGCAAACCTGGCTAGGGCTAAACTCTCTATCTTTTGCAATAGCTCTTGGTCATTTTCATTACAGGATACTATAACAACAGACACTTTTTTAACGTTTAACTATCTATCATGTACTTCCTCATAAGAGCCAGAGATCAATGAAAGAAGAGGCAATTAAAGCCAACAAAAGTTTCCTCTTCATATTGCACGAGGAGAAATTAGAAACCCATTCCATTCATCTTTTATGTGATCTATTCTTTGGGTCCTTTGGTCCTTTTTTCCGCAAATTGACATTTCTGGGTGATTTAAAATTAAAGACCCTTACTGATTACCTTGAAAAGCAGTATGGGGACAGGTTCATTATGGGTAGAGCAGGATCTCCAACTTGAGGAAAGATAAAAACAATAAAATAGGAAACTGAATGCATGGAAGGGGAATTGCTACAAAATGAGTAAATATTATCTCACAAATCTGTCTGCGAGAATTCCAGAATTTATATGGATATTGGAGCATGGGAGTTGACTTGAAACAGTTTTGTATGAGAAGCAAAACTGTTGCTTAACACAGAGGCCACATTTCATTTTTCTGTTAATGAACCCAGCCAGAGCTCTTAGATTGTACAGAAAATGTGGCATAGCCAATCTACAAGCAATTAATTAACACATAGTAAATTAAATGAAGATTAAGTTGTGGTAGAGTATGTGTAATCTATTATTAATTTATGAAAAGTTATTAACCTATTATTTAAAAATGAGTTAGTCCATGTTATTTTCTACATTGTGGTCTAAAGGATGTAATTAAAGTCAGGCTAGATCTGATAGCATTCCTTTTTTTTTTTTAAGGGGAAAAAAGGAGTTTTGTTTTCTCTCCTAAATGAAAAATCCCAAGATTTATAGTTTCTGGTATAACTTGACCAAGAGGCTAAAAGGATGCCTCTAAATTTCAGTCTTTCTCTGTCTTTTGGATTTTCTCTCCTCTGTGTTGAATCAGAATTTCTTTCCATTAGGGAGGATGGGAAGCACTCTAACAAGTTGAGCAGCCACCCTCAAAGTAAGGTGATGAAAGGTGGCAATTTGGACTCTAAGAATATTTATTATTAATTAATTAGTAATTGTGGTGGTAAGAAACACATAACATAAAATTTACCATCTTAAACATTTTAAGTGCACAGTAGTGTTAGGTATATTTACATGGCTGTGTAGAGTTCTCTAGAACTCGCTCATCTTGTAAAACTGAAGCTCTACACCCATCAAACAACTCCCCATCCCCTAACCCCACCCAAGCCTCTAGCCACCACCACTCTGCTTTCAGATTCTGAGTCTGACTACTCTAGGTACCTCATGTAAGTGGAAACACACAGCATTTGTCTGATTGGGACCGGCTTAATTCATTCAGCATAATGTCCTCAAGGTTCATCTATTGTGTGACATGTGCGAGGATCTTCTCTTTTAAGACTAAATCTCTGTACTTTTTATTTTTTTTAGCATATAAATACGTTCAGTGATTCCAACTCATAATAATAAAAAATAATGATAATTTTCTGTTTTTTTCTCAGATAAACCCTCATACTTCTGGTATTTCTCTTTTCACTCATCATCATCATAATAAAGCCCTACTACCTACCCCTTGCTCCCTCCTTTACCTTTTAGGATCTGATTCCTACCTCACCACTCTTTTAAAACTATTTCCTTGAATAGTATTAGAATCCTCTTGAATAAATATTAAATTTTTTCCCCCAAAAAACAGAATCTGCTATCATAAGATATACTCATGGGAAATATACCTCTATTGTTTGGTTTATATTTTCTTCCAGATTGGTTCTTCTGCATGTTCTCTTCTTTTCACTTTCTTTGAGTTTAGTATTGTTTTTGTTGAAGAACTCCTGCAGAGCAGATCAAAATTATGCATACTTTAAATAGATAGCTCTGCTCAAATGCCTAATTGCTCTTATACAGTGTAATGGATTCTATTTGACATGTTCCCTACCTTATTTTGAGACAAGCTTATTGTGCCTTCCCAGATTTAAGGCTCGCTGTTGCTTTTAACTCAGTTTTCTGTTGTCTGGAGGTCTGAAGAGGGTGGAAATAGAGCCAAGCTTGGGCTGAAGTCTGAGCCCAGGAGACATGAATATAAAAGTGTTTTGAGATTCTATCAAATGTAACAGAGCCCACTCCACCCAACAAGGGATACATCCAACTCCCATGAGGTTTGGCTCATCTCCCCACCTGCCCCTGGTTCAGCACAATGTCTTGAAGGGTGGAAAGCCATGTAGTCTTTTTAACATCTTTCAAGGACTCCAGGGAAGAAAAGGACTTCTGATCTGGAAGATCACAATTTTTTTTCCTAAGATTTCCCCCCTGGATCCCATTCCAAACTTTTGGTTTACTTCTTTGTAAATCAAAAGGCACCAATGAGAAGACTCAAGATTTTGTTGATTCATTCCCATCTCCCCAATGGTGCTTTGGGGAGCAGAAAGCAGGTGGGGTCATACTAGGCAGTCCCACTCCAGAATACCTACTCCTTTCCTTGCTTCTTTGTCAAAGTTTGTGACATGAAGGTTGTTCCTTTATTTGTTTAATTATGCCTGGTAAGTTTTTATTATTTCCTTTTGGCTTTTATCTTTGTTTTCAATTTCTTATTTGTTGCTTTAATTATCGGAGAGAGAGTCTAATAATTGGCTTTGTTTGGCCATCTGTGCCTGGAAGTTCCACAGTGTTGTCCTCATTATGAAACATAATAATATTTTCTCAGTACTCAACCCCCTTCACTTTTGTGCATTTTAATACAGTAGCTTATGCCCTTAATGATCCTAGGGTCTTTCTTTTTTCTGACACTACACACTAAAATGAAGATAATGGACTACTTTGCAGTTCTTAATGCTAGTTGCTCATTTGAATCATCTAGGGAACATTTTAGAAATGTTTCACTCTCATGAATTCTTATTTCGTTTGCTTGACGTGGATCTTGAGCATTAGTTTTAAAAACAAACAAACAAAACACGTCTATAGCAGATTTAATAAATGGCCGGAATTGAGAACCATGGATCTCTGGGTAGGGACAGCCCCTCCCAGCTCTGATGCTGCAAGGCTCCTTTATAATATAAAGAAGGCAGGTGGTACTTACCAGAAATCCCTCAAAGGTGCAAGTAGGACCTTAGCGAGATGGAAGATTCCTAGAATAGAAAACACAAAATGTAATGAAGATATAAGAAGAGTAGAAGAAGAAGAGCCCCAAATAGGAAATTGATTCTGTTTGGTATGCCATAACAGGGCCCTGATATTATATATATACTAAAGCCTTGGTGCACAAAATTCGTGCATGAGGGAGGAGGGAAATCCCTCAGCCCAGCCTGCACTTTCTCCAATTCAGGACCCCTTGGGGGATGACCGACTGCCTCTCGCAGTCTGGAACTGCTGACTCTTAACCACTCGCCTGCCTGCCTGCCTGGTTGATCGCCCCTAACCCCTCTGCCTGCCTGTCTGATTGCCTCTTACTGCCCTCCTGCTGGCCTGATCGCTCCTAACTGCTTCTGCCTCATCTCACACACAGGATTCCCTTCTCCGGCCAGTTGCAGGCACCTAGGACCCTGGTCAGCTTCACTGGGGCCTGGCTATAGCCACAGGGGACCATAGGTAGGTGGCTTCACCCGGGGCCCCAGACACAGGTGCCTGGGATTGTGGGGCAGGTGGCTTATCCCTCTCCCAGGCCGCAGCCTGTCTGGTCCCCATTCCTCTCTTATGAGCTCATTTATGAGTGGCTGGTCCCCATTCCTCTCTCCTCATTGTTGAGTGTCACAGCTGTTACAGCGTGAGGGTGTGATGACCATTTCATATTAGCTCTTTATTATATAGGATTTTTAAAATACCCAGAAAATTGTGGTAACCATTGAGATTTGAGAACTAGTACTCTAGATATTCTATGCTTCTCATCTGCAAAAAGGTCCCAGAAAGTTCTTTCTAATACATCCTGTACTACCCAACCTCTGGCCCCTAGCTTTTTGTGTGTTATTTTTCTTTCCTCAGGGCTGAGCTCTTTGGAACAATCTATGAAACTTCCATCTGCCTTTATTCCACTACACCTTCCACGCTGTTACTAGAACAGAGGTTTGCAAACTTGAGGAGCCTCAGAATCAGCTGTAAAGTTGATGTGACAGATTCCCAACCTCATGACCAGAATTTCTGATTCTGAAGTCTGGGATTTGGACTATAATTTAGATGTCTATCAGGTTTCCAGGTGAGGCTGCGATTGCGGTTCTGGAGGCACATCTTGAGAAGCACTCTGCCAGAGTAATCATCCTCAGACAGATTGGCTCATACCTCCATTGTCTAAAGCCCTTTCATATTTATAGGACAAAGCCCCAAGTTGAGCAGGGGGTATAGCAGATCAGATTTTCCTCCACTTTTTATCTCCAGTTCAAGCAAAGCAAACATTTACCCATTCTACCATCACACTGTGTTCTTTCACACTTTCAGTCTTTGCCTATGCAATCCTCACCCAGAGTCTTTTTCTCCTGTTTCTATATTGGGGTAGACTCCCACTCATCAGTCAAGATTCTACTTCAATGTCACTTTCTTAATGAAACTATCACAGAATCCTTCAGAAATAGTTTCTTTCTCCTCTCCTCTCTGCTCTAATTTGGGATGCTTTGCAGTGCATTTTGATGATCTGTTTGCATATCTCTCTAATGTATCATGAGCTGCTATAAATAAAACTGACGTTTTTTTTCTCTTTACTCCCTAGTCTCTGTTTTTCTAAGACCTAGCACAGTGTCCAGCATAAATACATGCTAAATTAACACTTTTTGCATGAAAGACTAGACCAGTGGTTCTCAACCTTTCTAATGCCACTTACCCTTTAGTACAGTTCCTCATGTTGTGGTGACCCCACCACAAAATTATTTTTGTTGCTACTTTATAACTATAATTTTGCTACTGTTAATGAATTGTAATGTAAATATCTGTGTTTTCCGATGGTCTTAGGCTCTACAGCAGCAGTTCTCAACCTGTGCGTCACGCAACCCACAGGTTAAGAACCACTAGCAGGGACACCTAAGACCATCAGAAAACACAGATATTTACATTACAATTCATAACAGTAGCAAAATTACAGTTATTAAGTAGCAACAAAAATAACTTTATGGTTGGAAGTCACAACAACATGAGGAACTGTATTAAAGGGTAAGCGGCATTAGAAAGGTTGGTCCAGTTAAGGGTAAATTATATAAGCAAAAATTTCATTGACTCTTTTTTTTGTTCTTTTTTCTTTTTAATTCTTCGTTGTTTAAAGTATTACATATGTCTCCTTTTCTCCCATTGATTCTCCCCAACCGTTCCCACACCCTACCACCTGCCCTCACCCCTCTACTGTCTGTGTCCATGAGTTATGCTTATATGCATGCATACAACTCCTTTGGTTGATCTCTTATCCCTCCTCCCCCATCCCGCTTTTCCTCTGAGGTTGGACAATCTGACCTATTTTTGCTCATCAGTTTATGTTGTTCATTATATTCCATAAATGAGAGATATCATGTGATATTTATCTTTCTCTGACTGGCTTATTTCACTTAGCATAATGCTCTTCAGGTCCATCCATGCAATTGCAAATGGTAAGTGTTCCTTCTTTTTTACAGCAGCTTAGTATTCCATTGTGTAGATGTACCACAGTTTTCTAATCCACTCATCTGCTGATGGGCACTTAAGATGTCTCCTATTCTTAGCTGTAAACTGTGCTGCTATAAACATAGAGGCGTATATATCCGTTCTGATTGGTGTTTCTAATTTCTTGGGATATAGTCCTAGAAGTGGGATTACTGAGTCGAATGCAAGTTCCAGTTTTAGTTTTTTGAGGAAACTCCATACTGTTCTCCACAGTGGCTGCACCAGTCAGCATTCCCACCAGCAGTGCAGGAAGGTTTCTTTTTCTCTAAATCCTCACCAGCACTTGTCATATGTTGATTTGTTGATGGTTGCCATTCTGACAGTTGTGAGATGGTACTGCATTGTCATTTTGATTTGCATCTCTTGGATGATTAGTGACTTTGAGCATGTTTTCATGTCTCTTGGCCTTCTGTGTGTCCTCTTTCAAAAAGTGTTGATTTAGGTCCTTTGCTCATTTTTTTGACTGGGTTGCTTATCTTCCTTTTGTTAAGTTGTATGAGTTCTCTGTAAATTTTGGAGATCAAACTGATGCAATCGGCTCTCTTGCTGTATTGTTGATTTCTTTTGCTGTGCAGAAGCTTTTTACTTTTATGTAGTACCATTTGTTTATTTCCCCCTTAGTTTTCATTGTCCTAGGAGCTGTATTGGTAAAGATATTGCTATGGGATATGTCTGATATTTTGCTGCCTATGGATTATTCTAAGATTTTTATGGTTTCTCATCTATGTTTAAGTCCTTTATCCATTTTGAGTTTGTTTTTGTATATGGTGTAAGCTGAAGATTGGGTTTCATTTTTTTTTGACATATCTGTCCAATTTTCCCAGCACCATTTATTGAGGAGACTGTCTTGACTCCATTTTATGCTCTTGACTCCTTTGTCAAATATTAATTGAGCATAATGGGTTGACTTTTGGGTTCTCTGTTCTGTTCACTTTTTCTTTAAAGCATAAAAATACTTGAAATGAAAAGACAGAGTCAGACTTTAAACGGGGGATGAGCTTATCAGTTAGCTGGATCTATCAACTGTTTTTTAGGAAATAAACTATGGAAATATGCAAAATTTCAAAAAGAATTTCCTCAGACCACCATATTCTCTGCACAGAAATTAATACCCTGTTCACCATTTCTTACTCCAACTTCCCCAAAAGGCTATAACATTTTAGATCTGATTGGTATGAAAGAGTGGGTGTGATCTCACTCTTTTGAGGAAATAAACTGATTATTTCACCTGACAAAAATCTAGAGAAATGACTTAATAATATCCACATTTGAAATTTAAGATATACTGTAATTTGGAGGATGGAGACCCCAATTCCTTTTTTAAAAAAATGAAATTAATGCAAGTATCTTAGGGCTTATAGACATTTAAGTGGCCATAGGGAAAATTTAATGTGGTTCAAAAAAATAAATTACACTCATCCATTCTCAGGATTCTAAAACATTGGCTAAGCTTGGAAACTTAAATTTATAAGGTGCAGATGTTTTCTGGCATTGACTGGTATTTTATAAAACATGTCATTGGGTTCAGCCTTGTAGAATGCATGCCACTGGGAGTTGTACATTCAGATAAAAGTTGGATCAAGGAAAGGGGATTGTTGGCAGAGCACATGTAGGTAATTGATTTGCAAAAACATGTGAGTTGGTTTGTTCTGAGTTTTAATCTTTCCTTTCAATAAAACCTCAGCCAATGGCTTATAGATCTGATTATACTTGTAGTTCAGAAGGGCAAAATAACTACATTATGAGAGTTTTGAGGTATTTATGTGCTGAGAAATATTCTGGGATTCAATCACTACTTCAATGCAGAGTAATCATTCATATATTCACTCATCTGACAAGATTGTATTGAGGGTCAAACATGTGCCAGGCATTCTTGTTGGCCTTGGGAATGCAGCAGTGAACAAAATAGACACAATTTTCCATATGCATGGATCTTGTACTCTAGTTGGGGAGAAACAGGCAATAAACCAAATATGTATGTCTCTCTGTGTGTAATCACTATGGAGAAGAATAAAGCGAGCATTAGGCTAGAAAATTATGAGAATGATGAGACTATGGAGGGAAAAGCTCATTGGCCTGGAAGAGGGAGGTGCAGCTGTCTGAGGGAGGAGTGTCCCAGGAAGAGGGAACACAAAGCTCAAAGGCTCTGAGATTAGAACACAGCTAGCATGTCTGAGCAACAGGGAGGAGCTAGTGTGGCTGGAGTAAAGCAAATGAGGAAGTGTATCAGGATTTGAAGTCCAAGAGAATACAGGATGGAGAAAGGAGCTGGTCATATATGGCCTGGTAGGTGATTGTAATTAGTTGGCGTCTACTTAGTTTGAGATGAGAAATGTTTGTAATGTTGATTTAAAAAGTGATAAAATTTCTTTTTATGTTTTAACAGTGTCAATATGGCTGTTGTCTTCTAAACAGCCTGAGGAGAGATGGTGCAGAAGCAGGCAGATGAATAATCCAGGTGAGAGATAGTTGTGACTTGGACTAGAATTTTAAGGCACTGGTGGTGAGCAGCGGTAAGACTCTATATGTATTTGAAAGAAGAGCTGACAGCATCTGCTAAAGGACTGGATACAAAATGTGAAAGAGCCCTGGACAGTGTAGCTTAGTTGACTGAGCATTGTCCCATGCTCCAAAAGGTTGCTGGTTTGATTTTCTGACAGGGCACATACCCATGTAGCGGCTTTGATACCCATCAGGTTGTGTATGGAAGGCAACCGGTTGATGTTTCTCTCTCTTCCCACTCTTCCTCTTTTTAAAAAACAACAACAGCCCAAACCGGTTTGGCTCTGTGGATAGAGCATCGGCCTGCGGACTGAAAGGTCCCGGGTTCGATTCTGGTCAAGGGCATGTAGCTTGGTTGTGGGCACATCTCCAGTAGGGGGCGTGCAGGAGGCAACTGATCGATGTCTCTCTCTCATGGATGTTCCTAACTTTCTATCCCTCTCCTCTCTGTAAGAAATCAATAAAATATATTTAAAAAAATAAAAAAACAACAACAAACCCACAAAACAAAATACCTGCAAACAATAAAAACATGTAAAAAAACTGTGAAATAAGACATCTAAAAGAAATGACTATCAAGGTTGGGACCTGAGCCATGGGGAGGTGGAGGTGTCATTCATTGAGATGGGAAAGACCTTGGTAGAAACAGAGCACTGTATTTGGAGCAGGTCATATTAAGATGCTGATGGGACATCCAAGGGGAGTCTGAACTTAGGGAAGATGTTTGTGTTGGAGATATAAATTTGGTAGTTATCGCACATGGACAATATTTGAAGCCATCACACTGGATTAGATCACCAAAGGTGAGAATCTAGATAGAAAAGAGAAAAAGTTAGAAGAAAAACATTCTGGGGAGAGATTAATGGGAAGAGATTAGGGATATAAAGAAGTCAAGGAAATGAGAAGTAAGAATGTGGGAAAGATGTTGAGATCATCAAGAATTAAGGCAAAAAGAGTGTTAAAGAATTCAATAGGGATTCAGGTGCTAAAATATTCAAAGAATAAGCCACCCAAAGTTTTGCTTATTATGCAATCAAGTAGAATGACAACTGGTATAAAATCTAACAGATTTTTTTTTCTATAATTGTGCCTCATATTTACTTCTATTAACTATCCTTTATCGCCACCTGCTGGACATAGAACAAAGCAAATAAATATAGAAGGATGAGGCCTCCAAAGGAAGTCCCTGTGATTTTCATAAATTCAGGAGGGTGGAAAAAAATATAAAAGTTCTTAGGATACTGTGATTAATTAGATAATCACTTTGGAATGTAGCCAGAGACAATAAATTTCACAAATCTTGGCTTCTGAAATATCTAGGAAAGAAATAGAAGGAAAAAGAAAGATGTATAAGAGAGAAGCAGAGTTTGGGGAAGACTAAAAAGAGGCACACAAAGGGAAAAAAGGGAAGGATGTAGGAGACAGAAGAATTATTTAATTATTATATAATTTGTCTTTTGGTAAATATACTATCTATTTTTTTTTAATTTGTCATGTATACATGTGTTTCCCCTCCCCCAATAGGTTAAATTTTTTTGTAATCAGCTATCCCATTTTAAAAAATATATTTTTATTGGTTTTTTACAGAGAGGAAAGGAGAGGGATAGAGAGTTAGAAACATTGATGAGAGAGAGACATCGATCAGCTGCCTCTTGCACACCCCCTACTGGGGATATGCCCGCAACCAAGGTACATGCCCTTGACCGGAATCGAACCTGGGACCCTTCAGTCTGCAGACCAATGCTCTATCCACTGAGCCAAACCGGTCTTGGCAGCTATCCCATTTTAAACATTGCTTGTGACATGCCCACCTTACCTTATCTATTCCAAGACCAGGAAAAGAATAGGTGCTTAAATTTTACCAAAGACTGGAGAATAAAGAAGAAACAACCAAAAATAAAGATAGTTGTACAACAATGTGAATATGCTTAGTATAACTGAACTGTACAATTAAAAATGTTAAGATAGTAAATTTTATGTTATGTGTTTTATAACTATGATTAAAAATTAAAAATAAGTAATTTTCAAAAGGCAACATTAAGGATCCTCCTGGTAAAGGAACTATCCATATCTTGACTGCATCAATGTCAATATCCTGATTGTACTACAGTTTTGTGGGATGATATCACTGAGGAAAACAAGGTAAAGGGCCCACAAGATCTTTCTGTATTATTTCTTATGACTACAAAATAAACAGTTGATTTTTAAAAAAAGAAAATGTAATTTAGAATAAAAAAACAAACTAATCAAAGACTAGAACAAGAATAAATTGGGTTATGGAATAATTTAATGGGCAGTCTAATGCTCATCGGTGTACCTTTCTCAAATTATGTGAAGTTGAAGCAAATTAGTCACATCTCTTGTTAGTAAATAGTTGGCAGGAACAATATCAGGAGATAATCAGACCCAAATCCAGCAGAGTGAGAGGAGAAAGGACTGTGTACCTTTAAGTTAATTTCTAAGAACTTCTTGTGAGAAACACCATAATGAAGGAAACCAAAAAAACAATGTGAAAAATTCAAAATAACATACTAGTAAAATGAACCCACCATTAAATTAAAATAATAACACTTTCTGATCCATAATTTACATTATCTCTTGCCTATCTAGCACCCATTTGCTCTTCTCTCTTCTGAATGAAATCCAATTTTACTCATGTATCCAACCCTTTCCAACTTGCCTCAGCAGAAGTCATCCTATTCCCCAACTCCAAAGGAGGATTTGGTTGGTCTAAAAGTAATTCCTGTTTCGTTGACAGTGGCTCAGGAATTGGCATGGACACAATCCTGGTATAGGAAATGCAAGGAAATACTTTCAGGGTCCTTTAGAAAATTTCATCATGTTTTTGCAGGAGAACTGCTGGAAGCAAGTCTTTTCTGCCAAAGTTAAGTAAGGAGACATGTAGCCCCAATTGCCATTGAAAACCATCCAATAACTATAGGAATATTAATTTTAGAATAAAGTGGATAGTTGTGGGTTGAAGAGCAGAGAGACAGAAAAATCTGGCTCTGAGGTGACAGTTGAGCATTGGACTTACCATATCTTTTGTGCTCCAGTTATTGTGAACAAAAATGTGTAACAGTGGGAAATTATAACCCATCCCATCGTTCTTTTGATATTGTTTTCATAAATGCTGACTCTAATATGTAGCTTGTTTATAAGCAGCATGTTTATATAAGAATCCTAGGAACTGACTTCAAAGGCTGCTGACTCTGACTTTCAGGCATTCCAGCTCTAGGAGATTTGCTGACCTTCAATCATAGAAGTAGGATGATTTAAAGCCAGGATGATGCACACTAATCATTTGACCAGTTTTGAGGTCCTTCTTGGAATGGACTGTACTGTTCTGCATATAGAGAACTTTTCAAACCCTTTCCCTTGATCTCCTTGTTCTGCTTTCCCTCTTCCTACTTATAAAAATTTCTATCTGCGCAAAGATGTTAAGATGAGCTTTGCAACAAGAGTTCCCATCTGTTTAAGTGACTGGCACTTGAATAAATCTCTTTCCTTTCTCACCAGCACTTGTCTCATGAATTTGGCTCTCACAGCAGCAGATAGCCAAACCTTGGTTTTGGTTACAGAAGGATTTTTATGGGAAGTAACCTCACAGGGTGATCTTATCACAAATTCCTAACTGACAAGTCATGGTGAGTAGTCATGCCCCACACTTCTTTAGTAAAAGGCTTTTCTTTCCTTAATCAAGCCCTGTCCATTGTTCCTGTCAATCTAGGTTAACAAACCTTTGAAATACTTCCTTTCAGATCCCTCCTTCTAAAGCATGAGAGCGCATAATCTTAACTAGCCTGTAATCCCATTCCTGCCTTGCTTTCTCCTGCCTTCATTAATCTTTGTGCTTCCCTCTTCATTTCAAATGCATAAAAGAAACTGCATAACTCATTCTCTGGAGCATTTGAGATCTTGCTCCCCAGCATATGTCATCAATTTGGCTCAAACCAACTTTTATAAAAATTCTCTACAGGTTTGGTCATTTTTTACATAGACATTATATATCTCATATATATAAATATATAAACATTTCTTTATTGTTTAAATTGGTGTGAGATGGGCTTTTTACAATTTTTAGGTAAAAACATCTAACTGATTAAGTGACTTGGTTGGGGGTTTATTCCAGTTGTGACAGTGTTGGTTTGAATCGACAACGAAGTTGATACAGTCCATTCCATCCATGGGGCAGAGGAGAAAAACAGCAGAACCATTTTGAGATATACTGAAAAAACATTGGGAAAAATCCAAAACATATTTTGGTGGGTAAGAAACTTTTCACTTGTTAAGCAATAAATAGAAAAATACGTATAAGCCCTTTCAGAGGACACAGATGCATCTTAGAAATTTAGCCATCTGAATGTTGCCATGTCCTTCCCTTTACTCCCAGCTCCAATCTATATGGGTCTCCTGAACCAGACAACTACTGGGGTCTATAGGAAGTTAATGAAGGTATGGTCTCCAGTTGGACTCCAGCAGAGAAAGCTAGCATAGGGCTTTCTCTCCTAGGGGCAGGATGATTGCCTGGAGACCTGTTTCAGGGAGCTCAGGATTGGCAATAGTAGATTTAGGAAGAACACAGCTTTCAGAGAGATACAAGAAGCTTCTGGAAAAAATCACCATCCATGTGGTAAAATGTACTTGGTTACTGGGCTCCAAAACTTTAAGAAGTGGAATGGTTTAGCTTAGCCCTCCCTGCCCATGAGGATTGGTAAAGTACAAGCAGACTAGTGTCAGGGCACTTTCCTCCACGCACATAATAAAGAGTATGGCCGCAATCTGACTTCTACAAGTGAAACTCTTAGAGTGTAGATTGATTTGCCTCCCTCTTCTTGTAATTGCTGCCATTTAGGGTATTTAAACAATCTTCCCTGGGTGCTCCACTCAGATGTGCAACAGCAACAACAACAACAACTCCCACCTAAGGAAGGTCATCATTTAAAGACAGAATAACAAGTTGTAAAGAAAAGCAAATGTGCTCAAGGCATGAAGCTACTGGAAGAGACAGAAAACAATTTATTGGGGGTGCAGGTGAGGGGACAATAAGATCAAATAAAGGGAGAATTTATGAAATGAAAAGATGGAACTTACCAATGAGGCAGTCCCAAAGATAAAAACAAAAAAGTTTAATCTTATGGCCCAAATTATTAGGCTTGGAAAAGCAAGTCCAGGAAATATCTCAATGACTAGAGAAAAAAAAAAGCATATCAAAAAGAAAATATTGGGAGACAAGGCTTAAACATTTAATTCTGTAATAGAGTTCTAGAAAAAGAGGCAATACTACAAAAAAAAAACACAACAGTAAATTAGCAAAAATTTCTGTAAGTTAAATGAATAATGGTGGCCTGCAAATCCAAAGGGTATACTGACTTCCAGACTGCATGAATGAGAAAAAAATAAACTTTTCAGAAAATTCCAATAAAATTCCTGGATCCAAAAAAGAAAGAGAAAATCATAAAGAACATGTCACTACCGAAAGGAAAAAAAAAAAAAAAACAGACAGGCATTAGCCTTTTCATAAGTACCACTAGAAGCAAAAAGAGTAGAATCAAACCTACAGGTTTGTGAAAGAAAATAATTATAAGCCACAGTCTTATACCCAACCAAGATATCCCATCTCACATGTTCAAGAAATTTGAAGGTATGCATGAATTTAGACATTATATCACCTAAGTAGCACTAAATGAGGACTTTTCTCAAGAAAATGCTCTAACAAATCCTCAAAGCCAAACAGACATTAAGTTAGGGCAAGGTGAGGATGACCAAACAGCAATAAGCAATGAAACTGGAAATAGTTACATCTGTAATATATCCACATTTGTCTGCCTAAATGAGTAAGGGTAGACTGTCAGGGAATCTGTATGTAAGTGCAAATGTGGACTCTTGAAACAAGAGATTAGTTTATAGATAATTGACAACTATTAAATCAAAAGTGCTAAATTTTCCTATCTAATAAAAGAGTAATATGCAAATTGATGATCACTCCAACACACAAGATGGCTGCCCCCATGTCATCAAAGATGGCTGCCCCCATGTGGACACAAGATGGCCACTACAAGATGGCCAGCAGAGGAGGACAGTTGGGAGGGACCAGGCCTGCAAGGGAGGGCAGTTGGGGGCGATCAAGCCTGCAAAGGAGGGCAGTTAAAGGTGACCAGGCTGGCAGAAGAGGGAAGTTGGGGGCGACTGGGACTGTAAGGAAGGGCAGTTGGGGTGGACCCAAACCTGCAGGGAAGGGTAGTTAGGGATGACCAGGCCTGCAAGGAAGGGCAGTTAGGGGTGACCAGGCCTGCAGGGGAGGGCAGTTAGGCTGGCAAGGGAGCAGTTAGACATCAATCAGACTGGTAGGGGAGTGGTTAGGAGGTGATCAGGCTGGCTGGCAGAAGTGGTTAGGAGCAATCAGGAAGGCAGGCAGGTGAGCAGTTGGGAGCCAGCAGTCCTGGATTGTGAGAGAGATGTCCGACTTCCCGTTTAGACCCGATCCTCCTGGGATCGGGTCTAAATGGGAAGTCGGACATCTCTTGAGGGGTCCCAGATTGGAGAGAGTGCAGGCTGGGCTGAGGGAGACACCTCTGTGCACAAATTTTGTGCACTGGGCCTCTAGTCTTAGGAATAAAACAGGAATTGGAGAGAATAGTAAGTATAATCATTCTAAAAGTTTTAACTTAAGACAAGGTGAAGAAGGAGAAAGAACATAGTGAAAAATATTCACTAATCTTATGGAGGTGATGTGGAAGGTAATAGTTAACTGTTTCTCTAGGCAGGCAGCCACCTCTGGGAGGGCTTGTTTGTTGGGAGATTCCAAGTGGCATTGTGAGGATCCTGGTGACTCCTCATTTTCTGCACTTTTGCCAAGGGGAGTGCTGCCTATGCAGACCCTGAGTGCTCCTTGTTCATATAAATAGCAGGCTTTTATCTGGCCAAGTAACATGAAATTGCCAAGAATTGGACCATATTCAACCTACTATTTTTATATTACAGAGTGTGGAATGCAATATTTTAGTCCAGCCAGTATCCAAGGCTATCTGCCACGGACATCACTTTTTTCCCTTGCTGTACTGTATGTTATGTGGGAGATGTTAGTTTTTCTAGCATCAGGCCAGCAATTATTCACCTTGGGTTGAATACTTCAGTCCAAATGAGTTTGTCTGCCTCAGCTGCTGTCGCTGGTGAGTACTTGTTTTTCTGTTGTGAATTTTCAGCATTCAAGCTGCACAGATTTCAACAAGTTTGGAAGGACAAAAAATGAAAAAAGCATTCCCTCCTTGAATAATTAAAAAATGGTTCCAAGTTGTCAAGCAGTCGCCCATTGTCACAGTATTTCTGTGAAAATAGCAATTTCCTGCATTGTCAAATTCTCACAATGGTAGACAAAAGATACAACATGAAACTTTCCATTTATAGAACGTATGAGATGAAATTTAAACTAATTTAATAAAGTAGTATTTGTATGTTGACTATAGGATTATTTACAATAACTTATAATATTGATGAATTAAAAAGAATCAAAGCCTCCAACAACAGGGATTGGTTAAATAAGTAATAGCATCTTTCAACACTTTTAGAATTGCAAATCCTCTTATGCGTTATTTCCAGCAATTTTGAATGACATGTGAGAAATACCTGATTTAAGTAAAAATACTTTAAAATATTTGATGGATACAGTAAAGATTTTGTTATAAAGTTTCTTTAAATATAGAGATGCAATCAGATCTGGCAGATTATTAGTTAATTAAAAATAGTCAGACAGGAAGTCTTATGAAACAATGCATATATACATTAAATATTTTATTTTAACCTAAAACATTGACATATACTTTCATTTGAAAATACTTTCATATAATGCCAAGGCATGATCAACATTCTTACCTAAACCACATCTACAAAGCCTTACCAACAGTTTTAGTTTCCTTAAATTAGAGGGTGGAATTTGTACATTTTGTGTGTAGAACCTTCAAAGATTTTTTTAAACAATCTTATTTATTCCTTTACAGATTACTTTTAAAAATATTTAAAGTTAAACATAGTGTAAATGATATTAGTAGGTTTTAGAATAAACATAGCTGACTTGGTAAATATCAACTGGACCTCTGGGTCAGGGAAACTTGAGCCTACTGAGAAGGTGGCAGCTTACTGTGAGCATGCCTACAGAGTGCACACCTGAGTGCGCATCAGAGCCACCTGGAAGGCTTGTTAAAACCAGGATAGGTGGGCCCACAATCTGAATCAGAAGGTCTGGGGTGGGGCCTGGGAACTTGCATTTATTATAAGTTTCCAGGGGTTGCTGATGTTGCTGGTGGGGAGCCACATTCTGAAAACCACCAGCAGAGACCAATCCCACAAATTAGTAAATGAAGTTTGGTTAAGTGACAATCCTCTGTAAGTCTTGCTCCCATCTAACAAAGATGCACTGCGATTTAAGCAGGAAAAGCACAAATTGTGATGCATTTTAAATGGAATATTGTGTTTAAGGATTGAATTGTTTTACAAAGAAAAAATTTATGTATTAATTATTGGGAATTAAATTGCTCTTTTACTACTCTGGTGTTTAGAATGGCTGCATTTTGTGCTTAACATAGCTGATTATTTTTCTGACTATAATTCCTTGCGTGTGTTTTTTAAAAATGTGTTTCTAAATAACAAGAGAAAAGCTTTCACATCCTCAACTACAAACACTTTTCTGTTAATAACACTTTGCAAATGTGGTTAGCCTTTATTTCTGATCAATAAGAGACCAACTCAGACATCAGATGTAATGATCACTCTTATTTCTCTTTAATACATGGCCTTTTGAAGCACACCTGAAATCAGTGTAATAAGATGAGATCCAAGTGAGAGGAGATGAATTCCACTTCTTGAAAGGGAAGTCTGCAAGTGGATTTGCAAAAACGGGTTGCTTTTGATCTCCAGTGTTCATTTGCAGTAATGGTCTACCATGGTTTTAAAAACAAAAATGTAAAGTGTTTCGTCTTTAACTATAGGAACTCCCTTCTAACACAATAGGGAAACTAAACATCATTATAACATTATATTGTGGAAATAGATTTGTTAACATAGAAAGATACATCATTGAGGGGAAAAGCTAGCTACAAAACAGCTTATATAGTATGAGTCCATTTTTGTGAGGAAAATTTGAAGTACGCATAACAAAATATTCCAAGCAGTTATCTTGGTGGGAGGGAAAGATGGATTCCTGGTGAGATTTTTTTTTGCTCATATTTTCAGTATTGCTTATTATATATTAGTTATGTAATTTGCCAAAAGGCATCTATTATTTTTAAAAAGCAAATATGAGTGACACAGAAAAACCATAACTGTCATTTCCTACAGTTTATTTTAAAGTAATGCTCTTATTTACCTGCCTGAGACATAAATTACACCATTCTAAAAGAAAGTGGTATAGACAGGTTATGTGGGTGCAAAAGTGATCTATCTGCTGACACACCATGGCATTATACATCTTTAGAATATAGCTTTATCATATAATTACTTCTTCAAATGCTAGCTGTTTACTGATAATGGAATAATACAGAAATAAATACAGTCATAAATTACTAGTAGTTACTATAGCAACACTTTATGATAAAGTCTATATTTGTCTCTGTGATTGCAAAATTACTCTGGCTGACATAGAAATCTTACAATGTGCATTATTTTTAATATATGTGAAATATTTTAATATAACTTTAAAATATTATTGTAAATATAAATTAGTTATTCATAAGCCCCACTTCCCCCCAAAAAACCCCACTTGCCCCCCCCCAAAAAAAAACATAACCCAATACTATAAATCAAATTATCCTCTATTGACACAGCAAGACCATCTTTCATGAGGAAATCTATACAGGCATTTTTTAGTTGCCTAATTAAAATGATTACAGAGACATTTACCCAATCTTGTCTTCCTGATTCACAACTTTCTGAAGGCTGTGGTTTCATTTTAGTTGAAATACTCAGGTAGTTGTTCAAAACTTTAATTTTTATTTTATTTTCAGTATTGCTTATTATATATTAGTTATGTAATTTGCCAAAAGGCATCTATTTTTTATATATTTAACCAATTATGTTATTTTAACAAAAAATTAAGATGATCCTAGAGCCTCTATGTTAATTTGTATGCACATATGCATGACCAGCAAACACAGACAATGGGACGATGTGTGCCTAGGCAGTGGGGAGATGGGAGCGGCCTGAAAGAGGTTAACAGAAAAAAGAGAACCTATGTAATACTTACAACAATAAAGATTTTTTAAAAATCTCTATTTTTTAAAATTAAATCTTTATTATTCATATTATTACATTTGTTTCTCTTTTTTCACCTCCATAGCTCCCCTCCACCCGGGTCCCACCCCTGCCTCTATCCTTACCTCCCCCGCATTGACCTCATCCATAGTTGTATGATTTTTGTCCAGTCTCTCCCTGTACACCCCTCACCCCTTTCCCCCTGAGAATTATCAGTCCACTCCCTTTCTGTGCTCCTGATTCTATTATATTCACCAGTTTATTCTGTTCATCAAATTTTTAATTCACTTAATTTATAGATTCACTTGTTGATAGATATGTATTTGTTGTTCATAATTTTTTTTATCTTTTACCTTTTTCTTTTTCCTCTTCTTAAAGAGTACCTTTCAGCATTTCATATAATCCTGGTTTGGGGTTGATGAACTCCTTTAGCTTTTTCTTCTCTGTGAAGTTCTTTATCTGCCCTTCAACTCTGAATGATAGCTTTGCTGGATAGAGTATTCTTGGTTGTAGGTTCTTGCTATTCATCACGTTGAATATTTCTTGCCACTCCCATCTGGCCTGCATCGTTTCTGTTGAGAAATCAGCTGACAGTCATATGGGTGCTCCCTTGTAGGTAATGAACTGTTTTTCTCTTGCTGCTTTTAATATTCTCTCTTTGTCTTTTGCTCTTGGTATTTTAATTATGATGTGTCTTGGTGTAGTCCTCTTTAGATTCCTTTTATATGGGGTTCTGTGTGTTTCCTGGACTTGTAAGTCTATTTTTTTTACCAGATATGGGAAGTTTTCAGTCATTATTTCTTTAAATAGGTTTTCAGTACCTTGTTCTCTCTCTTCTTCTGGCACCCCCACAATTCTGATGTTGGTATGCTTTAAGCTGTCCCAGAGGCTCCTTACATTATCTTCACATTTTTGGATTCTTTTTTCTTCTTGTTTTTCCAGTTGAGTGTTTTCTGATTTTTTATATTTCAAATTTTTGACTTGATTCTTGCCTTCCTCTAGTTTGCTGTTAGGTCTCTGTATAATATTTTTTATTTCAGTCAGTGTATGTTTAATTTCTAGTTGGTTCTTTTTCATCTCTAGTTGGTCCTTTTTCATCTTTAGTTGGTCCTTTTTCATTTCCTCTTGGTTCTTGCTAAATTTATCCATCTTTTCTAGGATATTCTTGAAAAACCTTATAAGCGTGTTTTTGAACTCTATATTCAGTTATTTGTTGTCCTCCATTTCTTTTGTTTGTGATGTCTTCCTTTGTCTCTGCATTTTCACTATGCCAGGAGAACTTCTGTGTTGGATTCAGCATTATGATACAAGACTTGCAAAACTGTAAAAGCCTCTCTGTTGAGCTTGGGATGGGTGGAGTCTCAGGGTTTAACAGACTGCCTTGCCTTCCAGTCAGCTCTGCCCTCCACGGCCCCTAGGTCTCACGTGACTCTGGGTAATCACTGGAGCAGTCTCTGTGTGCGCACGCAGTGCCTCTAGACTGCTGCCTTTCCAGTTCCCCTGTGCTCCGGGGCCCATATGAGTCTGGGTCCCCAGGGTTTTGCCTGAAACTGGGGTTTAGTGGAGTTAGAAGTGCTGCAGTTGGGGGCTCTATCTCCTGCCCACTGGTGGAAGCCAGTGGCACAATCAGCAGTTGGTCCTCTGCACACAGTGCTGTGCACACCACCAGACTTCTACCCTTTTGCAACTCCCCTAAATTTCCATGCACTTCTCTCTTTTCACAGTCCAAACTCCCCCCATATGAGTCTTGCCTGGACCTGGGGCTCAGTGCCATAGGATAAGGGGCTCAATGCAGTTGGGAGTTTCTGTCTCCCTCCTGTCTGAGAAAGCCAGCCAGGTACTCTGGCACCCGCTCTCTCCCCGCGTGCGTCTTCATACCTCAGCTTTTTGCAGCTCCTCTGGGTCTTCGTGAGCCCCTCTTTTTCCTTCTAGTTGTAGAATTTCCACTCAGCCAGCTTTTCTGTGGTTCTGGATGCTATCCATTCTGTCTTTTTGTTGTAGTTTTGAAATTGTTGTGAGAGGCAGCAGTGTAGGTGTTTACCTATGCTGCCATCTTGGATTCTCTCCACATGTGATTCAAAAATCTCTATCTTTCTTTTCCATTGTGATCAATAGAAAGCACCCTTCCAAAAAAGATAAAAGAAAGATGATAATGGGTAATCACATTTACATTTGAAGTGTTTTTGTTGTTGTGTTGTTTTGTGTGGTTAGTAGTTCAGTTGGAGGCAGAACAGGTTCAAACACAAACTTTTTAAATTTTTTAATATATTTCTTTATTGACTTCAGAGAGGAAGGGAGAAGGAGAAAGAGATATAAATGTCAATGATGAGAATCATTGATTGGTTGCCTCCTGCACATCTCCAGTGCCCCCTAGTGGGAATCAAGCCTGCAACCCAGGCATGTGCCCTTGGCTGGAATCAAAGTTGTGACCCTTCAGTCCTCAGGCTGATGCTCTGTCCACTTAGCCAAGACAGTTAGGACAAGCTTCATCTCTCTTTGATGCTGGTGTTTTGTGAAGGTGGGGATGCTTAGACTCCAAGCCTCTGTTTCTCTGTCCCTAGCCCTCTGGAGGTTTTGTACTATACTTAGAGCTTTACAGCAATTCCCACTATCCAACTGTCATACATTTTCATTGTCTCACTTCCCCTCCTGTTAAAGTGGACAATCTTGCTAAGAAAATACAATTGTAATTTAGAGTGTTACTCGTTAGCATATTTAATTCTATACATGTACAGAATGTACATGTTATCAAGCCAGAGGACAATGCTTACATCTATACAGTGGTACCTTGAGATACGAGTGCCCTAACATACGAGATTTTTGAGATATGAGCCGTCGAGCGAGCGATTTTTGCTTTGAAATATGAGCAACATTTGAGATAGGAATCATCGCGTGGATCTGCTGGCTGCACACGACCCACCAGTTTACCGCGACTCGAGCGTCTCATAGTTTCCCACGCCTCAAGGTTACAGAACGAATTAAACTTGTATCTCGAGGTACCACTGTATTTTAATTCAACAAACATATCATCCAAACTCCCATAAATAATCAGGCAAGAGCATAAGATTTCAAAAAAAAGTATTTGAACATTTATCAATTCTAGAAATTTCATTTACAACAATTATTTTAAGTTTGAATTTAATGTATTTTTGTCATTTAATTTTATTATTTACAATGATCTAAATGATATCCAAATCTTTCCCTATGACCTAGTATAATAATTTTAGCTACTTAATATTTTATGAGATTAGTACATACCAACACTAGATAATCTTTATAGAAAAACCTCAGGACAGATGAAAAATATCATGTCGCTCACATAAGATTTTATATAAATAATATTCTATAAATATTATGATATAGTCTAGTTTATACAGTACTTTTAAACATATTATTTGATTTGGTACAACTCCATGAAGGTGGCTATCCCAAATTAACATGTAAGGTAATGGAGACATAGAGAACTTACAGGACTTTCCAGCTCACACTGTAAAAGTAACTCTGGATTCTCAGTTCTGTTCCATTGGTCTGTGTGTTTGTTTTTCTGCCAATACTATGCTGTAATGGGACTATATCAAACTAAAAAGCTTATCTGCACAGCAAAGGAAACCACAAATGAAACAAAAAGACAACCAACCTAATGGGAAAAGATATTTGCAAACAACAGCTCTGACAAGGGGTTAATATCCAAAATATATAAAGAACTCATACAAATCAACACTAAACAAACAACCCAATTATAAAACACCAGAGAACCTGAGAAGACACTTCTCCCAAGAAGACATACAAATGGAAAAGAGATATATGAAAAGATGCTTGACTTCACTAGCCATTAGAGAAATGCAAATCAAAACTATAATGAGATACCACCTAACACCTGTTAGAACACCTATTATCAACAAGACAAGTAATAAAAAGTGTTGGAGACATTGTGGAGAAAAAGGAACCCTCATTCACTGCTGGTGGGAATGAAAACTGATACAGCCACTATGGAAAACAATATTCAAAAATTTAAAAATGGAGTTACCATATGACCCAGCAATCCCTCTTCTGCTTATCTACATGAAAAATTAGAAAATATTTATTTGCAAAGACATTTGCACCCTTATGTACACTGCAGCATTGCTCATAGTGGCCAAAACATAGAAATAAACTGGTTTCTTTCAACAGATGACTGGATAAAGAAGATGTGGTAGGATATATGCAATGGAATTCTATTCAAACATAAGAAAAGATGAAATACTGCCTTTGAAACAACATATATGGACCTAGAGAAATAAGTCAGACAGAAAATACTAAGGACCATATGATTTTGCTCATATATGGGATATAAAACTGAAAACAACAAATGAACAAACAAACAAAACATAAACAAAAACTCCTAGACACACCCAGTAGTACTGTGGTTACCAGAGGGAAGGGGGTGGGAGGTGGTAAAGGGTAAAGGGGTTTAGATATTTGGTAATGGAAGATGATTTTATTTTGGGTGGTAGGCACACAATCTAATATACAGATCATGTATCATAGAAATGCACACTTGAAACCTATATGATATTAACCAGTCATTCCAATAAATTTAATTTTAAAAAGTAAAGGCTTTGGTTCTAAAATGAGTTTTGAAAGAAGCCCCCTCCACCACCTCCATCATACTTCACTGGCTGCAGGAGTCCTAAGTCCTATGGACTATAGTCCTAAGTCCCAACTCAAAGGGATCTGTAAACAGGAGGTGCTAAGAGGTCCTGGAGTCAAATTGGCATTCTCTCCCCTCTCCCAGGCACTTGTTCCCCAAAACACACTTGATCTCCTGGGGCTGTCCTCCTGCTTCTGGAAGATGTATGGGTAATTGATTCATCCACCAAAGAAATATTTATATAGCACTTATGATTTCTCATTCACCTTCTGAGCCACAAAAAATGCAAAAAATGCAGCCTTAAACAAGACAGACTCACCTCCTGCCCTGATAGACCTGAAATATCTAGTGGTGAGGATGAAAATGTATCAGGCAATTCCACCAGGGTAGTCAGCACAGAGATGAGCAGTCCAGAGTGCTAAATGGAAACTATAAGAGAGAGGCACTGACCCTGACAGTGAGGTTGGAGGAAATAGTCTGAGTGGTCTGAGTGGAGACATAAACATCAAGAAGGCATTAGACAACTAAAATAGTGAGTTGGGAAGAGGGGGAAGAGGTAACTATATGTGCAAAGACCCAGAGGGTAGGGATAGTGTGATGAATTGAGGAATTGGAAGTTTAGTATGGTTTAATTATGAAAGCTGAGATCATTATCAGTCACAAAAAGTCTGGACTTTATCTTGACAATGAAAGGAGCCAAAAAGGGTTATAAACAGAGGACTATAATATAAAATCAAGGAAACTGTTGAAGTAATCTAGCTGAATGATAATAGGTTGACCTAACTAGGTAGTGACAGGGGAAAAGTATGCAAATGGATACAAGTGAGCCTTAGAATGTAGACTCATAGACCTGATAACTGATTGGATGTGGATGGTAAGAGAGAGGAAAGAATCAAGGTATAAATAATTACAATAAGATGAGGGCCTTTAAGTTCTTCAGCCTGGAGTACCTGCAGGGAAGTAAGGCACTGGCAAGGTATATGAAGTATACAGATCATTAAAATACATAATAGAGATTATGAACCCTGAGAAAGAAGACACCTACTAAAAAGGGCTTCTGGTGGCCAATAGGCTCAAATTTTACAAAAGATTTCTAGCAGCCATTTCTATACAAGGGCCTCTTGCACAAACTGCACTTCAGGGAGAAGTGCAGGCACTGAACTGCCTGCTTGCACTGTATTTCTGCTATCAGAGCCAGCCCTTATAAAAAAAGTTTCTGGAATCTTATTTCAACCAATAGAAGCCTAATGCACAACATTCATGCACTGAGAGGGAAGGGGATGGAGTCCCTCATCCTGGTCTGTGCCCTCTAGCAGTCTGGGACCCCTTGGGGGATGTCCGCCTCCTGGCTTAGGTCATTCCAATAAATTTAATTTAAAAAAATAAAGGCTTTGGTTCTAAAATGAGTTTTGAAAGAAGCCCCCTCCACCACCTCCAGCTTACCTCACTGGATGCAAGAGTCCTAAGTCTGGCTTTGAGACAACATGTATGAACCTTGAGAAATAAGTCAGACAGAAAACACTGCCTTTGAGACAACATGTATGGAACTTGAGGAAAAAGTCAGACAGAAAACACTACTTTCCTTAGCATTGCCTTGGAGGCGCTCATCAGCTATGAGTACGACTTCTGACTAAGTGGCGTTCCTCCTATAGGAGTACACTGGCCACCAGGGGCAACTCTGTGTTGAGCATCTGCCCCCTGGTGGTCAGTGTGCATCATAGCAACTGGTTGTTCTGCCATTTGGTCAATTTGCATATTAGCCTTTTATTATATAGGATAGGACTGAAGCTTTCCCCAACAAATTGGAACTGTACAGCTCTGATCAACCAGAGTGGCCCTATCCTGCCTAAATAGGATCAATCAAACTGCAAGGATGTGGCATCCTGATTTGCATGAGGACAGACCAATCAAAGACTAGGGCAGAGACTTCTGTCCTTATAAGCCAGATCCTCTGTGGCTCTGAAAGTGCATTTTCTCTTTCCACCAAAGACTGAAGACAGGGTAGAAACTGAATTAGCCAGAGCAAACCAAAGCACAGTGGAGCAGACTAGCAAGGAGCAGAGCAGAGCTGTCTAGCTGGAGAGAGGCCTGGCTCCAGGGCTGCCTCAGAGCCCTGCTATTCTCACAGCCGTGCTGTATCACAGTTGAGCCCTTTTGAACTGAATAAAGTGTCCTTCTTCACTGCACCCCAAATTTGGGATTCCTGTTGGAACTGAATTGCTGCCAACAGCCATCAGTTGACAAGATCCATGCAATTTGTCTTAAAGGGTCCTCAGAGGGTAGACACAGCTAAGGGGCAGAAATAAAAAGGAAGGGTTTCACTGGGCACAGACGCATTAATATAAGCTGGTGGGACTAATAAGGACATCTTCACAATGTCTGAAGCCAACTTTTAATATTGAAAGTAGTCAAATCTTACTTTTTGTGAAGCTAGCATAACCATTAGCCATTTAATTTACTGAGCTAACTAGCCCATGCAGCCAGGCAGTCAAAGAAAAAAAAAAGACATACAAAGTATGACATGAGGGAGGATATGGATGCTTTTTCACAGAATTCACATCAATGGCTCATTAGAATATGTTATCTTCTTGGTTGTAGGACATGTCTGACTCCACGTCACCAATGCTTTCATAACTGTAGTCTCTATCATTTGAGATCACATCAATTTTGCTCTTCTTTCTTTTCAATGGCTTTTCTCCCTGAAGGTCCCATGGCTCAAACATGGCAGAACTCACAGGGTTAAGTCCTTTGGCAAATGGCACCTCAGCCCCACCTGGGTCAGCTGAATCTGAATGATTGGTGGGGGGCAAAAGTCGGTCACTTCGTAGTCTTTTTCTCATTTCTTTTTCTTTTGTCTGAAAGGCAGTATTGAAGAATGAAAAAGAATCCAAATAATTTTCTCTTTGTTTTCATTAATATTGCTTGTGGTTAATGTTTATGGCTTCCCAATTTCATTATTTAGTCATTTAATAAACCTATGTTAAGGAATTTACTCCCTACCCTCATGGAGCTCCTAGTCTAGTTGGAAAGGCCCAGGAGAGAGATAGAAATGAAGACTGTGGGAGGGATATAGGGGCCACTTGTACAGGGGCTGCAGGAGCTCTCTGATGGTCTGTCAGCCCCCCTCTCACCTCCCATCCTCCATCCTCACACCTCCCCTTACCCCTAGCACCAACTAAAGTTTTTCTTTTTTTTTTTCATATGAAGAAAGTCCACATTTAGTTCTAAGAATTGGATATTGCTTCCTTAGGCTATATATGAAACTAATTCAACCATGTTCAAGATATTTCCTTATTCCTTCACCACACACATGAAAAAATTAAACATACAGCATAAGAAGCACATAGATAATGAAGATAATACAAATCCACACAATTTGTCTAAACATTGCTGAAAGGAAAGGCTCAACTCACAGGCAGCACTGCCCCGCCCCAGCCCAGGTACCTTCCTGCGCTCAGCCACTGCCTGCATCTTCTCCTCTATATCCTTCATTGTAAAATCTGTTACTTTCTTTTTGATCTTGAGTTTTTCCAGCCTTGCTGGTGGCTTTCTCAGTGGCTTCTCAGTAGTGTTCACCTGGAAGAAGACACTTTTTAAAATGGAGAATCAAATGTACTCATTGGCAAAGAGAGGCCAAAGATAAAATAAACACTTTAAAACGTGAAACCTAAAAATCTAAACTTTATAGTGTCCAATTTAAAAACAACAGGAAAACTAGTAACAACAAAACTGAGTCCTAAAGAAAAAAAAAATCTATTGGTGCCGAGAAAAAAACAACAGGTTATTACCAAAAACAAAACAAAACAAAACCCATGAAAGAATGCATTAATATCCTGAAATTTGGTGAGGACTTAGGAGAAGAAAAAAAAAAACTAAACTTGAGAACAAACACAAGATAGAAAAAAGTGGTGGATGAGTGATGAATTTGTGATGCAAGATATAAAGTTAAACCCGATGATTTTATAATATGTATGAACTATAAATGACTTCCATTTGGGATGGAGATTAGTTCCCAGTACTTCTGGTCATGGAGAGGGGAGAATTAACGATTAGTGGGCAGCAACTCTGTGCTGGGCTTTGCTGTTGGTACTTTACAACTGTTCCATCGACAGCAGAAAAAACCATCCCATTTATACTAATAAAAGGGTAATATGCTAATTAGACAGACTGGACGTCATTCCAGACATTATTCTGGACGTCCTTCCTGACAAAGTGGGGCCCGTGGCTGGCCTGCAAAATGCCCACAGCCCCTCGCCCAGTCTGCCCTGCCCCCCCATGAAGACCTGGACCCCAATTGGGGGTGTGGTTGGCCTGCAAACCTCTGGTGGCCGCTTGTCCAGGCCGGCCCCACCCCCCAGGTGGGACTCCCACCTTGATTGGAGGGTTGGCTGGCCTGCAAACTTCTGGCGGCCCCTGGCCCTGGCTGGCCCCACTCCCAGCAGGATCTCCCACCCTGATCCGGGACCCCCTTCAGGGCAGATCAGCTAGTCCCCACCAAAGCACCAGGCCTCAATCCTATATAATAAAAGGTAATAGGCAAATTGACCCTAACAGCAGAACGACCAGAACGACTGCTGTGCCAGTCACTATGAAGTGCACTGACACTGCTTGGTCCCTTTCCCCAGCTGGCAGGCTCCAATTGCCTGATGGCCACTTGTGGTGTGGGCGGGGCCAGTGAGCTGGTGGGAATGGCCAACCCCTTGGTCCCTTCCTTCAGCCATCAGGCACTGATCACCTGATGGCGAATGGGGAACCAGGGTTGGGTGGTGGTGGGGTGTGGGGCCGGTGGTGGGCAACTGGGGAAGATGGCCCTGATCACAGGCCAGGCTTAGGGACCATACCCACACTTGATTTTCATGTGCCAGGCCTCTAGTTTCATATGAATGACAAAACTTTAAACAGTTCAAAGCAGTAATAATGGCTTTCCAATGATAATTTATAGCTTCAAAAAAAGTAACATTGTTGTAAAGAGTTTATAAAGAAAGTTTTCACATTTATTCTTTTAAAAATTGGGTAAAAATAACATACATTAATTATAAAAAATTAAAAGGATACATAAATAATCTCCTAATACTCTGTTTGACCACGTGATCTCCAGTCATGACCTCTTTAAAGTACATCTGTAATGTTTAGTCAACCATAAATGGGATTATACCACAGACATTGCTCTGCTATTTGCTTTCCTCATTTAATATGGACATCTTTTAATTCACTATATATAGATTTATTATGAATGAGGGAGGTCTTAATGAACTCCAAGCTTCATTATAAAGTGAACTGATTTCTCTAAAGATATTTAAAGACAAAAGAGATGTTGAGATCCATTGTAATATCTAAAAGACTGTCTCATCAGACTGCAATACTGTAAGTACCGAGAAAATAAACCAAAGAAGACAATTTAGCATAGCAGAAGAGGCACCAGAATGCTCAGCCATGGTGTGGCTTGGCATTAAATTCTGTAACACTTGCCTTCCTCATTTGTAAAATAGATTTAATAATACTTTCACATGGGGTTATTTTTTCAAGGAGGGAAGGAGAAGTAGATTTTAGCCACTCAGTAAATGAAAATTATTTTTGCCTGGCCAGGGTTGCTCAGTGGTTGAATGTTAACTTATGAACCAGAAGGTCACAGTTCGATTCCTGGTCAGAGCACATGTGGGCTCAATCCCTAGTATGGGGCATGCAGGAGGCAAACAATCAGTGATTCTCATCATTGATGTTTCTATCTCTCTCCCTCTCAGAAATCAATAAAAATATATTTTTTTAAAGTGCAAATTACTTTTCATTGGTGAAAACAGTGATTTTCTTTTTTCAACCACATGAATCATAACCAAGATATAGCATTTGTCACAAAAGGGAGGAATGAGAATTGGAATCACGGGGCAAACAGGCAGGGGGCTGGGCTTTAACCCCTGGCCTACCACTAATACTTATTGTGTGACCTGAGACAAGGCACCTTTGCTCTTTGTGCTCAGTTTTCTCAAATGTAAAAATAATGAGGGGAGTGGGATGACTAAGCTTCCTTCCAGCCTTAAGATCTATGATTCTCAGAAAGCCTTTCAAAGGGAAAATATTTGCCTAAGTTTTGGCTTGGTTACAGCCTTGAGGCAGTTTTATGTGGTGAGTTGTTCATTACAAATAACTGTGGTGGTCCTGGCTGGCTTGCTCAGTGGTTATAGTGTTGGCCTGCAGCCTGAGGGTCAAGTGTTTGATTCCAGTCAAGGGCATATATCTCAGTCCCCCGCGTGAGGGAGACAACCAGTCAATGTGTCTCTCTCACATTGATATTTCTCTCTCTGTGTCTTTCCCCCTCCTTTTCATTCTCTCAAAAAAAAGAAAAAGTCAATGGAAAAAATATCCTTAGATGAGAAGAACAAACGAATAAACAAAAACACACATAAAAAAATTGGAATGTTTGTCAAAGCAACTTCCCCTCCCCCATCACTGTATTATTTTTATGACAACTGGCTTGTGGGCTTCCTATTGGCAAAAGTCATTAGGCTTAAACAGGGATCTATTTGCTAGGAAGGTTCAACTAGAGATGTTGTGAAATCGGCATGAAAACAGGTTTTTTGGGGAGTTCAGTCATAGAGGCTAAAAGAACATGAGATGGTAACCAGTACCCTATGAAGGAAGCTTACATAGAAGTTTGAACCTTTACTAAAATAATCTGATCAAGAATTCTGAGAGAATTTAGGATTTCCTGTGTGGGTGGATTTTTCCTGTGTCTCTATCCCAAAATTATGGCTATAAAATTATGTACTTCCTCCCCATTTTGGAAATTAATCCTACCTGTGCAGCCCAAGTCCTTTCCTGAGTTTGACATTTTAAGTGAAAGTATTGAAAGACCTGAGGAAAAATATCTGTATTCATTACCACTGAATATTACAAAGTCAGAATTTATCAACTGTTGGCACTTAAAAATGATAACAAAGATCACACTATACTTAGAGAGTTGCTTCCCATAGAAACAATTTAAAAAATCAACTTCAAAACTTATAGAGCCCTGCTTGCTGTGGCTCAGTTGGTTGAGCATTCTCCCATGCACCGAGCAGTTGCAGGTTTGATTCCTGGTCAAGGCACGTGTCTGGATTGCAGGCTTGATCCCCAGTAGGGGCATGCAGGAGGCATCCGATTGATATTTCTCTCTCATTGACATTTTTCTCTCTCCCTGACCCTCTCTCTATCTCTTTAAAATCAATAAAAATGCATTAAAAAATTCCTATAGAGATTACTAGTTCCATTGGAGGACTGCCATGTCCTAAGATGCTATGATAAGATTTGGGTCTTTTTCTCAGCCAATCTAACTGTATAATATTACTTCTTGCATCCACTGTGTATTCCTCAGAGCTTCCTTAATTCACTATTGACCTACAGATGAACTTACCTTGGCTATGGTCCCATACTGGAGCCTTGTGCATAAAATAGGCCAAAGCTTCTGAAAGAGATGTATCGTTCCTGCTCTGTCACTGCTAGACCTCCTGGGGAAGGCCAGTCTGAGCTATAACTGGCATTATTGGTCTTTATCCAGTGACTTCCTTCTCAACATAGTCCCCCTGAGGTTCAGCAAATAATGTTAGAGATTGATGTAATGTGGACAAACACCCTAACTTCACTAAAGGTTACCAAGTACAGAAGTTGCTAAGAAGCAAATAAACTCTGACCAGGAACTGGAGGAATTGATAGAAAATTCAGAATCTTATGTAGGGAGACTCAGGGCGCCCTAAGAGATAGGGAGAAAAAAATATGGGATGAAAGATACCTAAAGTGTTAATAGCTATGTGAATAAATGAGAACCGATCACATCTCTCTAAAGAGATCCATCCCAATCCATACACATCTATAATAATAAAAGCATAATATGCTAATTAGACCAGCTGTGCTTCCAGATGACCTTCCAGATGAAGCCGGGGCTGCAAGGGAAGCCGGAGTCCTGGGTGTCAGAGGGAAGCTGGTGCTGGAAGCAGGGGGAAGGAAGGCCTACTCTTGCACGAATTTTGTGCATCCGACCTCTGTTATTTATATGTGTGCATAACACCAATACATATAATTCAGCCAGTTATGTCTCATTAGAATGTTTTAAAATATACTGATTCACTTAGTCTGATATTTAGCTCCTAAATATTATATTTGTTACATATCATTATATTTTCTCTGAGTGAACATAACATCTATTAGTATGAATATGCCTGAAAGCAGGTTATCCAGAGGGCAATATGGAATTGCTGTAGTAGTTGCCAATAAGCAAAAGATGAAAATTAAGAAAGAAAAAAAAAGGCAAAAGGGGGATCTGTGGTGGACTTCTGGGGAAGAGACTGATTCAGAAGATGAACTAAGGACCCTCATTTTTCAGCATCTTTTATTATATGTTACTCTAAATGATAACTGAATTAAAGATAACCTGGCTATGTCTAAAATGCCTTTGTATTTAAGTATACTATTGGTGTACATAAGTCTTGTTTCTAAAGTATTCTCATATCTATTACTCCTCCCCCCATAATATTTAAAATATTTTTTTAAGCAATAAAGAAATAGTGTTTATATGTCTGACTGGCTTTATCACATTGCCGTAACTGAAGACATTAGCATCCCCTTTTGACCATCTTCTTTTTGTTTCTCTTTACTTTGGCTTGTTTTTTTAGCCAATTTTTGTCATTTGTTCCCCCCCCCACTAAAAATATTACTAAATATTATAGTTAAAAGTATTAGCTATCTAATAACATTTCAAACCTTAATATGGTTCCCCTTTCAGTCCTTCAAGTTTAATTCTCATCTTTTCACATTGGCCTTATACCGTTCCTTAAACGATACAAGGCACCTGGTGCCTGACACACTTCTGTTCTTAGCTACAGGTGAATTGGAGATTTTCCCTTGACAATGAGCAATTATATCTCTCCTTCATTTCCATATGCTTCCTGGGTATAATCTTAGTGTTATAACTGCTAATATGTTATATTGTTAGGAATACTTCAGAATTCTCTTCACAGCGACTGGGGGATTTCAATCTCAAAAGCTTCAATCCTTCCCAGCTCTAGGATGAAGGAGAAGGCTGAGTGCATGTTTGCTGAAACTGCAGGGCAGTGGTTCTCAGCCTGGGCTGCTCATGGGAATCACAGGAGCTTCCAGTCCAGCCACTGGTCCAAGGTGAAGCCTGGGCACTGGGATTTTGAAAGCTTCCTTAGTGGTTTGAGTGTGCAGCCAGGTTAAGAACCACTGCACCAGGCAATAAAAGGCCAGCTATAGATTACTGCCGGCCTGTTGTAAATGTTAGGTCAGGGCATCTTGGCCAATTCCAAAGCAAAATCAAAGCAAAACACCCTCCCACCCCCGTCCCAAACACACACACACACACACACACACACACACACACACACACACAAGAGTTGTATTATTCTTGCAGTCCCATTACATTTAAATCCTGAGAACACTCTAGCTATGCCCCTAACAATCATTCCATCTCTATAGAATATGAAAACAGCCTTCATCTTTGGTTCACTTAATGATGTTATTGCAAGTCAAGTGCATAGTTTTCTTTTTTTAAGAAGAGACATCTTTTCATGATGTAGCTCATATTAATTAACTCTGTTGGTGCCTTTGCAAGGTCTGAGTCTGAACTCAATCATCTCTGGTGTTTGAATAACTGGAAAATGTTTTAATGCTATTCCTGTTGGCATTAACATCAAGGTTCCATAGCATTTCCCTTAAGAAGGCATCGCTTTAGTTACTCAACATTTCCATAGTCTATCTGCCTCCAGATTGCTCTCCTGTCTTTTTCTTTTAACCCACCTTCATTTATTTCTCACCCCCACCCTTGAGACTCATCTACAGTTAGAAAAAAAATCTGTCCTCTCTCTTTCTGTATTAAAGATGCATTGTTTTTGGTACTTTCAAACAAGGTATTTCAAAATGCCTTGAATCATGCCACTGTACAAATGTAAACTGTCATTATGTTGACATTATCTTTTCCATGTTATGGTTCATTTTTACCTTCCTCTTTCCCCACATCTTCTTGTTACTGGCAGCCTGATAATATCATTTGTAAGGTTTAACAATCTCCTTATTCCCTCCACCCTACCCCCCAAATACTTTCTACAGGGCTTATTTTCCTTCTTCAAAAGAAAATGCCACTTTAGATTTTTATTCATGAGTACTCAGCATTTCCTAAACGGAAGAGAAAATTACCTTCATTCAAACACTTAGTGACTTGGCCTAGGTGCAAACTCTATTTAAATAATATATCTTTTTAATCCCAGCTGACTGTTTTCCCTACAACACAAGTCATTGATATGATTTCTGGGCTCTGTTGCCACCATTTCTGTCTCTCTTTTTTTTCTTTCCCATCCATTTCCCCTTCCTCAGGCTTCCTTTCTTTGTTATTTATTTCTTCTATCTTCTTTCTTTTGCCTATGCACTAGGACTATTGGTGTTGCCTCAGCACATTGGCTTAAAAAACAAACAAACAAGAAAACAAAACAAAAAAAGCAACAAAAAAAAACTGTTATCCTCTTCACAGATTTGCACAGAACTTATTAAATAAAAAATTAAGACCTCAAGACTTTAGCCACAATAAGTTAAAATCAGAGTAAATATATTACTCACACTAAGGGAAAAACAATGATAGATTAGTCAATATGAATCAACAAAGAAAAATAAGAGGAAACCCATTCCTATAACTGCATTTTCTCATATTTGACACCTTAGACTGTATATATAAATATATAAGCTTATCTAGTTTAACTTTGGTATTAAGGCTTATTTTCTTATTGGGTAAGTCAAAATTCAGTTTTATATCCACAGTTCCAAGTACATAGGCAATGCTTAGTAAAAATTGCTGAAAGAATGAGGCATGTTATTCAATGGTGCTAATTGTGTCTCAAATTTAGTAAAACCCAAGGTATGTTTTATTGAATTCATTAAACATTAATGATTAGGGCAAATCTGAACCCATAGAGAAGGACAGTGTGCAGAAAGGTGAGTGAATTTATGGGAGAAAAAACTGGCTTAGATAAATGCTGACTGTACTGTGACTATAAGATGCATATACTGGAAATAATTTGTGATCAATCATTCTATTGTTATTTTTAACTATAAGCTAATGTTAATCATAAAATTACTTGCCACAACATCGTATGATTCTCCATTTCTAGATACTCTGCTGTGGCTTTGTATTATTCCTTGAACAATTAATTCCTCCAGGATATCTGATGATTTTTGTCGTTCTCGATTCTCTAGAGGTTGTGGTTTATGGATTAATCCATTGGTTGGTAAGTCTTGCAAGGGGGAAAAAAATCAAAATTTAAGCTTGAAGAGATTATCAATCAAATGCTAATAAATGCCATACAAGTCATGCTACTTAATTAAATCTTACATTCAACATTCTTAGCTAAATATCTGTTTGTTATTATTAATCTTTGAATCCTCTGAAGTTCAAATTCTTACTGTTCTAACAGAGGATATACATCAATATGATATACTGTTTACTAAGCACATCCCATATTCACATAACAAAAAGTCTTTCATGTGCTGCTATGTACAAGCTTTTTATTGTAACAACACTTGCACGTTTGGTTATAGCTACATGGGTTCGCTGCACTAATTATGAAGGTAAGCCACAGCTAAGAATGAGATGTTCTTTGGGTGACTCTTCTGAGCTGCAGTTGGTTTCTATGCTTTGTATACAAAAGATAAACAGCACGAGGTCGCCAAGAGACTTGTAGTTCTGCAACTCTGAGTTTACAATTACACCATCTGCTAAGTCTACATAAGAAAAATATGCCTTTTTGAAAAGAGTCTTAGAACTTTATCAGAGTTGGAGTCAAGTGGTATCAGCTTAATTTTTATTAGTAATTCTAAAAATGGCATTGAAACAGTTTATAGGGGAGCTTTTATAAATTGGGGGAGACAACTCTCATTATAAATCACCCAATTATAGAAATAAACAAGCAAGCATCCATTTTTACAACTTTACATTGTAAAACAAACATGTAAACGGAGTCTTTAGAGATGAGCTATCTTCTATTTTGTAACCATAGGGAAGTCTGGATAGTAACCAAGTCCATTCATCTAGTGGATGGAGTCCTTTCATGAAAATATCTAACCTGTGACTATATTAAGTACTTTCTTTGTTTTATAACATCCAAATCAAACATCAACTTCATACGAGAGCTATTATTAACTCTATTTTATAAAAAAAAAACTGATATGAGAGAGGTTAATTAACTTGCTCAAGGTGACAAAGGTAGTAAGTAAATTAACTAGGATTTAAACTCAAGTCTGTTTGACTTTATCAGTCATGTTCTTCACCACCTCACTGTACTCTTCCCAAACATGCCAAGTTTGTCACCATTTCCCTCTTTCAGGATATTTCTAAAAAGAATGTCATCGTGGACACCTGTCACTAACACAATGAAATTATCTTAAGCATTTCAATCCATTTTTTTTTTCTGAATCCACTGAAATATTTGGCTTGATATATACAGTCGTTAACCTATACAGAAATTCTTGGAATATATCAAGTCATTCTGACCAGTTTTCATTATATCTTGGGATACTGAGGAATTTTGGGGAAATATTTAAAAATAGCATTATACGTCTTTGTGATTATAAAAATAATACATCATAAAGTTTGAAAAAGAATAAAAAATATTATAAAAATGTCCATTCAGTCACCATTCAGAGATCACAATAGTTGATATGTAAAATTTAGTTTTAGAAATGCGCCATCACACATTGTGTTTCCTATGCAGTGGGACCTTTACATTAGCATTTTCTCCGGCCACGAGAAATTCTTCATGACATGAGTATAAAAAAGGGAAGTCATACAAGAAAACATGGGCGAGTGTGTTTTTGACCTTGGTGTAGGGAAAGGCTTTCTAACTGACTCAAAATCCAGATTCAATAAAAGAAAAGACTAATGAATTTTACTGCATTAAAAAATTTTGCAAGGCCCCAAAAACACAACTTACAGCAAAAGTCAAATACAGATGTCACATACATCCTGATTTGATGTACTAAGCAGGATATAATATAATTTTTGATATCCTTGCTAAAAATGCATAACCTGGACCTAATCATGAGAAAATATATAAGACAAACACAAACTGAGGATATTCTATAACATAAATTGTCTCTATCTCCATCAGGGTTATAAAGGACAAAGAAAAGCTGAGGGATTGTTCCAGATTAAAGAAGACTAAAACAACATGACAACTAGATTAAATATGTGATTCTGAATTAGCTCTTGAACCAGACACTTATAAAGGAGATTTGTAAGACAGTTGACAAATCTGAATATGGTCTGTAGATGAGATAGCAGTGCTGTGTCAATGGCAGTTTCCTGACTCAGAACCTTGTACTGGGATTTTGCAAAGAATATCCTTGTTTTTAGAAAATACTTGTTGGTATATTTAGTAATAAATTATCTTTAAGTCTGTAACTTATTCTTAGAAAAAAATATACTTGTATATGAGATGGGGAGAGAGGGAAAAAGGAATGGGGGTGGAGAGGACCATGAATATGCAAATGTGGTACAATGTTAACATGTGTGGAATTTGGATGAAAGAATTATAGGCATTCTTTGTTGTCTGCAACTTTTCTTCAATCTGAAATTATTCAAAATAACAAAGTGCTTTTTTCCCCTATGGGAAATACTTGGGAAATGTTAGTGTGAAACTTGAAATTTTTGCCCTGGTTTCTCAGCGGTTAGAGCATCTGACCACAGACCAAAGGCTCGCCAGATGGATGATTCCTGGTCAAGGGCACTACTTCTGTTGCAGGTTTAGTCCCCAGCTTCAGGTGGGACTCATGTAGAAGGTAACCAATCAATTTCTCTCTTTCCCTCCCTCCTTTCCATTCTCTAAAAATAAATAGAAAAAATATCCTTGGGTGAGGATTTAAAAAAAATTTTTAAAGAAATTTTTAACAAATATACCCAGTAGATATGAAGAGCAGGGATTCAGAAAGCAGGGGTATGTCTGTGGCGGGGTGGCAGGGTGGGTGTGGGGGAAGGGAGAGGGAGATTGGGTAGAGAAAGAATATAAAGCTTAGGGCAACAACATGAATGGAGCTGGAGAGCATTATGTTAATTGAAATAAGCCAGGCAGAGAAAGATAAATATCACATGATCTCAATCATTTATGGAATATAATGAACAACATAAACTGATGAACAAAAACAGATCCAGAGACAGAAAAACAACGATCAGAATGTCAAACCTCAAAAAGAAGGTAGGGGAAGGTGGAGTAAGAGGAAGAAATCAACCACAGGACTTGTATGTATGCATATAAGCCTAATCAATGGATACAGACAACAGGGGGGTAAGAGCATGAATGGGGAGGTCAGGGGGGTAATGGAGGAATAAGGACATATATGTAATACCTTAATCAATAAAGAAATAAAAAAGTAAAGCTTAGGGCACAGTTCCTACTCATTTTGTGGTAAGAGCTTTCTTGAGACCTAATTTTTTGCTACATTTTAGAAACACCTGCTTTGGTATTTCACGCCCTCCCCATGCTGGTCCCTTGTGGCACTGTCCTGCTCAACAGTGGTCCTCCCCATTCTGCTTCAACAGTGTAGGGCTGGCAGGCTGACTATTCGAGGCCACACCCAGGTTCCTGTTAATCTCTAGTCTGTTAATACCATAGATACTGAGCATTCATGTTGCAGTGTAGGAGGGATTCCCAACAACAGAATTTTCAGAGAGAAAAAAAAAAATCTCACCCTAGCCTTAGCCCTAACCCCTAACCCTAACCCTAACCCCAGCCTTAACCCTAACACTAACGCTAACACTAATCCTAGCCCTAAACCTCAACCTAGCCTTCCGTTTCTTCTCTCCTCTCTGCCCATCTCATATACAAGTATATTTTTTTCTGAGAATAAGTTACAGACTTAAAGATAATTTACTCCTAAATACACCAACAAGTATTTTCTAAAAACAAGGACATTCTTTGCAATGCACAGGAGGTGGGGGGGAGGGGCTAGTAGATAGAGGGGGTCCTAGTAGGTGGGGAGTGAGGAGTGGGGTTGGGAAGGGCTGCCCCTATGTTGCATCCCCTGCCTCCGACCTCCTTCTCAGAACTCATGTCTGCATAATCGAAACACAAGTTGAAGGCAAATGTAAAATTCATAATATATGTTTCTGATCATGCACGAAAATCCAAATAAAAAAGAATCTCATTTATAACCTACCTATTTTCTAATTCTAACTTGTACCTAGGGAAAAATCTATAGCAATGAAAAATGAAATGAAAGCTTTTGCCCCAAATAAAAGAGGCCTCCTTGAGGCCTGTTAAGTTCAATTTGTTTCAAAGGCTGATAAAATATAAATAAGAGCTCTCATCTCAACATCAGGGGGTAACTGAAGTAAAGTAAAAACATGCCATAAGAAAAAATATTTAGAAACAAACAGTTTCAAAGGGCACCCGAGGTCATAATTACTTCTTTATCTTTGAAAGTTTCTTTCATTGTAGATTTGCTCGTATTTTGGATGGGGAGAGACAGGGGAAACAGCTGATGCAGGTTTTATTTATTTTTTCAAATGAGAACTTACCCTTGACAAAGTGGTAGCACAGTGTAGTTTAAAAGAATTTACCCAAAGATCATGCAACTTCTATTCCTAAGGCCTATTACCAACCACCAATAAGCCTCTTAGTTAAGGCTGAGGGTCGGGGGGAGGGTCGAGGGGGAAGGAGGTGGTTTAATTACTCCCTGACTGGAAGATTCATGGTTAGCATAATGAAGATAATGAAGATTTCACATAATGAAGAGTTCTGGCTAAATTCTAATGTCTTAGAGAGGGGGACCTTGACATTTAGAGCACTCCCTGGCCCACAATGCTGTGATAAAGAAGCCACCAAACACATACTATGAAATACATTTAGAGAACAGTACATTATGGAGATTAACATGAATGGAGGCTTTTACCTAAATTTATTCTTCCGTTCCTTCCAGTAGGAGATGGGGAACTTTGTGGAATGGTTCCGGGTAAGCTTTCCAACTGGACCTGTTTTTCCAGGCCTTCGGGGCCATCCACAGTGTCCTTGTGCAGGACAGCCTCCAGCTGGGGTCTGCAGTTCTCCCCAGAATGAGCCACACCCACATCAGCCTGGAAAAAGGGGAAAAGGGAATCATTTTGTAAGAGTCAAGATTTCTTAGAAAATGGTTTATTGGAAAACAAAAACAATTGTAGCAAGACTTGATTTGTGGATGTTTAACTAACTGGTATCTGTGGTAGGCTGAACAGTACCCAGCGAGTGCCCTGCAGACGCTACCTTAAATGGCAGAAGGGACTTTGCGGATATGATTAAATTAGACTTGGGGATGGCAAGATTATCCTGGACTGTCCAAGTGGACTCAAAATGCAATCACCAGGTCCTTACAAGAGACCTGACTACGGAGAAGAAAGTGATGTGACGAGGGGAGCAGAAAACACTTTTACAAGGTGCTGCAGGCCGGGCAATGAAGATAGGAAGGGCCTTTAGGCAAGGGATGTAGGGATGCAACCCTAGATGCTGGAAGAGGCGCTAGATGCCGCAGAGCCTCTGAAAGAAACCAGCCTTGCTAACCTCCTGACTTTAGCAAGTGGAACTTATTTTGTGCTTCTGACCTCCGGCACTGTGAAAATAAAATTATATTGTTTTAAGCCACTAGGTGTATGTTAATTTGTTTTATCAGTAATAGAAAAATAATATACAGTTGACCCTTGAATAACACTGGTTTGAACTGTGTGCATCCACTTATACACAAATTTTTTTTTTCCCAATAAATATGGTCAGCCCTCTCTGTATCTGCAGGTTTCGCATTCGTGGATTCAACCGATTATGGATTGAAAACAGTATTTTCAACATTCCGCTGGGATGAACAGATTCAGAAAGCCAGCTCTATGCATTGTTCTGCATCATTTTTCAATGGACTTGAGCATCCTCAGATGTTAATATGGGGATGGGGAAATGTCCTGGAACCAAATCTCTCACGTATAACAAAGGATGACTGTAATTAAGTTTTGGGGGAATTAAAAATTATACCTGGATTTCCACTGCAGGGGCATTGATGGGCTCCCCTAACCTCCTGTGTTGTTTGAGGGTCAACAGTAATAACTAATATGAATTTATCAGGTACAAGCTGTTAGGCTGGCATTCTGAAAAATACAAAAAGTAACAAGTTCATAAGCCTCAAATGTAAAAAGTAAAGATACTGCTGTGCAAAATTTAAAACTTGGAACTAGCTTCATTGTTTTGCTGATTTAAAAAGTATTACAGCCCTGTCCAGGTGGCTCAGTAGGTTGTAGCATCCTCCTGATACACCCAGGTCATGGGTTCCATCCTTGGTCAGGGCACATACAAGAATCAATGAATGCAGAAATAAGGGAAATAACAAATGCCTCTCTTTCTCTAAAGATCAATTAATAAAATTTAAAAAATAGAAGAGTCATAAGAGTAATTGATAACATTTAATGGTAGAAAGTAATCATTTATCTGATTGCATTGTAGTACATTATGTAACTACTAGAGGCCAGGTGCATAAAAATCATGCGGGATGTGTGTGTCCCTCAAGCCAGCCTTCACATTCTCCAATTTGGGACCCTTTGAGGGATGTTTGACTGCCAGGATTGGGCCTAAATGGGCAGTCAGACATCTCTCTCACACTCCAGGACTGCTGGCTCTCAACCACTTGCCTGCCTGCCTGATTGCCCCTAACCATTTCTGCCTGCCAGCCTGATTACCCCACAATCACACCCCTAACAGCCTGATCAATGACTAATTGCTCCCCTACCAGCTCGATTGCCCCTAACTGCTCTCCCCTGCTGATCTGGTCACCCTTACTTGCCCTCCCCTACAGGCCTTGTCACCCTCAACTGTCCTCCCCTCAGGCTTGGTCACCCCCAACTGCCCTTCTCTGCCAGCCCGGTCACCTCTAACTGCCCTCCCCTGCTGGCCTGATCACCCACAACTGCCTTCCCCTGCAGGCAGGCCTTTTCCTTCCCAACTGTCCTCCACTGCCAGCCTGGTAACCCTTATTTGCCCTCCCTCGCAGGCCTGATCACCCCTAACTGCTTTCCTCTGCTGGCCTGGTTGCCCATAACTGTCCTCCTGTGCAGGTCTGATTCCCCCCACATGCCTTCTCCTGCAGGCCTGGTCCTTCCCAACAACCCTTTCCTGCAGGCCTTGTCCCCCCAACTGCCCTCCTCTACTGGCCTGGTCACCCCCTAACTGCCCTCCCCTGCAGGCCTGATCTCCCCACCAACTTCCCTTCCTTGTAGGCCTGTTCATCCCTAACTGCTCTCCCCTGCAGGCCTGGTCCCACCCAACTGCCCTCTCCTCAGACCTGGTTGCCCCCAACTGTGCCCCCCTGCAGGCCTGATCCCCCCAATTGCCATCCCTTGCAGGCCTCGTTGCCCCCAAATGTCCTCCCCTGCAGGCCTGTTTACCCCCAACTGCCCTCCTCTGCTGACCCAGTCACCTCTAACTGCCCTCCCCTGCAGGCCTGATCCCCCACAACTGCTCTCCCTTGCAAGCCTGGTCCCTCCCAACTGCCTTCCTCTGCTGGCCTGATAACCCACAACAGCCCACCCTTGCTCACTATCTTGTGGCAGCCATCTTCTGTCCATATGGGGGTGCCCATCTTGTGTGTTGGAGTGATAGTCAATTTGCATATTACCTCTTTATTATATAGGATATCATAATGTACTTAACCAAATCCTACTGAAAGAAACCTAGGCTGTTTCTAACTTATCTGTCTAATGCAGTGGTCGGCAAACTGCGGCTTGCGAGCCACATGTGGCTCATGAGCTCACTTTGCCACTCTGTTGACTAGTGAGTTTGCTGATTACTGGTCTAATGAACAGTGCTGCTATATCTGTGCATATTATCAGCCTGAAATCAGCCAACTATCCCATGAGGATAAACTCCTAGATGTGGACATGCCAGATTAAATAATATGCACATTTTATATCAATACATGTTTCCAGAGGGCCCTTTATAAACCCTGTGCTGATTTACAGTCTTAGCTTCTCCTTTTAAGGATGCCTATTTCTTCCTACCACAGTTCTACTGCTTGTAAATAGGTCAAAGCACAGTGTGAAAAAGGGCTAAATGTGACTTAGTACACCACTGATTCCCAAGTGCTGGTTGGTGTAAAGTGTTTCATAGTTCTACAGCCAAGAAAGAAAAATAAGGGAAATGCTCAATTAATTCAATTTAAATAACTGGAATTTATTTTTAGAAGCAGCATATTTTAAACACTAAATCTGTTCAGGAAACACTTCTCATATTTCCTCTAACACCGTGACCCCTCTCTCCCAGTGCTGGCTCTTCTTGCATTGCTTGGTTTGCAACTTTCCCACTTGTCATCTAATAGGAACGTTTAGATGTTATCAGCTAACCTATTCTCTCATCTAAGACACATCCTAAAGAGAGAAAGTCTCTTCATTATCAAAAGAAGAAATAGGAATACAAACATCTTCTATAGAATAGTATCTTCTGGTTATTCTTCTTTATGTCTATCATTTCACTTTAGACCCATTTCACTTTTTCTCCAGCAAGTCTTCAAAGGGACTCAGGACCCCGCCCTCCAATCCCTGCCGTCTGTAGCACAACCCTATTATACTGATACAAGTTTGTACCTATTTGGGTGTAGCTGAAGGTGTTAAAGGGGAGAATGTTTGAATTGGGTCTTAATGAATGGATTTCTAGTGAGCAAAGCGAAAAGGACACTTTAGACAGAAGAAAAATTACACACAAAGATAGGGCCGGAAACAATATTGTGTGTTCACTATAGCAGAAACAGATTGAAGTGGAAAGTGGTAGGTGCTGAAGTGCAGAAGGGAAATCTTTTGTGACAAGTAAAGGAGTTTGATTTTATTTTGAATTCAAGAGTAATCCCTTGCAGGGCAGTCATATAGGAAAGTAAAGAATGATCACTTGTGTTGTTTAGAAAGCTCACTCTTTAGTTAGTGCAATGGCAAGAATTGAAGGAAGGAAGAAACAAAACAGGGAAGCCGATACAACTATCATTAAGCAGGTGAGATTTGATTAAATACCAACTAAAACAGTGACAGTAAAAATGGGACAATAAGTGGGCCCAGAAATATTAGAAAGGTAGGTGATAGGCCTCCACAGGCTTCAGTGTGAAGGAGGGAAGTCCCTTCTGGCTCTCAATGAGGACTCTAGGAACTAAATAGAAAGCATTCCTCTTTAAAACAGGAAAAGCAAATACAAAGCAAGGACACTGGCATGAAACTTGGTGTTTCTGCAATACAAATAAGACAACATTTTTTAAACTGAAGGACATTTGTCCACTTTCTAGAAGTAGTCCAACGTTCGAAGCCCCTTAGAGGCTACGTAGGAATCACGAGGTTCTGGTGGCTCCATCACCCTCAGGCCTCACAGTTCAGTGGGGGAGTGGTTCTCCCTGACTCACAGCTCCTACCACCCTGTTTACATAACATGATCACTCCAGCTAAGCTAACATCAGCTTGTCGTATTGAGGATTAATGAGTTCTGTGGCTCAGAACTGCATGGGAAGATAGGAAAAACCAACCAACTGAACAAACAAAGTAAGCAAACAAAAGCTCTATGGATCTGAAATATGAATCGGCACCAGGAGAAAGCCTGAGGGCAGCTATGTACTTTCTCTCTCTTTGTCTGTCTTTCCTTATAGACACAGTGACTGCCATGCAGTCCCTGTAGAGTAAGGCCACTCAGGAAAAGTTGTTACAGATAACATATTATACGATATTATAGTACTAGGGGCCTGGTACACAAAATTCGTGCTCTCTCACAGTCTGGGGATCCCCAGGGATGTCTGACTGATGGCTTAGGCCCACTCCCTGCCAGGAGCAGGCCTACGCCGACTGTTGGACATCCATAGCACTGCCGCAAAGGCAGGAGAGGCTGCCGCCACCACCGCTGTGCTCGCCAGCCATGAGCCTGGCTCTGGCTGAGCAGCACTCCCCCTGTGGAAGTGCATTGACCCCACCAGAGCATGAATCTGTGCACTGGGTTTCTAGTTATATAATAATGGTCATGAAAACATGAAACAGAGTTTATTCTTGAACTAGAAGTTGTGAGAACATGAAACAGAGTTTATTCTTGTACTAGAAGCCCAATACACAAAATTTATGCAAGAGTAGGCCCTCCTCCCCCTGGCTGCTGGCACTGGCTTCCCTCTGGCATCCAGGACCCAGGCTTCCCTCACAGCCCTGGCTTCATCCAGAAGGTCGTCAGGAAGGACATCCAGTCTAATTAGCATATTATGCTTTTATTATTATTATTTATTAACTAGAGGCCTGGTGCACAAATTTGTGCAATGGTGGGGTCCCTTGGGGTGGCCTGCAGAGATAAGGCCCCACCTCGCACCCCACCTTGGCCTGCTGCTGCCCCCTCTCCTGCTCCACCATTTTGCCTGCAGGGCAATCGGTCAGTGCCTGGGAGCCAGGCAGCAGCCTCACTCCCCACTGCCACTGCTGGTTGCCATCTGTGAAGTTGTCAATTTGCATATCACTTTTATTAGATAGGATTATTGTATTATGTTCCATAGGAACAGCTCTCAATTGGATCAGCACTCACACCTGCCTTGTCCTGGTACCGCCCACTCACCTGCTCCACCATCTTGCTGCAGTCCCACTCTTGTTGGGGACTATCATGACTGGCAGCGCCTCCACTGCTGCCTGCTGTCAGTGCTGCATCACTGACGTCCACCATGTTCTGCACCACCCCCTGGTGGTCAGTGCACATAATAATGAGTGGTGGTTGAGCTCCCGGTCTCACTCCTGGTCGAATGACCACCCGAGGGGAACAATTTGCATATTAGACTTTTATTATTCAGGACTAGAGGCCCAGTGCAAGAAATTGGTGCATGGTGTGTGTGGGGGTGTCCTTCAGCCCAGCCTGCTCCCTCTACAATCTGGGACTCCTTGAGGGATGTCCAACTGCCCATTTAGGCCGATCCTACCTGGGCAGTCAGATATCCCTCTCACAATCCAGGACTGCTGATTCACAACTGCTCACCTGCCTGCTTTCCTGATTACCCCTTACTGCTTCTGCCTGCCAGCCTGATCACCCTAACCACTCCCCTGTCAGCCTGATTGATGCTTAATTGCTCCCCTGCCAGCCTATTTGCCCCTAACTGCCCTCCCCTGTGGGCCTGGTCACCCCTAACTGCCCTCCTCTGTAGGCCTGGGTCCCCCCCCTCCCAATCAACTGCCCTTCCCTGCAGGCTCAGTCACCCCCAACTTCCCTCCTCTGCTGGCCTGGTCATCCCTAACTGCCCTCCCCTGCAGGCTTGATCACCCCAACTGCCCTTCCCTGCTGGCCTGATTGCCAAATCCCCTCCCCTGCTGGCCATCTTATGTTGGCCATCTTGTGTCCACATGGGGGCAGGATCTTTGACCACATGGTGGAAGTCATCTTGTGTGTTGGAGTGATGGTCAATCTGCATATTACTCTTTTATTAGATAGGATGGAGGCCTGGTGCATGGATGGGGACTAAGCTGGTTTGTCCTGAAGGGTGTCTTGGATCAGGATGGGTGTTCCCTTGGAGTATAGGGTGGCCTGGATGAGGGACCTGTGGTGGTTTGCAGGCTGACAACGCCCCCAGGTGACCCAAGTGGAGGCCCTGGTATCTGGAATTTATTTATCTTCTGTAACTTATCTTCTGTAACTTTGTAGCCTGGAGTGGAGCCAAGCTTCTGCTTGTACAGCCATTGAAACTTTGTTGCCTTAAGTGGAGGCCTGGGTGGAACAGGATTTGCGGAAAGCTTTGCTTCCTCCATTGCTGGGGGCAACCCAAGCCTCCCTCATGCTCTCTGTGTGGCCACAGCCATCTTGGTTGGGTTAATTTGCATACTTGCTCTGATTGGCTGGTGGGCATGGCTTGTAGGTGTAGCTGAGGTATGGTCAATTTGCATATCACTTTTATTAGATAGGATTATTGTATTATTTTCCATAGGAACAGCTGTCAACCTACTTTTGCCCCACACTGTGTGATTTATTATACATAACAAAGGAAAAGGAGAGCCTATCTGATGCTTATCATTTCAGGGGCTCACAGTTCCTATGGAAATTAAAAACCATGTTGTGTTTCTTTCCTCTCTTCCCAAATAAACTACCCAAAACCAATATCTGCAGTGATAGTGCTATGGGACAGGGACCAGGCCCAAAATGGGTTTGCCGCCAGCCAGCCTATAGTGGGGTTTTTGACTTTATGTAGGAAAGATTTCAGAATATGAGTCCAGACGATTTTGAGAGGATGTTTATTAAAGTTGGGGACAGTGAAACAAGGAAGGGCTTAGGAGAGAAGCAGCAGAAGTGAGCCTAGGTGGGACTGCTTTGGCTCACTGGCAAGTCAAAGAAAAAGGGGGCCTTGGAGATAGGTTAAGAGGATTAGCCCAGGACGAGCTGCTGCTACCCTTTTGCTCCACTGGTTGCAAGTCTCATGGGGTCCCTTAGAGGTTAGGAGATGCACATTTGTGGGGGAAGAATAGGGAGAAAGGAAAGGTAGGAGGGAGAGTTGCCCTGGTTCCTTTGCTCTGAGGGTTTTAAGGTTGAGAGTTTAGGGGAGATTTTATGGGAGGATCTCAATAAAATATTCATTATCTTTATGCTGACGCTCCAACATGAGATTAATTCCTTTAACTTTATCTGTTCTTGAGTGTGGTTGGTACAAATGGCATTAATTGGATTTCTTGTTATCTCCTTCAGTAGGGTGATTTAAGCTATTTACCCTCTGGTTCTCTTAAGTGTCCTTAGTTAGGGAAGATAGGATTTTTTTTTGATTTACTAGATGATCATAAACTGTTTGATCATTTAACTATCTGTCTCAGCTTCCCTATTCCACTTGTCCTGGCTTACTAGACTGTCTCAATTCACAAGTTAATTTTGTTTTGCAGATCTATATTTTCTTGAACCTAGTGAAGCACTAAGTAACACACAGAAATTAATTTTGCCAGTTTACATTTCCCAGTGGAGATTTTGAAAAATTTAACTTGTTTAACAACAATAAACAAAATGCCCATATTGGAGCTAAAAGCAAATCTGAATATTTTCATTCTACAAGGTGTCTTTTCACAAACATATTCTGTAGACTACAAATTGGAATAGATTTAAGTGTCGCCATCCTGCATGAACTCCTAACCACTTGCCTGCCTGCCTGACTGATCGCCCCTAACTGCCTCTGCCTGCCTGCTTGATCATCCCTAATTGCCCTCCCCTCCTGGCCCGATCAACCCTAACTGTCTCTGCCTGGGCCCCCACCACCATGGCTTTGTCCAGAAGGAAGTCAGATGTTTGGTAGATGGCCGGTTGACCCAGTCTAATTAGCACATTACCCTTTTATTAGTATAGGTAGATTATATAAGATAGGATTGCTTAAATGGGGGCGGGGGAAAAGGAGCCTTTTTCAGCAAGAGGAGATGCTCTTGGCAGACAAAAATACATAATCTCTATATCTGGACTAATAGCCAGCTATATGCACTATTCTGCCAAACTGGTCATTAAAAAATTGAATCACACCAAAACCAGTTTGGCTCAGTGGATAGAGCAGCCTGTGGACTGAAGAGTCCCAGGTTCAATTCCAGTTAGGGCATTTACCTTGGTTGCGGGCACATCCCCAGTAGGGAGCATGCAGGAAGCAGCTGATCGATGTTCCTCTCTCATTGATGTATCTAACTATCCCTCTCCTGTCCTCTATGTAAAAAGTCAATAAAATATATTTAAAAAATCAAAAAAAAAATTGAATCACTTTCTTACACCTTACACCAAACAGCAGTTGCCCTTAAAACCCCTCCTTAGCCCCACCTTAGGTTCTGCCTTCACAGTTCACCCAGATTTGGTTCTGATTGGTCAGTTTCTATGCCAGTCAGCATCTCTGGGCCTATCTCCAGGCCTCATCATAGAAGTGGGGCTGATCAGCAGCTGCTCCAGACTGCTAGTGAGCATCTGCACTGCTGACCTCTGGGGGAGAGAGAGAGGCTTGGCTGCTATCGAGGCTGGGAGAGAGAAGCAGGGTATGGTCACCCTGATTCTCTCTGGGCCTTGCCAACAGCTGATGCCACTGTTGATCAGCTCTGCCTCTCTCTCTCTCTCCTGAGTGGTTAGCAGTTCAGCCTGCTGCCTGCTGCACGCACAGTCTGTGTTTGGTCAAGCCTCCGGTTGTTGTGGATGTTACCACCCTGTCTCTTTATATATATGTATATATATTTTTATATATTTATATTTATTTATTTATTTATTTATTTATTTATTTATTTATTTATAGATAATCTGCCTTCAAGCTCCGTTAGTGGCCAAAACTTAAACTATAGAAGATATAACACAATCTTCAGCATAAAATAACACATTAAAATAACACATTTCAGCCTTCAGGTTCCAGAGGGGAAATTTAAGTTTTTTTTCTTTTGTACACTAAAAATGCCTTTTTAAATATCTCATTATGTGCAACAGATTCTGGAAATTTTAACCCGATTTCATAATTTAGACTTGGGAATAGACATAGTTCAAAGACCAGAGATATGTACAAACTAGTTAGATCTAGGCCTCTCGGGGATATGTGAAGACAGTTTTCCAGTTCTGTCTGCATGCAGAGTTTATTTAAGCATCTGTCTGTGCTGATCCTGGGGGAGGATTGAAAGGCGGTGGGAGGTTTCATTTTCTCTCAGAGATGAAGTTGTAGCAGAAGCACAGACTCAGTGTGTTTCTACATTTTTATAACAGTTTTATTTTATACTTCATTGTCTCGATCAATTTTAGACAAAACTGAAAAGCTAGGAAATCAAAGCTAACAGCTATGTATAAGAATGATCAGTGTTCCCCCCAAAAAGCATTGATTTTAACTATAGGCAGGATTTTGTTTTCTTTGGTCTGCAAGTACTACATGTGTTATAAAGTTTTGGAGAAACAACTTTTTCAAACAACTTTTTCAAACAACTTGGAGGGAGTCATTTGTCAAGGTTAAACCTTCTAAAATCAAATTACTGGCAGATACATTTTATAAATATATTTGTTCACAGACATATAGAGTTTGTTCTTCAACATTTATTTTGTTCTACTTTAATTCTAGTGAATGAAATAACAAATAGGAACTCTCAAAAAAGTCAGAAACATGCTCTTGTAAAAATTGTACTTTAAGAAGTACTGAAGTATTAAGTCCTTCTAACTGACAAACAACAAGAACTTTCTTGCCAAATATAGAAGATTTTCCCAATGAGGAAAAGTTTCCCATCATTCTTTATTATGCATTATTTTAGTGCAGCGACTTCTCACCACTTAGACTAAGGTAAAGTGAAGAGAACGTCTGCAGGCAGGTCTCAAGAAGTTTGATTCAGAAAATTTTAAAGTCATGCCACCAAGAAACATAAATATTTCATGTAAGCAAACATATTCATCTAATTTTAAAGACATTGCCCAACTAGTGAACTCTCAACCCTATGAATTTATGAAACAATATGATTCTGTTAGCTAATGTTTAATTAATAATCACATGTTTCCCAGATTCTAAATCCAAAGTCAAGTACTCAGAGTGGGGAAAGAGAGGCATATACATCAATTGACTCTGGATCTACTTTCAAGTTATTTTAATATTAGATTTCCTCCTTGTACTCATTCAAGAAACAGTTGTCAGTGCTGGGTCTGCATCAAGCACTGTAGTGAAAGATAAAACACAGTTCCTGGCCTCAAGCAGGTGATCGTTCAGGGTGGGAAGCAAACATGGAAACATATCCAATAAAGATATTTTGAAACGTGACAGAAGAAGGTATAAGGTCAACTCTGTCAGCATAGTAACAGGGGAAATGGAGAAGAATGTTCCTGAGTCATCTTGAAAGATGGGTACATATTTGCATGTGGACCACAAAAAGGGAGAAGGAAAACTCTGAATGGAGAGAAAATAGTGGGTGCAAAGGCCTAGAGACTGAAACAGAATGGATCTGGGGACAGTGAGTAGTAAGGTGTGATTAGAATGAATGTGGAGAGTTTGACATAGCTTGAGGATGGCTAGGAAGGTATGCTAAGGATTCAGGATTTGATCTTACATAAATAAACCCTATCTAATGTGACCTTCACATTAGCATATTCCCTCTTTTTTTAAAAAAATATATTATTTTATTGATTTTTTACATAGAGGAAGGGAGAGGGATAGAGAGTTAGAAACATCGATGATGAGAGAGACATCAATAAGCCGCCTCCTGCATGCTCCCTACTGGGGATGTGCCTGCAACCAAGATACATCCCCTTGACTGGAATTGAACCTGGGACCTTTCAGTCCACAGGCCGACACTCTATCCATTGAGCCAAACCGGTTTATTTGATAGGGCCACAAAGATGGCAGAGTCCACAGCCAATAAGGAGGTAAAATGCTAATTGACTGCCCCACCCTCAAAGATGGTGGCACCCACAGACAATAAGGAGGAAATAAGGTAATTTCCCTGCTTTCAAAGATGGTGGCACCCAGTCCCCTCAGCCCCGCTGGGGTGGCAGGTGCATTACAAGGCTGGGCCTGCCCCCAGGCAGGCCCTGCCACTCCACCTGCCTGCTTCTGGAATCCCCCAACCTCCTCAATCCCCAGCCACCTAGGGCTGGCCCAAGATGCAGGCAAGCCTGAGATGGCAGCTTCCCAGCCACCCAGGACCACCCAAGACTCAGGTAACCAAGGCTGGCTGAGGTTTGTGCTGCCAGCAGTGGCAGCAGCAGAGGTGTGATGGGGTGTCACCATCCCCTGATCACTGGGTTGCCTCCGTCCCCAACTATGAGAGGGGGCAGGCTGGGCTGAGGGACTCCCTCTCCAGTGCATGAATTTCCATGCACTGGGCCTCTAGTATAATAATAATAATAATAATAATAATAATAATGATTGCAATAACTAATATTAAGCAGTTTTTCTGTACCAGGCATTGGTATCTGCACTTTACATGAATTGAATTAATTTAATCTCACAACAACTCTATAAAATCATTACTATTAATTATTCTCTTATTATAAATAAGGAAACTGAGGCAGGGGGAGGTTAAATACTTGATCAAAGTCACACAACAAGTATGAATCCAGAAGTCCAACCTAGGTAGTTACATTCTTGATCACTGGTTTGTGTGCCTACTTAATCGCTGGTAATTTCTTTTCAGCAGAGGACGATATTATCAGATTTTATTTCGGAACGATCAATCTCAAGGTCATGTAGAAGACTGAAGATGGAGGGCAGGTGGGGAAGGTTAGTGGAAAAAGAATATAGATAGACCAATTTGGAGATTGTTCAAAGATCCAAATAAGAGGCAATGACTACCTCAGCCAAGAAATTCTTGAAGAAACCCCAAAAACCCTATCAGGTCTTGAGGAGGCTTGACCAAGAACTTTGACACTCAAGAGAACTTGCCTTCTAATGCCCTCCAGCTCTATACAAAATATATATTCAATTAAAAACCATATAATGGAACAAATGACAATGGCCAGAAAAGAAACATACATACTGAACATTTCTTCTATTGAAGTCTTATATGTAATTATGCCAGAAAAATTATGATTACATAGAATTTTGTACAAGAAAGGAAAAACAAAAAAGGATTAATACTTTAAATTACTTTAATATATTTTTTGAAAAAAGAGAAAGAAGTATTCCCTTATGTAGAAATAGAGTTCAAAGCAATACTGAGTAACAACAAAGATGAGCAAATTGTTCTCATGAAGCCCAAGGATCTAAGAGAGAGAAGAAGCTTAAACAAACATTTGTTTGGGCTCAGTTCTGGAGGATAAGTAGAACTCATCAGGTAGCCGGGAATGGGGCCAAGGAAGGGCACTCCAGGAAGGAGGAATGGCATAGGGAAAGACATGCATGGTGATGAATGAGGCTGGAAGGAAGAGCTCTGCAAGTTCTTGGCTTGAATCAACCTTAAAGGGGTGGGATGGGGAAGTCCATGAGTAAGAAGGATTGGAAAGGAGAGGATGACATTGGAGGGATTAGTGGGACCAAATGCCAACGGTTTTGCATGCTCCAGAAAGTTTTTTTCTTAGGAAGATAGATGGCTATGTGGGAGGTAGACCAGCTAGGGTGGTGACAGGAGAGGCAGGAAGACCCAGGAAGAGGTAATTGGGCCCTAAATGCAGCAGCCTGTGGTAGATGGGGTGGAAAGCAGATAAGACTCAGCCTTCACTATACCCTGGTTTGTTTTTTACTCCAATAGCCCAGTAGATGTGCCTCACACACAGTAGGTGCTGTAACTCGCACTGAATCGTGTCTTACATAGTGTCCATGGATTAGCAAGTGTGTGCTCTTTAACCTGTAGTTCCAAATATGCCCTTTAGGAAAGGTGACAGTATGGGCTTAAATCAGACTGGGCAAATTTATTATTAGTGCCCCCTTTCGCTCGTAAAAATATCCTGCTTTTGATGATAAATTATATGCTAACATTATCTTTGGGTATCCCCTCTCTAAGGGACCCTTGTGGGTTTCTAGTTTGTGGAATCTTAATGGTGGTGAGGATGGGAAGAAATTATGGACCTCATTTCTGTCTGGACCAACTCATCCCTCCATTCCACACCCTGGAAAAATTCCCCTGCCTGTTTCCAAAAAAAAATTAAAGGGGATTCGACCTCGAGGGAGAGTGGAAAGAGTTTTAGAATGAGACTCTAGAATACTAGATTCTGTCTCCAACTCTGCCCCCAAACAAGCGGTGCAGCCTTGGGCAAGTTGTTCACCGCTCTGGGCCTCAGGGTCCTCAGGAGGCAAGCGAGATCTCTTCCAGCGCTAAGTAATTCCCACTTTCTGGAAACTAGCAAACTAGGCAGCTCTAGGCACTCTCACCTGCGCCAGAGAATCACCTTCAACTCCAGCAACGTACCACACATCCCCCTTTTCCTGTTTCTGCCCTGGGGTGTGATCGCCTTCATTAGCTCTAGAAACACAAAACTCTCTCAAAGTTGGTCCTATAGCAGCAGGAATCCCGATTAAGACCTCAGTTAAACATTGGCCGAATACAGTTGGTCCCAACCCGCCCATCCTACCGCGCATTCCCTGTGAGCCCCCGCAGGCCCTGCTCCAGCCCACTTCAGCTCCCCGCGGCGTGGCAAAGCTTTATGCCGATTTTGTTTTTGTTTTTCCTGTTTTACCTTGAATCCCTCTTCCCAGCCCTTCCTCGGCGATGGGACAAAGCTCGGTTCCTCAGCAGGCTGGGAAGGTCCACAGCCCATGCTGCGCGCCGCGCGCTCCTCTGGCGGGGGCCCCTCGTGAGCCCCCGCGCGCTCCGGGCCGGGCCGTGTTCCTGCGCCCCAGTTCCTGGCAACCCTCGCCCCACACTTGGGTCCCTGCTCCCAGCGCCTCCGCCTCTTCCACCTTCAGCATTTAAAGACTCGGCAGGAGGCGCTGGGTATCTGAGCAGTTGCCGGGAACTGTTGCCACAATAAACCGAATCACCTGAACCTGGGAACTGGGCGGCGATGGGACTTCTGTAACTGAAATAATTGGAAGATAACTGGGCTGCAAATCGCGGCCCTCTCCAAAGCGAACTGAGGGAAGGGCCGGCTCCTGGCCGAGTTAGTGTTTAAAGTACTGTAGCCATAAGCATCCCGCGTGGACTTCATGTTTCCCCTCTAAGGTAACCTGAGCATACGCCCCCACCTCCGGTGCTTAGACCACGCCCTCGAGTTGTTGGCTCTGTGCTTCAGACTGTGGGGACTGTGCAGAGAGACGATTGTGAGGAAGGCGACACTGGAGTCTGATTGGAAGCAGCTCTTGAGGACCCGCAAAGGCGGCTTGGATAGCACCAAAGGGCAGTATCACAGGGTAGCCACGGGGCAGGTCGGTCACGCTAACAGAGATCCAGATATTTAGGATCACAAACAGCTCAGCAGCCGAGAAATGGGCCATGCAAATCATTTTCATGGAAAAAGTACTTCATGGGCTGTTAGAAAATAGCACGGATATGCCTATTTCTCTCAGAGAATTAAATTAAAACGGTGTAATGCATCAAAAAGGCAGACTAGCCGAAACCTGTTTGACTTAGTGGATGGAGTGTAGGCCTGCGGACTGAGGCGTCCTGGGTTCGGTATCAGTCAAGGCCATGTACCTTGGTTGCAGGCACATTCCCAGTAGGGAGTGTGCAGGAGGCAGCTGATTGATGCTTCTCTCTCATCGATGTTTCTAACTCTCTCTCTCCCTTCCTCTCTGTAAAAAGTCAATAAAACATATTTAAAAAAAAAAAAAGGCAGACCAGGCACACTGCTCAAATAAGCAACAAGTTGTTCCTTCCTGGATTCTTTTTCCTTTTTATTCTATTTTCAAAAATTAAAATTAAAAAAGGGAGCTAAAAAGGATTTTACAGATCATGGACCAAACCCTTATTTGACAGGCTGCATACTTAAGCTCAGCAAGACTGAGTGACTTAGATTCATGTGTATGTGTGTGTGTGTGTGTGTGTATGTGTGTGTGTGTGTGTGTGTTGGGGGGAGTCAGGGGGAGCTAGTTAATGAGGGATCTGGGATGAGGAACCTGGTGGCCTGACTCAGACCCTCTAGGCATACACCTAGGAAAATACTAGCAAGGATTCTTGGAAATGGAATACTGTTGGATCCTTTCAAGGAAATTGATGGTCAACTCTGTTATAAGAAGCTGATTGTTTACTTTATAGCATTTAAACTCATTTCACTCTTTCTCCTTATTACTTGGATGATGTTGTCTGTCAACTTTTGTTTCTAAAATTGAAGACAAGGAAAGATAAAATCCAAATCAAAGTATTATATTTATTAAGCAATAAGCATTACAAAATTGTGACTCAAGAGTGGAAACAGATAATGTCGGAGGAATCCAAGATGGCGGCATAGGTAAACGCCTACACTGCTGCCTCGCACAACAATTTCAAAACTACAACTAAAAGACAGAACGGACATCATCCAGAGCCACAGGCAAGCTGGCGGAGTGTAAGTTCTACAGCTAGAAGGAAAGAGAGGGGCTCACGGAGACCCAGAGGAACTGCAAAAAGCCGAGATACTGAGACGCTCGCGCTGAGAGAGTGGGTGCCAGAGTACCTGGCTGGCTTTCTCTGTCGGGAGGGAAACGGAGACTCCCAACGGCATTGAACCCCTTATTTTACAACACTAAACCCCAGATCCAACGAAACTCATACGGGGGGAGTTTGGACTGTGAAAAGGAAGAGGTGCACGGAAATTTAGGGAGGTCGCAGAAGATCAGGTCTGGACTTGCGCACAGGACAGATTGCTGATTGTGCCACTGGCTTTCGCGAGTGGGCGGGAGACAGACCCTCCCAACTGTGCCACTTCTGAGTCCACTGGGCCCCTGTTTCGGGCGAAACCCTGGGGACCTAGACTCGTGTGGTCCTAGTGCTCAGGGGAGCTGGAAAGGCAGCGGTTAGAGGCACTGCGGGTGCGCACCCACAGAAGGACTGCTCCAGGGATTACCCAGTCACGTGAAACTCAGGGGCCGTGGAGGGCGGGGCCGACTGGAAGGCAAGGCGGTCCCTTAAGCCCTGAGACTCCACCCCTCCCAAGCTCAACAGAGGCTTCTTCGGTTTTGCATCTGGTATCACAAGGCTGAATCCAACACAGAAGTTTCCCCGGCATAGTGAAAATGCCAAAACAAGGGAAGGGATCACAAACAAAAGAAATGGAGAAAAAAAAAACGACTGGATATAGAGTTCAAAACCACGCTTGTAAGGTTTTTCAAGAATATGCTAAATTTATCGAATAGAAAAATTCGATAAATTTAGTGAGACCCAAGAGGAGATGAAAAAGGACCAACTAGCGATACAAAAGAGCCAACTAGAGATGGAAAAGGTCCTACTAAAGATGATAAAGAACCAAACAGAAATTAAACATACACTGACTGAAATAAAAAATATTACACAGAGTCCTAACAGCAGACTAGAGAAAGGCAAGAATCAAGTAAAAAATTTGAAATATAAAGAAGCAGACAACATTCAACTGGAAAAGCAAGAAGAGAAAAGAATCCAAAAATGTGAACATAATGTAAGGAGACTCTGGGACAGCTTTCAGCATACCAACATCAGAATTGTGGGGGTGCCGGAAGAAGAGAGAGAGCAAGATACTGAAAACCTGTTTAAAGAAATAATGACTGAAAACTTCCCACATCTGGTAAAAGAAATAGACTTACAAGTCCAGGAAGCACACAGAACCCCAAAGAAAAGGAATCCAAAGAGGACTACACCAAGACACATCATAATTAAAATGCCAAGAGCAAAAGAGAAAGAGAGAATATTAAAAGCAGCAAGAGAAAAACAGTTCATTACCTACAAGGGAGCACCCATACAACTGTCAGCTGATTTCTCAACAGAAACGATGCAGGCCAGACGGGATTGGCAAGAAATATTCAACGTGATGAATAGCAAGAACCTACAACCAAGAATAATCTATCCAGCAAAGCTAACATTCAGAATTGAAGGGCAGATAAAGAGCTTCACAGATAAGAAAAAGCTAAAGGAGTTCATCAACTCCAAACCAGTATTATACAAAATGCTGAAAGGTACTCTTTTAGAAGAGGAAGAAGAAAAAGGTAAAAGCCAAAAAATTATGAACAACAAATACATATCTATCAACAAGTGAATCTAAAAATTAAGTGAATTAAAAATTGGATCAACAGAATAAACTGGTGAATATAATAGAATCAGGAGCACAGAAAGGGAGTGGACTGATAATTCTCAGGGGGGAAGGGGTGAGGGGTGTACAGGGAGAGACTGGACAAAAATCATACACCTATGGATGAGATCAATGGGAGGGAGCTAAGGGCAGAGGGAGGGGTGGGAGCTGGGTGGAGGGGTGCTATGGAGGGGAAAAAAGAGAAACAAATGTAATAATCTGAATAATAAAGATTTAATTAAAAAAAAGAGTGGAAACAAGGCTAAATGGTATTTGGGGAACATCTCTGAAAATCAAAACAAAACTCATGGTATAAGTCACATGAAATGCTCTAATTGGAATCTGGAAAATTGTCAACTAGAATAATCCAGCACAGGGAACACCTGTAAAATGTTCTTGAGAAAGTTTAATTGAAGTTTGTTAGGGTGAACTATATGCGTGAAATACTGCAGACAACGTTTTCCCCTCCCTTTTAAGGCAATCTGTAAACAGAGGTTTGCTGGGACATCCATGTGTATAAAGGGATGGTACCAAATATATTGTACAGCATCCTACGACTATAGTCCCAAGTTGTGAAAATACCTTTTGCTGGGGATGGGTTAGAGCCTGCTCATGCTGTCTCATGAAAGCTGATTGTCAGGAATATTTGGACCTACTCATTAAACACAACCATCATTAAAATTTAAGTTATATAAACTTACAATTAAATTAGTTCTAGTAAAAACAAAGGTAACCAGTACAACTCATTAGTTGCTAATCATTTTATTGCAGTTTACTACTATTATGTTCCTGAGTTTATTTACGTCGTCTGTTGTACCTGTATAGTGCAGGTGTCATATAATGGTGGGCTGGGGCGTGTCTCTTCCCAAGTCCTTGTTCAGCGATATCACACTGGTAGTTTGAAATCAACCAAGGTGGGAATACTGGTGTCTGCACTATAAAAGTCAGGGCTTTTCCCCTGTCTTCCCCAAGCTGCTAATTAAACATCTACCAACTCACACTACCTTTTCCCCCTGTATTCCAGAATGCCAAGGAATGACTGCTCTGTTCACCTTCTCCTATGCTTATCTCTCTCTGCAGGAAAGAGGCATTGGTGATCCCAGCCCTCCACAGGGGACAAGTGTGTATCATGCCATCTCCCGTCACCCTAGAACTGGGCACTATACCAGGGCTTGGTGCTTTGGATACTGAACTAGCATGCCCTGGTCCTAGATAACCTGTCCACTCTGAATACTGCTAGGGGGAAAAGTGCTTAGATTCTCCCAAAGCAGAACCACTAGTTGCTCATTTTAAAGTTTGACTCTGATTCTTGTTTTTTCTCTGCAATTCTGAACCATCTTGAGAAGGTTAATTCACTGCTTCCCTCCAGGATGTTTATTTAAGCCTGAGGTTTGTCTTGAGCATTTTTCTCTGGAATGATAAAGATGTTATAAAGAAAGATGCTTCTCAAACTCTAATGTACACACCCTGGGATCTTGTTAAAATGCAGATTCTGAATGGTTTAGCTAGGGAGTGTGTGTGAAAATACCACATTTCTAAGAAGCTGCCATCACTGTTAGTACAGACTCACACTTGAAGTAGGAAGATTATAGAACACATGTGAACATTAGAGTATTACTTCAATGACGGAAAGCAAAGGGGGAATATGGGAGGAAGAATAAAAAAGCAAGGAGGAAAATTATGGGGGAGAGTTAAAATAAAGTCTATTGCCTTGCCTATGTGACCCAGTGGTTGAACATCAACCTATGAACCAGGAGGTCACTGTTTGATTTCCTGTCAAGGCACATGCCTGGGTTACAGGCTGGATTCCCATCAGGGGGCAGACCATCAGTGATTCTCTCATCATTGATGTTTCTATTTTTCTCTCACTCTCCCTTCCTCTCTGAAGTAAATAAAAAAGACATTTAAAAAAAGTAAAATAAAGTTGATTAGGCAATCAAGTATAGAAGAGACACTAACTTCATTTTATCAAGGTATTCTTAGTCTAGGAACACCTTAATGCATCAAATTACAACTAGGAATGTAATAAACCTGAGTGTCACACCAGTTCCTGTCCCTCTACCTTTGTGAATTAGTGAGTCAGGGTGAAGAATAAGAATAAGAATAAACCTTTCTTGGCATCACCCAAGCTCTGAAATCACTTCCCCCTCTTCTGTCTGATCTGAGAGAGAGTTGCCTTTCTGAAGTTAGCTAATAAACCACAAAGCAGAGAAGTTTCCCTGTAGGCATTGGTGTATACATGCAGGGTCAGTGCGACACCAATGAAGGGTTTTAAACATCACATTGAAGCCTTTCACTTCAGACCCTGATCTTTTCTAGTAAATGGGGAATCACATAAAGAAATCAGTTCTGAGCCCAATTCATTGATTTTACTAGCATTTTTCCAATAGAAATATTATATGCTGACCTTTATTCTCAAACTTATCTCAACTGACTAATTATTATAGTAACAGCTGACATTTTCAATGCTCGCTAACGTTTAGATAAAAGAGGGAAGCTGATGGCTGTGTTGGTATTCTTCCTCATCAAGAATGAAGAATACCTCCCCACTCCAGTCCCCTGGCCAAACTTTGCTCCCTGCCTGTCTTTCTCTGACACATAAGTTAAGAATGGATTTTATATTTTTTTAATGGTTAGAAAAACAAGAAAAAGTAAGAACATTATCAGTGATTCATGAAAATGATATGAAATTCAAATGTCAGTGTCCACAAATAAAGTTTTATTGGAACACAGACATTCGTTTGTTTTACACTTTACCTATGGCTGCTTTTGTGCTACAGGAGCAGAGCTGAGTAGCTGAGACAGAGACCAGATGGCCCACAGAGCCAAAAATATTTATTATGTAGCCTTTTATGAAAAATGTTTGCTGATCTCTGATTTAAGATGACAGAGAAAGTAATTCCCACAAAGGTATTAGGAGTAGGCAGAGTCCTAATGGGCTGAAAGAGCTTGTAAGACTTCCAGACGGGCAAGAAAACCTCCGAGGGAACAGCTGCCACCCAGGGGAATGTCTCTCATTAGCAAACTAAACTCCAGGTCTGTAAGGCATTTTAAGCAGCTTCATTCAGCTGCTAAGACCCTCTCAGGCGTTGCTTGGTCCACCCTGTTCACAGAAGGGCTGCTGAGTGGGACAAAACGTCTCTGTGTTGCTCTGCTGCTTTGCAACCCGAGTAGCGGTGCAGAGAGCTTCGTAGCTCCTGGACAAAGAAAAGATAGAGCCAATGGTAAGAAATGGGTGGCATTTCAAGAGCCATCTTCCATTTAAAGACCACGTTTAAAAACCCCATTTGTTCTGGTTCCTCCTGTTCCTTTGTCAGACACTTCAACCCAAACATTGTATTTCTGGAAAGCAGTCCTCTGCTGCGTGCACACACACTGAGTGGCTCAGACGTGAGGAGCCTCCGAAGTTTTTATTCCCGGAATCCACTAGGGCAGGAGCACTTAGAAAGTTCAGGAATCTGTCTACAAACCATTGTGTGCTACAGAAAACTCTTATTATAAAGGAAAACTATACCAGGATATTGTCATTAAGCACACACACACACACACACAACAACAACAACAACAACACATTTGCATAATCAAGATTTTTGCAATCCATGTGCGAATGTTTGCAATAGCATCAGCAATGAATTAATGGAGTTGCCTCAAAATGTAGCCTTTCAAGTACTACCCTTCCAGGGACTTGATATGACAGATTTTTGCAGAGAACAACCAGAAATAAATAAATAAGCCCACAAACAGAGGAACAATTGTTTGCCAAACTTTGGCATGAAGCCAGCAATCTCAATGTTTGCTCATTCAACACAAACTGGGTAAATACAGAAAGAAAATGCCAACCTTGGGGGAAATAGCTCAGAGTGGCAGCTTAACAGTAAATTCAGCCATAATAATCTCATAGAATTATAAGACTCCCATTTACATCTATCCTTAAGAACCTGTTCTGAAACCTGCTTAGATATTATATGGGTCTAATTCTGCGCGGAGTGCTTAATGGGAATGTGTAAAAGGAGAAACAATACTTGCCGAATGGCAGTTGTAAAGGCGAGCTTGATTTTTAGAAAGCTGTAACAACTCTTAAGGTTACACATGGCAATTTTCACACACTGATATTTTCGCAGTTAAAGAAAAGTAATATTTAAATGATTTTCACTGCTTCCAGTTTTGGCAGTACGTGGGCACAAAGCTCTGAGACTTTTCAAATTAGTGGTGTGATTTTTCCGTGCTGGCCTTGAACATATTGTTGGACGCTGCAGGGGAGTTTGGCTGCTTGTAGGACTGAAAGACAAGGGGAAGAACAAAGCTCTCTAAGAGCCTTGCCTTTTTTCTCTGTTGGAATGTGGTAGAAAAAAGGCTGAGCCAGCTGGCTGGACTCCTATTCCAGCCTTGCTCTCAGCCCTCCTTCCCTCTGTCTTCAACTAGTGGAGCAGCCCCTCACGCTTCTAATGATGGGAGATGCTGAGTGCTCAGCAGCCTCTGGAGCATTGGTTCTTAGAGGGAGGGATTGTAGCTTCTGTTTCAGAATAATTCTCTGCTGTTTGTCATAAGTGCTGGTTCCCAGAAATGTGAACAAACTTATTGGATCAGAATCCTTGAGACTGGTGCCCCAGAGTCTTTATTTCCAAGAGTTGTCTCAAGTTATTCACATGCACAGGAATGCTGGAGGAGCTGCAGGGCAGAGAGCACCAGGGTGTCAGAGGGAAACTGGCCTCAGTTCACCTTTGACCTGGGCAATTATTTCACCTTCCTAAGTCTCAGTTAATTCATCTTTAAAACAAGACACAGCTACAACTTAAAGTAATACAAAATAACATCGACTATAAAACTTATAAATACTTTTGGTAAAAAAAATAAAATAGGGCATAGCAATATTACCAGCTATTTTATAGTACCTAGAGTTAGTGGGAGAGTTAAATATTTTTTAAAAAGGCATAGAAAGTGCTTCACTTACTGTAATTATGTAATACATGGCAGTTAAGATGATTTTAATGATATTTTGACATTTAGAGTCAACATATATTTTTATTGCAGATACAATTTTGAAATCTGACTTAAAGTCCATAACCATATCAAATTAATAGTACTGAGAGGAAAAAAAACAACAACAATATTTGTTGAATAATCTGACCTTTGAACAAGATTTACAGTTAAAATTTTTTTTTAAGCCATGAATTTGATTACATCTCTATTCTGTACCAACATAGGTCAACTGCCCTCTAGCCTGATGTATCAGGCCTCACAACTCTAGGAAACTAAAAAAAAAAAAAAGTGCAAGTATCATATACCACCAACCAGACTCAGGCATTGCATTTCATGGGGGCACTGCTCTTTCTTCTGGAGCACGGAACACAGGTGAGGACATGGCCCCATGATTCCTTGCCCCACCCTCCTTTCCTTAATCTTCTCTTTCATTTATAGCAGCTACAGCTAGCTGTTCTTTTTCAAAACAAGCTGCATTAAGGTCTGCTATCAGAATTACTTGGAAGGAAAGTATAGCTCTCCTCTCCTAGAAAGTCCATTGAGTCTTGCCATGAGAATCATCACAGGTTGCCACTTATTTCTCTCTGTGTGCAGACTGATACTCAAGTACAGGTACTGTTGTTGGATATCGGGGATGAGTGAGGTAGAGTAGAGGGCGGGGGGAAATAGAGAGAGAGAGAGAGAGAGAGAGAGAGAGAGAGAGAGAGAGAGAAAGAGAATAATGGGGAAGGGTGGGAAAACTTTTCCATCCTTACATAAGCCAGGCCCAGACTCCACTGGGAAAGAGGAATTCAATTCTTCACCTTCTCTCTGCATCCACACACTAGAGGGCACTGGTGTAATTGCCTGCAAAAATGGCCCAATTTCATTTCCTCAAACATGGACTGGGCACCTACTCAGTGTCAGGTGCTCTGTTGGGCCCATGCTCATGTTGGGCTCTGCTTCAGATTCACTTTTCAGCTGTGTGAAGGGGAATGGAACTCTCAGAATGACACTGATTAAAATAGTAAAGGAGTCAGTCAGACATTGTGGATGTAGAAAGAGAAAATGTCTTTCATTCTTCAAAAGAGAAATAGGTGGAACTCTTACCTTTTGTGAGAGCATGGATGAACCTGGTCATTATTATCCCCAGTGAAATAAGCCACTTAGGGAAATACAAATACTATATGATCTCATTTATATGTGGAATCTGATAAACAAAATAAACTGATGAACAAAATAGAAACAAAGGCATGGATATTTGTAACAGACTGACAGATGTCAGAGGGGAGAGGGTACATGGTGAAGAGATTAGCCAAAGAACATATATGCATGACCCATAGACTCAAACAAAAGTGTGGTGATGGCCAGAGGGAAGGAAAGATGGGTGGAGGTGGGCAAAGGGGACGGGAAATGGGGACATCTTGCAAGTGTCAACAATAAAAATAAAGGAAAAAGAATAAAACATTACAAAAGAAGGAGGAGGAGGAGGAAGAAGAGGAGGAGGAGGTAGAGGGGGAGTGGGGGAGGAGGAGGGGAAATAGGTCTGTATTAGAGATCCCAGTTCAGAAGGGGAATGTGCTAATATAAAACATCAGCTCAGTTCGGATTTACGAAACACATGTATTAGCATGTGTGGGTGTGCAGGTAGAGCTTAGAGGCCAGTGTGACCATACAGGGGATAGAGAATGCAGGGATGATGTCAGAGAAGTAGCTAATGTTGACATCATTGCTGTTAGGACTAGGTGGGACCCCAAGAGAAGTAGCAGCATCTAGTTCTTGTTTTTTTGTTGTTGTTGATAATTCTCACCCGAAGATATTTATCCATTGATGTTTTGGAGAGAATGGAAGGGAGGAAGGGACACACACACACACACACACACACACACACGCACAGAGAGAGAGAGAGAGAGAGAGAGAGAGAGAGAGAGAGAGAGGGAGAGAGAGAGAGAAACGTTGTGAGAGAGACACAATTGATTGCCTCATGCACACACCCTGATCAGGACCAGGAATCAAACCTGTAATCCAGGTATATGCCCTTGACCATTCAGTGTGCTGGCCAATGCTCTAATCACTGAGAAGACCAGCCAGGGCTAGTTCTTGTTTTTGATGAGGTCATGTGTCATTATATACATCATTATATTCATAGGAGTTGACTGAGGATCAGAAAGGGGATAATGCATCAAGCTATGGACCTAGGATGCGGTTGCACCTAAAGGTCCCAATTCCACCTTGCCCACAAGGATCCTGCTATTTCCTATTTCCTTAGTAGAGTTTCTCTAGAACTCGGCAGAGAGTAATAATGTATTTCATGAAAAAATCCCCCCCCCACCACCAAATTTCTTTTATTTCAAAAACAGGTGGTGTTAGCGTGATGGGGAACGTGGATGTTGCTCAGACAGTGATGTGCTCCAGGGAGGACTGCAATGGTAACATTCTTCTCCCAACAGGTTTCACAGCTGACAGCACCACCAGTCCCTTGTATTCCTTTCAAGACTTAAAAGGAATAACTGAAGAACTGTCTATAGTGGGCCAGCCTAAAAGTTTCCTGCTGACTTTATTCTTTTTTAATTGAATTTATTGGGGTGACATTAGTTGATAAAACCATACAGGTTTCAAGTGTACAATTCTATAGCTCATCATCTCCTGAGTTTATTCTCTAGAATTAATCCCAACTGACTACTAATAACACTTTTTACTATCTCAGTGCTAAATGGGAAACAGTGCTATTTGCAATATTAGCAGTGGTTTTCACCTGGCAAGGAGAATTCAACTTTCAAAAGATACTGTGCCATGTAGTAAAACTGTACTTTGAATTGTTCAGAGCAGATGTGCTGATCAGTCCTCTGCTTCGTACTCAAAACGCCCTCTGAGAGCGCCCTCCAATGTGTTATTATTTCAAACTGCTGGAGGGAAAGTCAGCTTGTTATCCTCTTATACATTTAGCTTGGGTTGAATTAAATTTAAAAAATTCTTTTATTTCCCATTCTGTTTGGGAAAGAAAGTAAGGCATGCTTCAAAGTTGCCCCCAGAGAAATAAAGAGGCATGTCATCTGTCCTCTTTCCTCAATCTGTTGTATAAAAGGAAATAGGGGGTGCAGTAGTAAACAACCTGAATTTATGATTATCATATATCCAGACGCTTCAAGAAATTCCATGCAATGATGCTTCCAATCTTTTCTTTCCCCCAATGTAACATGGTCCAGGTGACCTTCTGCTTCCAGTCAAAATGGAGTGATAAGGACTAGAAATGTTCTCTTCCACTAGAAACAATTGAGAACAAACAAAGTATGTGCCACCATGGTTTTCAAGGCATTGGATGTCAGACAATGAAAACAGTCATCTCTGAGAAATGGAAAGCAAATAGAGTGAGCCTGTTACTGCCCCTTGACTGCCTTGAGCAAGTTTCCAGACGATGCTGCAGCAAGGGAGAACCCCAGAGGAGTCCAGTGAGCTCCTTTAATTGAGGAGAAGATGCTGAGAATTCTGAGAGGAAAAGGGAGGCTAGAGTTTGCAGTGTAAAGTGACTGAGATGAGACAGAAAAATTCTGGAGATCGCAGAGGGCGCTTTGAGTACACAGCAGAGGACTGATCACCATAGGCATACGAGAAAGCTAGCCAGGCAGAGGAAAGAACCACACAAAAAGATCAGAGAGACTGACTCTCAGTTCTTACTGTGCCTGTTCTTACCAGTCAGCCTAGAAAACCTCAGCAGGCATAGATAGGTTAGATAGTCAGAGGATACTAAATACTTGTAATTAGCCGTGAGGAAAAATGATCCCTTCTCTAAGCATCAGGGTGGTTCTACCTAACAATTCATAAAAGCAATACCTGGAACTGTGTCCACGTAATGGAACTGTATTCCAAAACAAAGTTCAGGAATATTTATATATGGGAACACAAAACTCTCCAGAACCCAATAATATAAAATTGATAATGTCAAACATTAAATAAAATGGATCTTATCAGACATACAAAAAAACAAAAAAACCACTAAACAGGAAAATATGATCCACAATGAGGAGGAAAATAAGTAAACCAAAACTGACCCTAAATTAACACAGATATGAGAATGAGCAGACAAGGGCATTCCTTTTTATTATTGCATTCTATGTGTTCAAAGAGCTTGAGGGAATATTGAGCATGTTACAGTAAGTAGAGACATGAAAGATGTACAGAAGACCCAAACTGAATTTTTGGAGATATAATGTCTGATATTTAAAAAGATATGCTGAATGTGATTAATGATGGTCTTAGTCCAGTCAGAGTGCTATTAACAAAGTACTATAGACTGGATGGCTTATACACCAGAAGGTTTTAACTCCCAGTTCCGGAGGTCCGAGAGCAAGGTGCCAGCCTGGTTGGAAGCCGGTAGGAGCCCTCCTCCAGGGGACAGACTTCTTGTATTCTCATGTGGTGGAAAGAGGGTGAGAGAGCTCTCTGGGGTCTTTTTGTTGAGGAAGGGCACCGATTCCATTTATGAAAGCTTCATCCTCATGACTTAATCACTGCCCAAGTTTCCACCTCCTTAAAGAAAAGATGCAGGTGGGGTTGACAAAGCGGTTTCATCAAGAAAATGTTCTCATGCCTTTGTCTCTAGCTTCAGTGGTGAGAAGTGAATACCACAATCTCCAGGAAAAATCTGTGGACCCCCTGCTTAAACAGGGTCTTCAAATGTACAGGGTGAAGTAATTAATGTCACCACCAGGTGGCAGTAATACCACAGCGATGCTGGAATAGTAATAAATAGGCTTGTCTTTATTGCCTCCAATCATCTACACAAATAACCTTAGGTGAATTTTGTGCTACTCATGGTCTACTACCCAATTATGTGGTAATGCACGAATTACATTTCTGCTCTAAAGTAACATTAGTAATCAGCCTATGCAGACTGTACAGTGGGAAGGCTTTGTGGGGAAACCTTTTATTCCCCTCTGCTACCTTCCCACTTAGAAGAAAATTAGTTTTAAAGAGATTGAGAATCACAAAGTGGGGAGTAGGCATGGACAGTAGCAGGAAACCATTCAGGTAAGGAAGATGAGGCCAGAGACATGAAGAATGAATTTCCTCAAAATCCTCCTCCTAGAAACATGATCACAGCCCAGAGATCCTGAGTCTCCTACCAGGAATCCCACAAGACTATGCAAGCTTCTCATCAAAGAGAGGGAATCATCTCCTATGTGTGCTCTCAGTATTACACAGGCTTATTGAGTTTCTAATATGGAAAAGGCACTGTGTCTGGGGTGTACAGGGGCAATAATCCTATATAGTAAAGCCTAATATACTAAGTGTCTGATAGTCCAGTTGTCTGTTCAAACAATCAAAGCATAATATGATAATGAGATGTAAAGGCTGCTCAACCGCTTGCTATGACCTGCACTGAACACCAGGGGGCAGATAGTTGACTGGTAGGTTAGCTTGCTACTAGGGTCTGGCTGATTGGGACTGAGCGAGATGGGCCAGACACACCTTGGAGCCCCACCATGGTCCCTCCCAGACTAGCCAACCTTCTGCATCCTTCCCTGGCCCCTGTAGTACACTGGTGGGGTCCCTCAGAACAACCAGTTGCTATCATATGCACTGACCAGCAGGAGCAGATGCTCAATGCAGGAGCTGCCTTCTGGTTGTCAGAGCGCTCCCACAGGGGGAGCACCACTCAGCCAGAGCTGGGCTCACAGCTGGCAAGTGCAGCAGCAGTGGTGGGGGCCTCTCCCACCTTGATGACAATGTTAAGGATGTCTGACTGATGGCTTAGGTCTGCAGACATCCCCCCAAGGGCTCCCAGATTGCAAGAGGATGTGAGTCAGGCTGAGGGACCCACTCCCCGAGTGCATGCATTTTGTGTACTGGGCCTCTAGAAATAATAACCCAATCTAATAAAAGAGTAATATGCAAATTGACGTTCACTGCAAAACACAAGATGGCTGCACCCATGTGGACACAAGATGGCTGCCATAAGATGACCTACAGGAGAGGGCAGTTTTGACAGTTAGGGGTGACCAAGCCAGCAGAGGAGGGCAGTGGGGGGTTCCCAGGCCAGCAGAGGAGGGCAGTTAGGGGTGACCAGGACTGTAGGGGAGGGCAGTTGGGGGGGCAGGTCTGGAGGGGAGGACAGTTAGGGGGCGACCAGGCCTGTAGGAGAGGGTGGTTGGGGGGGAACCAGGCCTGCAGTGGAAAACAGTTGGGGGAGACCAGCCCAGCAGAGGAGGGCAGTTGGGGGAGACCAGACTTGCAGGGGAGGGCAATTGGGGGGCATCAGGCTTGCAGGGGGAGGCATTGGTGGAGGGAACCAGGACATCAGGGGAGGGCAGTGGAGGGAACCAGGCTTGAAGGAGAGGACAGTTGGGGAGGGACCCAGGCCTGCAGGAGAGTAGTTGGAGGGGGGCAGGCCAGCAAGGGAGGGCAGTTGGGGGTGACTGGGCTGGCAGAGGTCAGTGGGGGAAAACCAGGTCTGCAGGGGAGGGCAGTTGTGGGCAATCAGGCCAGCAGGAAGGGCAGTTAGGGGTGACCAGACCATCAGTGGAGGATGGTTAAGGGGAGCTGGGCTGGCTGGGGAGCAGTTTGGCATTGATCAGGCTGGCAGGGGAGTGGTTAGGGGATGATCAGGCTGAAAGGCAGAGTGGTTAGGGGAAATCAGGCAAAGGCAGGTGAGTGGTTGGTAGCCAGCAGTTCTAGATTGTGAGAGGGATGTCCAACTGCCTCCTAAATGGGTGGTCAGACATCCCTCAAGGGGTCTTAGATGGAGAGGGTGCAGGCTGGGCTGAGGGACAGCCCTCCTCCCTCTTGCACAAATTTCATGCTCAGGCCTTTAGTAACAATAATAATTATACTGATATAAATCCTTGCCCCCAGGAACTTGGGGTATAGCTAATGAGTTAATGATCAATCATGTAATCACAAATTCCCTTAGATAATGTAAAGCAGTGATTTTCAACCTTTTTTTATCTCATGGCACACATAAACTAATTACTAAAATTCTGTGACACAATATATATATCACCTGAGGATATTTTTCCATTGATTTTTAGAGAGAGGGGAAGATAGAGAGAAATATGGATGTATGAGAAACACATTGATTGGTTGCCTCCTGCCCATGACCCCAACCAGGGTCTGAAACCAAGGTATATAGCCTTGACCATAATTGTACTCATGACCCTTTGGTCTGCAAGCCAATGCTCTATCCACTGAGCCAAATTTGCCAGGGCAAGTGTAATATATATATATATATATTTTTTTTTTTTTCTTATCTGACCAAAAAAAAGCGTAAGTTTGATTTACTCACACCAATGACCATTGGTGTGCTGGCTATTGTCATTTCTTTTTTTATATTCAGGTATTGCATGTTTTTTTTAAATGCATTTATGATGAGAGAGAGAGAGAGAGAGAGAGAGAGAGAGAGAGATTCATTGGTTGCTTCTTGTATGTGCCCTGACCAAAGATCGAATGAGCAACCTTGGCATATTGGGATGATGCTCAAATCAACTTAGTATTGCATGCTGTAAAACTTCTTGCAGTACACCAGTGTGTCTGCTATTGCACACTGATTGAAAATCACTGATATAAGGGAAAGTACAATTTAATATGACATCAAAACTGAGAATCCAAGATGGTGGCATAGGTAAACACCTACACTGCTGCCTCACACAACAATTTCAAAACTACAACTAAAAGACAGAACAGACATCATCCAGAACCACAGGAAAGCTGGCTGAGTGGAAGTTCTACAACTAGAGGGAAAGAGAGGGGCTCACGGAGACTCAGAGGAGCTGTAAAAAGCTGAGGTACGGAGACGCGCACGCGGAGAGAGCGGGTGCCGGAGTACCTGGCTGGCTTTCTCTGGCGGGAGGGAGACGGAGACTCTCAAAGGCATTGAACCCCTTATCCTATGACACTAAACCCCAGATCCAGCCGAAACTCATACGGGGGGAGTTTGGACTGTGAAAAGGGAGAAGTGCACGGAAATTTAAGGGAGCCGCAAAAGGTCAAAGGCATGGAGGTGCGCATGGCACTGCGCGCAGGAGAGACTGCTGATTGTGCCGCTGGCTTTCGCGAGTGGGCGGGAGACAGACCCTCCCACTGTGCCACTTCTGAGTCCACTGGGCCCCTGTTTTGGGCAAAACCCTGGGGACCTAGTCTTGTGTGGTCCTGGTGCAGAGGGGAGCTGGAAAGGCAGCGGTTAGAGGCACTGCAGGTGTGTGCACAAGGACCGCTCCAGCCATTACCCAGTCATGTGAGACTCAGGGGCTGTGGAGGGCGGGGCCGACTGGAAGGCAAGGCGTCCCTTAAGCCCTGAGACTCCACCCATCCCAAGCTCAACAGAGGCTTCTGCAGCTTTGCGTCTGGTATCATAAAGCTGAATTCAACACAGAAGTTTTCTCCTGGCATAGTGAAAATGCCGAGACAAGGGAAGGGATTACAAACAAAAGAAATGGAGGAAAAAAAACGACTGGATATAGAGTTCAAAACCACGCTTATAAGGTTTTTCAAGAATATGCTAGAAAAGATGGATAAATTTAGTGAGACCCAAGAGGAGATGGAAAAGATCCAACTAAAGATGAAAAAAGACCAACTAGAAATTAAACATACACTGACTGAAATAAAAACTATTATACAGAGTCCTAACAGCAGACTAGAGAGAGGCAAGGATCAAGTCAAAAATTTGAAATATAAAGAAGCAGAAAACATTCAACTGGAAAAGCAAGAAGAGAAAAGAATCCAAAAATGTGAAGATAATGTAAGGAACCTCTGGGACAGCTTCAAGCGTACCAACATCAGAATTGTGGGGGTGCCAGAAGAAGAGAGAGAGCAAGATACTGAAAACCTATTTAAAGAAATAATGACTGAAAACTTCCCACATCTGGTAAAAGAAATAGACTTACAAGTCCAGGAAGCACACAGAAATCCATATAAAAGGAATCCAAAGAGGACCACACCAAGACACATCATAATTAAAATACCAAGAGCAAAAGACAAAGAGAGAATATTAAAAGCAGCAAGAGAAAAACAGTTCATTACCTACAAGAGAGTACCCATATGACTGTCAGCTGATTTCTCAACAGAAACGATGCAGGCTAGACGGGAGTGGCAAGAAATATTCAACGTGATTAACAGCAAGAACCTACAACCAAGAATAATCTATCCAGCAAAGCTATCATTCAGAATTGAAGGGCAGATAAAGACCTTCACAGAGAAGAAAAAGCTAAAGGAGTTCATCAACTCCAAACCAGTATTATACAAAATGCTGAAAGGTACTCTTTTAGAAGAGGGAGAAGAAAAAGGTAAAAGACAAAAAATTATGAACAACAAATACATATCTATCAACAAGTGAATCTAAAAAATTAAGTGAATTAAAAATTGGATCAACAGAATAAACTGGTGAATATAATAAAATCAGGAGCACAGAAAGGGAGTAGACTGATAATTCTAAGGAGGACAAAAATCATAAAGCATCAAACAGACTGTGAAATTACAGCAGAAAGATTAAAGTTAGGTGAGGTAGATAAGTGATCAATCAAAGGACTTGTATGCATGCATATAAGCATAACCAATGATCACAGACACTGAGGGGTCGGGGTATGCCTGGGAGGGAGGGAGGGCAATGGGGAGATATGTATAAAAATTAATAAAAATTAATAAAAAATTAAAAAAAATAAAATTTAACTTAAAAAAAAAAAACTTACCCTGAATCTGAGGTTTGAGGCAAACAAAAAAGTTGAAGAGTATTCCAGGTTGACCCGCAGGTATACTGGATCATAGAGAGAGGTTGGTACCATTTAATACAAAGTATCCTCTAACCATGTCAAGGGGTTAGGATTTCATCCTAAGTGCAAGAATAAATGTTGAAAGGTTTTGTACAGAGAATTGACATAGATCTACTGATATTTTTGAAAGATCAGTCTGTCTTCTATTTGACAAAAAAATATTGGAAAGGAATAAGTGTTAAAGCAGAAACTACTCTCAGGAGGCTGTTATAGTCATTGGGTAATAAACAATGAGTGCTTAGTAGTAAAGATGAAGAGAGATAAACAAATTTCAGATATATTTTGAGCAAGACTAGATAAGACCTGTTGTTACCTTAGATGTTAGGGTTAAGGAAGAAGAAGGGATATGAAAGGGTGGGTGGGTGACATTTACTGAAATGGGGAAGGCAGGAAGAGGAACAGAAGATCAAGCATGCAGTTTTAGACATGATAATTTGAAATGTCAGGGAGACATCTAACTAGGAATATAAGGTTGGAGCTCAGGAGGAAGATATAGGCTAGACATTCAATTTTAGGGATAATCAATATAAAATCCTGAGAGTAGATGAGATTGCCTAAGAAAATGACATAGAAAGAGAAGAGGGCCAAGAATCGATTCAAGGAGGATACCAACATTTAGAGTTCAGGCCAGAAATGGATACATACAAAAGTGACAGAAGATACCCAGAGATGTGTTTAAGAAAAACTAGGAGCCTGGCTGGGGTGCTCAGTGGTTGAATATGGACCTGTGAATCAGGAGATCACAGTTCAATTCCTGGTTAGGGCATCTACCCATGTTTTGGACTTGATTTCCAGTGTGGGATGTACAGGAAGCAGCCAATTAATGATTCTCTCTCATCATTGATATTTCTAACACTCTTTCCCTCTTCTTTTCTCTCTGAAATCAATGAAAAATATATATACTTAAACAAAAACAAAAACTAGCTTAGGAGAATGTGGTATCATGAAAAGAGCATCCTTCAAGGAAGAGTGATCTCCTGTATCAAATGCTGCTGAGTGAATAAGCAAAGTAAGGCCTAAAAAGGAAAACTGGATTAAACAATATAAAAACCATTGGTTACCTTCCCTAGAGCACATTCAGTTAAGTGATAGAAAAGGAAGCCAGATTAGAGCACTTGAAGAGGAAATGGGCACACAATACTAAAAATAAATCATAGATGACTTAGATGAGAAAAGAGAAACTAAAACTTTGAAGAAAACATGGAAGAATATTTTCATGATTTTAGAATAAGAAACAACATTGTGAACAATACATAAAAAGGACAAATCATAGAGGTGAAGAGTGCTAAATATGATTACATGAATATTAATTTTAATATTAAGAACTTTTGTTTCATAAAGAATGTAAAAGAAGTTTAATGCCCATGATCTTCCTATTCCTTACTTAGAAAGTAGAGAAAACTTTGCCCATGTGCCTATCTATAATAATAAAAGGATAATATACTACTTTGAACAGACAGTGGAATGACAACCTTCCAGACGTCCTTCCAGACAAAGCCAGGGCTGCGAAGGCTGCGCCCCTTGCACTAATTTTATGCATCAGGCCTCTAGTATATATGTAAGAATGTTTATAGTAACATTGTCCATAATAGCAAAAACCTTAAAAAAGTTCAGATGACCAATCTCAAATGAACTCATATAGTAATGTGGTATAGTTATTGAACAGAATGTTATACAACATAACATTTAATAAAAGTATTTGAACTACTTGGGTGCCTCTCACACATGAAACATTGAGCAAAAAATTTGATGTGCACAAGACTATGTATTGTGTCCGGTTATACAAAGTTCAAGAATATTATTTAGAAACATGAAAATAAATACCTAAATAGAAGCTAAAAGAATTAAAAGTATGTGTCAGCAGACTTGAGCACAGAGAGCAGGGCAGAGGCTACATTTTCAATATATTTTGTATTAATATTTGAATTTTTAAAACTATGTATATGTATTATTTTAATAAAAATGTAAAAATAATTTTAAAAGTGAAGGAAGGGTGAGGAAATGGAAACTATATCAATATTGGTTGTGAATGGAAATATGGAGAGGGTGGTTAGCTGACTCAGGAGATAAGGGGTCATGTTTGTTTTGACTTTTTTAAAAATAGAAATATTTGGTATCAATGTAAAGAATCAAGAAAGGGAGATAAAGGATGCAGAAGATTAGGGAGATAACCCAGAGTATGGTCCCTGAGAAGGCAAGAGAACTTAAGGACTATAAACCTTTGATTTGAGAACATTTTTTTGTGTGACAAGGAGGAAGGAGAAGACCTATGTGGAAGGTGGGTGAGTTGCATAGAGGTAATATGAGAAAGTTCCTATCTGTAGACTTATTTTCTTTCTTGGGTGAGAAAGGATGACTTTTTTTCAGAAGGATGATTAGGGAGGGAGAATAAGAGCTTTAAGAGTGAGGACATTGTAGAGATGGGTGTCCACTTGAGGCCGGGACCTTGAGCTCATAGTGATATAAATTCTCTCATTTTTATACTCACTTTGGCCAGAACTTTTAAATAAGAGAATATACATCCCCTTATCCCCACCCTGAGTTATATAGCAGGGTCTAAGTGGCTACTCAAGGCCATAGAATAGCATGGCACAGCTTTTGGAAGATAAATTTTACATGACAATGATTAATTTTTTAAATTTATTTAAAAACCAAGAACTCATATAATTTGAACATAAGTCCAAATAGATTTTTACAGCAAATCAGAGTATTTTAAATGGGAAGTTATGGTTATAAGAGGTGGCTCCAGGCTCTCCTTCAAAGTCGTGGGCAAGTGACTTATTTGCTCTCCTTTGCAGATAGTGGTACCTACGTTTGGAAACCAATGACAGGCTGTAGTGGATGCTGGAGTCACACAGATGCAAGTGGAGATCAGGAACCATATTTTTGGAATCCAAAGCATCTGCCTTTTCTACCTTCCCATATAATACCTAAAGATTCTTCTTCAAGGTTGCTCATTTCTGTGTTCAAATATTCCATTAAGCCATATTCTAAATGATGCATACAATAATCTTGTATTTCTTTTCTTTAACAGACAGTTGTGAAAGTAACTCCAGAATTCTGGCTATAAATAAAATTTTATTAAAACTCATGGCAATGTCTGCCTGCCATTTGGCTGGTGGACTGCTCAACTATTTTGGGCCTTGCTTTAGGTAAAATTCAGAGCTGTGCAAATTGGGCTCAAAATTATACTAATTCTGGACTCTGTTTAGGAAAGTACATGTGCATCTCCATTATCCTTGCTGTTTGACAAATGAGTACAAGGAGTCATGGAGGTGTTGTTTGCAAGAGATCCCAAAACTCTTAGCAGAAGCTGCTCACTTACTATGCTGTCAGGATAAATGGTGCTACTATTTTTGGTTCAGTGTTCTTTTCCATTTCTGGGTTTGTGATCAGAGAGAGAGAAAGAGAAAGAGAGAGAGAGAGAGAGAGAGAGAGAGAGAGAGAGAGAGAGAGAGATTCTTTGTTTCTAAGATACTCCCTGATCTCTTTTAGGAATTCACAAGCCATCTATTATCAGGGAATCTTTTATATAGTAAGGTCCTTGAGTACAGGCGGCAGATAGAAAGGATTATATGCTAAAGCCTATGTTACAAAATAAATACAAAATATTACTCAAACTCTATGCCAGGAATTACAATGAAACCTGTGAACTTACCTCTTTTTTAAAAAACTTGTCAAAACCTGTTATCTCCTTAGTGCTTTATAAAGAGCCAGAGGTGAATACATCTCACTAGTAATGAGTAACATTCATTGAAAAAGCAGTGTTTAAAGGGATAAAAATTATTTTAAGCATTTAGGAAAACTAAAAATTCTATCTATATGCTAAAAAGGGTAATATGATAATGGAGTCTAATAATATAGCAGTGTTCAGATTAGGGAGAAATCTACCACTGACAGGAAATAGGATACGGGATGGGGAGGTACAAGAGGGTAGTGGAGACAGTGCCATAGTGCCATTGTCATCCCAGGGGCATGGTTTCATGGGTACAACAGAGGTGTACCAATTCCTTGCAGTGACTGAGAAGATAGAAGAAGAGTAAGCTGGGAGACTGTTATAGATTCAGCCAGAATCTTCATCATGCTTTTCAATTGGGGAGGGTACTTTACAATTAATGCAGGGCATATGGGTAGAAGGCTTTCAATCTTCTTTCCCCACCATCTACCACTGACCTGTTACCAACTATCCCTAAGTGGAAATAAGAGGAAAATGATAGTAAGAAATACAATCTTTAAAATAATGCCTTAGAGCTTTATGTGGAGCTGCCTTCCTGTGACAGGTAGACTCTAAGGTGCCCTCCCTACCCCCAAATCTCCATCTTCTGGTATACATGGCTTTGTGTAATCTTCTTTCCTTGAGTGTGGCTATCCTAGTAACCTGCTCTAATCAATGAAATTCAACAAAGTGATGAGTGTCACTTCTGTGATTAAACTACATAAGATTCTAATTTCCAAGTTGCTAGTAGACTCTTTCCATTGCTGTCTTTGGTGAAGCAAGCTGCTCTGTTGTAGAGGCCCACATGCAAGGGACATGGCCAATACTCAGCAAGAAACTGAGGCCCTTAGAACAACAATCTGCAAGGAACTGAATTCTGTCAACATCTAAGTGAGCTTGAAAGTGGATCCTCCCCAATAAAGCCTTGAAATCAGACCTCAATATAGGCCAACACTTTGATTATGGCTCTGTGAGAGATCCTGAAGCAGAGAACCCAATTAAACTATGCTCAGACTTTTGATTCAGAGAAACTGTGAGATGGTAAATGTGTGCTGTTTCAGCTGGGGAATATCATCTTACAAGTACACGAGTTCATCATGCTGTCTCCGACTTCTGTACTTTTGCCCCGCTATCTTTTTTTGCCAGGAATGTCCTACCTCATTCTTGCCTTCCATCTGGCTGACTCCAATTATTACAAAACTTGGCCATGCATACTCTCCCTGAAATTTTCTTGATTAGTCAGGCTTTCTTTTTCTATGTCTTTGTGGCACCTTGTAACCACACTTGCTGCATTGTCATCGATCACACATAGACTGTGAGATTCTGAAGGACAGTCCCTGTACCTCTCCATCCCTTTCCCCACCACTAGAGTGTCTGTCCCAAAACATTTTCTTATTAATATCGAATAGATATCTGAAAGAAAAACACCCAGGCCATGCCTTTGTGAATATGCCAAAAACTGCAAACTCACCCTGGTCATATCCCATTTGTCCGAACAGTTTAAGCAAAAACTTTCATGGTTAGTGCTGCTGGCCCACCAGTTTTGAAACCACACTCATTGTAATCCATTGCATGAATACTTTAATATAGACAAAAATACCTGAGATATTGGGAAGATTTGTTGCCAGGAAATTTTGTTTGGATGAAGCAGAATGAGCTTTGGATGCCTAAGATACTGCCTTGGATTCTGATCCATTCTTGCTGTCCCACTTCCACATCCTGCCTTCTGCCATCATTTTTTGTTTCTCTGTTGCTCAACCTATCCACAGTAGACTATATCTAGGGCATCGAGATAGTAAAGGTAAAATTTCAGTCTGTGGATACCATCTGCATTATATCTCTTACTGCACTTCTGTCTAGGAAACCTTTATCCTGGCTCTTCCTATGCTTGGCAAATCAGTCAATGTTAAAGCCTCACAATGGTATGCTGAGGGATTTATTTCCTTAAAGGTTGGAGTTAATTGCATGGGTTCCAGTTAAGTTATCTTGGAATAAATTAATAAAAATTTATTAATAAATAAATCCACCACTTCCATTTATTAGGTTGGATACTTTGGACCAGCTATTTCTCTCTCATTTCCTTGCCTTTCTCCCACTTTTTTGCCATTTCTATTTGGTTGACAGGAAGATTTTCTTCCTTCAGATATCTCTGCACACTGGTATCTCATCCCAATGATCTTAGTAATTATCCCTTACAACGTATCATGGGACAAGTGTTACCTCCATTTTTTTTTCAAATGTGAAAACTAAGGTACTAAGAGATATAATATGAACTGATGGATACACTTTGGCCTACACTTGCCTAAATCCCTTTAGGTGGAAGCTTTCCTGTCAAATCTTCATTAGTAATAATGGTCTACATTAATTTCTCCTTTATCCAAAGTCTATGACATACTCATTGCTCAATTTTACACTTTTTTTGATTGTTCTCTCTTTCATGTATATTAGTTATGTTTCATCCAGGATACTGACACTTACTAACTCTGGGGACTACTATATCTTGCACATGTATTTTCATTCTTTATATAAAATACCTGCTGTTGAGCTCTGAGAACTAGATTATTAGGGACATGGAAGGTAATGGATAGAAAATAACCCAGCAGTTTGTGTCAGTCTCTAGGAGAAGGGAGGTGCCTGCATGTCAGTAGGCAGGTGGCTTATCCCAATATACACTATTGACTAAACATAAGCTTTAACATATTTGAGCCCTGGTCAATTTTTTTGCATGGATGGTAATAGTGATCTCACATACTTTGATTAGTTCTGGTCCTAATAATTATTGCCAATCTGTGGCCAATAGAAATCTGCTTTTTCCACTCAAGAATTTTTGGTATTCCATTCTACAAAATGCTTTATTGCTCTAGTTGACCCTGGCTCAAAAAAAGTTACAATAAATCTTTAAAAAAATTTTCTCTTTCATATCCAAAATGATAGAATTAACCTAGTGAGTATTCAATGTAGTTGAAATTGGGTATGCTTGTAAATAATGATTAGTATATATTTTTTTCTAATTACTGATGCCCACCAATAATTCAGAAATGTCTTTCTCCTTACTGAATGTTCTCTGTTTCTTTGTCTAATTATAGTGATTATTGGTAGATCTTACTTGCCTTTACTTTATCTGATAATTGATGCTTATTTTATAGTGTGAGTTCAGATTTACTCCTAAATTTCCTTTCCCACATAGGTCACAATGAACTTAAGCCCATAAAATATTCATGTTCAACTTCCTTTTTTCATTACTTATTTTGCTTGTTGACCCTTACTTCAACTTTCCCTTCCCATACAAATGTCACATTTTTAGGACAGATGATCTCTGTAAATAACCATCTCTGGTCTTTACACTGAGATTATGGAGTGTAGGAGGCAAGAATGAAACTTCAGGTGTCTGACACTGGTTTAAGATTATGGTTCTACTCCCCTTTGGTCAAGTGAATCATCTCCTTTAAGCCTCATTTGCCTCATCTATAAAAAGCTAATAATATTTCTCTTGTAGGTTCATTGTGAGCATTAAAAGAATTAAAACATTTCCAATCCTTAGTATAGAGCTTGGGACATAGCAAATGTTCAGTAAGTGTTCATTATGATTATCCACCTTCTTCTTGTCACTGTCAGCTCTATCCTCTATATCCTCAATAAGCTAGCCTATTATCATCTCATCAAGTTGGCATATGCTAGAATAAGTGTAGTGCTAATAGAAGACTCATGGGTGGATTGCCAATGATATTTGTGTCATAAATAATGTTAGTCCACGTTGTATCAAAGGGAGCAATTATGACTGCTTCAATACGCCCTATGTCCATGTGTCTCTCTCACGTAGACAACTCTCTCCCTCCCTCCCTCCCTTCCTCCCTTCCTCTCTCCCTTACTCCCTCCCTCCTTTCTTCCCTCCCTCCCTCCCTCCCACTACATTCCTCCTTCCCACATTCCAGGCTCTGAACTTGACTGTTAATCCTGCTAGTAAACTCCTGATCTTGACTTGGTATCTATTTCCCTTTGAAACCAATCTATGGCTTCTGCAATCTCAAGCAACTCTAGACTTCCTCTTCCCAGATACTAGAAATCTGGGAGGCTTCCTAATATTGCTAAATCATCAGCACCCTGCCCCTATCTTTTTCAGGAAGTCTAGCCTCATTGCTGCAACAGGAAATCTATGATCTGTCTTCCCCACACCCACTCCTCCAGGGAGCCTATCAGGCTTGATCAGAGGAGTCAGAGTTCCTCAACATTGTTTAAGAACTCAGGTCCTCTTCATCCTCCCCCTTCTTCGAGTTTGTCCTCATCCAAAGATTTTTCCCATTGATTTTTTTAGAGAGAGTGGAAGTGGTGGGCAGGGACTGGGGGAGGAGGAGAAAAACATCAAAATGAGAGACAGATCAATTGGTTGCATCCTGCACATGCCCTGACCAAGACAGGGGATTGAGCCTACAACCTAGGCATGTGCTATTGACCAGGAATTGAACCCCCAACCTTTGGTGCATAGGTGATGTTCTAACCACTAAGCAAGCAATACTGGCCAAGGCAAGAACTCAGTGTTTAAATCCTCAAATACAGCCTATCCCCCCAAAATATACACACTTTGATATTATAAAGTCAGTATTTATTAACATACAGTTCATTTTCAAAATTTAAAAGAATTTACAAAAATGAGTATGTATACATTTTTTTGGGACACCCTATATGAACATTTCCAAGAATCAACTGGCAATTCAAGAATGAGGTTAGGAACATTAATGTTTTGGGAGGGGCAGAGATTACCTGTTATACTCTATGGTAAATCTGAAATAGAAGCAGGCAAAACCTCTGTATCAGGCAATTTCTTGCTTGCTCCCGAGTTGGACCATCTCTCCCTGTGTAGTTATAAATCACTTCTCTATGCTCTTTTTTCCTGGATATTTTGTTTGTTTAATTGTCACTGAAGGTATTTTTTCCATTGATTTTTAGAGAGCATGGAATGTGGGAAGGAGGAGTGGGGAGGGATAAAGGGAGGGATAAAGAAAGAGAGAGATGTCTCTGTGAGAGAGACACATTGATTAATTGCCTCAGGCACACACCCTATTGGGGATCTTGCCCACAACCTGGGCATGTGCCCTGACTAGTAATTGAATGGAAACCTCAACCACTGAGCTACATTGTTTGGGCTAGATTTAAAACAACAACAACACCATTTGATATATAACTTGAGTTCAGTATTTATTTCAGATTTCTTACCTTACAGGCCTAGTCAGTCTTATTTTTCTGACTAATCTTTTCTTATTAATCACTGCTTTGTTGAGTTATAATCCACAGACTATTAAGTTAATCCTTCTAAAGTATACAATTTTTAGCAGATGCACTAAGTTGTGCGTCAATCACCACAATCTAATTCCAGAACATTTTCATCAACCATAACCATTATCAGTTACTCCCTATTCTTCCCTGCCCCATACCCTGGCATCCACTAATCTACCTTCTGTCTCCATGGATTTTCATTTTCTGGGATTTCATATAAATGGAATCATATAATATGTAACTTTTATACTGGCTTCTTTCACTTAGCATAATATTTTCAAGGTTCACCTATGCTGTAAATTCATTAGAACTGCATTCCTTTTTTTGTGGCTAAATAATATTCCATTATATGAATATGCCATGTTTTTCTTATTCATTCATCAGTTGAAAGATGTTTGGATTGTCTCCACTTTTTGGATAGTATGAGTAATGCTGCTATGAACATCTGATACAAGTTTTTGTGTACACCTTGAGACTTTCTAAGTTATATTTTTAAATTTATATTAAGAAATTTTAGGTGGGAGCAGGCTATAAAGGGTCAATAGAGGGAAAATGGAAACATTTACAATACTTTCAACAAGAAATTTTTTTTAAAGAGAAATTTCAAATATATAGTAAAGTTGAGTAAATAGTGTATTCATACCACAACTTTGAGAACAATTATTAATTCATATCCAACCTTATTTCATTTTTACTGCCACTTTCTTCCCACTATTTCTGGATTAAATTGTGACAGACTCCTGACACCATATTATTTTACTCATAAATATTTCAGGTGTTATTTGTACTTTAAAAATAGCTTTATTGAGATTAAAGTTAATATACCATAAAATTCACCTATTTAAAGTGCATTTTAGTATTTCCCTAATTCTAATAATGTTGAATATTTTTTCATGGACAGCTATATATCTTCTTTGGAGAAGTCTAAATCACATCCTTGGCTGCCTACTTTTTAATTGGATTGTCCTTTCATTATTGAGTTGTAAGTGTTCTTTATATATTCCAGACACAAGCCCCCTTTTTAGAAGAAAATAATGGATTTGCAATTATTTCCTTCATTTCCTTGATGGTATCTTTTAAAGTACAAAAGTTTTTAATTTTAGTGAAATCCAGTTCACCATTTTTCTCTTATTGTTTGTGCTTTTGGTTTCATATCTAAGAAAGTGTTGCCAATGCCAAGGCCACAAAGATTTACTTCTAGACTTTCTCCTAAATATTTCATAATTTTAACCCTTACACTTAGGTCTATGGAGAATTTTGAGTTAATTTTTATGTATAGTGTAAGAAAAAAGTCCAACTTGATTTTATATACATGGATATTCAATTGACTTAGCATTTGAAGGGATAATTCTTTGCCTGCTAAAAAGTCTTGGGATTCTTGTCTAAAATCAGTTGATCATAAATATGAAAGTTTATTTCTGGACTCTCAATTTTATTCCAGTATTAATCTATATACCTGTTCTTATGTCAAGACCAATTTATTGATTACTGTAGCTTTGTAATAAGTTTTAAAATTGAAAAGTAAGAGTTCTTTCCATAAGAATTTTAGCTTATTTTCTACAAAGAAACCTACTGATAAGGATGATGAGGATTGATAAAGATTTTGTTGATTTTATAGACCAATTTGGGAAGTATTGCCATCCTAGTCAACAAATCTTATTAACAAACATAGGATTTCATTTCATTTATTTAGGTCTTTAATTTCTTTCAACAATGTTTTGCAGTTTTCAGCATACAACTCTTGTACTTCTTTGGCAAAACTTAGTACTAAGTATTTTATTCTTTTTGATGCAATTGTATTGGAATCCTTTATTTTATTTTCAAATTGTTCATTGTTGCTATATAGAAATACAATTAATTTGTGTATATTGCTCTTGTTTTATATTCTTGGTAAATTCATTTTTATTTTATTTATATTTCATTTTTAATTTGGCTAATCTTATCACTTTATCTTAGACTTGATTTTGGAATTTATAGTCTTTTCTAAGATCTTGTGAGAGCCCCATCAATCCATTCATCTGTTATATATTTAAAATTTATGTATAATTTATATGCAACACAGTGCATTAATCTTAAGTGTACAGCATTATGGGTTTTTACATATGTATACACCAACATAACCACTATCCATATCAAGATATAAAATACTTCCATCATAAGTTTCCTCATGAATGCTCCTTTCCAATTAATAGTCTACCCTTCACCAAATAAACAATTTTGCTGAGTTTCATTAATTTAAATTACTTTTTCCTGTTTTGAACTCCATATAAATGACATATTCAGTTGGAATCTTTTGAATCTGTTTTTATTAACTCAACATAATATTTTTGAGTACCGTGCATATTGCATGCACCAGAAGTTTATCTCTTTTTTGCTTAATAATATCCTATGTGATGAATATACCACAATTTGCTTATTCATTCTCCTGTACATGGACATGTGTGGTCTTTTCAGTTTGGGGTTGCATAATTACAAAAACTATGAATATTCTTGTACAAGATTTTTAGTGTTGCCCACTTATTTATTTTAAATATATACAGGTCATGAGTTCATATTTAACTTTACCAGAAATGGCCAGTTTTCAAATTGATTGTATTGCACACATTTAACATTGATGTATAAGAATTACAGTTACTCCCTAACTGGTTTGGCTCAGTGGATAGAATGTCAGCATGTGGATTCAATGGTCCCAGGTTCGATTCTAGTCAAGGGCATGTACCTTGGTTGCAGGCACATACCCAGTAGGGAGTGTGCAGGAGGCAGCTGATTGATGTTTCTCTCTCATTGATGTTTCTAGCTCTCTGTCCTTCTCCCTTCTTCTCTGTAAAAAATCAATAAAATATGTTTAAAAAAAAAATTACAGTTACTCCACATCCCTGCTAACACTTGATATTGTTAGTCTTTTTTACTGCTAGTAATTCTTATGGGTATTTAGTAGTATCTTATTTTAGTTTTAAGCAGATTTTTCCTGATACTTAGTGATATTTATGGATTTTTCATGTGTTTATGGGCCATATAGATAATGCTTTTAGTTAGTTGACCATTGAAGTCATTTGCCCACTTTTAATTGGATTGTCTTCTTCTTATTGATTTAAAAGAATACTGTATATATTTTAGTTGGTAGTCCTTTATCAAATACACATATGTCTTATGAACATTTTTTATAATTTTGTGGCTTACTCTTCATTTTGTTAATAGTGTCTTATGATTTCAAAATATGTTTTAATTTCCCTTTGACTTCTTCTTTGACCAATGGGTTATTTAAATGTGTGATTTGGTTTCCAAGTATTTTGAAATTTGCAAGATATTTTCCTGTAATTGATTTCTAATTTAATTCCATTGCCCAAGAATAGTTTGGATGATTTAAATTCTTTTAAATTTATTGTGTATTATTTTATGACCCAAAATATGATCTATCTTGGTAAATACTCCATGTGCACTTTAAAGAAATGCATATTATACTGTTATTGAGTGGAGTGTTCTAAAATATAGGTAGGCCATGTTGGTTGATAGTATTGTTCATATTTTCTCTGTTCTTATTGATTTTCTGTCTACTTGTATCAATGATTAAAAGAGTGGTTAAAATCTATACTGTAACTGTGAATTCGTCTATTTTTCCTTGAAGTTCTATCAGTATCTGCTTCATGTATTTTGAAGTTCTGTTATATGCATAAATGTTCAGGAATGTTACATCTTCTTGATTAAGTTACCTCTTTATCTTCTGAAATGACCCTCTTTATTCTTAATAAAATTCTTTATATTGAATTCAACTCTTGTGTGATATTAAGGTAGTCATTCTAGTTTTATTGTGATCAGTGGTTTTATTTTTTAACCCAAATCGAGAATTTCTGCTTTGTAAGTGGGGTATTTATTTATCTATTTTTTTGTTAATCTTCACCAGAGGATATTTTTCCATTAATTTTTAGGGATAGTGGGAGAGGGAAAGTCAGAGAGAAACATCGATGTGAGAGAGACACACTGATTGGTTGCCTCCTGCACGTGCCCTGACTAGGGTCCAGCCAGAAAGGAGCCTGCAACCAAGGTATGTGCCTTTGATTGGAACAAAACCTAGGAACCTTTAGTCCACAGTCTGAGGTGCATTAATCAGTTGTTTGGTTGTTCTGTTGTTTGGTCTATTTGCATATTAGGATATATATATATATGTAATTATATATATGTAATTATATATATGTAATTTTTTATATTGTTTTTTTATTTTTTTATTATTTGAAAGAGACCTTTCTGAGTTTTTCACAATGATGATAATCTTTTCATTTTATTTTTTTTTTACTTTAATAAATCTTTATTGTTCAGATTATTACAATTGTTCCTCTTTTCCCCCCCATATCTCCCCTCCACCTGGCTCCCACCCCACCCTCTACCCTTACCTTGCCCTGCATTGACCTCATCCATAGGTGTATGATTTTTGTCCAGACTTTCCCTGCACCCCTTTTCCCCTTTTCCCCCTGAGAATTGTCAGTCCACTCCCTTTATGTGCTACTGATTCTATTATATTCACCAGTTTATTCTGTTCATCAGATTTTTTATTCACTTAATTTTTAGATTCACTTGTTGAAACATATGTATTTGTTGTTCATAATTTTTATCTTTACCTTTTTCTTCTTCCTCTTCTTAAAAACTATTTTTTACATTTCATATGATACTGGTCTGGTGTTGATGAACTCCTTCAGGTTTTTCTTATCTGTGAAGCTCTTTATCTGCCCTTCAATTCTGAAAGATAGCTTTGCTGGGTAGAGTAATCTTGGTTGTAGATTCTTGCTATTCATCACGTTGAATATTTCTGTTGAGAAATCAGATGACAATCATATGGGTGGTCCCTTATAGGTAATTAACTGTTTTTCTCTTGCTGCTTTTAACATTCTCTCTTTGTCTTTTGCTCTTGGTATTTTAATTATGATGTCTTGGTGTGGTCCTCTTTGGATTCCTTTTGTTTGGGGTTCTGTGCACTTCCTGGACTTGTAAGTCTATTTCTTTCACCAGGTGGAGGAAGTTTTCAGTCATTATTTTTTCAAATAGGTTTTCAATATCTTGTTCTCTCTCTTCTTCTGGCACCCCCATAATTCTGATGTTGCTATGCTTGAAGTTGTCCCAAAGGCTCCTTATACTATCTTCAAATTTTTGTTTTGCTTTTTGCTTTTTACTTTTCCAGTAGAGTGTTTTTTGCTTCTTTGTATTTCAAATCTTTGACTTGATTCTTGCGATCCTCTAGTCTGCTGTCAGGTTTCCGTATAATATTTTTTATTTCAGTCAGTGTATGTTTAATTTCTAGTTGGTCCTTTTTCATCTCCTCTTGGGTCTCACTAAATTTATCCATATTTTCTAGGAAATTCTTAAAAAACCTTATAACCATGGTTTTAAACTCTATATCTAGTCATTTGTTTTCCTCCATTTCTTTTGTTTGTGATCTGTTCTTTTGTCTCCACATATTCCCTTGCTTCCTTGAGTTGGCAGAGTAGCTTTGTGTGCTAGGTGTCCTATGTGGCCCAGTAGCTCTGCTTCCCCAGTTACCTGAGGTGGACACTCTTGTTGCACCCCTTTGTGAACTGTGTATACATTCTTGTTGTAGTTAATTCTTTTTTGTTGTTGGTATCACTGGGGATAATTGACCTCCAAGCCAATTGGTTGTGAGGATCAGCTGTGTCAGTGCATGTGTGCTTGCCTCCAGACCTCTGCCTTTCCAGTTCCCCTGAGTTTCCATGCACTTTAGGGAAACTGAGGTTCAGTGCAGTTGGACCTGGATTTCAGTGCTGTTGTGAAGTTCTTTTTTCCTCCCGCTAGAGAAAGCCAGCAGCACAATCAGCAGTCAATGCTCTGTGTGCACACTTTTGCGCTCACTTTTGTGCGCACTTTTGCGTACCCCCATACTTCTATCTTTTGCAGCTCCCCTAAGTTTCTGTGCACTCCTTCTTTTTCACAACAATCCAGACTCCCCTGTAGAGTCTCTCCTGGAGCTGGGGTTTAGTGCAGTCGTGACTTTCTGTCTCCCTTCCACTAGAGGAAGCCAGCCAGACCCTCCTCTGCCCGTCCTCTCCACGAGCTTGTCTCCGTACCTCAGCTTTTTATAGCTCCTCTGAGTCTTCGTGAGTCCCTCTCTTTACTTTTAGTTGTAGAATTTTCACTCAGCCATCTTTCCTGTGGTTCTGGATAATGTCCATTCTGTCTTTTAGTTGTAATTTTGAAATTGTTGTGTGAGGCAGTAGCTTAGGTGTTCACCTATGCTGCCATCTTGGTTTCTCTCCCTATATGTAATTTTTTAAAAGACATTAAACATAAGACAACATCTTTTACATTTATGCATTTCATTGCTGGTGCTCTACATCTCTCTATGTAGATCCCTATTTCCATCTGGTATCATATTATCCTTTCCTCAAGACACTTCCTTTAATATCTCTTGCAGTGTAGATATGTTGGTGATGAGTTATTTTGACTTCACATCCCTACACTTTGGGGTTAATGGATTCGAAGATCCTAATTCACAATAGAGGAATTCCTTAATCAGGGAACAGAGTAATATTTCCATGAAATTGAATGCTTGAAACTGTTCCCTGATCATTTGGGACTCCACATGCCACTCAAGTCATAGAGAAGAGAGTCACTTCTTTTTCTAGAATTATCAGTATTGATGCATAATGGGAAATTGGTTTGCTGCTACACAATGTGGGCAAGAAGCACTGTTTAGAACCTAGGAGATTTGCCAGAGTGCCCCTTAAACTGCCCATTTTCCAGTGGCCTTGCTCAATGGAAAATGAGCAGCTCTGTAAAGTCATGACCACTGAGGACTCATGTTACAGATTAAAGACTTGAGTCATTCCACCACATAAAGAACTCTTACTGGCTGGCACGCTGCTAGAGGGTTAGGGAAATGTGGGATGCATGGAGGAAGGAAGCTATGAATATGGACCTTATCACTAGCTACTGAAACCAGAAATGTAGCAGCTACAATTTATGTTAATTACTTTCTAATTTTCTCCTGCTGCCTTTCATGAGGATCATCAATGATAGCTAATTATATATATATATATATATATATATATATATATATATGTAGTGCTTGGATAGCATTGCTAATGGAACTGTGTGCATCTGTTGTTATTTTAAGACATTTTTTTTCCCACTTCTTCCTCCATCAACTGTGACCTGGACATCCCCCACCTGCATATTTCTTCCAGATTTGATACTTCTTTATTCACAGCCATGTTTAGATTTTGATTTATTTGTGGACAAAGACCATCTCTTTTTAATTCTTACTATGTTACTCTCAGTATGTATCAACATTTTAGATCAGTTGTGCTATTTCTGTTGTCCTTGCATTGAATTTTCCTCTTTTTTTTAGATATTTATTTTTCCTCTGAAGAACAAAGAATACAGAAAATATAATAATTTCTATTATATATTAGTATGTAAATATAAATGTTTCTATGCAATTCACTCTCAAATATACCTAGGTACTAGAAGAACTACGAATACTCACTATTTCTGAAAACAAGTATATTCTTTGTGAATATAACCTAAACATTTCCCAATATTTTTTATTACATCATTTCTATTCCTTAATCTAAATCAATTTATCCTAAAATTAAAAAAAAAATCTGGAAGAGCCAAGCAGAGCTGTGTCACATCACACAGTAAATCTCCACCTTACTATTTAATCAAGGTATCAATCACTCTCAAGCTCATTTTTTGTAACTTCAAATATGTTATTGATATTTATCAGAGGGTATGTAGATTAGACATAACACAATGGAGGCCTTGGGGAAGAAGGAAAGGAGGAAGGCACATGTGTAGATTTTCCCCATCAGTCATAATTATTCTTCTTATTCCTACTGATAAATAAACTTCTTCAATCAATACAGTTTGTTTTCTTGCCAAAAAACTGATCTTTGACAATGGGAGCTCTAAGCCCAGTAACATTTACCAAAATTTGGGTATCTATACTATAAAACCTAAGGGACAGAATGACCAAACGATTGGTTGACTAGTCGCTATGATGCACACTGACCACCATGGGGCAGACAATGCAGAAGCTGCCTCCTGGTGGTCAGTGTGCTTCCACAGCCCCTCCCCCTGCTAGCCAACCTCCCATGGCCTCAATAGGCCCTGATTGCTGGCCAGGTTGAGGGATTCCACCCATACATGAATAATGCACCAGGCTTCTAGTGTGTGTGTATATATATATACATATACATATACATATACATATACATATACATATACATATA
>JAAGEH010000392.1:8270450-8353245 GCA_011751065.1 Lasiurus cinereus
ATATACATATACATATACATATACATATACATATACATATACATATATAAAAGCATAAGCAACCATCTGACAGTTTGACTGGTAGCTATGATATGCACTGACCACCAGGGGGCAGATGCTCAATGTAGGAGCTGCTGAGCTCAATGACTTGGCAGCTGCAGTTCTTGGGTGATGCACCCAGAACCAGAGAGGAGGGAGCCCAATTCTGGGGTGCATCATCCAAGAACCATCCTCTTGCAATCTGGGACCCCTCAGGCCAGGCCAAGGGACCCACTGGTGTACAAATTGGTGTACTGGGCCTCTGATAACATAATAAAAGGTAAAACTATACCTCTCCCTGTTGAGATTGCTTCAAGGAATAAATTAGTTCCTACATATAAAGTGCTTAGAGGATTGCCCGACTGGTCACATGTTCAATAAATGTTAGCTTCTATCATTGTTATTATTATTATTGTTAACATTTAATTCTGCATCCTAAAGTAGCAGAAATCAATATTAGGAAGAGTAGTTGGAGTTGGCCCTGGAGGGGTGGGTTGGGGGGGGGGGAGTATTATTTCACTATAACAGTGATTTTTTATCAGCCATTATAACTACCTGTAAAATCCTATTTTTGAAGGACAAATTCAATCTGCCCATAATATTCAAAATGATATTCTCTACATGGTAGCTCATGTCCTCTCTCCATAAATAAATAAATAAATAAATAAATAAATAAATAAATAAATAATTTACAAAGTTAATTTTCACAGAGCAGAGTTCTTTTTGGAGTATCAAGAAATCCTCTGTACTAATAATTGCTGGTAAATTATAACTACCAATTATTTATTAACCACATTACTTATTGAGAACACAATACTCTGCATTTCCTTCTAAATTGCTGGCAGAAATTATTTTTTATTAGACATTTTCTTTTTTATTTATTTTGTTTTTAACCTTGAAGAAGAAATTTATTGGCCAAAACAATTTATTTCTAAGAAATTTTTTAAAGTTTGAAAAAAGAGATTTATGGTAAAAATATACTTTTCTTTATGTATCAGTAAAATAGGTTTGGTCTAAAAGAAAGCAATGCCTCATTATTTATCAGATAAGCCTCAGCTCAACTTAGATATAAAAGATTAAGGTCAACATATTTTCTGCATTTGGAAGGATAGAACTAATGTTTTAATTCACTGCAAAAACTGGGCTTTGAGTGGGCTGCTATGATTTGAAGAGACTTTGGGATAACACTTCATAAATATATAAAAGCATTGGTTAGCCAAAGGGGTGGACTGTGGCAATCAGCACTTGTTGCTTACCCAATATCTCTCCTCTCTTTCTATTTTAATATCAGAATCACAGCTTTGTCTGAAATGGCATGATCTGCTAAAAATATGCATTCCCCAGCCTCCCTTCTAGTGAGAAATAGTTGTGGGAAGCAGTTTTGGCCAATGACATATAAGTAGAAGTTGCTGGATGTATTCTAGGAAAGCTCTTGAAAAGGTAAAAGATTCAGATTGCAGATACCTGTTCTTTTTTTGGCCTGGAATACAAATACTATGCAGGAGATGTCAACCTCTAGTGACCAGGAGGCAATAAACACGAAGCTGGATGTCACATTTTAAGGATGACTGAGAAGAAAAATATCACTGTGGAGCTTCCCTACAAGCCCTGGACTTCTACCTTTGAAACAGTTGATATATTAGAACATATAATGATATTAGGTTAAACCATTATAAGTTTGACTTTCTTTTGGTTTGCCAAAGCTTTAAGCATAGGCAAATGTATTACTATCTGTATGAAATAATTTGAGAAAGTATGAACAGATAATTTTGGATAAAACAAAATAATCTTTTCTACTTCTTTGAGGATTCTTGAGATAGTCCAATAAGCAATCATTCTTTTTGTGTTTTGTTTTTGTTTTATTGCAAACAAAAAAAACTGCAACAGCTAAAATATGTATTAACTATTTTTCTTGTTTTCTGTATTTTTTCTTAAAATATGTTTTTATTGATTTTAGAGACAGAAAGGAGGGAAGAGAGAGAGAAACATCTATCGCCACCTCCAGCATGCTCCCTACAGCCTGCAACCCGGAATGTACCTTTATAGGGAATGAAACCCTGAAGAACCCTGGAAATACACTCAACTAATTGAGACACACCAGCTGAGGAGGGACTACCTGTTTCAGGGATAGCTACTTCCTAAAGATAGTAATTAACTTGTTGAGTAGCTTTTAATATACAAACCAATGAATCCAGAACCCATACCCACAACAATCTCCTTTAATCTGTTCTCATACTTTGGGCCACTGTCCCCTTGCCTAAACACCTCAGGGCCAGATACCATGCAAATAGGGACAAACAGCCTCTATGCCCCTGGTCCCAATGAAATTATTTAAACCAGCCAATTCTAAAACTGCTTAGCCTCCTTCCTTTGGCCTAGTCTATTGCTTTCCTCAAGGACCACAATAGCTGAAACCAGTTTGGCTCAGTGGATAGAGCTTCAACCTACAGACTGAAGGGTTCTAGGATCGATTCTGGTCAAGGGCATGTATATTGGTTGTGGGCACATCCCCAATAGAGAGTGTGCAGGAGGCAGCTGATCAATGTTTCTCTCTCATTGATGTTTCTAATTCTCTATCCCTCTCCCTTCTTCTCTGTAAAATCAGTAAAATATATTAAAAGAAAATAAAATAAAATGCTCCAAGATAACTATAAAAGAACCACAATAAAGGCTCCTGTGTGTGGTTCTACATCCCCTTCTCCCAGCCTCACCTGTCCACTCATCTTGCCTCAGTGTTTCCCTGTGTGGCTCTGCATTGCACGCTGTGCCTACTGTTTCTAGGAGACTGTGAGTACAGTAAAAACTTTTCCTCATGGCAATCATTTCCATGTTTGTGTGTCTTAACATACCTGATTAAACAGGTATGTTTAATGGTACAAATCCTAGGTACCATCAAAATCTAATATCACTCAAATGCCTTAGACATTAATGAGATATTTCATAACAAGACATTCTTAGGTAGAGCAGACCTAGTGTTTTGTTAACTCAGTAGTGAAATTATGACAGTAAGGCCCAAATTATTTCTGCCTTTGTGCTCAGACTTCCTCAGGAGGTCCACCTTATCTTTGGTTAGCCTCTTTATGGTCAGAAGGTAGTTGTTTCTGTTCAAGGTATTTACATCCAAATACTGTTATAAAATAAATCACAAGGGGAACTGTTTTTTCCTAGTTAAGGTAATATTTTTCCAAAAGTCCTCACCCCATAATATATTACTTTCCACATCTCATTTAGCTAGAACTGAGTACATGCACACCTCAAATCAATTGTTGGCAAGGGGGAATGGGACCACCATAATTGTCTAATGAAGATTTACAAAGAAGAGGGATGGACATGCAAAGAAAAATAACTGCCTGCCAATAAGGGAGAAGATTTAAAGGGCAGCTAGGAGAGTTGGCTTCAATACACTTCCATAGTAATTTATCCTTTAATTTTAAGAAAAATTCTTATTTCCATATGAAGGTGTTTGAGAGCATAAAGTACAGAATAAGGAGTTACTATTTCTGAGTTAATATATTAAAGTGCATTTTGTGAAACAACAATAACGCTTATTTTTAAATTTTGCCTGCAGATGAGTTGATTAATGTTGAGTTTCTCTTGGTGAGTGTTCATGGCTGCTAAATATTCCTCTTTAGCATATTCTTTTTAAGGTCTTATCTTTTTTGCACTCTCTCCGAACTCTCTTATTTCTCTCTTTGGTCTGCTAAAATTATCAAATTTGCTAAAACACCTCACTCTTCCCTTCTTACAGTTCTGCTTTCCCAAGGGAAGTTCTTGATTGTCCCAGTACATCTTCTCCTCCTTGTGCTGGGACAAACAAAGGTTTTGATTTACTTCAGAAACTGAGCTTTGAACTTGTTGCCATAATTTGATGAGACCTCAGGGTCATTTCCATGGAGACAGGATGAATGCACACTATGGGTGCATGAAAATACTGGTTAGCCCACAGGTTGGAGAGTGTCAGACAGCTCTTATTGCTGTTGTTTAGGTCCTCTTCTTGAAATCTCTTTTCTATTGAATATTCCTAGAGTCATCAATATTCCAGTCTCCTCAATCTTAATCCTACTAATTCTGTTATTGAATGGCAACTTCAGGGAAATGTTGGCCAACTGTGCCCTCCTACATGACAATGTCTGTGACCTAGTCACTTTCTCTTAGAGGATCAAAATATTTGATCATCCAAATGAAGTCAGGGAAGTGCAGAGGCTTGCAGTTACTCTGGGGTATCCCCAGTTGGAGACCTAAATGAACTATAGTGTGGGGGTGAGCGATGTTTACCTAGCTCTTTTTCACCATCTTGAAAGTAGACAAAGATGTCATGATGCCTGTGGGAACCTCTTTCCACGTCCCGCGTGGTTCAGGGTTCCCGGGTCAGGGTTCGGGTTCTGAAGGAGGCCGCACGCAAACGAAATGAGAGACTAGAAAGCATTAATTTGGCGATATTGGGGGGCCAGGCGGAAACCTTCCTCTAGTGGAAAGGACTGCCATTTACTCTGGCCTTTTTCCCCCTTTTATTAAGGCTTTGGGACACACCTCCAGCCTTTAGGCAGGAGATAACAGAAATTAACATGATACAAACAGATAGTTTCAACTAAACAATGAGTAATCAGCTCTGACCTTTCAGAGCAATTAAGGTTGGCCAGCCTTCTGGCTTCCCATTTACATCCATTTAGTGAGAACAATATTTGGTTTCCGACAGATGCCAAGTGCTATCATAAAGTTAGATGGGTGGCAGACGACGTGGTGAAAGGAGATCCTGGAGTCAGGCTGACCTGGGCTTGAAGTCTGACCTTCCTGAAACACCATGAGCAGAGTCCACAACATCCCTCACCTCCATTCCCTCTTCTCTAAGTTGGAGATAATAATAGGATCACTGTAATAGGCAAATGTATGTAAGGCCTACTACAGTGTCTGATATGGACTATGTGCTTAATCAAGGGAAGCTGCTACTATTGTCATGAAAATGCATGCAATATAAGTCATCACTTCCCAGTCTCCATTAATAGGGTAAATAAGTGTTCCTTATTTCTAAGCTTCCTCATTCTTCCCTAGGGTGAATCTGCCTAGGGGACAGAATTATCTAGAATGCCTCCATCAATACTTTTCCATTTTCAGGCTAATATAAGGCTATACCATTCTGCTTTGCATTACTTGTGAACATAACAAAATTCCTAGCCATTTAAATGAAAGCAGTAGCATCTATATTTAAAAATCCATATAGCATGGGTTAAAATATTAGACATGACAGCTGGAATCAGAATGAGGCTTTGATGATATCTTCATGGTGTGCTAAGAAAATTCCAAAATGCTTGCTTTGTCCCCAACCTGGAGCCATCAGAGTAGGCACTGGAAGGATTTTTATTAATAATACATGGGACACCATATCGTATAGGCAACAGAAAGCAACTGTCTAAAATTCTTCCTGGGGTAGGGCAACTATGATATAAACAAGCCAACCAATAAACAATGGTAACCAGGGAAACTTTCTCCATGGGAATTCAGGGGGGAAATTCCTATATAGCAGTTTAATAAACTATTTTTTATTCTTTTCCTGTGGCATAAAGGCACTTTTTGTACTACTTTACATCTAAATCACTTGTGCTGAGCATGGACCTCCTAATAGGAGAAGATATTTTAACTCTCCATAAAGTCTAGGTGAAGCACTGATATTTGCCCTAATATGAACAACCTGGGATAATTTTAGTTTGCCTTGATTATTTTTTCCATTTAAATGTGATAAGATCACAATAGAGAGAACAAGACATCTAAGAGATTATAACCACACAAACACTGGTTTTCCAGGGTTTTAATTCATATAGTGTGCAAAGACAAATGACCAGAGTAGGGCTGCAGTTCAGGTTTTGGAGTGCTTCCCTTCTCATTCTGAGGCTGCTTAATATGTATAAAAAATTGTCACAATTTCAATGTAGTTAAATAGCCTGCCTTACTGCAAATATGTGTTGTAAAGAGATATCTCTCTCTGTTGAAATCTAATGAAATTATTGTAAATCAAAGTGACATGAATGACTCATAAATAAATGGGAAATTAAAAGGTTCATACATGAGAAAATAATGGTATATATTTAATCGTATGTAAATATATTTTAAAACCTGTATTTTTGTGTTGTTTTCTTGTCAAAGGAAAGCTCTTCACTGGGCCAATGTTACTCAGTGGCTGAGCATCAACCTATGAACTAGGCGGTCATGGTTCAATTCCCAGTCAGGGCACATGTCTTGGTTGCAGGGTCGATTCCCAGTAGGGGGCATGCAGGAGGCAGTCAATCAATGATTCTCTCTCATCATTGGTGTTTCTATCTCTCTCTCCCTCTCCCTTGCTCTCTGAAATCAATAAAATATATTTTAAAGAAAAGGAAAGCTCTTCAAGGTCCATCTTTAGAGGCTGTTTGGACATCATGTATCTGAATTAGAGGTTTAGGTATAGTGAAATGTGACCTTTAACATGCTTTTTGTTGTTGAAGAAAGCCTGTGGCATGTTAACTTCTTTCAGTACTGCTATTTACTTTGAGCAGGGACTGCGGAAGAGCTGTGGTAATGATCCCAAAGACAAGCAAGTGAAGGAACAAAATAGAGCCAGAGAGCAGTTGCTCAGGGTACAGAGAAATTGCCTGAAACCACATGGCCCTGAGCCATCCCCCAGATGCCTTGCCAGCCTCCAACAAGAAGAGCTTCAAACTGCTCCAGATCCCAGAGCTTGGGAAAAACTACTCCATGTCTCAGATTCTTCATTTCTTGCCCCATCATTAGCTCTTCATAGTCTGATTCTTGTAGGAGGAAACCCATTCCACCCAAAGGAACCTGCTCTGGCCAGATTTTTACTCGTTGCCAACTATAACTGGGTGGAGAGGAGCACTATGGACATCCAGAACTTGTGTCTTCTATCCTTCCCCTAAGCTTCCAGGTTTCCAGCAAGTCACAGAGACTTGCTCAGCCACAGGGATGCCAAGCAGGTGAGGCTGGGCAGCTGAAACCCAGGTGGAGAACCAGGAAAGATGGTGCTGTAAGTCAGTCCCAGTCTGAAGGCCTGAGAATCAGGGGCCCAGTGGTGTAAGTCCTGGTCTGAGTCTGAATACCAGAGAACAAAGAGCACTGGTGTCCAAGGAGAGGAGAAGATGGGCATCCTGACCCAGCTCAACAGTGAGAGCAAATTCTCCCTTCCTCCACCTTTTGTGCTATTCAGGCCCTCAGCTGATTAAATGATGCTCACCTGCTATACTTAGTCTACTGATTCAATGCTAATTTCTTTCTTTCTTTCTTTCTTTTTTTTAAAGAATTTTTGTGAGTTTATTTGAACCAAACTATAGACAATTGCCTGAAAGTGGAATTTCAAGGTATTGAGATAGTGCTCTGGAGAATGGCAGTTTCCCAGCTTGTTTTATACATTGCAAGCAAAGGAGGAGACTTAAGTGGGTCACATGAAATCCATTGGTGATAGATTAGGGAGACAGGAGAAGGCAAAGTGGGGAAACATCTGGGATTGGATAAAAAGTAAAATGATACACATGTTTCCTTTACATAGGTGGGTACAGGACAACTAACACAATAACAATAACAATGAAGGAATTTGTGGTCTGCACCCTGGCATCATTTGTTGTGCTCCATCCAGAAAAAGGGAAGTTACAAGTTACCTTGACATTCCACAGGTATGTTATCTTAGATGCAAAAAGACAATAGGCTCTGTAAAGATGGAAGTTGATCTTTGTCAGGGAAGATACGGGCCTGGGACATGACTATCCACTATAAACTGCTTTTTAATTAAAAGGCTTTCATTTCAGACCATCTTTTGTGGTTACTTAGGTTTCTTGAGTTAGTTTGCAAGGCCATCACACAAGTCTTCCCTGAGTTCATCAGGTTAGCATGTGGCCTTTTTTCGCCCACACTTCTTAATTATAAACTTGGGTAGAACTCCACTTGGAAAAATAATTATGAAACTAGTTAAATTTAGGATTTAGGAAATTAATTGTTCTCTTGTACAATCTAAAGTAGGAGACAGATTGGGTGCTCATATAAACTTTTCACTACTTTTTTATTTTTTTTATTAATGTGTTACATGTATACATATCTTCCCATTGCCCCCACCCTCCCAGGCATTCCCTAACCCCCCAAATGTCTTGTGTTCATTGGTTATGCTTATATGCAAGCATACAAGTCCTTTGGTTGATCTCTTATCTACCTCACCTCTCCTTAACCTTCCTGCTGTAATTTGACAGTCTTTTTGATGCTTTATTGCCTCTGTATCTATCCTTTTGTTCATCAGTTTATAATGTTCTTTATTATCCACAAATGAGTGAGATCATGTGGTGTTTCTCCTTCATTGACTGGCTTATTTCACTTAGCATAAGGCTCTCCAGTTCCATCCAGGTTACTGCAAATGGTAAGAATTCCTTCTTTTTTATGGCAGCATAGAATTCCATTGTGTAGATGTACCATAGTTTTCTGATCCATTCATCTGCTGATGGGCACCTAGGCTGTTTCCAAATTGTAGCTATTGTAAATTGTGCTGCTATGAACATAGGGGTGCATAAATCCTTTATGATTGGTATTTCTACTCTTAGGATATATTCCTAAGAGTGGGATTGCTGGGTCAAATGGGAGTTCCATTTTTAGTTTTTTGAGGAAACTCCATACTATTCTCCACAGTGGCTGCACCAGTCTGCATTCCCACCAACAGTGCACAAGAGTTCCTTTTTCTCCGCATCCTCGCCAACACTTGTCATTTGTTGATTTGTTGATGATTGCCATTCTGACAGGTGTGAGATAGTATCGCATTGTCTCTGATAATTAGCTACTTTGACCATGTTTTCATGTGTCTCTTGGCCTTCCTTCTGTCATCTTTTGAGAAGGTTCTATTTAGGTCCGTTACCCATTTTTTTATTGGATCATTTATCTTCCTTTTATTAAGTTGTATAAGTTGGCTGTAGATGTTGGAGATTAAACCTTTATCAGTGATAACATTTGACAATGCTAATTTCTTTCAGACACCCTCACAGACATGTTTTATCAGCTATTTGGGTGATCCTGTGATCTAGTCAAGTTTACATATAAAATTAACCATCATATGATGTCACTTCTGTGGTTATGGTACATTTTCTAAAATTCCATGTTCCTAGCAGGCTTGCTCTAGTGTCTCTCTTTTGTTTAGAAAAAGCAAGCTTCCATGAGTCCCACAGTTGCAAGGAAATAAACTCTACCAGCAACCTGAAGTTAGCTTGTTCCCCAGTCAAGCCTGTACATGAGAACTTTGCTCTAGTTAATGACTTGATTTCAGCCTCGCAGCAGACCCAGCTAAGCTGTGTCTAGACTTCTGACCCAAAGAAACCTTGAAATTCTTTAGTTTGTGGTTTTTTGTTATACAGCATGGAAAACTAATACAGAAATATTTTTCTAACTTTCACTTTAACCTTTTTGAAACCTTATGTTTTTGAATGTTTCTTATATGTCTGTTTATCATATAAATAAGAAATAAAATAAACCATCATAATATTCAATTGAATATATATGTATGTACATACCCATTTTTGAATATATGTAAAATACATAGGTATATGTATTAAATTCTCTATTTAAATCTTTGGGTTTTACTCCATCCATCAGTATCTCTTTTTAAAAATTTCAACACCATATTCTTTCTTCCTTCCACTTACCTTTCAATCTTTCTTTTAAATAGAACCATGATAGAAAACTTCATAATGTTTGTTTCCCTTTTAACAATTTGTAATATGCAAAGTGGCTGATTTTTATATTTGATATTTATCTGCTTTTTACTTTTGTAGCCTTTTACTCTTTCCTATGGTCAGTGACTTTCTACACAAAAATGACCCCACCCTCATTCTAAGTAAATACTGGAGTCTAACAGCAAACAATACTGCCTGACTACGTAATGCTGGGTAGCAACCTTTGCAACCCAGCCAATCTGGAGGGGAGAACATTCATGAGGGCCCTTTGTATTAGAGCAAAGCAGCAGGATAGAACTAAGGGCAAAAGTGGCAACCTGGGCAAAAGCCTGCTGGCATCTGAGATTGATTCCTACAGGTATAATATAGCTTGAGTTGATAGAGGACATGTTGTTGCAAAGCCAAGAACCACTAGAACTAACAAGTATTGAGATTGGCAACAGGGAATTGAAGGCAAAGTACTTAGAACAAATGTATGACTTCTCTCCAAGATAGGCTGTGAAACATGCCCTGTCAGGATACTGCAGCTCTGATGTGTGCCTAAAACTATGTGAAAGTAACTTAGGAGAGCATAATGCTGAGAATTTTGTCATCAGACTCAAAAAGATGCAGAACCTAGCTGTGTGTCTGCTACCTGAACTATTCTTTTTTTTTAAAATATATTTTATTGATTTTTTACAGAGAGGAAGGGAGAGGGATAGAGAGTTAGAAACATCGATGAGAGAGACATCGATCAGCTGCCTCTTGCACGCCCATACTGGAGGTGTGCCCGCAACCAAGGTACATGCCCTTGACTGGAATCAAACCTGGGACCTTTCAGTCTGCAGGCCAACGCTCTATCCACTGAGCCAAACCATTTTCGGCTTGAACTATTCTTGGTAAGATCACAGTGGAGATTTCAGATGTTGGGTCAGTCTGGTGAGCGATATGAGGGGACAAACAAAATAGTCAGCACTTAATAGATTCTAATTTCCAACTATATCTAAATAAGTCCTGTTCTATGTGGAGAAATCAGGGAATCCTTTTACCTATGAAAACTCTGTTTCAGATTTCTAAGGACCAATGCTAATTTACAGGGAATTTCTAGATCTAAAGCACAAAAATCACAGTTCCTGTTAATAGAGTCCTTTGTACTGTCTAGTGCAGGCTGGGGAACATTAGCTCCTAACAGCCTGTGGTGGACATGACCACTTCACCTACTATCTTTTTTTCCATCAAATAATGTATTCAGATTGTTAGAAATCTGAAGCTGAAAATGCTTCTTTATCTCTCCTGCGGGGAGGGCATTCTGAATTTTAATATTTAATTTAGTATTTCTAATATTAATTGAGTGCTAATATATGTGAGGCAATGTGTTCAAAACTTTACATGATTTCCTGAATCTTCTTAAATCCTATAGTTCAAGATAACTTTTTTGAAATAAAATTTTTGAAACTACATATGAAAGACCATACTGTAAACCTGGGAATATCAACCTAGAATAACTCACACAAAGACTTATTCTAATAAAATTACTGAACCTTAAAGAAAAAAAAATCCTTTGTGAATCTAGCCAAAATGAACATGCAATTTATACAGGAAAACAATTGGATTATCACCATACTTTCTAACCACAGCATATAAAAATTAATAATATAATATAATTAAAGGAAGAAAAATGTGACCCAAGGATTTTATATTTAGAAACTACCTTAACCTGATCAAGGGCATGAACAACCTACAGCTAACTTCAGACCTAATGGTGCAAGACTGAATGTTTTGCATTGGGGTCAAGAGTAAGACAAAGATATCCAGTTTTACCACTTACATTCTACTTCATACTGGAAGCCTTGTCTTCTTCAATTAAGTAAGGAACTAAATAAAAGGCATACATATTGGAAAGGAAGAAATAGAACTATCCTTCTTCAAAGATGACATGATTATATCTATAGAAAATATGAAGGAATTTACAAAACAAGCTTCTGGAACTTATAGGTGAATTTATCAAGATTATAGGGTACCAGGTTACCATACAAAAATCAATCCTATTTTTACACTAGAGGCATGGTACATTACATTTGTGCATTGCAGGGGGTCCCCTCAGCCCAGCCTGCACCATCTCCAAACCAGGACCCCTTGGGGAATGTCCAACTGCTAGTAGCCAGACATCTCTTTCACAATCTGGGACCATTGGCTCCTAACTGCTCACTTGCCTGCCTGCCTAATCACCCCTAACTGCCCCCCCTCCACTATCCTAATTTCCCCCAACTGCTCTCCCTGACAGCCTGGTCACTCCCAACTGTTCCCCCCACCAGCCTGGTCACCCTAACTATCTCTCCTTCTGGCCTGGTTGCCCCATACAGCCTGCTATTCAGTTGTTTGGGCACCGCTCACTGCACCCCTTGCTGACCTGGTTGCCCCACGCAGCCTGCTGCTCAGTCCTTTGGTCATCCCTCACTAACCCCCCCTGCGAGCCTGGTCACTCCATGCAGCCTGTTTGGTTGTCCCTTTGGTTGTTTCAGTTGTGATGGTCACTTCGGCTTTTATATATATAGATACTAGCAATGAATAATTGAAAACTGTAAATTCACAAAACAGTTCTATTTGTAATAGCTCCAAAAATTAAATATTTAAGTACAACTATGATAAAAAAAAAACATGCAGGATTTAGACTCGAATATGGTAAAAAGTACAAAATATCACTTAAAGGAAAGCTCAAATAAATGGACCTGTTTTCTTAACATATTAGAAGACTCCACATATTAATACTGAGTATATGGTAAATGTACCACAGCTCAAATGGCCCAGTTTTGAAAAAGTGCAAAAGTGGGGAGATCATTGCTTCATCCTGCACTTGCACACAGCCATGGACAGGGCATGAGATGGATGGACCAGAAACGAGGCTAGAAAAAACCCAAGTATTTAATAGCAGTTTGAATATAATGAAAACCATTTCAAATACTTAGTAAAAAAATAGACAGACTGATTTAAAAAATTTTCATAGAACATAAAAAGAAATATAATAGCCATAACAATTTTGTAAAAGAAGTCAGAAAACTCTTATTACTAGATTTTATGATTTACAGTTATCAATATAACCAGATTATTGCATAAGGCTATCCACATAGTTCAAGAGAATACACAATATAATCCAGAAATACCCACACACAATTTATTTTTGACAAACGTACAAAGGTAATTCAACAGAAATAAATAAGATAGTCTTTTCAACAAATTGTCCTTGAACAATTGGACATTTACATACCTCACACCTTATACAAAATTCAACTTAGACTTTATATTAATGTATACATTTTTTCAATTACAAAACTTTTAGAGGTGAACAGGAAAAAAATCTTTATGATCTTAATTTATGCAAAGTTCTTTGATATGACATCAAAAGCATAATTCATGAAAAATGATAACATAGACATAATTAAAAATTAAAAATTAACACATTATGCTCTCTGAAGGACAATAGTAAAAGAATGAGAAAGCAGGCTGCTGCCTCGGATAAAATATTTGCAACTTTCATAGCATCAAAGAACTTATATCCAGAATATATAAAGAACTCTCAAAATTCAACTAGTAATCCAATTTAAAAATGGGTTATGACTAACCATGTGTATGAGATATAAGAATGACATAAGAATGTCAAATAAGTATATGAAAAGATGTTCAATATCTACTCATTAGGGAAATATAAATTAAACTCACCAATGAAATATTACTGCATGTCTATGAGAATGGCTAAAGCAAAAAATAAAAACTTGCAATTTCAAGTGTTAGCAAGGAAACCAGAGCTTTCATGCATTGCTGGTGGGAATGCAAAATGGTGCAATCATTGTAGGACAGAGTTTGACTGTTTCTTATAAAGTAAAACATAATCTCACAATCAGATCCAGTAATCCCACTCATAAGTATTTAATCTAAATAAGTGAAAATGTATGTTCTTACAAAAACCTGTACATGAATGTTTATGAAAGCATTCTTTATAATCACCCAGACCAGGAAAAAACCTGAATGTCCTTATACAGGTGAATGTATTAACAAAACTGTGGTGATCTATACAGTGGAATATTACTCAGCCATAGAAAGATACCAACTACATGGATGAATCTCAAATGCATTATGCTGAGTAAAAGAAGCCATTCTCAGGGTTAGATCCTATATTGTGTCATTTATATTACATTCTGGAAAAGGCAAAACTGTAGAGATGAAGAAAATGTCAGTGGTTGACATGGATTAGGGGTGAGGGAAGGTCTAAGGGGTAACATGAAGGAATTTGGGGAGGAGAGCCATTCTATATTCTGCTAGTGGTGGCAATTACATAAATGTACACATGTGTTAAAATTCAAAGAACTGTTCACCTCAAAAGACAATTTTACAGTATATAATTTTTTTTAATAATAGGGTTATAGTATTTTCCCCTTATGTGCAGGGGCTAGTGCACAGACCCCTAGTGGATGCTGGAAACCATGGGTAATACCAAACTACATGCAGATACTTCTGCTTTTTCCTTCTTATAGATATCTATGATAAGACTTAATTTATAAATCAAGCACAGAAAGAGATTAATAACAAAAACTAATAATAAAATAAAACAATTCCAACAATATACTATAAAAAGTTATGTAAATGTGGCATTACTAAGTAAAATAAGGATTACTTGAACACAAGTACTGAGAGATCTCAACAGTTGAACTATTAACAGAGCCAACTACTAAGTGACTAATGGGTGGGGAGTGTCTGCATCAAGGAGACGCTGGACAAAGGGATGATTCACATCCTGGGCAGGAGCAAGCAGAACGGCACAAGATTTTATCAGGCTACTTAGTGGTGCACAGTTGAAGACTTATCAATTATTTATCTCTGAAATTTTCCATTTAATATTTTCAGAACCTAGTTGACTGCGGGAAACTGAAAGCATGGAAAGCAAAATTTAGGATAAGGAGGAACTATTGTCTACACAATCTCAAGATAGCGATTACTATAAAATTTAAGATGGTGGTTGTTTGGGGGCAGAGGAAAACTGTTTGGGATAGGGGACATGGAGGAGATTTTAGGGTGACAGGCCGAATTCTATTTCTTTACCTCATATTTAGTCATTAGTCTATGTACTTGGGTGGTTTTAGAATTTCAACAGAAGTCCAGTATAGTTTTACAGGAAACTTGTCATGAAGCGAAATTGTAAGGTATAGGTAATACACTGCCTCATACGCCGGATGACAACTGTTTGAGCATTCATGCCTTTAGTATAGTTTAAACTCTACATATATTACTAATACAGTTTATACATTAAACATATATTTCACACACTCTTTTCTATGAATGATCTATTTCACAATGGGAAAAAAAGCTTTCAGTTGAACATTACTCAGAACATTTTCAAATATACTGAACAACTAGAGGGTGTCCCAAGAAAATGTATATACACTTTAACAGCTCAATAATTTAAAAAATGAAATGTATTTTAATAAACAATGCTTTTATAATTAATCATAGTATATGTATACATTTTTGGGACATTTTATACATATTATATATTAAACTTATGTTTTCCCAGGCACCTGTTTTCTGCTCAATTTATGCAAGTTATACACAAGAATAGCACAAAGTAGCTTGGCCGATGTGATTCAGAGATTGAGCATCAACCTATGAACCAGGAGATCATGGATCGATTCCCAATCAGGACACATGTCCAGGTTGTGGGCTTGATTGCCAGTAGGGGGTGTGTAGGAGGCAAACAATTGGTGATTCTTTCTCATCATTGTTTTTATCTCCTTTCCTCTCATTTCTTTCCTCTCTGAAATCAATAAAAAATGTATATATTTTTAAAAAATCACAAAGTGGAGAAATCCAAGATGGTGGCATAGGTAAACACCTATACTGCTGCCTCGCACAACAATTTCAAAACTACAACTAAAAGACAGAACGGACATCATCCAGAACCACAGGAAAGCTGGCTGAGTGGAAGTTCTACAACTAGAGGGAAAGAGAGGGGCTCACAGAGACCCAGAGGAGCTGCAAAAAGCTGAGGTACGGAGACGCCCACGAGGAGAGAGCGGGTGCCGGAGTACCTGGCTGGCTTTCTCTGGTGGGAGGGAGACAGAGACTCTCAAAGGCATTGAACCCCTTGTCCGGCGACACTAAACCCCAGATCCAGCCGAAACTCATACGGGGGGAGTTTGGACTGTGAAAAGGGAGAAGTGCACGGAAATTTAGGGGAGTTGCAAAGGATCGGAGGTCTGGTCGCGCACGGCACCACGTGGAGGACGGATTGCTGATTGTGCCTCTGGCTTTCTCGAGTGGGCGGAAGACAGACACTCCGAACTGTGCCACTTCTGACTCCACTAAGCCCCTGTTTTGGGCGAAACCCTGGAGACCTAGACTCCTGTGGTCCTGGTTCGCAGGGGAGCTGGAAAGGCAGCGGTTAGAGGCACTGCGGGTGCGCACGCGCACAAGGACCACTCCAGCCATTACCCAGTCACGTGAGACTCAGGGGCCGTGGAGGGCGGGGCCGACTGGAAGGCAAGGCGGTCCCTTAAGCCCTGAGACTCCACCCCTCCCAAGCTCAACAGAGGCTTCTTCGGCTGAATCCAGCACAGAAGTTTCCCCGGCACAGTGAAAATGCCGAGACAAGGGAAGGGATTACAAGCAAAAGAAATGGAGGAAAAAAAACGACTGGATATAGAGTTCAAAACCACGCTTATAAGGTTTTTCAAGAATATGCTAGAAAAGATGGATAAATTTAGTGAGACCCAAGAGGAGATGATAAATACACTGACTGAAATAAAAACTATTATACAGAGTACTAACAGCAGACTAGAGAAAGGCAAGGATCAAGTCAAAAATTTGAAATATAAAGAAGCAGAAAACATTCAACTGGAAAAGCAAGAAGAGAAAAGAATCCAAAAATGTGAAGATAATGTAAGGAGCCTCTGGGACAGCTTCAAGCTTACCAACATCAGAATTGTGGGGGTGCCAGAAGAAGAGAGAGAGCAAGATACTGAAAACCTGTTTAAAGAAATAATGACTGAAAACTTCCCACATCTGGTAAAAGAAATAGACTTACAAGTCCAGGAAGCACACAGAACCCCGAAGAAAAGGAACCCAAAGAGGACTACACCAAGACACATCATAATTAAAATGCCAAGAGCAAAAGAGAAAGAGAGAATATTAAAAGCAGCAAGAGAAAAACAGTTTATTACCTACAAGGGAGCACCCATACGGCTGTCAGCTGATTTCTCAACAGAAATGATGCAGGCCAGACGGGAGTGGCAAGAAATATTCAACGTGATGAACAACAAGAACCTACAACCAAGAATAATCTATCCAGCAAAGCTATCATTCAGAATTGAAGCGCAGATAAAGACCTTCACAGATAAGAAAAAGCTAAAGGAGTTCATCAACTCCAAACCAGTATTATATGAAATGCTGAAAGGTACTCTTTTAGAAGAGAAGAAGAAAAAGGTAAAAGACAAAAAATTATGAACAACAAATACACATCTATCAACAAGTGAATCTAAAAATTAAGTGAATTAAAAATCTGATAAACAGAATAAACTGGTGAATATAATAGAATCAGGAGCACAGAAAGGGAGTAGACTGATAATTCTCAGGAGGACAAAAATCATAAAGCATCAAACAGACTGTGAAATTATAGCAGGAAGATTAAAGTTAGGTGAGGTAAATAAGTGATCAATCAAAGGACTTGTATGCATGCTTATAAACATAACCAATGATCACAGACACTGGGGGGTCGGGGTACGCCTGGAAGGGAGGGGGGGCAATGGGGAGATATGTATAAAAAATTAATAAAAATTAATTTAAAAAAAATCACAAAGTATTTGAATATTTTACATTGATTATGGATTCATGTATTATTCATATAAAAAGATATGTTGACTTAAAAGTAAGAAAACTACAAAGCTTGTTTCCTGTTTCAAAGAATTAGTCTCTTATTCAGGACACTAGAACAAAATGACGGGACTTTGGAGAATGTTAGACTGATCACCTGGACCTCCTTCTATGAGCAGTGAGTGTGTAAATAAGTGTACAGTGTGTCAAAGATGTGCACTTTGGGGGATGAATTGATGCATACTTGTATTCTAAACTGTAGAGACATTTACCCACATCACGCTATGTGAAAATTTATTAGATGTTTAAGTCGATCTGGTCCAGAAGAATATATAAACAATGCACAACATATTTTAAATTGAAATTCAACAGGAACATAAACTATCAGAAATAGAAATTTATTTTACAGGTTCTTTTTCAGGATTGCACCTATGCTAAATGACAAAATACACTTAAGTATTTAACCAAAAGAAGCTGAAGAAAATAAGATTTCAATTCCCCAATTTCTCTATTTTGTCATAGTTTATTACAGTTTATCTGCATTGTGACTTCTTCCCATAACCTTGATTTCTTAACACTCTTCTATCTCCTTGCCCTCCTTTTAGAAATGGAACAGCCAATGATTATTAGCTTACTAATGATCTAGAAGATTTAGTAGATTAACCTCAGGTACCCTTTAAGGGAGTCTAAAATTACTCCCATTGGGTTTCTGCATCCACTCTGAAGTCTTACATTTGAAGCTGAGCATAGAGGATCATATAATTTAATGTCCAAACTGATACACTTGAAAAGGGATGCTACTGATAATTCCTTGAGGATAATGTATGAAACCTGGAGCTGTCTTGCACAAACAAGGACATATGTCACCCCAGGCACAAACTGTAATGTTCAGAGGAGAGCAGCCAGGGGAAGACTGGTAACTACAGTGGTGATGGGTGAGGATCAGGGGTAGGTGCCGTGAATGTTTGGACCAGGTAATAAGTTGGAGGCGAAGGCACTCTGACACCTGGTAGGGCTTCATGCACTGGATGAGTAATTGAATTGGAAAACAGATTCCTATCACTCGTTAGAAGCACAATTCCATCAAGGCCATTAGGGTGTGTTGCACAAGAGAGAATGTCTGTTTTGTGGTGTGAGCATGTATATGTGTATGAAGGTGTGTGGCAGAAGAGGCTTCTGTCTCCTTTTTGCTCACTTTCTGGATACTGCTCTATTTTTATGGTGGTGCTGATTTTTATAGCGTTGGCCCTCAGCTCACCTTTCCTGAGAAGGCAGACACTGCTATTATTACTAAAGGGTTCAACACCACTCTTTTTTCCTGAATTGTATCAGTTTCTGAAGTTAGACCCATGGGTCATGAGTGCGTGTATGTAGATGCTGGTTAGGTGAAATCCTTGCTTGAGTTCAGGGACAAAAATCAGAGGAGAATAAATGCATAATGCACAATGAAACGGAAACGGAAAGTTTCCCTTGGACTATCTTACCTAAATATGTAGTAACTGTCTTCACATCTTTCTCATCATACCTTTGTTCATTAGTCTCTAATATACACACACCTAATAATCTTTCATTCATTAACAACACATATTTATCAAGTCTCTGCTGTGTGCCATTCTATATGCTGGGGATAGAGTGATGAATAAGACAGGCAGGCTTCATGCCTTCACTGCTATGAGGACAACCATAAACAAACACAAACAGTTGAGATGATGTCAGAGAGTGAGATGTGTCATGTGACCATAAAGGCTTAATCAACCTGTATTGAGTGTTGTATTGAGTGTTTGTTCTGTGCCAGATAATGATTTACTGCTCTACATGTATTAATTGATTTGATTCCCCAGTACTTTCATGCTGCCTGTAATATTATTATCATCCCCATTTTATAGGTGAGGAAACTGAGACACAGAAAGATTAAGTCACTTTCCAAGGTTACCATGCCAGTAAGTGGTAAAACTAAAATCCAGACCATCTAATTCTTTAAACACACACACACACACACACACACACACACACACACACAGACACACACACATCAAAGAGAAAGGGAGAGGGAGAGAAAGATAGAAATATCAGTGATGAGAGAAAATTACTGATCAGCTGCCTCCTGTATACGCCCTCCTAAAGATCAAGCCTGAAACCCAGGTATGTGCCCTGACTGTGAATCAAACCATGACCTTCTAGTTCATAGGTTGATGAGCATCTGGGCCAGACATCTAGTTCTGAGCCCTCTTCTTCTTCTTCTTCTTTTATTTTTTTTATAGTTTTGCCTCTTTTAAAAAAAATTCTTTATTGTTGAAAGTATTAAATATGTTCCTTATTCCCACATTGACCTCTCCCCACTCCCACCCCCAGCACAGGCCCTCACCCCCCTAATGTCTGTGTTCATTGGTTATGCTTATATGCATGCATACAAGTCCTTTCGTTGATCTTTTACTCACCCTCTCTGACCTTCCATCTGAGGTTTGACTGTCTGTTCAATGCTTCTCTGTCTTTGGATCTATTTTTGTTCATCAGTTTATGTTCATTATATTCCACAAATAAGTGAGATTATGTGATATTTATCTTTCTCTGACTGGCTTATTTCGCTTAGCATAATGCTTTCCAGTTTCATCCATGCTACTGCAAATGGTAAGAATTCCTTCTTTTTATATCAGTGTAGTATACCATTGTGTAGATGTATCACTGTTTTTAATCCACTCATCTGCTGATGGGCACTTAGGCTGTTTTCAGTTCTTAGCCATTATAAATTGTGCTGCTATGAACATAGGGGTGTATATGTCCTTTCTAATTGGTGTTTTTAGTTTCTTGAGATATATTGCTAAAGTTGGGATCACTGGGTCAAATGGGAGTTCCATTTTTAATATTTTTAGGAAACTCCATACTGTTTTCCACTGTGGCTATACCAGTCTGCATTCACACCAGCAGTGTTTGAGGATTCTCTTTTCTTCAGATCCAAGCCAGCACTTGTTTGTTAATTTGTGTTTTTTTTAATTTATTTCTTTATTGATTAAGGTATTACATATGTATCCTTATCCCCACATTACCCTTCATATCTCCCCCACTCATGTCCTCAACCCCCTATTGTCTATGTCCATTGATTAGGCTTATATGCATGCATACAAGTCCTGTGGTTGATTTCTCCCTCTTGCTCCCAACCTCCCCTACCTTCCTTCTGAGGTTTGATATTCTGATTGATGTTTCTCTGTTTCTGGATCTGCTTTTGTTCATCAGTTTATGTTGTTCATTATATTTCATAAATGAGTGAGATCATGTGATATTTATCTTTCTCTGACTGGCTTATTTCACTTAGCATAATGCTATCTAGTTCCATTCATGCTGTCGCAAATGGTAAGAATTCCTTTTTTACCGCAGCATAGTCTTCCATTGTGTAGATGTACCACAGTTTTTAAATCCACTCCTCTGTGGATGGACACTTAGGCTGTTTCTAAATCTTAGCTGTGGTGAATCTAGAACAATAGAAAGAAGAACAAGGGTTAGAAAACCTATTTGAAGAAATAATGTCAGAAAACTTCCTTGATGTGGGGAAGAAAAAAGTCACTCAAGTACAGAGAGTCCCAAACAAGAAGAACCTGAAAAGACCCACACCAAGACACATCATAATTACAGTGGCAAATGTTCAGGACAAAGAGAGAATCTTAAAGGCTGCGAGAGAGAGACAGAAAGTTACATACAAGGGATCTCCTTTTAGATTACCAAATGATTTCTCAACAGAAACACATCAGGCCAGAAAAAAATGGAAGGAAATTTAAAATGTGTTGTTTTGTTGATGATAGCCATTCTGACAGGTGTGACATGGTACCTCATTGTTGTTTTGATTTGCATCTCTCAGATGATTAGTGACTTTGAGATGTTTTCATATGTCTCTTGGCCTTCTGAGTGCCCACTTTTGAAAAGTCTATTTAGGTCCTTTGCCCATTTTTTTGATTGGATTGTTTCTCTTCCTTTTGTTAAGTTATATGCGTTTCCTGTAAATGTTGGAGACTAAATTCTTATCTGATATAACATAGCAAATATGTTCTCCCATGCAGTAGGCTATCTTATTGTTTTGTTGATGGTTTCTTTTGCTGTGCAGAAACTTTTTGTTTCTATGTAGTCTCATTTGTTTATTTTCCTCTTACTTTCCATTGTCCTAGGAGATGTGTCAGAGAAGATATTGCAACAACAAATGTCTGATATTTTGTTGCTTATGGGTTCTGCTAAGGTTTTTATGCTTTCCTATCTTACATTTAAGTCTTTTATCCATTTTGAGTTTATTTTTGTGTATGGTGTAAGTTGGTGGTCTAGTTTCAATCTTTTGCATGTATCTGTCCAATTTGCCCAACACCATTTATTGAAGTGACTACCTTGACTTCATTGTATACTCTTGCTATCTTTGTCAAATATTAATTGAGCATAATGGCTTGGGTCAATTTCTGGGCTCTCTTTTCTGTTCCATTGTGCCTGTACCAGACAGTTTTGAGAACAGTGGCTTTGTACTGTAGCTTGATATCTGTATTGTGATCCCTCTAACTTTGTTCTTCTTTCTCAGGAGTCTTTTTTTATTCCATATAAATTTTTGGAGAATTTGTTCAAGGTCTGTGAAAAATGCTGTTGGTATTTTAATTTGGATTACATTGAATCTATAGATTTATTGGGTAGCATGGACATTTTAATGATATTGATTCTACCAATCCATGAACATGGTATATTCTCCCACTTGTTTATATCTTTCTCTATCTCTTTTTTCAATCTCCTATAGTTTTCTGAGTATAGGTCTTTTACTTCCTTAGTTAAATTTATTCCTAGGTATCTTAATTTTTGTTGTTGCAGTGGTAAATGGGATTATTACTATTTTATTTTTAGGTTCTCTTTCTGTTAGTTTTCTATTGGTGTATAAAAATGCCATAGATTTCTGGGTGTTAATTTTGTATCCTGCTCTGATGCCAAATTCATTTATTAAATCCAGTATTTTTTTATGAAGTCTTTAGGATTTTCTATATACAATATCATATCATCTTCAAATACTGACAATTTTACTTTTTCTTTTCCAATTTGGTTACATTTTATTTCTTCTTGTCTACTACTTCTGGTGCTGTGTCAAATAGGAGTGGTGAAAGTGGACATCCCTTCTTGTTCTTCTTCTTAGAGAATATGGTGGTGGTAGTATTTGCTCATTGAGAATAATGTTGGCTATAGGTTTGTCATATAAGGCTTTTATTAGGTTGAGGCACAATCTCTCTATTCCCACACTGCTGAAAGTTTTTATCAAGAAAGGGTGTTGGACTTTGTCAAATGCTTTTTCTGCATCAATTGATATGATCATGTGATTTTTGTCTTTTAATTTGTGTGATGTCTCATGTTTATTGATTTGGGAATAATGTACCAGCCTTACATCCCTGGAATAAATCCCACTTGGTCATGGTGTATGATCTTTTTAATGTATTGCTGGATGTGATTAGCTGATATTTGTTGAGGATTTTAGCATCTATGTTCATTAGACATAATGGCTCTCTCTCTCTCTCTCTTTTTGTGGTATCTTTATCTGGTTTGAGGATTAGGATAATGTTGGCTTCATAGAAAGAGCTTGGAAGTGTTTCTTCCTCTTGAACTTTTTGGAATAGTCTGAGGAGGATTGGTTTTAGTTCTTTGGTAAAACTCCCCATGTGAAGCCTTCTGGACCAGGGTTTTTGTTTGCTGGAAGTTTTTTGAATACTGCTTCAATTTCATCAGTTGTTATCAGCCTATTCAGGTTTTCTGACTCTTCTTGATTGAGTTTTGGAAGGTTGTATTTTCCTAGAAACATGTCCATTTCATCTAGGTTGTCTAGTTTGTTGTAATAAAGTTGTAGTACTTTTTGTTTTGTTTTTTACAATACTTTGTATGTCTATGGGGTTGATTGTTACTACACTTCTTTCATTTCTGATTTTGTTTATTTGGTCCCCTCTCCTTATTTCTTGTGAACCTGGCTAAAGGTTCATCAATCTTGTTTATTCTTTCAAAGAATCAGCTTTTGATTTTTTTTATCTTTTGTATTTATTTTTTTTTGTCTCTATGTCATTAATTTCCTTTCTTATCTTTATTATTTCCTTCCTTCTCCTTACTTTGGGCTTTTCTTCTTGTTCTCTTTCTAGTTCTTTAAGTATAGGGTTAGATAATTTCTTACCAGTTTGTTTGTTTGTTTGTTTGTTTGTTTGTTTTGTTTTGTTGAGGTAGGCCTTCCCTCTCAGGACTGCTTTCACTGTGTCCCATAGATTTTGGATTGTTGTGTTTTTCATTGTCATTTGCTTCCAGGATGTTTTTTATTTCTTCTTTGATCTCTTTGGTAACCCAATAATTGTTTAATAGCATGCTATTTAGCCCCCACATGTTTGATTTTTTAAAATTATTTTTATTGTAGTTGATTTTTAATTGTATGCCATTGTGATGTAAGAAGATGCTTGATATGATTTCTATCTTCTTGAATTTGAAGAGACTTTGCTTGTATCCCAATATGTGGTCTATCTTTGAAAATATCTCATGTGCACTTGAGAAGAATGTATATTCTGTAGCTTTGGGATGAAGATTCAGTTAGTTCCATCTGATCTAGTGAGTCATTTAGGATTGCTATTTCTTTGCTAATTTTTTGTCTAGGATTTATTATCTAGTGGTATCAATGGGGTATTTAAGTCCCATATTATGATTGTATTGCTGTCAATCTCTCCCTTGATATCTTCCAGAAGTTTTTTTATGTATTTGGGTTTTCCTGTATTGGGTGCATACATATTTACCAGCTTTATATCCTCTTGTTGAATCACTCCCTTTAGTATTATGAAGTGGCCTTTCTTATCTCTTATTATGGCCTTCACTTTGAGGTCTATTTGGTCAGATATATTAGTAAGTATTGCTACCCCAGGTTTTGTTGTTGTTGTTATTGTTGTTGTTGTTGTTGTTGTTGTTGTTGTGTGTGTGTGTGTTTTCATTTCTATTTGTCTGAAAATTTTTTTCCATCCCTTCATTTTCAGTCTGTGTGAGTCCCTTGTTCTGAGTTGGGTCTCTTATAAAACAGCATATATATGGGTCATGTTTTCTTATCCATTCAGCTACCCTATGTCTTTTGATTATAGCATTTAATCCATTTATATTTAATTATTATTATTATTGATAGGTACTTCTTTGTTACTATTTGTATTCTTCATGCCTGTGTTTCTTCTTCCTTTTCTATTTTTTTCTTTTTACAATAGTCCCTTTAGTATTTCTTGCATATCTGTCTTAGTGGTAATAAACTCCCTTAGCTTTGTTTTTTTTGCCTATGAAACTCCTGATTTCCCCTTAAATTTTGAATGATAGCCTTGCTGGATAGAGTATTCTTGGATTCAGTCCCTTGCTTTGCATCATTTTGTATACATTACTCCATTCCCTTCTGCCCTGATGTGTTTCTGTTGAAAAATCTATTGATAATGTACTGGGAGATTCCTTGTAGGTAACTTTCTGTCTCTCTCTGAGAGCCTTTAAGATTCTTACTTTGTGGTTGACATTTCCCAATTTAATTATGATGTGTCTTGGTGTCAATCGTTTGGGGTTCATCTTATTTGGGACTCTGTGTGCTTCTTGGACTTCTGTGACTTTCTTCTTCCCAAAGTCAGGGACGTTTTTTTGTCATTATTTCTTCAAACAGGTTTTTGATTCCTTGCTCAGCTTCCTTTTTTTCTGGCACCCTATTATGCAGATGTTTTCATTTCATGTTGTCCCAAAGCTTCCTTAGATTTTCTTCTTGCTTTTTAAGTTTTATTGCTCTGCTTGGGTGTTTTCTCTACTTTGTTTTCTTACTCACTGCTTCTTCTAGTCTGTTGAAACCTCCCATTATGTTCCTTATTACAGCTATGTCATTCTTCATTTCCTCTTGATTCTTACACATGTTGGTGAATTTCTCATCTAGCCTTTTGAGCATCTATATAACCATTACTCTGGTTTCTTTCTCTGACAAATTGCTTGCCTCCATTTCATTTATTTTATTTTCTGATGGTTCCTCCTTTTCTTTCCTCTGGGGTTGTTTCTTTGTCTCCCTATTTTTGCTGTCTCCTTGTATTTGCGAGTTACTGTCACTTTCTGGCCCTGGGCAACCTGCTTGAGGTCTGAGAAGTTGAAGCCCCTATTGATCCAATGGTTCAGGACTCTTTAGCCCAGAGGATGGGTCTGCCTTGAGTCTTCTGCCTTTATCTATGCTCTGAGTTGTATTCCTTTTCCCCATGAATCTAATTTCTCAGTTGGCTACTGTAGGTGCTCAGGATTGTCAGGGGCGCATGCATACTTCTTCTGGTGTGTGACTCCACTATGAAGTCCTGAAGTGTAAGACCCAGGTGCATGGGGTTCTGGCAAATGCGGTCCTATGTGCCAGGTCTGGACACATGGGGACTGGGTGTATGGGGTCCCTGAAGTACTCATTCCAGGTACATGGGGACAAGCATGTAGGGACCAAGCATGCAGGGTCCAGACACATGGGTTCCTGAAGCTCGGGGTCTGGTTGCACAGGCAGGGAGGCATAATGTGGGCAGTCTTTCTGGCCTGTAGTCACTACTGGGAGTCAGCAGTGAGGTAGGATGCCACTTTCTGCAGAGGTTGTAGACAAATAGCTCATTGCACAGGTGGTGTGGTGTCTGAGGGTAGTCTGGTTGTTGCTGTGTCTGTGCTCCTGGCCTTCACTTCTCCCTCTTCAAGATGTCATGGGCTCCATGTTCTAGTCATGTTGGCCTGGGAGTGCCTGCTGCAGTAGCAGGGGATCTTCTTCTAATAAAGCCCAATCTGCCAGTCCCTGAGACTCCTGTGAAATCTAACTGTCCCTCTCTCACCCACACACACATCACACACCTTCACACACTCCCCTCTTACTCCTGTAGTCATTCACACTCTCTTCCTCACTGCTGTCCTGCTGGCAGCCATGTTGGTATCCAGAGTCCTCATTCTTAACCATTATGTCACATGGACTCCTGCCCAGCTAGGAGGTAACAGGTCAGTGTTAAGGAATAAAGTGCCAGGGATTCTAAGGCCTGGGACTGGGAGGCCTATATTTGGTGGTCAATAGGGTGGTCAAGGAAGACCCTTCTGAAGATTAGCATTTCCATTAAAATCTAAATAATGAAGTAATTAGTCACATAAAATCTGAGGGTATAATTTTCCAGGCCAAGAAATTAGCTAATGCAAGGAATCTAAGGCAGAAATGAGCTTGAGTTTTTTCAGGGAGCAATGGTGTGGTCATGATCTTCATGAATAAATCCATATTTAAAGCAGAATAATCTGGCTTATTATTTGCTTATCAGTTTCTTCATCTATTAAAAAGGAAATGATAGAGCCACCCACTTGTCATAGAATTAAAGATCATGCTAGGCATTCTTATAATCACTGCTATATATAGCCTGGATAACTTGGCTTTTTTCATAAGAATGTGACCATGTTACTAGTTAACACTAAATTGAGCATGTACTCTGTATTTAGCACAACAGACATGTGATTTAAAGTCATTACATCTTTCTAATAAAATACCTATTATCATTTTTGTAGATGAGACAAACTGACGCTCTCAGAGGTTAAGTAATATTAAGCACTTTTGCTTTTCTTCAAAGCACAAGATGTTTCCTCTATACTCATTTGCAAATTGCAAATCCTTCTAAAACAGGAAGAGAACAATGCCTTTTCTGTATTATAACATCACCTACCAATGTAGATACTGTGTAATAAGTCTTTTTAGATAGAATTTATGAAGAGACAGTAATAATATTGGAAAGACAGTGATAAAGTAGAACAAAGTGAATTAGAAAAATGGATTGCTTCAGCCATGTTCCTGTCTTCAGATGTCTGAATACTTCTGACAAAAGCATGCTCTTCCACTGCTGTGAAGCTGTGTGTGCTTGCCCTGAGAAAATCAAGAATAAAGCTGATTGCAAACTTGGTGCATAACAGAGAAAGTAACGACATCATTTACTGACTGATTTGGACTAAGAAAAGATGTATTTACTTGCAGTTTATTATGTTGAATGTGACAGGCATACACTTGTGCTTTTTATTGAATGATGACTTACTACATACAGGAATTGGTGCAATTTGTAATGCAGATTATGTTTTTAAACAAGAAAGGGTGCAAATACACTGATGACTGTCACATGACTTGTTCTGCACTTCTCATAAAGTGGCTTGAGCGTGGGAGGAATGAAAAATATACCCTAGATGCACAAATGTAACTTCCAAAGAAGATGATTCTGGGCAGCTTCCAATTCAGTCGGGCAGATTTAGACATAAGAAATCCATGGCTAAGAAAAGCTAGTATCTTTAAATAGCAGGAATTGGAGTAGGATTAGTGAACCACTCCCATTAACTGCTGAGAGGGGCTCCAAACAGAGAGAAGAGCCACAAGGAAAATTAGGATGTGGGATGAAAGAGTATGTGTTGAATCTTTCTAAGATTACAAAGATTGAAGACCTGGAATGACATTTTGTTTGCAGGAGAAAAGACTGAAGAATCTCCATTCTACAGTGAAATGCTATAGAATGAGAGGCTGGCCCATCCCTGGCTTGTTTTCTGAGTAATGAGTTTTGTGACCTCATCAGCTTCTAAGTACTAGGCCAAATCTTGTCTTGTGAAACATTTGTGCAATTCCTTGAGGTTGCAGGCTTGGGTTTTCCACTTGAAGTGCATTTGTGAGTTCACCCGTGGGCAGGATTCAGTCTAGTTTTTCTGATAATCCACCACCATATTCATTTTTCCATACATAACTGTACAAGCTAAGTTTCATTTTGATAAAGGCAGATTCTATTAATTGCTTTTCTTCATCTGACTGTTTGGGCTTTACAACTGACTTCATTCAGGATCCAGTCATCAACAAGGAGTGTTCATTCATGCTAATAACTGCCATTAAAGCTGCCTGTGAGTAATATTTGAGGGAATGTATGACTAAAGGAGCAACCCAAGAAAAGATTTGAAAATAAGTGGAAACATTTTTATTTTGAGTCTTTTATTTGCCTTGAGGGAAGGCAAAACAGGGCATGGCATAAATTTTTAATCATATTTCACAGTGTTCACTGGAGTTTTTGGTTGTTGTTTAACAGAGATATAGCATCCAAACATGACATGTTAAAATGGCTCCTTCTCTCAAAATCTTGGCGCTTCACAATGCATTTTGCTATGGAGATTTTGACATCTATCTCCCCCACTTGGTAATTTACCAGAGGCGATTTTCCCTCCTCTAAAGGGCAAACCCTGTTGCTTACACTTGCTGGAAGCCCTGCCTCCTGTGTTACGCCCCCAGTTACATTTCAAAGAAAAGCTCAGCTTGGCAGCTCTTGTCAAAAGTTACCACAGACAGCGATTTCATTTAAGGCCTAGGCACAGCATTGAAGGGTGGAACAATTTGAGTCTACACTGCAAATTTTAGCTCCCAGAAAATTTGTGCTGCAAAAACCCACAGTAGGGTACTGGCCCCTTGTGTTCCTAGGTGGTGAGACCTAGGGCCTATTTTCTGGCAGCTGATGATAGATTTCCTTGCCTTGCCTTTCACAAATCTGCTTTTCTCCTCTAGAACCTGTGCTTGTACTAATATAAATCACTGTATGAGTGAAGGAGAGGGCATTGAGGCCTCTTTGTTCTTCAATGATGCCAAGCTACCTGAGGACTGATTCTGCCTAACCTCAGAAGATATGTTGATGCAGAGGTAGTTTTATTTATTTATTTATTTTAAATGAATATTTATTGTTCAGTTTATTACAGATGTTCCTCTTTCCTCACCCCCTCTATGGCTCCCCTCCACCTAATCCTCTCCCCCCACCCCCCGCCACCCATCCCATACCCTTATCCCCTGCCACTGTCCTCATCCATAGGTGTAATATTTTTGCCCAATCTCTTCCTGCACCCCTCACTTCTCCTTTCCCCTGAGAATTATTAGTCCATTCACGTTCTATGCCCCTAATTCTATTATATTCACCAGTTTATTCTGTCCATCGGATTTTTTTATTCACTTGATTTTTAGATTCACTTGTTGATAGGTATGTATTTGTTATCACTTTGTTGTTCATAATTTTTATTTTTACCTTTTTATTCTTCTTCCTCTTCTTAAAGAAAACCCTTCAGCATTTCATATAATCCTGGTTTGGTGGTGATGAACTCCTTTAATTTTTTCTTATCTATGAAGCTCTTTATCTGACCTTCAATTCTGAATGATAGCTTTGCTGGGTAGAGCACTCTTGGTTGTAGGTTCTTGCTATTCATCATGTTGAATATTTCCTGTCACTCCCTTGTGGCCTGCATAGTTCCTGTTGAGAAATCAGCTGACAGTCATATGGGTACTCCCTTGTAGGTAATCAACTGTTTTTCTCTTCCTGCTTTCAAGATTCTCTCTTTGTCTTTTGCCCTTGGCATTTTAATTATGATATGTCTTGGTGTGGTCCTCTTTGGATTCTTTTTGTTTGGTGTGCTGTGTGCTTCCTGGACTTGTAACTCCATTTCTTTCACCAGGTAGGGAAAGTTTTCAGTCAATATTTCTTCAAATAGGTTTTCAGTATCTTGTTCTCTCTCTTCTTCTGGCACTCTCATAATTCTGATGTTGGTACACTTGATATTGTCCCAGAGGCTCCTTACACTATCTTCACATTTTTGGAGCTACTGGGCCCTAAGGGCAATTAGCACACAAAGCCACTCCATCAACACAGGGAAGCAGCCAAAATGTGGAGACCAAGAAACATGTCACGAATGAAAGAAATGGAGGCAAGCAAATGACTGGACAGAGATTTCAAAACCACATTAATAAGGATACTCAAGAATCTTCTACAAACCACCAACAAACTTATTGAGAACTCTGAGAAACTTAGTGAGACTTTCAAAGATCTTAATGAGAATGCCAAAAAAGGACCAGTCAGAGGTAGTTTTATTTTGCTTTGTTTCAAATTCCTGCCAGAACATGAAGTAGGAAAAAGTAGCAACAACCATATTCTCCTTTTTTCCTCTCACTCCCATCTCACCTGCCTTGACCACTCACAACCTCACTATTTCCCTAGATCCTTCTAGGATAAGCCTTGGCAGCTGACTAGGTGAGAGACAGTGGTGAGGAGAAAGAGTTAAGAAAGAGAAGATACTCTCTTTACCACATCTAGAAATAAAGAAGTGATAGTAGGACAAGTTCCATTCTCTTCTGCACAAATGTCAATTAAGGTGAGCTCTTATAGAACTTGAAGATATGGAACTGGAGGCAAAGGAAGATTTTTGAATGTAGATTTTAGTTTTATTGGCATTAGCTGTTGAAATAAACCTCATGATTTAATCAAATAAGGCCACTGCCTTGCTGGTCAAGAGATGTCCTCAAAGCTGGTTCTGGTTCATAGCTTTATAGAGGCAGAATCACTCAATGGCTCTCAGGTTAGTGGTCTATGTGATACATTTGTTAACATGTTAAACTGGCAGGTATGGAAACAATTAATATTTCATTTAGCCTTAAAAGCTCCCCATTTTTATTCCCTAATTGTTCTTTTTCCAAGAAGACCTCCATGAAAGTCTCTATGAGTGAAATAATCCTTAATTCATTCATATCTAGCCACACCATTGTCTGGATTGCTTATTATATTGGCTCACAGTCATTTGAGAAAAGCAGAAAATACTTTAAATGCAATAACCAACCAGGCTTTCTGCCATAGATCGTTTAGTTGCACATCAGAAATTTTCAAACTTCTTTTGACTGTGCTTTTAAGAAATATATTTTACATTACAATACAAGACACATATACCTAAAACTGAAACCCTTGCAATATGATATAGACTTTATTAACTTCTTTATTCTTATATTCCATTCTAGCCTATTTATTTTTATTTATTTTAATGTATTTTTATTGATTTCAGAGAGGTAAGGAAAGGAGAGAAAGATAGAAACATCAATGATGAGAGATAATCACTGATTGGCTACCTCCTGTATGCCCCCACCTGGGGACGGGGCCCGAAATCCAGGTAGGTGCCCTTGATTGGAATTGAACCTGGGACCCTTCAGTCTGCAGGCTGATGTTCTATACACTGAGCCAAATCAGTTAGGGCTATTTTACTTACTTTAAAGAATATTCTTTGCCACTCACTTTTTCTTAAACCAAAATCATGACCACTGATGGATTATGACCTGCAATGTGAAAAACAGTGGCCCAGCCTATATGATCACCAGCTGTAGGCTAAGCCCTAGTAAGCCAGCAGAAACTGAGAGTCTCAGATAAGTAGTACAAGGTCAAGGTAAACTTGCTGTTCAGGTGACTTTCACCTTGAGTCCTACTCAGGCAATCAGGCTCTTGCTGTGTTTCTTATACTCTAATTCTAGCATTGGATCACTGTTTTGGGTCCTAGTACAATAATCTTTTTTTTTTCTGCTTTATTTCTCCTACATCATAGTCTTGCTTCTAAACTCCCAGCTGTATGGTTCTGTCTCCACTGCATGCTTTCAGATTTCTCCAATTATGATTGCCATTGTCCAACATCTACTATAGTACCTTGAGGAGAATAGAGAATAGGCTTTCATTGGCTATAAAATAAACATACATATGGTAATGGCTTGATGCTTACTACTAAGTCAATGCAGTGCTAACTTTCCATCTCTTTGGACTTCCTGCTAAGCTCAAGATAGTGTCAGGAGTGTCTCAGTTCCCTCTGCCCCCATCTTGAATTAAATACCAGCTCTGCTTCTGAGGGCAGCAGTAGGAGAGGAGTCTGAAGCCCATCAGAATGAGGATTCTAAAGTGAGAGACCCTGAGCAACAGAGTGCCAAAAGAACACATTGCCTCTGAGATGGGAAGTCAGGGGCAGCGGGGGACAGGGAAGAAGAGTCCAATGTCAAATACCAAAGAGAAGTTTGGTGAGAGAAACAGAGGCAGTGTAATGAGTCCCATAGATCTGGCACCAAATCCTGAGTCTCACTTTCAGCTCTATCCCTCACTTCCTATACTTGTAAATTTGGGATTTTATTACCACCCAATGAACAGGGCAGGGCTATTGTAGGGATAAGGGAGATAGCATTTAATGCAGTTAGCAATTATTATTTTGCAACTTTGCTTGCAGCCAAGTTTGGTAACAATTTGAGTGTAGAGTTCTTAGATCATGACTATGACCAGCTTAGGCAAATTCTGGTATCCTCTTTCCTTCTTTTTTAGTATTCCCTTCTCTTCCCACCTCCTACTCCCCCAAAACACCCTACATTAATGATTTCTCTACGATAGCTGGTAGTAACCACCTGGAGAGCTTCCCTATCTTATGGATGCTGACATCTCAAGAGAAGACTAAGACTAATTGTCTTAGTAAAGTAATTGGAAAAATTGCTACTAACTGAATTTTAGGCATTGTGATGAAAGTGGAAAGTATTATTTTGGTTAGGAGGGTCTCATTAGTCCTCTGAAAATATTGTCCTCCAAAAGCATTGTAATTGAGAAATTGGCACCACATCTCATAGCCTCTATTCATATACTTAACCTTGGCCCTAGTGATATATAAAACAGAAGAAAAGTATTTTTTGGCTTTGCTCAAAGATCAGGATTCTTCATAATCCTAGAGATAACCCAATAAAAACAAGAGCGACTCCACTAGAAACACGGATGCATTATTGTGTTATTTCACTTAACTAATTATAAAATTCACTTTCCTTTCAAGAACTCTATTTCCCACCTCTAAAGACTAACTCCTACAATAATTTTTTTCAAGTAAAATACAGATTATATGTGGAAAATTTGGGTAAGTCATATGTAATTTAAAAATGGACTAGGTACTCATAAAATACTCTTCTGTTTACATTTTCCCCAAAGATGGTATATATGTATTTGTGTGTGATGTGTGCATATGTGTGTGTGTGTGTGTGTGTGTGTGTGTGTATATATATATATATATATATATGTATGTATATAGATAAAATCTGGATATGTTTATAATATTCAGACAGATGCCTATAAATATTCATAAGGCAATTCATACATAAATGAATAATTTAAGTTTCTTAGCATCACCAAATCTGTTTATAGAATTCTCTTTCTGTCCTAGTTGAACATCATAAAGTTCTTCTCAAACATCTCTTAGCTAGCATTCTGAACATGCCTGGTACAACTAACAAAGTTTATAGAACTGTATTAGCTTTATGTTGTGTAATAATTGACAAAAAACTTTGTGGCTTAAAACATGCAAATTTCTTATGTTATAATTCTGGAGGTCAGAAGTCTTAAAATCAGAGTGTCAGCAGGGCTACCTTTCTTTTGGGATTTTTAGAGGAGATCAATTTCCTTGTTGTTTTTTGTTGTTGCTGTTGTTTTGTTTTTTTAACTTCTAGCCTGTATACCTGGTCCAGGGCTTCTCCCTCTATTTTGAAAACCAGCAATAGAGTATCTTCAAATCTCTCTCTATTTCCATCACCACATCTCCTTTGACTTTGGCCCTCCTGCCTCGCTCTTATAGACTCCTATGATTACATCGGGCCTAATTTAGGGAATCCAGGATAATCTCTTCATTTTAAGATCCTGAACTTAATAAGGTAACAGGTTCTAAGGATTAAGTCAAGGTAAACTTGCTGTTCAGCTGACTTTTACCTTGAATTCAAGAGAGCCATTATTGACCCTACTACAATTATAAAAGAAAACAGTAAAATACGTGTACGTATTATAATTTTCTGTATGTTAACTTGTCCTTTATAAATGGAAGGAATGGAGTTTGCTTATAATGACATGTATGCATGTTCTAACTTGCTATCTGTCATGCTTTAAATGACTTCCCTATTTGAAATATCAAATATATATGAGATTCCAAAAGATGAACACAGGATACTGTAAACAGGCCTATAAGGTTGGAATATCTTAACAGAACAGAAAAATCTAAAATTACTTAAAAGCTATGAATAGTTCAGCTCTTTAATTTCTTAAAGTGTTAGGTTTTACATGCTTAGGCTAAAAGCACATTACTATCTTGATATTTAAAGAAATTAATCAATAAAAAAATCTTTTTAAATCTTCATTGTTGAAAGTATTACATATGTCCTCCTTTCTTCCCATTGATTCGTTCTAGCTCACCCCAAACCTCTTCACCACCTTATTGTCTGTGTCCATGGGTTATGCACATATACACGCAAGTTCAATAGTTAAAGATACCACTTAAAATCAATTAATTTAAAATCACTCATTCTTTGATTTAACCAACCAATGTTTACAGAACATGTACAAATATGCAAGCACTACATGGGGCACTGGGGCCTGATGTTGACCAAGGTTGACATGATCTTTGTCTTCATAAGCTTACAATTAGTACAGGATAGGAAAAGTAAGAAAGATATTACAATAGTGTATAGTAAGTGTGTGATAGGATAGTGTTTCACTCATCCAATTACACACAAGCTGGGACTGTCCCTTCCATATCACAACCTCATCTTTAGGTGTCAGGGCCCATTACCCTCTGTTGGGAGAAGAGTTATGAATATCCTAAGCTCTTAAATGGAGGCGAGCAGTGACTACCCATGCATTTCAGCTAAAAAACAACAATAAATTGAACTATTAGAATTAAAACTATCAAGGACAAAACAAAAGGCTGACTTCCATTTAAGCAGTGTGTGGTATGCCTAGATCATTAGTCCGCAAACTGCAACTTGCGAGCCCCATGTGGCTCGTTGGCCCTTGAGTGTGGCTCTTCCACAAAATACCACGGCCTGGATGGGTCTATTTTGAAGAAGTGGAGTTAGAAGATGTTTAAGTTTTAAAAATTTGGCCCTCAAAAGAAATTTCAATCGTACTGTTGATATTTGGCTCTGTTGACTAATGAGTTTGCCAACCACTGGCCTAGATGGTTACCAGAGGTTTATAAGCATTGGTTCAGCTTCAGCAGGTATCCCTGGGACTGTTTCTCATGGCTAGCAATTTTCCTGATGCTGGCACTGCTTGCCTATATTTGTCCTGTCTGGTCAGAGCTCTCATTCCCAGGCGTCCCCTCCTCTAAGGCCATGCCTATCCTCTGCCCCATCACTCTCCTCCTCCTCCTGAGCCCAAAGGACTCTCTATTTAGATGTAGTGGTGGGGAGGCAATGTTCCATTTTTCTTTTATCCTTTTTCTACTTCTATTTTTTACAGTCTAAACTCTGTTCTCAAATTCCCTTAGGACTTCTCTTCAGATATTCAAAAGCCTGTTTAGAGGTTTTAAAAAAGAAATACTGAACATTGACTGCTTTTTAAATTCCTACATTAACAATCCTACTTCTCCAGGCAAAATAGATGTCTCTGACAAAGGGAAAAGTCACACAAGCACAGGATGCTGGGAAGAGAAAAGCACAAAGATGGACATTTCAAGATATTATCATGCAATTAGTGTTATGACAGGATGAGTGCAGAATGCTGAAAGCCAATAACCTATCAGTTCATGTAAGAATGTTATGACAGTCGGACTTCATTGTGAGAGCAGTGCAGAGCCATCAAATGGTCTTAAGCAGAGGGAATGAAATCTGACAATTTGGCTGCAGGGTGAACAGATTAGAGGGAGAACAGAATGAGAGTGAGAAGAACAATTAGAACAGGATGCAGAATCAAAGTGAGAACTGATAGTGGTTAGTATAGGATATTACAGTGGGGTTGGAATGGAATGGATGGTTTTGTGAGATATTTAGGAGGTTCAACTAGCAACACTTAGTGGCTGATTGAATATGGGGGGTCGAGGAAGAAAAGGAGTCAAGGGTGACTCCCAGGAATCAGATGTAAACTACTGAAGTTCTCATACTTTTGAGACAAGGAACACAGAGGATGAGCTAAAGATGGGGAGCCAGTATAATGAGTTCAGTTTCAAGCAAGTTTGAACACACGTGTTAAAGTTAAACAGGCAGTTGGATATATAATTTGGGACTTGAGAATGAAAACAGAGATTTGGACTTTACCAGGGTGGAGAAAATAATTCCAACAGGATGACTCAGAATATCTGGGAGAATTTTTTAAAAACTAGGGAACAAATGTTGACTAAGTCAGGATGTTGCAAGACATTGAAATTCCAAGGGTTACAGAAGGAAACAAGAGCCTGCTAAATTAACTGAAAGGGAATTGTAAGCAAGGAACCAGGTGAGTGGCATGTCATAGACACTAAGGGAAAATGTTTTTTTGTTGTTGTTATTTTTTGTTTTAAATCAAGTGTAGTAAACAGCAACATAAGCAGTGGAGCGGTCAGGAAGGTAAAAATAGAAAGAGTGTGTATTGGCTTTAGTCACAAGACCATTGAGAGTTTCAGAAATCAAATCACGGTGGTTTCAAAACTAAAGGGGAGTTACGAGAATGGGGTGAGTATGTATAGACAACTATTTTCATAAGTGTGGCTGAGAAAAAGAGGTGACAGAGAGTGGGGGTGGCGGTGGTGGAGGAGGGGCATGATTTAAAAAGGAAGGAACAAATATTTTTAAATGCTTTTATGATTCTAATTAACTTCTCTGGCTTAAAAATTATCATATTATACTTTTCCTTTATTTAATATCTGAAGTAATTTTTTTAGTGAGTAAATTATGTAGATAAGTTAAATCAAAGCTCTTTTTTGCTTAAAATAGCCATAAAATAAAATAAAATAAAGGTAACTTTCATTTTAAATCTCTTTCATTGCTACTTTCAGAACATTATCATCCTTCCACCTTCTTTAAATACAAGACAAAATACCACCTACAGGTTTGATGCCAAGCAGTTATAGCACCTTTTGGCCTTTTCTGTCCCTGCTGTCAAGTCTGGGTCACCCCCCAGGTCTTTTACTTCTTTCTCTCAATCACCAACAGTTGATATTCCATGAAGCTCCAGGTTGCCCTGCTGCTTTCATTCTTGGTCACACTCTCAAAGTGACTTATCATCAGATTGGGATCATCGTTTTTATTTTCCAAGGTCTCTTTCAAAGAGCTAGTTCTAGTTTTGGAAGCAAGATAAGTTGGCGATGGGTTATTTTTATATCTTTTTATTCAATCCTTGGTTTCCTTGCAGGAATCCTTCTAAAGGTTTGTCCAAACTGCAAAGACTCATTAGTCAAAACTGGTAATAAAATCTGTAAATCCATTATGGTCCAGATAAACTTAATTTTATCACAATCTAAAGCAAATGGGAGTGGTCATCATTTGAATCCCCTCTGCATTCACTTTCCTCTCAGGACATCTATCATCTTTTCCATATGTGTCATATGACTATATGGTATATGGTCCAAACAAGGACAGGGCCTCCGTTATTATCTTAAATACTAGGAACCTAGAGCTCGAAATTGTGTGGCACTGCCCACCCACCCACAGCTCTGCCTTGACACCCGAACCTCTCCATGCAGAGCTCTAGCATGCCTGGTCCAGCCCTGGACCTCTCTGGCCTTCTCTGGCTCCTTCAAGACCCGCCTTCATTCACTTGAGTCGCCTCAGGCTGGTCCTGCCTTCTCTGGGTGCTTCCCTACTTTTTATCTCAACAGCAATGCCCTGAGGTGCTTGCAGGCAGCCTCCTGCTGATAGGAGCTAATGGTCTGGTCATTATGCGTTATGGCGCCCCAACTATTAACATATTAACATATTAACATATTAGCTCTTTATTAGTATAGATTATTAGTATAGTATATTTATTAGTATAGTATAGATTAGTAAAGCATAATACTTTTCTCAAAATTTTTAGATAAATATAAATATAAATAAGAATTTTCATTTCTCAAGTAGTAGAGTAGCTTATATTGAACTGATGCAATTAGAAACTGAACAAAACAGAAAAGCAACTGCTTGGAAAGCAACCCAAATGGGCAGAAACAGGACATTTGATTCTTGAAAAAAGGGAACTTCCCTTTTGTCCAAAGGCAGTACCTATTCTTCCTGGTGCAAAGTAGCTAGAGCTCAAGTTGGAAAATGTTTGTTCTCTATTTTCTGAAATTGTGTAGTATTGGTCTGTTTTCCATCAGTATTGATACAATTCAATAGTGAAACCATTTGGGCCTATAGGTATTTTTGTGAACAGATTTTTTTAAAAGGCTTCAAATTCTTTAATAGATATACTGTACTTCAGATTTTTCACTTATTTTGGTTTTAGCTTTAGTGACTTATATTTACCAAGAAATTTGTCTACTTTATCTGTTGTTAAATATTTGTATTCATAATATTCCCTTATCTTTTTAAATATCTGCAGGATCTGCAGTGATATTCCCTCTTTTACTTCTAACATTTGTAATTTGGAGCTCTAGCCAAGGCAATAAGATGAGTAAAATAAATAAAAGATATTTAGATGAGAAGGGATAGGAAGGAGGGAATATATAAAGGCATGAGGAAACTTGACTACAATGGGTATAAATAATATATTCATTATCTTGATTGTGGCTATGGTTTTTGGTCTATAGGTATATTAAAATATAAAAAATTGTACACAATAAATATTTTTATTTTTTGTATAATTATTTTACTTAAAGTTGTAAGAAAAAAAGGCATTGAGATTAGAAATGAAGTAAAATGGTCTTCACTTGCAGATAACATGATGGTTTATAAAGAAAATGCTAAATATTCTACAGAACAACAACTAAACAGGCAAATTTAGCAATGTCACAGGATACATTATCAATATGCATAAACCTATTGCATTTTTATAAACTAAAAGTAAAAAATAGGAAAATGAAAAAATATTAAATCCATTTAAAAAGCATAAAATACTTAAGAAGAATTGGTTTAATGAAAGACATACAAGAGTTCCATGCTGAGAACTATAAGTAATACATTCCTGAGAGAAATTAAAGAATACCCCAAATAAGTGGTAGGATATACCATGTTCATGGATAAAAAAAATTCAATATTACTAATATGTGAATTGTACTCATATTTATCTGTATTTTCAATGTACTGTCTATCAAAATCCTACCAGATATCTTATAGAAACCAAAGGGCTCATTCTAAAATTTATCTGGAAATGCATAGAACCTAGAATAGATAACAACATTTTTGATAAAAGAAAGAAAGAACCAAATTAAAGACCTATAATACATGATTTAAAGACTCTCCATATGTTTCAGTAATCTCAACAGTGTTATATTGGTATTAGTATACACAAATAGGTCAGTAGAATATAATAGTCTAGTTATAAATCCACATACATATGGTCAATTAATTGATTTTCAACAAATGTGTCAAGAAAATTCAATTAGGAAAGTAAAGTTTTTATTAACAAAAACTAGAGACTCAGTGTACAAAATTTATGCAAGGGGGCACAAGGAGTATCACTCAGCCCAGCCTGCACCCTCTCCAATCTGGACCCCTCAAGGGATGTCTGACTGCCTGTTAGGATCAGGCCTAAATGGGCAGTTGGACAATCCTCTCACAGTCTAGGATTGCTGGCTCCCAATTGCTCACCTGCCTGCCTTCCTGATTGTCCCTAACTGCTTCTGCCTATCAGCCAGATCACCCCCTAACCACTCCCCTGCCAGCCTGATTGCACCTAACTACCCTTCCCTGCAGGCCTAGTCACCCCTAACTGCCCTCTCCCGCAGGCCTGGTCCCCCCCCCAACTGCCCTTCCGTGCAGGCCCGGTCACCCCCAACTTCCCTCCTCTGCTGGCTTGGTCACCCTAACTGCCCTCTCCTGCAAGCTTGATTGCCCCTAACTGCCCACCCTTGCAGGCCTGGTCCCTCCCAACTTCCCTCCCCTGCTGGCCATCTTGTGGTAGCCATCTTGTGTCCACATGGGTGCAGCCATCTTTGACCACATAGGGGCAGCCATCTTGTGTGTTTGAGTGGTAGTCAATTTGCATATAACTCTTTTATTAGCTAGGATAGAGGCCTGGTGTATGGGTGGGGGCCAGCTGATTTGCCCTGAAGAGTGTCCTAGATCAGGGTGGGGGCTCCTTTGGGGTATGGGGAAGCCTGAGAAAGGGGCCTGTAGTGGTTTGCAGGCTGGCTAAGCCCCCCAGTGACCAAACGGAGGCTCTGGTATCTGGGATTTATTTATCTTCTGTAATTGAAACTTTGTAGCCTTGAGTGGAGACCAGAGCAGGCCAGGAGTCTTGGCTTCCTCCATTGCCAGGGAAACCCAAGCTTCTGCTTGCTCCGTGGCTGCAGCCATTTTTGATGGGATTTATTTATCTTCTATAATTGAAATTTTGTAGCCTTGAGTGGAGGCCAGGGATGGCCAGAGCAGGCAGGAAGTGTGGCTTCCTCCATCGCTAGGGAAACCCAGCCTCTGCTCACTCTGTGGCCACAGCCATCTTGGTTGGGTTAATTTGCATACTCGCTCCTGATTGGCTAGTGGGTGTGGCTTTTGGGCATAGCAAAGGTACAGTCAATTGGTATGTTTCTCTCTTATTAGTGTAGATATTTCTACAACAATTGAACAAATGTATGGGAAAAATCAACTTTGAATCCTCCCTTATACCTTAAAAGTTAATTCAAGATGGATTATAGTCCTGCCCAGGTAGTTCAGTTGGTTGAGCATCATCTTGTGTACCAGAAAGTTGCTGGTTTGATTCCCAATCAGGGCACATACTTAAAAGCTAAAACTATAAAGATTCTATAAGGAAGACAAAAGATTTATGTGATCTGAAGAGAAACCAAAATAAACTAACGAGCAAATTAGAAATAGACTCATGGATACAGAGAACAGATTGACAGCTGTCAGAAGAGAAAAGGTTAGGGGTTGGGAGTTGGGTGATTAGGGTGAAGGCATTAAGTAAAGAAAAAAAAGAAAAGACAATGGACACAGACAACAGTATGGTGATTGCCAGAGGGAAGGGGAAAGGAAAGGCAGAAGAAGGTAAAAGGGAGATAAATGGTGATAGCAGAACACTTGATTTGGGATGGTAAACACACAATGCAATATGCAGATGATGTAGTGTAGAACTATATACCTGAAACCTGTATAATTTTATTAACCAATGTCATCCCAATAAATTTAATAAACAATAAAATTCTATGATTACAAATAAAGACTGTATAAGAAAACATAAAAGAATATTTTTGTGACCTTGGGTAGGCAACTATTTTTTGGAATGGATATAAAAAACACTAAAATTAATAAAAAACTAACAAATTGGACTTCATACCAAAAGTCCTTGTTAAGAAAATATTCCCAGTTCATACAATCTGACAAATAAAAGTATCCAGAATACACAACTCAAAAGCAAAGTTGACTTGCCAGACCAACAGTTGTGAAAGCCTTCTAAATTTAGAAGGAAGTAGGAACTTTTGACAGTCCCATGGCATCTGGAGCCAGCCCTAGCTCCTGGTGGAGAGGTCTCTAAGCAAGAGTAGCTTCCTGAGACAGACATCTCAGAACATGATTCACTCTCTTTCCTGGTTCCATCTATTCACCAAAATATGATCACTAAAACCTTACCAGAGAACTTTGGTAAGCCAACTGGCAACACTATATTTTCATGCAAAATCCAGTTGAGGTTAACCCTCTGAATTTTGTAATTACTGAAAACCCTGGAGTATATGGGAAGTTGCTCCAAAAGATTTCTGAAAGTCTGTGTGCAGGTGGGTAATCAGGGCTGTAGTTACTTTAATTTAATTAAGGATTAAATATAGAAAGTTTTCAGAGTCTAAGCATCTCAGAAGGAAACATTTATACAGTTTCTTTTCTCAGGGAGACATGCTTCAAAGAATTGGTTGGTGCGTCCAGCCAGAAGATTTATATGAGTGTTTGCATTTCTGCCTTTAAGACTACAGTTTTCTGAGAATGAGTGTAGAATGCATTATGGTGAACTAAGCGGATTATTTTATGCTATAAAATGAACATTTTAGCTAACCAAGCACTGTGTATTGGTGAGGAGAGTTTAAATTCTGAGGTCTCAATCAAAGTATTGGAAAGCTGTTTCTCTCAGATTATAGCCAAGAGAATGCCAATTTCCCCCTGATTGTTAAAGCAATATTTGCATATTGTAGATATTTTGTAAGGCCTTAAAAAGTTAGAAGAAAAACATTACCTTATAATTCCATATTCAATTTTCCTTACTCATATCATTATAGTTTATATAATATAATAGCTTGCTCTTTTTCTCTTAACATTTTATTATAAGTATTTCTCTATATTTAAAATTCTTGGCAAACTACTTTTCCCAAAAGGTGGATATTAAAATCATTTCCAGTTTTTCTTCCTTTATGCAATGTTGAATAATGATTATCTCTGTGCACTAATTTTTTTTATCTATTTCAGAATATATTAGAATTCTACACAGAATTATATATTAATATGTCAATAGATATGAAAAATTTTAAGGATATTGACATTCCACCAGACTGCTTTCCAAAATCTTTTACTAGTGTGAGCACCCTGAGAGTGCCTTCCACCGTTCTTGTAACAGCTCTAGATAATCTCAGTTCAGAATATATGCCAAATTTGTATGTGAAAACACTCTCTTTATTTAGAAATGAGTAACTGTAGTTATTTTTTATTTATTTTAGTGACCCATTGGGACATATTTATTTCAAGTTTTAAAAAGTGCTTTCCTACAGTGGCGTTATCCTCTCTGATTATCTTTTCTGTTCCTTCTTATTAACACTCCACTTCCCTCTTCCCATAAATGTTGGTTAAGATTCCACTCAGAATGGTCAACAGATGTAGGTGTGGCTACTGGATAGGATTGTGGGGGAGGGATGGATACAAGAAGATGCTTTTAGTTCCATGCACCAGAAACTTGTAGAAAGCTGGTTTGAAATATTCTTATAGCAATTATCTAAAATGATCAGAATAGCCTTGATCTGATACCTGATGGCATATGACCTGGGCCTCTGCTCCATATCACTTCCTGTGACGTTACCAAATTCCTGATTATTACCTAGGTATGGTTAGAAGACAGGGCACTCCAGGTTCCCAGAGACATATTCTTTATATATATCTTTTGGCAAACTATCAATTTATTTTTTCACAGCAGAATTCTTATTATCTCAGTTCTTTATAGTTCTAGAACAACAACCCCAAAATGTGCTAAGTCCCATTGGTTTATATGATCAATTCATCATAGCCATTTGATAATAGGATTTTTTTGTTTGCTTTAATGAAAGAGATTCAAGGGGGAAAGTAACATGGGAGAAACAAATAGATAAAGAGATACTAAGAGACAGGGTCATAGAGAAAGAAAAAGAGAGCTTGGAGTGTATCAGAAAAATCACATATACAAAAAGAAATAGATTGTATCTAGGTGTCTATAAGAGGGAGGGGGAGAGAGAGATTGAGAGAGAGAGAGAGAGAGAGAGAGAGAGAGAGAGAGAGAGAGAGAGAGAGAGACTACTTAGTGTGTAACAGGGGTTTTAAATTCACAAATTCACAGTGCTGATATCCCCAAATATACCTTTGCCTGCAAGGCTCCTGCAGGTTCATTTCAATACTCACCAAGGTTGGCCTGAATTCATGGCCTGTCAGAGGCTTCCTGCAGTCCTGACCACGAACCTACCCCTTATAGATGATTGGCTCCAGGCACAGAACTGCTTCTGGGTGACAGGAGAGGATATAAGGCATCCAACTATTGAGCTGATGATTCTATTAGATGATTCTAATAAGTTAGTAACCAGCAGGATAGAACTCACAGAGAGGGAGCAAAATCCACAGATAAGCTATAAAAGACAGCTGTTTACTTTCTCTAGAGAACTAGAAAGCCTTAGGGAATCCTAGGAAGCTATGGATAATTACTATTGAGGAATTGGGATCTTGCGGACAATGAGAGAGGCCAGAAGGTTTGAAAGTTGTTCTTTGGCAGAAAATCTCCATGGGAGAAAGTCCTATTTGCCAGTCTCCTCAGCTTTCAAGATGAGACACATGCTATAAAAGGACCCTAAGGAAAAGAACACGCCTGATTTCAGATATTGTCCTTGAACTTGTGGGTTTCTGCTCCCAGAAGAGCAGGTGGGCAGCATGCTCTGTGAAGTGCTAATTGTTCATTCTGGAGGGAAACACCTGGAAAATGTGGCAGTAGTTTTGAACTAGAGAGAGAAAGCAAGTGCTTCTGGTATATTATCATCAGTTATTCACAGTTGGATATATTTATCTTCATTGACACAGGGTTAGGAGTTGAATGTCCCTGTATACGGCAGAAGGAAGTTAAGTAAGCTTGGGAATTTCCCTAAATCCCTCCAACTTCCTAATTACCCCCATAGGAATAGACTATGTAAGGTAACAATACTACCTTTGTTTGTTGATGTTTAATGATGTTAATCAAACTTGGCTGAAGGTTAGCTTGGTCCTGGCTTCTGAAAAGGAGCTCTTGAAAGACTAAGTATAAGATTGTTTCATTGTCATTACAGGTTTAATCCAAACAAACCTTGAGATTTCCTCCCTTTAGGGTGTGCTGTCCATTCCTTGTTCAGCAGGTGGAGCTCTGTACACAGGGAATGACATGTCTAGGAAAGAAAATTTTCCTCTCTTGATTCAAAAGAGATCAGACTTTTTAGAAAGTGCTCAACAGTGGACTATAGAGAGAATTGTTCTGGTGGGGTATTCTCAGAAGAAAGTGTATCTTCATGTGATGCTTATGATAGTGTGCAACCCCAGAAAGAATTCATGGCAAGCATTTTCCCTTTGACTATGACTGATACTCTTTGCAATTATTTCAGGCCAATTCAGTTTGGTTTGAGGAATTAGAATTATTAATAGGATTAGTACACTTGGTGGTGGTAATGATTAAAAGTTGCCAAGTGAGTATTGGGAAATTCACTTTAATTTAGACCCGCATGATTATCTCTCTCCATTTTTTCATTAGGCTTGAGGGTCTAGCGCTATTAAATTCTCAGGACTTTCAGACAGAGACAGACAAATACCATATGATTTCACTTATATGTGGAATCTAAAGAACAAAACAAACAAAACAGAGGATAGATAGAGGGGAGGGGCTTGGAGGCTGGGTGAAAAAGATGAGGGGGTTAAGGAGTACAAATTGGGAGTACAGAATAGTCACAGGGATGTAAACTACAGCATTGGAAATATAATCAATAATATTATAATAACTATGTAGGGGGTCAAGTGGTTATTTGAACTATTAGAGGTATCACTTTGTGAAGTAAATGATTGTCTAATCATAAATAAAATGGAAAAGTTTTTTAGTACTAAAGTTAAAAATTCTCAGAACTTTTAGTTCACTCATATTTGCTCCTTCAAAGCAACCACAAAAATATTTTGCTTTCTTAAAAAGGAGACTTTTCAAAAAATGTGACATTTATCATAAGCACAAGTGTTTATGTATAGATAAAAATGCCAATAATAAATGTGTTAAGGAGAAATTAGACATCCATATTATCTTCTCTTCTGTTCCTTTTTTTTTTTTTTTGGCTGTTTCGATTTTTTATTTATTTATTTATTTTATTTTAATTAAATCTTTATTATTCAGATTATTACATTTGTTTTTCTTTTTTCCCCTTCATAGCACCCCTCCACCAAGCTCCCACCCTTCCCTCCCTCCCGTTGACCTCATCCATAGGTGTATGATTTTTGTCCAGTCTCTCCCTGTATACCCCTCACCCCTTTCCCCCTGAGAATTATCAGTCCACTCCCTTTCAATGCTCCTGACTCTAGTATATTCACCAGTTTATTCTGTTGATCAAATTTTTAATTCACTTAATTTTTAGATTGATTCACTTGTTAATAGATACGTATTTGTTGTTCATAATTTTTTACTTTAATCTTTTTCTTCTTCCTCTTCTTAAAGAGTACCTTTCAGCATTTCATACAATACTGGTTTGGAGTTGATGAACTCCTTTAGCTTTTTCTTATCTGTGAAGCTCTTTATCTGCCCTTCAATTCTGAATGATAGCTTTGCTGGATAGATTATTCTTGGTTGTAGGTTCTTGCTATTCATCACGTTGAATATTTTTTGCCACTCCCGCCTGGCCTGCATCGTTTCTGTTGAGAAATCAGTTGACAGTCGTATGGGTGCTCCCTTGTAGGTAATGAACTGTTTTTCTCTTGCTGCTTTTAATGTTCTCTCTTTGTCTTTTGCTCTTGGTATTTTAATTATGATGTGTCTTGGTGTGGTCCTCTTTGGATTCCTTTTATATGGGGTTCTGTGTGCTTCCTGGACGTGTAAGTCTATTTCTTTCACCAGATGTGGGAAGTTTTCAGTCATTATTTCTTTAAATAGGTTTTCAGTATCTTGCTCTCTCTCTTCTGGCACTCCCACAATTCTGATGTTGGTACGCTTGAAGCTGTCCCAGAGTCTCCTTACATTATCTTCACATTTTTGGATTCTTTTCTCTTCTTGCTTTTCCAGTTGAGTGTTTTCTGCTTCTTTATATTTCAAATTTTTGACTTGATTCTTGCCTTTCTCTAGTCTGCTGTTAGGACTCTGTATAATATTTTTTATTACAGTCAGTGAATGTTTAATTTCTAGTTGGTCCTTTTTCATCTTTAGTTGGACCTTTACCATCTCTAGTTGGCTCTTTTGCATCTCTAGTTGGTCCTTTTTCATCTCCTCTTGGGACTTGATAAATTTATCCATCTTTTTTAGCATATTCTTGAAAAACCTTATAAGCATGGTTTTGAACTCTATATCCAGTCGTTTTTTTCCCTCCATTTCTTTTGTTTGTGATCCCTTCCCTTGTCTCGGCATTTTCACTATGTCAGGGAAACTTCTGTGTTGAATTCAGCCTTATAATGCCAGACTTGCAAAACCGAAGAAGCCTCTGTTGAGCTTGGGATGGGTGGAGTCTCAGGGCTTAAGGGACCGCCTTGCCTTCCAGTCAGCCCCGCCCTCCACGGCCCCTGAGTCTCACATGACTGGGTAATAGCTGGAGCGGTCCTTGTGCCTGAGCCCGAGGTGCTTCCAGACCGCTGCCTTTCCAGCTCCCCTGCGCACCTGGACCACACGAGTCCAGGTCTCCAGGGTTTCGCACGAAACAGGGGCTTAGTGGAGTCAGAAGTGGCACAGTTGGGAGGGTCTGTCCTCCGCCCACTCAAGAAAGTCAGCGGCACAATCAGCAATCTGTACTTCGCGCAGTGCCGTGTGCGCCGCCACCAGCCCTCTGATCTTTTGCGACTCCCCTAAATTTCTGGCACTTCTCCCTTTTCACAGTCCAAACTCACCCTGTATGAGTTTTGGCTGGATCTGGGGTTTAGTGTCATAAGAGAAGGGGTTCAATGCCCTTGGGAGTCTCCATTTCCCTCCAGTCAGAAAAAGCCAGCCAGGTACTCTGGCACCTGCTCTCTCCGCCTGAGCGTCTCCGTACCTCAGCTTTTTACAGCTCCTCTGGGTCTCCGTGAGCCCCTCTCTTTTCTTCTAGCTGTAGAACTTCCACTCAGCCAGCTTTCCTGTGGTTCTGGATGATGTCTGTTCTGTCTTTTAGTTGTAGTTTTGAAATTGTTGTGCAAGGCAGCAGTGTAGGTGTTTACCTATGCCGCCATCTTGGATTCTCCTCTCTCTTCTGTTCCTTTTAATGCTGAAAATTCTGTAAGAAATACTGAAAACCACAAGATTTCAGTGCTTTGAAACCATTCTGGTCCTAGAGTTTAAACTTAATTGATATCAATTGCTGAATGACTAGATGGATGGATGGATGGATGGGTGGATGGATGGGCAGATCACTTGAACTTTAGATGATCCTTGCTGAAATTTGTCCACAGTACAAGATTATTATTGCTGCTTCAGAGAAGTACACATGATTATTTTTATGGAGCTTACTAAGAAAAGCTATCCAACATAAATGTTTCACTTCTATCCATAACTTATAACATCTTACAACACATTTTGTCTCTAAAATTTTCAGACTTCTGAAATAATCAGAAATAACAAACAGTACAATAACATTTTTATTTTCTTCAGCATAGCAGAACCAAGAAAAGGAAATTTAGAACTGGTATGAACTGGTTTTTGTGAATTAGAGACTTGCTTTCAGACTATTTGCCAAGAGTTGTGTAAGACTAGAATGATTAAATATGGTGATAATTTAGCCCAACAAGCATTAATGGAGAATCTGCTATGTGCTAAGAAATATACTAGCACTGGAGATCAAAAGTGAATACATTCATTTCTGCCTTTGAGGATTATATAGTTCCATAGAGAAGGTGACATATGAATAGATGATATTGATATAGTATGATTTGATTACTACTTGTGACATGAGAAGAGGATTAGATTATGATATTCTTGAAATCAGGGACTACATTATTCATTTTTATTTTCTAGTATCTCCAGAAAACTAGAATTTTATAAATGTTATTTTTTAAATTTAAAAGCATATTGTTTATATATTTTAAAAAATTATCTTTATTAGAGTATCTGGAAAAGTGTAGGGGTTTTAAATTCTTTTTTAAAATTTACCAATTTAAGAGAGAGAAAAAGAGATATCTACTTATTATTCCACCCACTCATGCACTTATTAGTTGATTCCTGCATGTGCTCAACCAAGGATGGAATCCCAAACTTTGGCATATTGGATGACCCTCTGAGCCACTCTGCTGAGGTCTCTGAAGGTATTTTAAAACCAGAGGCCCAGTGCATAAAATTCGTGCCTGGGGGGGAGTGTCCTTCAGACCAGCCTGCTCCCTCTCCAATCTGGGACCCTTGAGGGATGTCCGACTGCCCATTTAGGCCAGATCCTACCCGATCCTACCTAGATTGGGCCTAAACAGGCAGTCAGACATCCCTCTCACAATCCAGGGCTGCTGGTTCCCAACTGCTCACCTGCCTGCCTTCCTGATTGCCCCTAAACTGTTCTGCCTGTCAGCCTGATTGATGCCTAACTGCTCCCCTGCCAGCCTGTTTGCCCCTAACTTCCCTACCCTGTGGGCCTGGTCACCCCTAACTGCCCTCCCCTGAAGGCCTGGGTCTCCCCCAACTGCCTTTCCCTGCTGGCCATCTTGTGGTGGCCATCTTGTGTCCACATGGGGGCAGGATCTTGTGACCACATGGGGGCAGCCATCTTGTGTGTTGGAGTGATGGTCAATCTGCATATTACTCTTTTATTAGACAGGATAGAGGTGTGGTGCGTGGGAGGGGGCCAGCTGGTTTAACCTGAAGGGTGTCCTGGATCAGGGTGGGTGTTCCCTTGAGGCGTGAGGTGTGATTTGCAGGCCAGCCATGCCCCACAGCAACCCAAGTAGAGGCCCTGGTATCTGGGATTTATTTATCTTCTATAATTGAAACTTTGTAGCCTGGAGCAGAGCCAAGCCTTCTGCTCTCACAGCCATTGAAACTTTGTTGTTTTAAGCAGAGGCCTGGCTGGCTAGGTTTTGTGGAAAACTTGGCTTCCTCCATTGCCAGGGACAACCCAAACCTCCCTCTTGCTCTCTCTGTGGCCATAGCCACCTTGGTTGGATTAATTTGCATACTTGCTCTGATTGGCTGGTGGACATGGCTGGTGGGTGTAGCGGAGGTACAATCAATTTGCATATTACTCTTTTATTAGATAGGATATTAAATAGGATATTATTGAATGAAGGAATAAAACTTAGAGGTTGAACAAAAATTTCTTAAAGAAGATGCCTAGAACATCAATAGTTCTATGGATACTAATGATGATGGCTAATATTCATTATGTGCACTATTTCAAATACTCGTTCATGTCATTTTCACAAGAAAACACTCTGAGATAGATGCTATGATTATTCTTATTGTACTGAGGATGATACCAGGACACAGGTTAAAAATTTTTCCAAGATCACCTAGCTAATAAGTGTTAAAACCAAGTTTTAAACCCAGCATTCCACAAAATATGGAGGGATCTTCTAGGCACAAGAAATGATAAGAGCAAAGACAGAGTAGATCAATGTTTGCAGATGTTTACTAAGCAGCTTAGATTTTATGCTGTGGGAAATCAGAAATCACTGAATTATTTAATCAAAGAAGTGACATGGTTATATTTGTGTTTTATCTAGGTCATTCCAGTTGCTGAGAGCTAGTTGTATGCCTTGGGGGTAATATTGAAGGAATACTGAAGGATCAAGAACAGTTCACCATGTGAAAGATGTGAGGGAAGAAAGGGTTTCAGGCACTGGACAGAGCATGTGTAAAGGCTGCATACAAGAGAGTACAGCATTTGCAGGAAAACTAAAGCAAGGCAGTCATAAATTGCAAGGCAATAAGAGGCAAGGATTATATGAGATGATGCTGAATAGGTAAGTGGGGACCTGATTGAAGGGCTTAAACTTTTTCTTTAAAAATGCCAGACCACTGAAGAATTTTTAAGGATGGGATAATATGGTTGAACGTGTGTATTAGAAGGATCTCTCTATTAGGTGAAAAATAGATTGGAACTTTGCAAGACTGTCAGCAGGGAAATGTGTTTGGAGGCCACAACGATAATCTAAGCAAGACATGATGGCAACCTCAAATGGGGAAACAAGGTTTAAGAGATATTTAGGAGATAGAATTGATAGATTTGGTGATTGATATCAAGGTAGGAAAGTGGTGAGAGAAAGTAAGAAAGTCCTGCTTTGTCCAGAATAGTCCTAGGTAAGCCAGCGTAATTACCCTCAGCATCTTCGCTCACACTGGAGAGTGGAACAGTTTGTGTCCTTATGGATACTCTAGTTAGAATGAAAATTGTCTCACAGAATTTTTTGTTTTGTTTTGTTTTGCTTGAGTAACAGAGAAGTTGCCATTCACTGAGATAGGAAAGAAAGGAGAAAGAGCAGGTAACAGGGGGAGGTGGTAAGGATAAATTCTGGGCATATTGAGGTAGTAAGTGCCTGTGGTTAAAGGACCATGGAGTCTTGAAGATCACGTAACATATTAAGGCTAGAGATACAGTTTTAAGAAACATTTGAATAAAATAGTGGAATTGGATTTAATGATTATTTTAGAGCTGCTGTCATAGACCAAGCAATGCTTTGAGACATTTTGTATTCAGGAGCAAATGGTTAGTGAACATTTGGAGAAAAACAAGTAATTTCTATGTACTTATGATTGATGAATAGATGTTTCCAGTACTGGTTTTCAGTACCTATTTCCAAGGCTGGCTATTGGGACACTTCTAAGAAAAGCAATCACATGATTGGTGAAACTGGGAGGCTACTGGATATCCAAGGGTAGGCTCATGCTATTTATAAAGAAACATGAGCGCTGGTTTCTGTCATGAAGGAGCTTATTATCTAGTAATTCAAATATACCTAACTATAGAAGTATTCTCTAGTTAAAAACACATAAGAAACAACAAAAATGATGCATTTATTTCTTTTTTTAATTACATCTTTATTATTCAGATTATTATATTTGTTTCTCTTTTTTCCCCTCCATAGCTCCCCTCCACCCAGCTCCCACCCCTCATTCTACCCTTACCTCTCCCCCATTGACCTCATCCTTAGGTGTGATTTTTGTCCAGTCTCTCCCTGTACTCCCCTCACCCTTTTCCCCAAGAATTATTAGTCCACTCTCTTTCTGTGCTCCTGATTCTATTATATTCACCAGTTTATTCTGTTGATAAAATTTTTTAATTCACTTAATTTTTAGATTCACTTGTTGATAGATATGTATTTGTTGTTTATAATTTTTTATCTTTTGCCATTTTTCTCCTTCCTCTTCTTAAAGAGTACCTTTCAGCATTTCATATAATACTGGTTTGGAGTTAATGAACTCCTTTAGCTTTTTCTTCTCTGTGAAGGTCTTTATCTGCCCTTCAATTCTGAATGATAGCTTTTCTGGATAGAGTATTCTTGGTTGTAGGTTCTTGCTATTCATCACTTTGAATATTTCTTGCCACTCCTGTCTGGCCTGCATAGTTTCTGTTGAGAAATCAGCTGACAATCATATAGGTGCTCCCTTGTAGGTAATGAACTGTTTTTCTCTTGCTGCTTTTCATATTCTCTCTTTGTCTTTTGCTCTTGGTATTTTAATTATGATGTGTCTGGGTGTAGTCCTCTTTGGATTCCGTTTATATGGGGTTCTGTGTGCTTCCTGGACTTGTAAGTCTATTTCTTTCACCAGATGTGGGAAGTTTTTGGTCATTATTTCTTGAAATAGGTTTTCAGTATCTTGTTCTCTCTCTTCTTCTGGCCTCCCCATAATTCTGATGTTGGTATGCTTGAAGCTGTCCCAGAGGCTCCTTACATTATCTTCACATTTTTGAATTCTTTTTTCTTCTTGCTTTTCCAGTTGAGTGTTCTCTGCTTCTTTATATTTCAAATTTTTGACTTGATTCTTGCCTTCCTCTAGTCTGCTGTTTAGGTCGTTGTATAATATTTTTTATTTCAGTCAGAGTATGTTTAATTTCTAGTTGGTCCTTTTTCATCTCCTCTTGGGTCTCACTAAATTTATCCATCTTTTATAGGATATTCTTGAAAAACCTTATAAACGTGGTTTTGAACTCTATATCCAGTCATTTGTTTTTCTTCATTTCTTTTGTTTGTGATCTCTTCCTTTGTCTCTGCATTTTCACTATGCCAGGAGAACTTCTGTGTTGGATTCAGCATTATGATACAAGACTTGCAAAACTGCAAAAGCCTCTCTGTTGAGCTTGGGGTGGGTAGAGTCTCAGGGCTTAACAGACCACCTTGCCTTCCAGTCAGACCCACCCTACATGGCCCCTGGGTCTCACATGTCTCTGGATAATTGCTGGAGCTGCCCCTGTGTGCGTGCACAGTGCCTCCAGACCGCTGCCTTTTCGGTTCTCCTAGGCTCCGGGACCATATGAGTCTTGGTCCTCAGGATCTCGCCCGAAACTGGGGTTTAGTGGAGTTAGAAGTGGCGCAGTTGGGAAGCTCTGTCTCCCGCCCACTCAGGAAAGCCAGCAGCACAATCAGCAGTCGGTCTTCTGCCTGCAGTTTTGTGCATGCCACCAGACTTCTGCCCTTTTGCGGTTCCCCTATATTTCTGTGCACTTCTCCCTTTTCACAGTTCAAACTCCCCTCGTATGAGTTTCACCTGGACCTGGGGATCAGTGTCCTAGGATAAGGGGTTCAATGCAGTTGGGAGTCTCTGTCTCCCTCCTGCCAGAGAAAGCCATCCAGGTACTCAGGCACCCACTCTCTCCATGTGCATCTCCATACCTCAGCTTTTTGCAGCTCCTCTGGGTGTCCGCGAACCCCTCTCTTTCCTTCTAGTTGTAGAATTTCCACTCAGCCAGCTTTTCTGTGGTTCTGGATGCTATCCATTCTGTCTTTTAGTTGTAGTTTTGAAATTGTTGTGCGAGGCAGCAGTGTAGGTGCTTACCTATGCTGCCATCTTGAATTCCTCTCTCTGATGCATTTATTTCTAAAATGATGCACTTTATATGTAAGTTGGCAGTACAACCTAAGAGTGTTTTAAAATTTCAAAGCAGAAAGAGAACACTGTGGGCTAGAATAGTGGCAGCCATTTGTGAAGTTGGCATTACGTTTTTCTCTAATTCTTTGAGAACAGAGTAGAAGGACCTCCATGAGACATTCTTTTGCACGAGTTTATACTAGCCTTCACATCACTATGTACTGTCTGGCCACATCTTTAGATGTATTAGTATTAGTTTCATTTCTCCAACTAACTATGGGAAAACCACATGGAAAACTTCAAGGAGGTGGGTGTTAGGACCTGACATTTAGGAATAGGCATCAAAAGCTTTGCACAAACATCAGGTAGTGAACAGAAAGTAGGATGATAATGAGTCTAGCATATATGAGAAACACTAAGGAGACTGGAAGTACTTGAGGGTTCATGTTGAGCAATGACAGAAGACAAGGTTTAGAGAGACCCTGATCTCTTTGCTGAAGCTCTCTTCTGCCTTACTTAACAAGCTGCTACTTATCATTAAGATTCAATCCAAATGTTACCACCTTGATGAAGGCTTCTGTGACTCTTCATTTGCCTAGACCTCTTACCATAGCATCAATCATATTGCTCTGAACTTGTTTACAAGTCTTAGTTCTCAGTACTTGTAAACTAGTGCAAAGCAATATGACCTGTGCCATACTCATTTGTCAGCAAGTTTCAGTTCCTCCAAATTCAAAGATTCATACTCTCTTAGATTAGAATTCTCCTATTTTATAGAAGAAGAAATGGAAACTGGCCAGTGTTGGATTGTCAATAACCTAAAATTGGGCAACATGCATTCTATAAAATGACAGCACAGCTCAATGAAGCTCCTCCTATTATCCAAGCAAAGATGAACACAGATGAACAATCCCTGTGTGACAGCAGAGGCCTTCTCTGTATAAAGGCAGCTCCTTTCCCAAGGCTCCAGTTGTGTCTCAATGTAATTAAGCTTCCTTTGCTCTCTGGGTTTTGCTCTGTGATTGCAGTGGGTGAACCACTGGTAAGGAGATATACAGACATCTTCTTTCTAGACCTTGCTGACCTTTTTGCCTTCTAAGCACAGCCACATGTTAATAACACCACATTTTCATTAGCAAATTCTTAGCAGAACACTTTATCAGATAAACCCAAATAAAAGTGCCAGGACAAATAGTTCAAGCATTCCAGTGTCTCCAAGTGACTGTCCTACCTGTAGTTAAACTAAAAGGAATGATCATTGCTTTTCTCTTCTGGAGAAGTTAACCAATTTCAAAGTGGGCCAGTAACTCCCAGAACAGAAGAGGAAGTAAACTATATATAAAGCAGTGCCTGCTTTTTTCTGTTTTAGCCATTTTGGCAAACCACTTGAAAAAATGAAATCTTTTGGCCTAAACCCAGTTAAATCTCAGATACAGTTGCCAAGATAATTCCAAGTTAGCATCACCTTACATTATTTAAAGCTGTGACTGAGGAAGAATCCATGGGGCCATTGAACAGAACTGGAGTGAAATTTTGTACCTTATGTGTTTTGTTTTTTCTCAATTGTTTGGTTGCAAAGAAGGAAATTAGATATAAAAATACGAAGCAAATAGAGTGTTGGGGGTGGGGGGCAAAAGTAATTCATTGGTTTATCCATTCAGCAATTACATCTTTGAGCACTTAACAAGCTCCTGCTTATCTTTAAGATATAACCCAAATGTTACCACCTTGATGAAGATTTCTGTGACTCCTCATTTGCTTACATCTCATAGCATAGCATCAATCATACTGCTCTGAGCTTGTTTACCTGTGCCAGATGCTATGCTAGGTGCTAGAAATAAAGAGATAAATAAGATCCAGTTTCTGTCTTGAGAGGCTCCTGGAGGTTCAAATATTTATAAATGAAATGAGAAGTCCTGAAAATTTAAAGTGCTAAGGGCTGTATGAGAGGGCACTGAGAATGGAGTGCCTACAGTTAGAGAGAAGGTTTCCTTGAGCTGGAGCTTTAAAAACAAGTGAAATTTACATGGGAAGAAGAGCATTCTAGACAGAGGAAAGAGCTTATGGGAAGACAGAGATGCATGAAAAGTCAGGGCATGTTCTAGAAGCGAGAAGTAATTATAGCATGTATAATGTTAGGTTTGAGTGAGGGCCTAAACTGAAACAAATTTGAAAGGGTCTAATATGCCACAGTAAACTCGAGATTTATTGTGTAAACACACAGAGTTATCAGTGATACTTAACAGGCAAGAAGTCAGCAATATCTGGAGAGGGAATGTGAGTAAAGGCCCTCTTAGAGATCTATCCACTATGATCACAATTCCTGTTTTAGAAAGAGAACACAGACTGCAGGATGGAAGGTGCTTTGCATTTGGATACCACAGGAGATAGTTTAGGAGATGGTGATAAATATCAGATGAGAGGTAATGGAAGTCTGAGCTAATGCAGTTGCAGTGGGTAGGAGAGAAGGGCCATTTCCAGAGATATTTTGATTATAAAATGGACAAAACTCAGCCTGATTAAATTTAGTGGTGAAAGTGAAGGAGCAGAGAACAAACCAAGATGGCAGCATAGGTGAACACCTAAACTGCTGCCTCACACAACAATTTTAAAACTACAACTAAAAGACAGAACAGACATAATCCAGAACCACAGGAAAGTTGGCTGAGTGAAAATTCTACAACTAGAAGGAAAGAGAGGGGCTTACAGAGACTCAGAGGAGCTTCAAAAAGCTGAGGTACAGACGTGCGTGTATAGAGAGCGGGCAACAGAGTACCTGGCTGGCTTCCTCTGGCGGGAGGGAGACCCAGACTCCCAACTGCACTGAAACCCTTATCCTACAGCACTGAACCCCAGTTCCAGGCAAGACTCATATGGGGGGAGTCTAGACAGTGAAAAGGGAGGAGTGCCTGGAAATCTAGGGGAGCTGCAAAAGGGCAGAGGTCTGGGGGCAGGCACACCACTGTGCCCAGAAGATAAACTGCTGATTGTGCCACTGGTTTGCTTGTGGGCGGGAGACAGAGCCTCCCAACTGTGCCACTTCTAACTCCATTAAACACCAGTTTCAGGTGAGATCCTGGGGACCCATACTCATATGGATCCTGGAGCACAGGGGAGCCGAAAAGGCAGTAGGCTAGAAACTTGAGTGTGCATGCACGTGTGCACAAGAAAGCTCCAGTGATTATGGAGAGACACTTGAGACCCACGGGTCGAGTAGGGTGGGGCTGACTGGAGCCAAGGTGCTCTGAGACTCCACCCATCCAAGCTCAACAGAGAGGCTTTTGCAGTTTTGCAAGTCTTGTATCATAAGGCTGATTCCAACACAGAAGTGTTCCTGACCTAGTGAAAATGCAGAGACATAGGAACAGATCACAAACAAAAGAAATGGAGGAAAACAAATGACTGGATATAGAGTTCAAAATCACAGTTATAAGGTTTTGAAGACTTTCCTAGAAAAGATGGATAAATTTAGCAAGACCCAAGAGAAGATGAAAAAGGACCAACTAGAAATTAAACATACACTGACTGAAATAAAAAATATTATACAGAGACCTAACAGCAGACTAGAGGAAGGCAAGAATCAAGTAAAAAATTTAAATATAAAGAAGCAGAAAACACTCAGCTGAAAAAGCAAGAAGAGAAAATTAAAAAATGTGAAGATAGTGTAAGGAGCCTCTGGGACAACTTCAATCATAACAATATCAGAATTATGGGGGTGCCAGAAGAAGTGATAGAACAAGATACTGAAAACCTATTTGAAGCAATAATGACTGCAAACTTCTCCCACCTGGTGAAAGAAATAGACTTACAAGTCCAGGAAGCACACAGAACCCCAAATAAAAGGAATCCAAAGAAGACCACACCAGACACATCATACTTAAAATACCAAGAGCAAAAGACAAAGAGAGAATATGAAAAGCAGCAAGAGAAAAACAGTTCATTACCTACAAGTGAGAACCCATACAATTGTCAACTGATTTCTCAAAAGAAACTATGCAGGCCAGACGGGAGTGGCAAGAAATATTCAAAGTGATGAATAACAAGAATCTACAACCAAGAATACTCTATTCAGCAAAGCTATCATTCAGAATTGAAGGGCAGATAAACAGCTTCACAGATAAGAAAAAGCTAAAGGAGTTTATTATAAAACCAGTATTGTACGAGATGCTGAAAGGTACTCTTTAAGAAGTGGGGGAAGAAAAAGTTAAAGATAAAAATTATGAACAACAAATACATATCTATCAACAAGTGAATCTAAAAATTAAGTGAATTAAAAATCTGATGAATAGAATAAATTGGTGAATAAAATATTAGAATCAGGAGCATAGAAAGGGAGTAGACTGATAATTCTCAGGGGAAAAGGGGTGAGGGGGGTGCAGAGAGAGCCTGGACAAAAATAATACACCTATGGATGAGGACAATGTGGGGGGAGGTAAGGGTAGAGGGAGGGGTGGGAGCTAGATGAAGGGGAGCCAAGGGGGAAAAAAAGAGAAACAAAAAAAGATTTATTAAATCAAAAAAATAGAAAAGAAAGTGAAGGAGTAGTTAAGAATGACTCTGATTTCCAATTTAAGTGACTGAACTGCAAATACCAGCCATAGGTTAGAAGAGCCACTTTGGAGGGGGATAGACACATAACGATGAATGAGGGGAAGATGAAGAGTTTGGTTTTGAACTGCATCTTCCGAGCATTTTTGCCAATGATTCACTAACTGTGATGTCAGCTACCCCAGACCTGAGGAATCTGAGTGTCTAGTAAACAAGTGAGCCTTAAATTAACTCCTTGGCTGATTCTGATAAGATCCCCTCACTTCACACTGGTTGAAACATTTATGTAGGTCGCTCTGGTTGCTCTTACAATAAAATTGACTTGCCACGGCATGGCCTAGAAAGCCTGGTGGTTCCTGGCTCCTACCTAACTTTTTTTTTTTATGTACAGTACTTTTACTTGATCATGATAATAAATTACTATGTTACTGGTTTATGTATTCACTACACTATACTTTTGCACCATTAATTTTAGAATATACTTTTCATACTTATTAAGAAAGAAGTTTATTGTACAGCAGTATGTCATGTTATGCTGACAACAGCCTCATACATCTCATGTTTATTGTGCCTCTTTTTTTTAAATTAAATCTTTATTATTCAGATTATTACATTTGTTTCTCTTTTTTCCCCTCCATAGTACCCCTCCACCCAGTTCCCACCCTTTCCTTTGCCCTTACCTCCCTCCCATTGACCTCACCCATAGGTGTATGATTTTTGTCCAGGTTCTCCCTGTACATTCCTCACCCCTTTCCCCCTGAGAATTATCAGTCCACTCCCTTTCTGTGCTCCTGATTCTATTATATTCACCAGTTTATTCTGTTGATCAAATTTTTAATTCACTTAATTTTTAGATTCACTTGTTGATAGATATGTATTTGTTGTTCATAATTTTTTGTCTTTTACCTTTTTCTTCTTCCTCTTCTAAAAGAGTACCTTTCAGCATTTCATATAATACTGGTTTGGAGTTGATGAACTCCTTTAGTTTTTTCTTCTTTGTGAAGCTCTTTATCTGCCCTTCAATTCTGAATGATAGCTTTCCTGGAAAGAGTATTCTTGGTTGTAGGTTCTTGCTATTCATCACGGTGAATATTTCTTTCCACTCCCGTCTGGCCTGCATCGTTTCTGTTGAGAAATCAGCTGACAGTCGTATGGGTGCTCCCTTGTAGGTAATGAACTGTTGTTCTCTTGCAGCTTTTAATATTCTCTCTTTGTCTTTTGCTCTTGGTATTTTAATTATGATGTGTCTTGGTGTGGTCCTCTTTGGCTTCTTTTTATATGGGGTTCTGTGTGCTTCCTGGACTTGTAAGTCTATTTCTTTTACCAGATGTGGGAAAAGAATTATTTCTTTAAATAGGTTTTCAGTATCTTGCTCTCTCTCTTCTTCTGGCACCCCCACAATTCTGATGTTGGTATGCTTGAAGCTGTCCCAGAGGCTCCTTACATTATCTTCACATTTTTGGATTCTTTTCTTGCTTTTCCAGTTGAATGTTTTCTGCTTCTTTATATTTCAAATTTTTGACTTGATTCTTGCCTTCCTCTATTCTGCTGTTAGGACTCTGTATAATATTTTTTATTTCAGTCAGTGTCTCTTGTTGATCCTTTTTCATCTCCTCTTGGCTCTCGCTAACTTTATCCAACTTTTCTAGCATATTCTTGAAAAACTTTATAAGCATGGTTTTGAACTCCATATCCAGTCGTTTTTTTCCCCTCCATTTCTTTTGTTTGTGATCCCTTCCCTTGTCTCGGCATTTTCAATATTATCAACTTCTGTGTTGGATTCAGCCTTTTGATACCAGACTTGCAAAACCGAAGAAGCCTCTGTTGAGCTTGGGATGGGTGGAGTCTCAGGGCTTAAGGGACTGCCTTGCCTTCCAGTCAGCCCCGCCCTCCACAGCCCCTGAGTCTCACACGACTGGGTAATCGCTGGAGTGGTCCTTGTGTGCGCAAGCCCGCAGTGCCTCTAACCGCTGCCTTTCCAGCTCCCCTGCGCTCCAGGACCACACGAGTCTAGGTCCCCAGGGTTTCACCCGAAACAGGGGCTTAGTGGAGTCAGAAGTGGCACAGTTGGGAGGGTCTGTCTCCTGCCCACTCGAGAAAGCCAGTGGAACAATCAGCAATCTGTCCTCTGCGCAGTGCCATGTGCGCGACCAGGCCTCTGATCTTTTGCGACTCCCCTAAATTTCCGTGCACCTCTCCCTTTTCACAGTCCAAACTCCCCCCACATGAGTTTCGGCTGGATCTGGGGTTTAGTGTCGTAAGATAAGGGGTTCAATGCCTTTGAGAGTCTCCGTTTCCCTCCTGCCAGAGAAAACCAGCTAGGTATTCCGGCACCTGCTCTCTCCACACGCTTGTCTCCATACCTCAGCTTTTTGCAGCTCCTCTGGGTCTCCATGAGCCCCTCTCCTTCCCTCTAGCTGTAGAACTTCCACTCAGCCAGCTTTCCTGTGGTTCTGGATGATGTCCGTTCTGTCTTTTAGTTGTAGTTTTGAAATTGTTGTGCGAGGCAGCAGTGTAGGTGTTTACCTATGCCGCCATCTTGGATTCTCTCCCCTACCTAACTTTTTAACCTCATCTTGGCCCCTCTTTGATCATTTTACTTGAGGCCCACTGGTCTTGTTTCTGTCCATGAAACTCCCAAAGCTCTTCCTTGTCTTAGAATATTTTCATATTCTGTTGCCATTGACCTTGCACATCTTCCATTTCCAGCTCTTTTGTGTCATGTCTGCTCAATCTAAGTGAATAACCCTCCTCAGATCATGACCCATCACCCTTTTGTTGTCCTCAGAACTTTTCTTATAAAAAATTATATTGTTTATGATTTGGAGTGGGTTTATGATTGTTTAGTGATTTTGGAGGGAGAGGCTGTGTTTTGTTTCCTACCCTCACCTCTCCTCATCTACACTTTATGAAAATAGTGGTCTTTGAAGAACTGATATGACATGCCTATGGGTTACCTCTTTATTTCTCAGTCTGATTTTTTCTGTTAAATTCTTATCAACTCCAAGGATGAAATTAAAAGAGGTAATTTGAAAAAAAAGTTTTTTAGAAAGGGACTTCAAAAATTCTCTTTTTAAATTTTTAAAAATGAATGAATAAATGAATTTATTTATTTTTGGTCAATACCCCTAGGAGCTTTGTCTCTACTAAGAGAGCTGGGCTCTGAATTATCAGCGTTGTTCGATTGAGTCACTGCTGTGTGCTGTTTCTATGAGATATTGGCAAGAAGAATGCCAAGTGACTGCTGTTTCTCTGGGCCCCTCCAGAAAATTAGATGCCTGTCTCCCCAGGGCACTCAAGAGAGCCAAATCCTAAATAAAACAGTTTCATCTTCATGAGGATGTTTTTATACACTATATTCAAAGGACTTATTTTGGCTAGTTTTCTTTATTTCAAATTTCTTTATTGATTAAGGTATTACATATATGTGCTTATTCCCTTATTACCCCCATCCCCTTGACTCATGCTCTCACCCCCATGTTGTCTGTGCTAATTGGTTAGGCTTGAATTCATGCATATAAGCCTATCCAATTGGCTAGTTTTTTTAAACTCGTTTTTAAAACTTGCATGTAAGGCTTTCCCTACTTGATTTACTTTCCTTCACATCACCCCTGCTCACCTTTTCTATCCCTTTTCCTTTAACTCCACATCAGAAATAAAAACTTTACAAATTTATAATAATTTAGTTATAGACATGAGGATTAAACAGGCACAAATTTGAAATAGTAAGAGTAGGTATTGTTCTTACTCAGTGCTTTCCAAAACTTCATTCATATATCATGATGACTTTCTCCATAGGCACATGATGTCAGTACTATCACTATTTTTATCTTATTTTATTTTATTTTTGTTTTTTGTTAATACTCACCTGATGATAATTTTTTCACTGTTTTTTTTTTCTTTTTTCTTTTTAGAGAGTGGAAGGGAGGGAGGGAGGTGAAGGGAGAGAGAGAGGGAGAGAAACATTGGTTGCCTCCTACACACACCCCAAATAAATCAGGGATCGAACCTGCAACCTTAACTGAGAATTGAACCCACAACCCTTTGCTGCCTGGGCCCATGCTCTAACCACTTAGTGACACCATCCAGGGCCATTGTTTTGCTTTAAATAGACTTACTTTTTAATTATTTTGTTCATCACTCTTCATTAAGCATTATAAAATCATGAGTAAGATACTATGTTTATAAATTGTCCAGAGGCACAGTAAAATAAATAATTAACTATTTTAATAAAAAATATATTCTCAATAAAACTGGGGGTGGGGTGGGGTGAGGGAAATCTGTCCTTTACCAATTAAATTCATCTCATGAAGATTCCAGAATTTGGGACACATTGGCCCAGTGCTAAGACCTGACCAATTTACATCTGCAATGACTGACCTCATTGCTACTGAGGATTCCAACCCAACCGCAGGATTGTACGTGGTTTCTCCAGGCATGTTTGCTCCTCTTTAATTGGGATCCAGTATTCCTGAATTCTAAAGAGGGTTTTGCCGGTAGATGAGTTAGTAAATATTCATAATCATGCTTCACAAATGAAGAGAGTCAAAGGCATGCTAAACACCATGATTTTGAAAACACTTTATAAGCAGCAGTCTCTCTTTATGTCTAAAAGAGGAAAGTTCCCTTTCAGGTCTCTAAATTGTGCCCTCCCATAGCACCCTGTCCTGCTTCCTTTCTCCTGCTGAATGTTTTATGTTCTTCCCAGTTTTGTGGCTTTTATCCATGGTCTTTCCGGTTTTTCCTTTGGGTTTCAACGTGTAGATCATACCACTGGAGTTTGTCATCTTGCCTTTGCTCTGAAGGTGTTGCTGCATGTTATAGGATCTTTGTATATATCCATTTATTTAGTTTTATAAGGTAATGAGGTGTTCCGTACCAATGAGTCTTTGGATAATGAGAACTTATCCTTTGTAAGCTCCAAAATATTTCAAAAATCTGAACCATTTTGATAGAAATCTTTCTAAATATATTACACACTTGATTTCCTTCTTATATAAACATAATACAATTTTAATCAGGGAGACAGCAATATGTAAATAGTAGAAGGCCTGCATTTTGTGTATAAGTGTGTTTTTCTCTTTGACCCAAGTGACACCATCACATGCTAATTAGGCTGATTTTTTTTTTTTTTGTTTTGTTTTGATTCACAGGTCCTGACTTCAAGGAGCCCCAATTTTATTGAAGAAGTAGATATGTAAATATATTAAAAGATAATTAATGATACACATTGCTAGAGTCTAAGAGCACAAAGGGTCAAGGACAAATCATAGCCTTATTTGGTCACAGAGGATGAATTAGAGAAAAAAAAATTTCCAGACTGAATCTTAAAAGATGAGTAGAAGTCCATTGTGAGGACCACCAAGGTCAATGTATTTCAGGGAAAGGGACAGTGAGATCAAAGACACGGAAGCTTGAAAGAGTAATAAAATCTTCAAAGACCAGAATGTTAAGGGCTTTGTTTGCCAAGCCAATTCTAAATTTTACTTTGATTGCAATGAGGAGCCCTGAAAATTTGGAAAGAGTAAAGTGGCATGATCTAGGTTTTAGGAATATCACTTTGGAGCATCTTTGCATTCAAGAGCTATTTTTAAGCATCCACTACATGTAGAAATTGATCAAATTATGCATAATAGAGGAGTAAACAAGTTGAATGAAATCTTCGCTCTTGTGGAGGTAGAACTGGGGATGAAATGGGAGATAATGCAATTAGGAGATAAACTGAATTGTCCAAGAGATAAGTTGTTGTGTTTTTTTAAAATATATTTTTATTGATTTTTTACAGAGAGGAAGAGAGAGTTAGAAACATTGAGAGAGAGACATCAATTAGCTGCTTCCTGCACGCCCTCTACTGGAGATGTGCCTGTAACCAAGGTACATGCCCTTGACTGGAATGGAAGCTGGGACCTTCCAGTCCGCAGGCCAGCGCTCTCTCCACTGAGCCAAACCGGTTTCGGCAAGAGAGATAAGTTTTGAGATATTTTTTTGCATGCAGAGCTGATAGAAATTGATCAGATGGAAAATATGACTCTAGGAAAATACCTGCGATTCAGGCTCAGGTGGTGGATTGAAGGTGATAGACATTAACTGAGACAGACCAGCCACTCTTTGAGGAAAGAGACTATCTCATTAATCTTTGGGAATATTCCTTGGTACTGTTGACCTAATCTCACTCCTACTCTGACCCAGATAATCATCTTTTCTTCCACACTACCTCTATATGGAGTATAACTTCTAGCTTTACTTCTATTATTAAACTATAATATATATATATATATAATATATATATATATATATATATATTTGGCTGTCTCTCTCTCTTACTGTTCTCTGAGATCTCATTTTTCTCTGCAAGCTCAGGACCAAGTACCTAGATACTTGATACTTCAAGCAAGCTGAGTTGAATTGTCACTAGTGAGTGAAAGAAGTTAAGGGGAAAACAAGGGTTTTGATTGGAGAGTTGGAACATGGGAGAAATAATTAGAGCAAAATGATTAGTTTAGGTTTGAATATGTTGAATTGCGAAGGCCTGTGGAATATGAATGTAAGGGAAAAAAAGAACATTAGATATATATTTGGGATTCATCAGCATGTATTAAGATATGGATGTAGATGGTATTCTTTAGGGAGAGTGTTCCCAAGCATTGTCCCCTCAGAATAAAAGAGAGGGCAGAGAATTTTTATAGGTGGTGGTAGGGAGGCTATGGGAAGGCCCTGGGGTAATTCTATAAAATAAAAGGAGATCAAGGGAAGGGGATAAACATTGAGTTGCTAGAGAGATAGCAGAAAAACAGAATTATGTCATAAAATCACAGAAGAATAGAATTTTAAGGAGGTCATTGCCAAATATCACAGAGATATCAACTAAGATAAAACTAGAAAGTGTTCATCTAATTCAGCAGTCACCTTGTTGGTGAGGATAGTTTCAGTGTAGCCAAAAGCTAGACTTGCAGCTAAATGGTGCAAAGATGATCCTGTTGAATGTAGTTTGTTCTTCCAAAAAGCTTCAAGAAGAGGAGTAGGAGAGGATAATTACTGAGAGTGATGGGAGCTATCATCAAAGTCAGGGAGAGGTTTCCTAAATTGAGAAAGATTGAATATATTAAATACCAAAGAGAACATGAAGAGTCTAGGATGATGAAAGAAGAGAAAACTTTGAGTAGATTAGGAGATACAGAGAATAAGTGGAGGAGTTGGCTTTGAACTTAATAGAAACACCTATCCTTCAAGGTCAGGAGGGAAAGACACCTGTATAATGGATATTTGTTGGAAAAGGGGCAGAAGGTTGAGGGAATGCATAGTGGATGGCCTGAACTATCTTTGTGTAGGGAAATCTAAAGATGTACAAAAAGACAGAAGAGAAAAGAAGGAACCAGGGACCCTCAGGGGCCTTGGGTTGGGACCACACATTGAGGGATGGAAAAAGGAACTGGACATGGGCATAGGGAAGAATACCTGAGAAGCAAATGCCCCACACTGATTTTCAGCCCCAGCCTGATTTTCATGGTTTATTTTACGTGGCTGAGTCTCCTAGTGCACAGATTCCAACAAATCCTTTGGTCTTTCCTTGCAACCTGCTAGGCAGAGTGATTTATCTTTTCCTGTGCTTTTGGGTGGGAAGGAATAGCTTCCAGTAACTGCAGCTAAAAACATTGCCCCTTGGAAACAAAAAATGCTTTCTTTTCTGCCCCTGCCTGCTGTTCCCTTTGCAGTATCTGGCCAATGGTAATTTCAGTGCTACATTCATGCCCTTCAAAATTGTCCTGAGACTTAATTTAAAAAAAATATCTTCCACCCCACTGTGCATGTGGGCTACCTGGTTATTTACTCTATGCTAAAAGCTCCTATGCTGTTATTGTCCTTGAGTCAGCTTTATGTTGTTTTTCTGACTGTTCTTTCACTCCTTTTGTCTGAATATCTGCCTGTGATCACCCTTGTACTAGTTGCCTAGGGCTGCCATAATAAACTACCACAATTTAGATGACTTAAAAGCACAGAAATGTATTCTCTGGTATTCTGGAGGCTAGAAGCCCAAAATCAAGGTGTCAACAGGGACACACTTCCTCTGAAGCTTCTGGGAAAGAATCTTTTCGTGCCTCTTAGCTGCTGATGGTTGCTGGCAACCCTTGACATTCCTCAGCTTGTTGCTGCATCATTCCCATTTCTGATTCATCTTCATATATTTCTCTCTCTCTCTCTCTCTCTCTCTCTCTCTCTCTCTCTCTCTCTCTGTGTGTGTGTGTGTGTGTGTGTGTGTGTGTGTGTGAAGGGCTCCAGTCATTGGATTTAGGACCCACCCTATCCAGTATGACACATCTTAACTAATTACATATCAGTCACTATATTTCCAAATAAGGCCACCTTTAAAGGTTTTGGATAGACGTGCATTTTGTGGGGGATTCTATTTAACCCAGTACAACCCTCCTCTAGTGTCCCATTGTTAATGTACTATGGAGGAGCTAAAACAGTGGAGTCAAGCATAGCTTCTTTTTCTCAAGCCTTCCTCAGAATGTAAGAGCCAGCCTGCAGTGTTTAGTTTTCAAGCCTTTGCGCTGATTCCATTTGCAGGGATTCTAACTCCTCAGATTTCTCAGTGAGGAACCATTTCTGTCTCTACCATCAATAGTAGATGTGGACAATCTAACTGTGAGTGCTCTCCTCCAGGTGTAGCTCACACCAAGATGGTGGAGCAGACTAGGGATTTCTCACCTTTGGCCAGCTCCCAGCAGGGTCTTTAGACTGGGGTAATAGGGGCTTACCTGCAAGTAGTAACTACTAGGGTCTAGAAAAAATTTCCAGGATTTTTGTGACAAGCACAAGCTAATCACCAGACTGAGACCAAAAAACTCTATTAAAGCTAAATATTAACATGCTATTTTGGATTGCAGAGTACAGATGCTTGCTGGTAAGTGTATTTGATTTCCACAGATGAGAGGATTCTTTTTATTATCAGAGGATTCCCTTTCTGCCATGCTGACTTGGAGTCATTTGCTGGTAGCTTAGCCAGGAGGTATGGTTGTTGCCCATTCCTGATTTCCATTTTAATTTGCAGACTTCCACTTGACCTACTTATTAGGGAGTTAAGCTTAAAAGCTGTAGGTCTCTCGTGCCTTCCTTACCCTTGTGCAAAGCCACACAGACAGATGTGTGCCTTCTTCCCATCGAGTTCAGAGGAGTGTTGCTAAGGGAACCATGGGGCAGAAATGCTCACCTGTGTCTTCTTCAGTGACTCTGTATGCTCTCTAACGAGATCCTGGTCCAAATGTCTGCTACTGACATCTTGACTTGCTCATGTGCCTCAGAAGCTTTTCTCTCACTTCTTGTTCTGATGTTGAGGGAAGCATTCTTAACAGGCCGGGTAGCTGTTGCCTACATCCTTAACATTTTCCCTAAGCTGGGCCTGCTCCCCCTCTACCCCCCATCTTTAGATAAACCATCTCCCTATCTTCAATCAAGAACATATGGGAGTAAACATAAGATGAATCCAGAGACTTGAAGTGGATGCCAGACAGAAAAGTACAAACAGGAGTATTTATAGGATGACAGAAAGGGAACTAGAAGAAAAATGTACAGAAGTAAACAGAGGTGTTTGTCCAACAAAAGAATTACTTCTCCACATTTTATTTGCACTCAGTGATTGTCTTTGAGCCCATCCTTAATTTCTTATACTTCCAACAATTCTTATAAAACAGTGTTTCTGCTTCTCTTACCATAGATTTTTCACTTTGAATCCACCTTGGCTTTTGTTTTTTTCACTCTCTTGGAATATTTATGACTGGTAGCTTGTAGTGATTTTGGTCATGCATTAATATTTCTTTGAACACTTTCTATTTCCTTTGTGGCTTTCCCTTCAACAGCTTTATCCTGTTTCATTTCCCTCAGCACTTTCCCTTTCTTCCAAAATTAGCTCTACTAAAATTTAATGTCTTTAGTTTCCCCTTCTTCTGTGGCTTCAATTCTCCCTGGTATAAACACAACTATTATTAACCAATCCCTTTGCTCACCAGCAAGAGTGTGACTCCCCCCTCCCACTCTCTCACTATGCCCTTGGTCCTCAATCCAGACAAATACAGTTGATCTTGCTCCACCTTGTGCTGAAGAGCTGTGTGAGGGCCACGCCTGTTGTATACCTCTACTCTGCTCTGAGTGTCCTAGTTTGTGCGGGAGCACCAGGTGTTCAGCTCCCCACTCCCCTCTCTGATACTACCAGCTCCGCTTAAACTGCTATGGCAGTATATCCTACAGCTGAAACGTGAATTCCCTTTGGACTCTTAAGAGGGAATGCACCGAAGAAATCCGCAGACCGATTTTTTGAGTGTGCTGCATTTTCTGACACTGCTGAAACATTCATGTGGAATGTGCACGCTCTCTTTCAGCTCATCACTTTCAAGATGTTCAGTCTGGGTTTGCTCTCCTCTGTGTTTAGGGTATTTTATTCATCATTAAACTTGAAAGCCTAATTTGATGGACAGGACTGAAAGATTGATGCCAAAAAAAAGGGTTGCTGTTTATGTTTCTAGCCTTCAGGAAGAGTGGAAAAATACTCACCTATCCTGCACATTTGCTCGGCTGCAGTTGCAAAGTTATCTAACAGCCAGTCACTAACCAATTTGACAGCGTGGTATTTATTTTTTTAAAAATTATGCATTGTGGTGTCTGTTTCTGTCTTTGACAGGTTCCTCATAATAATAATGATAATTCTTTGCCTTTACACAATGCCTTTTAATTCAAGAATCTTCCAGTGCTTTGGACCCTCAATGCCTCCATGGAACTTCATAGGTGAGGAGGCAAGGACAGTAATTAGTTATAAGAACAGAGCCCTGTGGCAAGTTCTCAGCAGCCCTGGTCTCAACCAATAGGAAGATCTTTTTACTCTAATTTAGCAACCTGTTTTTCCTTCTCTTCTCCCATGCCCACATTCACCACCCCCCACTCTGATTTCTTCTATATTAGGGGATTCTCAAACCCTTCTCTTTCTGCCTCTTCCCCCACTCTTCCCAGGCTCTCTGAGATGGTGCTGGAGACAAACAAAGGACAGCTGTCACTCCCAGGTTATGAAAAGTCCCATTTTTTCTCTTGCTATTTTATTTGTTTCTGAATTTTTTAATCTTTTTATTTTTCAATTACAGTTTACATTGGATGTCATTTTGTTTTAGTTTCCGGTGCACAGCCTAGTAGTTAAATAATTACATACTTTACAGTGTTCCCCCAACATTTCAAGTGCCCACCAGGCACCATACATAGTTATTACAATAGTATTGACTATGTCCCTTATATATTGCTGCTGTTTCTTGACCTCACTGGGATATACTAGTATGTGGTAGTAACAGATTAGTATGAGAACTAGATGGAAAGATACTTCTCCACTGACCCTTCTCACCTAATAATTCACTTCCTTAGCCTATTATTACCTGACATTCCTTTGATTGTTTTCAAATGAGAGAAAAACATGTTGAGTCACTTCCTTTCCTCAGATATACATTTTGAGCAGGGTATTCTGATGTAGAGGTTGGGGTGTGATACACAGATGTGATAATGGGAAGTTGCCTGCCCTGGAGGAGCTCACAATCTAACTGGAAGGTGTAAACTAACGTAGTATACAAGGTTCTAGAAGGAATACAGACCTAGTGAAGATACATGCAAGGTTCAACTGCTTTGGAAGACAGGAAGTCCACATATAATTGGGGGATTCAGGAAAAGTTTCACTAAAGAGATCAGATTTGAAATGGGTTTTGAGGGACAAGAAAGATGTTAAGCTGTTAAAAGATTGGTGTTGGGGCAAGAATAATCCTATATAATAAAAGCCTAATATACAAATTGACTGGATGGCAGAATGACTGGTGGAACAACTGGTCACTAAGATGTGCACTGACCACCAGGGGGCAGATACTCAATGCAGGAGCTTCCCCAAGCCCACAGGCCCCAGGTGAGCCCAGGTGGATGAGAGCAGGGGGTGGGGGAAGGGGGGGTTGGGGGGGCAGAGGTGAGGGTGGGAATTGCCCTGCTGGTCACCCTACAGATAGGCCCTGATTGCCAGTCAGGCTTAGGGACCCTACCCAGGCACAAATTTTGTGCACCAGGCCTCTAGTGTAAAAATATACTGAAAATAGAAAGCAGTCCATTTTGGCTGAAAGGTAGAGTTTAAGTAAGGGGCTTGGAGGGAGAAAATGGCTAAACCATTGGCTGGAATTTTATACCACAGGTCTCCACTCTGGAGAAAAATTTCTACATCAGGAAATTCTGAGGGCAGAGCTATCATCAGGAAAATTGTTCTGGCAATGGTGTGTGGAAGAAACAAGAATAAAGAGACACAGATGGAGTAAGTGGGAAGTAATTTTATAGATGAAAGAATTGAGGCCCAGAAGAAACATTGCATCCTTGGGCTTAGTAGCCCCAATAATTTATTTTTAAGCCCCTTACTACTTGATGTTAGTGCAGTCAGAGCAGAAGCCTCCTTTACTTACTGTGCAAACACGGCATTTGTATTGTGGAAGGAGAGATATGAACACATGTTGGAGAGTTATTGTGAGGGTATTATCTATGTTACTAAATTTACTTTAATGATCTTTCCCTTGTATGGACTTGCCTCCATGTGTCCTATATCTGTTTCTAAGAAAGGCTTTTTCATTAAGATATTAAAGCATGAATTTTTTAAAAGTACGAACAGAAATGAGGAAGAGAGAAGTTGGTAAAACATGTGCACCAAGATGATTAATCCAAACATCTGCCTATATTCTTGGAAAAACAAGGCTGTGAATGTGTTTTCATTGTCCTATTGGCAGTGATCCTGTTCTGTTAGACTGCCACTCAGCAATGTGGAGTGTTGCCTATCAAAGGAGTGGGGCAGGCCCAGGTCACACCACCTCTTTACAACTTCTTATGTTGAACAAGGGTGCTGGAAGGTGGGAGTTCCTTGCTAAGGAATCAGGACATTGAGGATGCATTTTTCTTTTGTATACCCAGCCATTTACTAAAATTTCTATTTCTGATTATTATTGTTGAGTTACTCTTAGAAGCTGAATAGCTAAAAATGCTCTGAACAGGGCAGGTCTGAGAACAGAGCTATCATCAGGAAAATCCTGACCCCATTGGTATCTGAATACCATTTGGATTACGAAAAGAGATACTAAGGTGCATAGCTTTATTTATTTTCAAGTTGTAAGAAAATCTGTGTCTCTTCTTTGAGGTTCAATGATTGTATTCTCCTTGTATGTGTGCACAGCGTGTGTGTGTGTGTGTGTGTGTGTGTACTGAAATTTCACACTGGCTTTCATAGCACTTTGCCAAACAAAACCCAAATTTCTTACCCAATGAACAGCTTCAAGATAACTGGCCAGAAGTGACTGTTTCCTAGGTTAGCTCATTCCTCTGGATGGAATCTTTTCCAGGGTTTATTAAAAGTTTTTACTTTTTCAACTGGACTTATCACAAAAAAAAAAAAACCCTGATATGTAAAGTTCTTATAACCTAGCCTTCTTAGAAAATCAAATGCCATATATGACACCACATTTGTTCCAACCCCATATAGTCACTGTGAGTTTGTGACTATATGGCAGGAGAAAAATGTGGCCAAATTGATGTTGTTCAACCAAATTCATCTTGACATTTTATTTTCAAAAAACTATACATTTGTCAATATCTGAAGGACCTAGGAAAATAAAAGCAGTTATTCTGTTGGTCAAGATTAACTGAGAAATCTTGAGATGTTTTAATAGCCTCTTTAGCTATTACTAATGGTTTGGCCTATTGATACTCATTCAAGATGTGTTTGTTAGCATTTTCACAGTTGCTCTAATTAGAAATAAAGTTCACTGGTCTCATATTAGTGGCCAAACACATAGATATTTATCATTTGAGCACTTAATTAGAGCAATGAGGCTTTAAACTCTAATAGTATATTCACTGCTTCAAAAAAAAGAATTATTAAGAGTATACCAGAAGTTAAACCTGCTTTTTGTGTGTGTTTAAAAAGAATTTTATTGCATATGTACATAGACATACAAATATATGAATATGTATGAAATACATGTATCAAATGTGCTTATGAAAACGTATATTGGAAAGCAAGTTAATTTGTTTGAATTTTTTTTAATTACAGATATTCTTTGAGAAAATGAAAACAAGTTATATAAATGATATTCAGAAATTTGTATTCATGTATTTTAAAACCAAATATGCTTTTTAAACTAGATCACTTACTCATTTTTTATTGAACTATAATTAACACAAAGCAGTATGCTAGTTTCAGGTTGTCTTTTCTTAAACTTATCTAAAAATTTAGTAAGTAGTCACATTGCTTTCATGATAGTTTGAGTTTGTTTCAGAATACAGGATTACAATGTTTTTTTCCCCCAAAAGTTCTACAGTAACCACTTTTGTAAATGTTCATGAAAAGCTCTACAACTACCAGTTGTTTGTTTTTAAATGTTTACTTATATATATTTAAAAAAATCCTCACCTGAGCATATTTTTTCATTGATTTTTAGAGAGAGTGGAAGAGAGAGGGATAAACAGAGAGAAATATCGATGTGAGAGAAACACATCAATTAGTTGCCTCCTGCATGAGCCCTGACCAGGGCCTATGCCAAGGAGGAAACTGCAGCTGAGGTACATGCCCTTGAATGGAATCAAACCTGGGGCCATGTTCTAGCCACTGAGCCAAACCAACTAGGGCTATATTCTTTTTTTTTTTTTACTTTTTTTTTTATTAATTTTTTATACATATCTCCCCATTGCCCCCCCTCCCTCCCAGGCATACCCCAACCCCCCCAGTGTCTATGTTCATTGGTTATGATTATATGCATAGATACAAGTCCTTTGATAGATACAAATCTAATAAAGAGACTGAGGACCTATCTCTCCCATTCTCCAAATGGACTTCTCAACCTAAAGAATAGATTAAAACAAAGAGTCCTTATATCAGTTATTGAAAATGAAATACCCATGTATTTGCAAGCAAATTTATGCTTTCCCCTGTCTTAAGTATGGATAGTTTTTCCAATCATATTGTTCAACCTTTCCAGTTTCAAATTTAAAAGTGATTTATAGTTAATGGTCATAATATATTGAATATTACCTATACTTATTAAGATAAGTTGAGAATTATTATGTCAATTTTATATAAACAAAGTTTTTTTTACCTTATCTCTCAAATCTTCCATTTGATCCTGTAAAATATATTGGAAATCCTGATCTCACATGTTTAAGCTAGAAATCACCTGCCTCATGTGTTCCTACTTCACCTTTCTCTTTCACAGCTGTACTTTTTTATCTATCCCAGGGATCTCCATGAGTCTCACATCTTCATATTCAGCTCAGATCTCATCCCTTAGTTCCAGATTCATAACACCAGCAACTTACTAAATATCTCTTTTTCTTACTAAATATCACTTTAGGCACAACTGAACTTTCATTTTCCCACTAGAGACCTGGTGGTCATCTTACACCAAATTTAACTAGTTTTTACATACTTTTCTCTTTCCAAAATATAACTCTGGCTTACATCTTTTTCTCCAGTCTCATAGCCACTTGTAACAAGGACTAGGTCATCTCTCACATGAATTATTGGCAAAACCATCAGTCATCCAAACTAATGAATGAAAATGCTGGAAATCCCTCTGCCTCAGACTTTTGTCCCTTTATCTTAGTCAGAGGTTATGTCCAAATACCTTAATAGAGCATTCACCCATTGAATATTTAATGTTTGAACTGAGATTTGAAGGGCAAAGAGGAGTTAATCAGGGAAGAGGGGAGAAAGATCATTCAAAGAAAAGGAAGCACCCAAAACCGGTTTGGCTCAGTGGATAGAAAGTCGGCCTGCAGACTGAAAGCTCCCAGGTTTGATTCCGGTCGAGGGCATGTACTTTGGTTGCGGGCACATCCCCAGAAGGGGGCGTGCAGGAGGCAGCTGATCAATGTTTCTCTCTCATGGATGTTTCTAGCTCTCTTTCTCCCTCTCTGTGGAAAATCAATTATATATATATGAAAAGGAAAGGAAAGGAAAGGAAAGGAAAGGAAGCAGCACCTGAAAAGTTTCAATGGTGGGTGGGAACACAGCTGGTAGTATGGACTGAAAGAAGACCAGTGGGGCTGGAGCAAAGGTCAGAGATCCAAGAGGTAGAAAGCCTGATAAAGGCAAGGCAGGCAGGTACAACTTGTGCAATGCTTTGTTGTCCTTGTTAAGAAACTTTGACTTGAAATCAATAGTGAGCCTCTGAATATTTAGAAGGAAGAGGTGATGAAAAAAACAGTTGGAGTTCGTAAAATATCACTCTGACTATGAATTGGAATAAAAGCTGATTTAGATGCCAAGACTCTACCACCATGGTGGGGAGGAGTACAAGACCAGCAGCACAAGGGATGGCAGCTGAGTCTTAGAGCTTCTTTGGCAGCCCTAGATATTCTCAGAGATTTGGTTTCCTGGAAGCAGGCTGGGGTCAGGATGAGGAGGCCACAGAGAATGGTATCCTAAACTCTAGAGGCAATGGCCAGACCCAGAACTAAAAGCACTGGTGCCAGGTTGATGCCCAAAACAGCAGGTGGGTCAAGCAACACCACCGCAAATTCTGGGAAGACCCAGAGGATGGCCCCAACAACCAACCAGGGAGAGAAATCCTAAAAGACTGGATAATTACCTCAAGGAGATATTTTTAACCTAGAAGATGACAAGCTCATATGTTTTTGTGCCATCAACATAAATGCAGGTTAAAGAGCAAGATGAAATTGGTAATGGAAAGTAAAGTGTGTGGTATGTAAATTCAAAATCAATAAATATCCATGTAAAATGATTCATTTCAGGTGCCTTCAAAATTGACTAATTGTATATAATTTTATCTGTTTGTAAATGCCAATTTCCATCAATTTTTGGAGCTTCATATTTGGAAACAAATGTTGATCTTCCTAATGACTACTCCCTATGGCTTTGAAAGAAGTGAGCTTTGTAAAATGTTTTTGATTCAGTTTGAATACAAGAGAATTGCAATTAGAATAGTAAAATAAATACATAACATGTAAGCATATTAATTGACCACCACGGGAACTGTAATTCTGGATAGCTAAAAATTTTGCACTAGCCTGAACAATGACTTCTCCCCCTTTTGGATAAGCTCTCTGGAAAGCAATGTCATCAAAAGGAGTAAGGTGAACATGACATCAGAATTGGATTGGTATGCCCTGGCTGGTATGGCTCAGTTGGTTGGGTATTATGCTATACACCAAAATGTTGCCAGTTCAATTCCAGGTCAGTGCATATACCCAGATTGTGCATTTTATCTCTGATTAGGGTGTATATGGGAGGCAACTGATTGATGTTTCTCTCTCACATCAATGCTTGTCTCTCTCTTCTTCTTCCTTCCTTCCTCATTTTAAAAGTGAGTTGGACTTGTGTGTTTAATGGCATAGTCTGATCATTAGATACATCCCTCACTAAGACGGGGATGAAGCTTCCATCAGCCTGGGTGCATCTTTTCCTCTAAGTAGTGCTTGAGTAGACATTGTCAAAGTTTAACTCGATTTTTCTTTCTCTTTATGCCATAATCTTTTCTTTCTGCCATTGATTTCTGAGATTTGTCCACACAAATGAAGACCCACTGGTCAGGATTTATTATTTTTTTATATCAAGAGCTTTGTAAATGCAAAATCCTGATGCTTTTTTAGTATAAAAACCACACTCGAGTACCCTTCAGCCTTCATTATAACAAGTCTTATTTGGAAGTTATATGGAAGTTAACCAGTTGAAAATTCATTGCATAGCAGTGTCTGATGATTGAACATTTATCCTATAACAAATGTGTCCTTCTCTGAAGGTGAGTAATTCCAATTTTTTATGCCTCGGCTACTGAATCTGCAGAACCTGCTCTACTTGCTCTTGTAATCACAGACTATGCAGCATAAACATAGAGGCAAAGTCAAAAAAGTAGAGAATCAAGGCAATTGTTAGCAGCCCTTTCTTTCTCCCTGTTGTTTCTTTCCTCTTATTTATATTTCCCTGCCTGCCACACAAAACCCAGATTCTACTCCTTCTCATCTCGTTATATAAGCACAGAGTCCCAATGAGGAAGGAAAGCAAAACTTGCAGAAGGTGGCGGGGGAGGGTGAGGGTGAGGTGACTGCAGATTGGGCAGATAAAAGAACTTGGACATGGTTTTGCAGTGACAGCACTTCTCACACTTATTATCTAAACTTCCTCCCTTATCTGCTTCCTTTACTATCCTCTTACCCTAACTCATGGCTTCCACTCTCACCTCAGTTATTCTTCCTTTTCTTCTCCTTGTAGAGATGAAGGCAGGTATGTGTGTGTGTGTGTGTGTGTGTGTGTGTGTGTGTGTGTGTGTGTAAATTAAATTGGATTGAAATAACACTGGAATAAATGAAAGCCAGGGAGAAAGCCATTTTCCCACTAGTGTAGAAACAGCTCTCCCCTCTGACCCCTAGAAAGGAGATAGAATTGATGAGTACCTCAGGTAGAATCCCGAAGTCATATCCCTTTGGCCTTATTCCTCCCCTACCCCAAATTGGGCCTCCCACTCTACATGACTTCTTCCCTTTAAAAAGGATATAGAAATGAGATGGCATCACTGTGTGCCTACACGCTCTGCTTCTATTTACTTCAGGATCTAAAGAGACAAGCTCAGCTCTGGGCCCAATATATGCCTACTAAAGTACCATATCATATCTCCTAAGCACAGGCCCTTTCTTTTGCTTGTTTGTTGAAATGGCAGATGGCATCTTGACTTAGGCCCTCCCAGGACAATAGAGATGAACAATGAGGATAAGATTCAGCAGGGATCCTTTAAATAAATTGCACTGGTTTCAGATAACTTTAATAGCATATCATTTCCATTGGAACAAGTAAATAATCAGAAGCTTATGATGCAAAAGGAGCCAATCATGATGACCTTGACACTTGATAAAGATAGTCAATCTAGACAAAGTGGCTTTGAGGTTTGTTTTGTGCTGTGCCTACAGTTATACTGAAAGTCTTCAAGTATTTTTTTTGTGGGCATGGACCTTGGCATGCTACGCCTCCCTTCTAGGACATTTTACAGGTACATTAGGTAAGCATCTCAGTTCTTGGGTAAAAATGCCAACTGAAAGCAGAAACGAGGGGAAAAAATTCTACTTTAGAATAATGACAGGTTGGCAGGTTGAATGATGGGGTAACAGGAACAAGAAGAATTATCTGCTTCAGTGACACCCATTCCACTGTCGTACTCACATTAACAGCATAGGCATGACTGAGATGGAGTTTCCATTAACACGCCCATTCTGGTTCTTTCTGTTTCCTCTGTTCTCCAATACTGATCAGTTTCTTTTAAAAAATGTCCTCAGGCTGAAATTTTCCCTGCTTGACAACAATCCAAAGGTAAATTGCCTGCAAAGTTTGAGGCAAATTGTAATTGTGCTCATGTCTGCTTCACCAAGTGTACAAGCCTACTCTTACAGTCAATTTTCATTTTAGGGGTCTTCTCTACAGCCTGCTTAGAGTCACTGACAATGATTTAATAACAGACTTTTGCCGGCCTCATTGAATAACCATGAGCTACTTTAGATTTTGCTAATTTAAAAAAGAACAGTAAACAATCCTGGCATTATTATTCCAAGTTAAATCATGTAAATAATGTATAATAAGTATTAGCAAAACACTTGGAAATATATTTATACCATGATTGATAGATACATATAGATAGACAGAAAGAATTATGTTCATTTGTTTATACTAGTGTCTAGATAGATCTATTTACTTTTCATCAGTGATCACTCTAATTTTGTTTGACAAAGAGAACAAGATTTTACTACTGAGACTATAATATGTTTTTTGCTCCTGTCGATTACCTGACTTGTGTTCTTCTTTGAAAGATTATGGATTCTACGTTTAGACTGCGGGAATTGCCCAGTCTTGCTGGTTGCAGGATGTTCCAAGCCACATTACATGGGTTATAACTAAGGTTGTCTTTAACCTGGCAGGCTTGTTACCTGAAAGATGTCTTATAAGGTCATCCCAACATCAAATCCATCTTGTCTCGGATGGCAGGTTCTCAGAGTGCTTGGATTCCTGTGTGAGAAGCCAAACTGAGGATGATTGCAAGACAGACCAGAATGCGAGAGTTAGGAAACAAGTCAGGGTGTCCGAGTGTGTGTTATGGAGTTTCAATGAGGCTCCTCAGTTGCCACAAGTGCTTCTTTGAATGGTTCCAGACCACGGCACTCTCCTCAGCCTCTCTAACCACACGTGGGATCACCTTGCCAGGATAGAAATGTTATCATTGCTATTACTTCTTCATCTTCATTTCCTAAAGAATAAAAAGATCCTTTTGACTACATCTTGTAGTCTTAGAGAGTACTTTTCCTTCTTTTCAAGTCAACATGTAACTAAAAGTTATAACAAAGAAATAAATGAGCCACTTAGCTTTCATCACTTGCTCCATTCTGGTCTCTTCATTCTATTTATTCTTCATTTTCTTGGATATAGAAAAAGAAGGAATGAAAGAAGTCTGGATTTTTTAAAAAGATGTGTCTGTTTCCACCTAATTTGATGAATGTATGAATGTTATTATACAAAACATTAGAAATGTGTTAAGAGGAACTATTTGTTTACACCTTAAGCTGCATGAAAAGCAATATTGCTTCAGTCTTGTTAAATCAATTACTCTCCGGGCTTTCAGGAGTTGGCAAGCAACTCTGTATGCCCTCCAAAAGAGCTGAAGCTGCAGGATTATTATTTAAAACCTATATGATTCAAACCTTCCAAAAAAACAAATGTAATCCCTTCTGAAATCCAGATTGGACTATTTCAATAGCAAACACATTCACTTATTATTCCTGGCACTCCCTTTCGTGTTAGGGACTCCTTTAGCCATTCAGTCAGGCCCAACTTTCATAATGAAATCTATCCCTCAGATAAAGGAAAATAAACAGACTTGGTACCTTAGGCTAACATGATTTTCTGAGTTTTGGAGGGCAGCAGATTGTTCATTTTTTTCAACCTGATAAGTTTCCAAGGCAAAATGATTTATCTCTGTCCAGTTCTTCTTGGGATATTCACTGGGCAAAAGTGGATTAAGGAAGAAGTAGAGAACCGGCTCAAATATAAAGGGAAGGAACGCAAGGGCAATACTGAAATGATGATGGCCCAACCTGATTACTGTGTATGCTCTAAAGAGAGCAAAAATCAAATTAAATTGGAGAGAAAGAGAGTGAAAAGTGAAGGAAATTGCAATATTTTGGTCTAAGAGAGATTGCATTGTAGGGTTAATAGAATTTAGATGGCAATATTATTTTTAAAACTCGATTGGCTTATGCCTGTAATTCCTGAATGTACTGTTCTTAGGCAAAGTTTGTGTGTGTCTTTCTCTAACATGACATGAGAGAGAAAAAATGTTCACAAATGATAATTGCCTCGTGCCAGCAGTCACATAATTTCCTTTCAGAAGAGAGCAGAGGAAAGGGCTGCTGCCCAGCCAAGCTCACAGGCTGTGAGGCCCCGGAGCGCTCCTTCTTCTGAGGGCCCACCCACAGCCTGTCATTTCTCTTCTCCCAAAGCCTCAGTTGGGCACGTGGAAAAGCTCCCTCTTGAGCCTAGCTTGGAGGAACTGCCCCGCTGGGATTCTCCTCTTCCAACACACACTCTCCATTCACCACCACACTGCCTTATAATAACAACGGCAGGAGGCACTTGTATAAAGCTCAGAGTGTGCCAGTCCTCCCAGCAATTCCATGGATGGTAGGTGAAGAGAATGAAGAGTACCAAGCTATTAAAGAGATCATCTAAAGTGCCCCTGAGGCACTTTGTGTCTGGTGCAAACATGTGCTGTCATTTGCATCATCCTTCCCAACTGAGAGATGAGGAAACCAAAGTTGAGTGGTGGTAAGAGGCAGTGGTTGGTAGGAGCTGAATTCTCACTGTGATCTGACTCTAAATGCCATTCCTTTCACTTTCATGTCTCACTACTCGGTGGCGAGTGGGCGAATATGTCGAGCCAGCGGTCTCTATCAGTAGTTTTGAAGCAGAACTGCATTCAGTGCCTCAGGGGAGACCTGCAGGATGAAGTTTTAAGAGCAATCTCCGTGGAGGATAAGAGGTGTGGAAACGTGGCTTGGGTTGAGGAGGCAGAGAGGCAGGTGGTTTAGATGGTGGAGAGGAACTGGGAGGTGGTGGATGGGACAGTGCAACTGGGTCTGATGGTTAACTGGAAATTAGGACATTAAGGAAGTTAAGCTCATATCCCAGTTTTGCTCTTCACATGTTTCCACAAATTCTTCATCTCAGACATCCAGTTTCCATTGCAGGTCTTCTTCTCATCCTTCCATAAGGCAGTTGCATGTTTAGTCAGTCACAGAACCTCAGTGCATCATGGGACTTTGACCCAGTGCAGCCTGTTGGAGCAATGTCTTCTCCAGGACAAATATTTCCAGGATTGGGGGACTCACTATCTTGCAAGGGAGCCCAATTCTTTGATAGGCAACTTTCATTTGTAGAAAGCACTTCTTTATGCAATCTCTGCTTCTTGAGCCTCTCAGGTATTTATAAGTGACTATCCTATGCTGAGTTTCTTCTCCAAGCCAAAGGACCCCACTTGCCTCCATTTAAAAACTGTCCTCATAACTTTATTTTGATGCAACTACCCCTAATTTGTAACTCCCTGGAAATAATAGTATGGCTTTGGGAGCAAGGAGTAGGTTTACATTAACAGCTCTCTGCATACACAGCGTAGTTAAAAATGGACAGAAAAGCATTGAGAGGAAATGGAAAGTATATCACCCACACAGATGCATGAAATGTGAAACTAAAGTCAAAGCAAGCATTAACTGTCACATGAGGTGTTCCAGAAGTTTTAGTGTAAAATAACTTCAAAAGTATGTTTGCTAAGGTCTTACAAAACATGCCATTGGAAAGTTAAAATACTTCAATGCCCACTCTTCTTATTATGATTTATAAATGTTTAATAATATATTTTATTGTAATATTTGTTTCAGGTAACATTGGCCATCTTTGGAGAGGATAGATGCTGATGAGGGACAGGGACCCTTTAGAGATATGTGACTCCTTCACTCACTTGCACATAAAAGGCGTTTTCTTTTTATAAAGAAGGCTGCATTTAAAATATATATATATATATTTATTTTTTAATTTCTTTATGGATTAAGGTGTTACATATGTGTCATTATCATCTGAAAGATGCAAATCAAAATAACAAGATATCATCTCACATCTGTTAGAATGTCTATCATCAATAATCAATAAAGACAAATGCTGGCAAGGATATGGAGAAAAAGGAACCCTTGTGCACTGCTGGTGGGAATGCAGACTGGTGCAGCCACTGTGGAGAATAGTATGGAGTTTCCTCAAAAAACTAAAAATGGAACTCCCATTTGATCCAGTGATCCCACTTCTAGAAATATATCCAAAGAAACAAGACAACAGGGGAGTGAGGGAATAAAATATACCTTTATTGATTTTTCAGATAGGAGAGGGAGAGAGAGAGAGAGAGAGAGAGAGAGAAACATCAATGATGAGAATCATTGATCAGCTGCCTCCTGCATGCCCCCTACAAGAGATTGAGCCCACAACCCAAGCATGTTCTCTTGACTGGAATCGAATCAGGGACCCCACAATCTGCAGTTTGATGCTCTATACACGAGCCAAACTGGTTTGGGCTGAAAGGAATTTTCCACTGCCAGTTTGTGATTGGGAGCCAGGAGGCCAAATTGCAGACACCCAAACTATGTTTGAGTTCTTTCCTTCCCACCTGCTTCCATCCTCAAAGTTACCTTGTGCTCCAAGATGGCTGGTGAGTGCCTGCTATTATAGCTCTGCTCCATTCAAGCATTGGGAAGAAGCAGAAATCTGACACACTTCTCCTTTATTTAAAGGAACTTTCCCAGAATTCCTACACAGCACTTTCACTTATATCTATTGATTAAAACCAAGCCAAAGCTAGAACCTGTCAACAGTACAATCAGCTTAAAAAGTAATAGATTCCATTATCAAGAATAGAGGTTGAAAGACAACGAGAGTTTCTCTTCTCCTTAACGAGTGTTATATGAGAGCCCTGGCTCCCCCACATCATCACCTCTATTTTCTACCTTTGCACTTGATGTGCTTTAAATGGTATCATGTTGTTTTATTTACATTGCTGAAAAGGATGATAATGTATCCATGTTTATTAACTAACTAGAGGCTCAGTGCATGAAATTTATACACAGGTAAGGTTCCTAGCAGCTTTCAACTGACAGCTGCTGGCTAAGGCCTTCCTTCATTCCCCACTGCCCCCCTGGTTGTCAGTGCACATCATAATAAACAATCAAACTCCTGATTGGTGGAACTCCTGAGGGGACACTTTGCATATTAGGCATATATATATGTATTTGTAGCCTTCTCTAATAAATTGCTACTTGTATCAGTCTATTTTTAATTATTTTTCATCTTTTCTTATTGATTATTGAATCCTTTATTTATTAGAAATATAAAGCAGCCCACAAAGTGTGGCTCAGTGTATCTTTTTCATATAATTATGTTTTTGTTAAATACTTATTGTATGATGTACATTTTAATTGGCATAAATTATATATCTATATCTATATCTATATCTATATCTATATCTATATCTATATCTATAT
>JAAGEH010000392.1:8353255-8372080 GCA_011751065.1 Lasiurus cinereus
TATATCTATATCTATATCTATATCTATATCTATATCTATATCTATATGTAATTCTGTTTCTTACTTGCTTCACTCATGACTACAAATTTAAGGTCCATCCATGATGTTTTGTGTATATTTGGTCCATTGCTTCTAATTTCTGCTCTATTCTTTTGGTGTGTGTCTAACGTTTCACCATCCACTCTGCCAGCAATGGACACTCTCCCAGCAATGAACAATGGGAATTGGGATTGTTCCCATTACAAAAAAACACTGCATCCACTTATGGATCTGTGTGAGATGGATTTCATTGCTTTACAATGAATAGCTTCTGTTTAACAAAGACTGACATAGATAAAGTTAACAGATGACAAAGAGGAAAATGGTATTTGTGATGCCTAAACTAAGAAGGATTAGTATCTAGAATACACACAACCTTCTCAAGTTGAGAAAACAAATACAGGAAACCAATAGAAATTGGGCAAAGAATATAAGCTGCCATTTTATAGGCATTTTATGAAAATGGAAACCCAGAAAAACTAATAAGTATTTGAAAAGATGTTCAAATTCATTAGTGATCCAAGAAATGAATTTAAAAACAAATGTATGCCATATGAGAATGGCAAAAAACCAGAAACCAGATAATATCAGGTATTGGTGTGGATTTGCAAACATGGAACTCTTCACACCAGCAGGAGAGTAAACTGTGGTCAAATTAAGTGCACACACACTCCTGACCCCAAAATTCCACTCTTCTGCCAGCACTTGTATAGTTTGGGTTTTGTTTATTTTTAGCACATAAATATTTAATCCATCTGGATTTATTTTGTTGTAGAGTGTAAGTATTGAGCAATATTTATTTTCTGCAAATGTTTGGCCAGTTGACAAAACACTTTTGAATAATGCCTCCTTTCCCTCACTGTCACTCTATCATTTACTAATTTCTTATAGATTCCTGGGTCTGTTTTGAAATGTTAGGTTTCTAAAGAGCAGATTATGAAGCTGCCAGGCAGTGACCCATTTGGAGAATGTTTAATCACTCCTGTGTTTTGTGCTTTGATGTCAAGAGCCATGAACTAACTATAGATCCAAAGAAAAAAACAGTCACTGAAATCAAGGTCTGCTTTCCCGTGTGCTGACAAACTCCTGTTGTATGGAACTTTGTTTTCTGGCTGATGTTCTTAAATGAGCCCTTTCTCACATTCCTCCCTCCCTCCTGGTCTCCAGCCTTCTGGTAGCATCTTTTGCTTCTATATCTCTGAAAGATGTTAAATTTTTGTTCTCTCTCTCCTCTCACTTACTCCTCCCCTTCCCCAAACTTAATCCTGTTTCAAAAATAAAGTTTAATGTCTTAAACATAGTTTGGAAATCAGAAAACCTCTCTGGAGATTAGCAATTTAGCAATTTGGAGATTTCACTCAACCCAAATACCAGTAAAAAACAAAAAAACAAAAACAAAAACAAAACTCCTTCAAAATTGAAGTGCCTCTTTGTTTCACAATGGCAAAGCCTGGTGGCATTCATGTGCGTTCTTCTAGCATGAGGCTCTCTCTGCATAGACTCAGTGCAATTACCAGAAACAAGATGCCCGGCCACTGAGGGACAGCCCTACCAACATCAAAACATCAACTTAAGAACCAGGAGGCTGCTGGTTCAATTCCTGGTCAGGGCATATGTCCAGGGTTGCAGGGTTAATCCCCAGTAAGAAGTGTGGAGGAGGCAGCTGACCAATGATTCTCTCTTATCATGGGTGTTTCTATCTTTTTCTCCCTCTTCTTCTTTGAAATTAATAAAAATATATTCAAAAATAAAACCAAACCAAAAACAAAAAACTAGCAAAAAAACAAAAAAACTTGAGGAGCAGCCCAGACACCTAAAAACCAGCTTCTCATCAGGGAGATCAAGTCACTTATCAAGGCTGCAAAAAGTATGCTCTGCTGGAGGAGTGTCAGTCACTTTAGTTCTAAAAGACACAGACAGTACTCAAAGGCTGTCAATCATGCCCTATAAAAGAAGACAAGTAACTTTTAACATATGAATTGCCAACATTTTCCATAGTAAATTAAATAGGATTTTTTAATGTAAAAAATTATTATTTCCCAGATTTGGCCAGTTCTTATCCATGAGAATATTTGGAATAGCATTATCTGTCAGATTAAAAGAAAAAAAGTTTAAATAGACCTATTAAACCATAAAGGAAAAGATTTGGTCCCTTGATGGTAATGTTCCATAGTCAACCTGAAGACTGACAATGTGCTAGACTAGGAAGCTGTCCGGCTGGGGAAAGTCAACAACCTGATTCCACTGTCCAATACAGCAGCCACAAGACACATGGGCTATTGAAGTTTAAGCAAAATTCAATAAAACTAGTTTTAGTCACACTGGCCACATTCCAAGTGCTCAATAACTGCACATAGCTAAGTGGCTACTGCATTGAACAGCAAATATATAGAACATTTTCATTATCACAGTAAGTTCTACTGGGCACCACTGATTAGACCCATGTTACTCAACACGTGGTAGTGGGCCAGAAGCACAGACATCACCCAGAAGCTCAGCAGTGTCATGGTGGGGCCCAGAGTTTAGAAAGGCTCTGCTCATGGTTTAATGCTTTGTTGTCGCCATCTTGAAATTGATAAAGTCTTTTGAGAAAGGGGTGCTGTATTTTTATTTGCACTGAGCCCCACAAATTATGTAGCAAATCCTGCATGGATCTTGTTACAAATGCAAAACATCTGGCCCCATCCCACACCTGCTGAGTCAACCTGAATTTTAACAGGACACCTCCCTCCCCCCCCATCCCCTTCCCCCCCCCCCCCCGCCCTTGGGCTGAATTTTATGGACATTAAACTTTGAGAAACAGGATCTAGAAAAGCTGTTCTTAAGCTTTTTAAAATATGGAACTTTTTCTTTAAATTGATAAAAATAAAATTTACAAAGAGCCAAATATATAAAACAGATCAAAATAATTATGCCCCAAAGTACAATTTATATAGTCATTGTTAAATAACACTTGTTTATTTGGGGATTCCTAGGATTCTGTGGAAGAGCTTGAACACCTATTGAAGCAACACGAATCCTCTTCATAAGGAGAACTGGCAAACCCCTGGTAAGCCAAGTCTCTTGGAATAAGGAGACAAATTGGAACCATGGTAACCATAGTATGATGCAATCTCTGTAGGTGATATTGGCCAAGGAGTATTTGCGCTCCTCCCATTTTGTGCTAGGCACTTCATTACATCATCTCGTTTAAATGTCACACTCAGTAAAGGAGATGCTGGCATTAACCACACCCTGCACATGATAAGTGAGGCTTAGATTGAGTAAATAACTTACCTAAGCAGAGGCAAGATTTGAACATAGGTTCAGAACTGGGATTAGGATGGGATGAGGGAAGCACTCCCTTTGAGTGTAAAATTTAAGGGAGAGGCAAAAACTCAGTAATCAAGATAAGTAATATTTGAATTTGATTTTTTTTAAGTCTAAATTAAAACTATCCATGAAGAGCAAACTATACTCATTTTAAATAAAGGCAGATTGTTGTTGGTTTATGACCCTGCAATATTGTGTGACAGGAACAGTCATTTCCTCTCAGCCCATGTTCCCAGCACTGGGCATTGAACAGCCACCAAGTTGAGGAAGGCTGACAACAATGGATGAACAGACTGGTCAATGCAGATTTTAGCTCTAGTCGCCATTTCTTATTTTAGAGATTTTAACTTTTCCCACTTTGACTACCCTAAGAGAGGATGATGTGATAAATGTAGATAGGGGCCACATTTTTCCTTCTGCCTCAGGCTCCAATGTATATTGCCACTACCCAGGTCCATCAGGTTTCAGATCCTGGGTTGAAAACCTGCCTGTGCCTACACTAGTGATCTCTGTCCTGGCTGAACAATAAAACCAAACATCCCCACACTGGGACCAATACCTAAAGTCCCCTTTCATCTGTCTGAATAGTTCATAATGAGGTCTGGCATTGGGTTTGTTGTAAAATGTCCCAGTTCACTCTAACCCAAGCATGTCAAACTCAAAGGCTAACACGGGCCAAATAAACAAAGTTTAAATATATATGGACCACAAAAAAACAAAAGCTTCAATTTTCATAGAAACGTAGGTTTATTTTGATAGAGACATGCTGAACACAAAGGTCTGAAATAAATGACTAATCATTAACATAAAGTGATAGAACATTTTAATAAAAGTTAATATTTTCTTGAACATTAAGTTACCAAACTGAATAACTACACAAGTTAATAAGTGTTATGCAAATAAACCTATTTTTCTTGTTTTCCAAAAATGAAATATTTTCTGTTGTGCACACCAAACAAATCAGTCCAAGACTAATGACGTGGCAATGTTTGCTGTTAGTATTAGTGGCAAGAAATGGTGCACCTATGGGTAAGGCACATAGGGGAAATAAATGCAACATGATTATAGTAATCAGTCATTAGTGAATGCTGTAGTTCGTTATTATTAACTAGAGACCTGGTGCACGAATTTATGCAGGGGTGGTGTCCCTCAGCCTGGCCTACAATTGGGTTGATCAGGGCCATCAGGGTCATCTCACCCAGTCCTGATCAGGGCCAGCCAGTGGTGGGGAGGAACTGTAGGAGGTTGGCCAGCCATGGGAAGTTGGCTGTGAGAGTGCACTGACTAGCAGTGGGTAGCTCCTGCATTGAGCATCTATCTCCTGGTGGTCAGTGCATGTCATAGCAACCAGTCAATGGGTCATTTGGTTGACCAAGCATAATAGTCACTTAGGCTTTTATATATATAGTTTATGTATAACAGAATATTGTAAAAATTAAGTTATGGATTTTTTATTAAAACATTTCTTACATACCATTATCTTAACTAGGCTGAAAAAATATTCTTTGTGGGCTTCGAGTTTGACATGCTTGTTCTAATATGTGACCAAGGTTGACAGTTACTTTGCTACACTGCACTGCCTCCCATGGAGGATGACAGGAGCCCAGCACACAAAACGACATTCTCTCTGCAATTTCTGTGAGGTGAAGTCAGCTGGAAAACACTCTTTCAGATTGGAATAAGAATCATAGACTCTTAGATCTAGATGTTGCTTTAGGAATCATAGATTGTTGAGCTAAAAGGACTTTTAATCAGATTGCCAATGATTCTGATGAAAAACAGAGGCTCAGCAAGGTAATGAGGGGTGGAGAGACAGGAGAAACAAAATCCCAGAACTCAGCCCAAGCTCTTCAAGGCACCCATCAGAGAAAAAAACACTTCCTTCTCTTACCAAAAAGAAATGAAAGCAGCCCCCCACGTCAGTAGATTACCCCAAAACATAAGAATTATAGTAAAAATTGTCTATTTAATTCAGCATCTTAAAATATTTTTGGAATAAACTTTATAAATTTGAATCCCAATTGTTAAAGTGATAACCAGCAGGGCAAATGTTTTGTTTGATCGGTATTGTTTTAAAAAGTTGACCAAACATTTAAATGTTGAGAGAGTTCACATAAAATTTTAGAGAATGTATTTCTCTTGAAAGATTGGGATATTTGGCAAGTGGACCTGCATTCCTGACCATAACAATTGGCCAAGCTGGGTCACTGCGTCCCATTGAAAGCAGGTCCAAGCCCTCCCCTTTTTGTCACAGCCCCCACTACTTCCAGTCGCATCCATGCTCTAGGCTGGCTAAATGTCACTGCAAAATTTAAAACTAAAGTTGACATCTTGTAAATGCCAGAATCCTCCACTCAGTCTATTTCATGCATTTACATCAACTACTTGGCCCTAGTAGCATTTGAATCTGCAACTCCTGATCATGTTGTCATAGTTCACCATAATTCACCATACGCTGGGGCAGAAAGAGCAACTCCTCTGCTCACTTCTGACTGAGCTTCCCGGGCTGGTCGGGACTGGAGGAGGGACCTTTACAAAGAGCAGAGAGTGCAGGACCTTCTATTCTTCTGTTTCTGACCACATGGCTTCATTTCAGTCATCACAACACACCAGAGACTGTCAGAGTTTTTCATTAGAAATCTCCACTTCATCAAGAATCATCTTTCTGCCTGTTAATTTGTGCTATTCTCTCATCTCAGAACACCCTCTGTCTCCATCTGAAGTCCATTTGTTCTTCCAGGCTCAGCCTCCTGGATGACTCTGTTCCGTGTGGTTCTTTCCCTTCTCAGAAATTCCTATGGCATCAAGTCAGTAGAGAAACCATATGCTCTTTTGATTTCCCCAGAACAGAGAATACGCTCCTTCAGTTTGCCTACTTGTAATTTTTGAATCTCCTTAACACCCAGGATGATGCTGAACAAACAGAATCATCTCAACAGACCATGTACTTATTTTTTTTTTTGTTGATACTATTACAGATGCTTCTCATCACTCCCCCATCCATTTGCCCACCTCTACCCTGCCTCTCCCCCACCCCCCGCCTACGCCTTTCTGGCCTTCACCACAATGTTGTCTGTGTCCATGGGCTATGCATACATGTTCTCTGGCTAATCTCTTCACTTTCTTTATTGAAGTCTCTCCTCATGCCCTCTCTCTGACATCTGTCAGTCTATTCCATGTATCCATTCTTCTGTTTCCATTTTGTTTATCAGTTTCTTTTGTTCATTAAATTCCACATATAAGTGAGATCATATGGTATTTGTCTTTCTCTGTCTGGCTTATTTCACTCCAGGTCCATCCATGCTATCGCAAAGGGTAAGATCCTATGCTTTGACTCAGCGTTCGCTGTCTTCCTATCAGAGCAGGTGATGCAGATCCTACTTTCAGCCACTAGAGGTCGATCGTCCACATGCATCTTGCCCTGCCCATGTTCCCTGCTGCACAGATTACTAGAGCCTCTGGAAGTAGGGCAGGCTCATTTATTTCCTCTCCAACACAGCCTCAGGCCGCCAGAGCCTCTGATGCCAGGGTCCCTGCCGTGCAAACAGCAGAATGAAAACACTGCAAATAGGAAAGGTCACTGCATCTGCTCTGCACATTTACTTCCCACCTGAAATCTCCGCTTCACTAACAACGCCCCAGCTCAGGCTCTGAATATTTTCCCCGACTCAATATTCCAGCAGGAGGGAAAATAAATCTGTGACTACTGTGCGCATATACGTGTATGTATGTGTTTACAGATTATTACATCAGGTTCATGGCCCAGGATCGCGTCAAGGAAGGTTTCCATTCACCCTCCCGGCCCTCAATCCCTGGGAAGTTTCTGATCAGGGCCCCAATGCTCCAATTCTGCTCTGCTTTGGCTGCTGTTGTTTTCCACAAATAACAAGACTGACCTTTTAAAACAGGCCCTATCAAATTGCAGCAGCCTTAAGGCAGAGGCAGTGGTCAGGTTTTATCTGAGAGATTTGATGAGCCCAAAGTAACAATATAAAGGGAACACTGTTGGTCTAGAAATGGGACAGATGCCACAAAGCGTAGGAAGTCCAGAAGGGTAGGTACCTAAGGTAAGACTAATCATGCATGCCCATGTGTTCACCATGGTGTCACGTTGTTACTGCAGACAATGATGTTGGCATTGATTGAGTCAGAGGGACAGCAAGGGCTTGGCAATTGCATATGTTTGTCAGAAATTCACACGGATTTCCAGACACTGGGAAGAAAGCTAGCCTAGAGCTCAACTTGGACTAGTGAAGACCTGAACTCAAAAGCCCTAAGCACAAGCTTCCTGGGCCGGACTAACATGATGCAAGGTCATCTCACTGGCAGCTTCTAAGAAGCATTCAGATCTACTGGCAAACTTTACATGTCTATTCCATCCATCACCAACACCACCATCAAAAGGATGCACTTATTAATTAGAGGCAGCATAGCATCTTTGAAGCCAGACTCCCTGAGTGAGGATTATAGTTCTGACATTTACTAGCCAGAACTTAAACTCTCTACCTCAGTTTATTCACCTGTAAAATAGAACTAATAATAGAACCTACCTCAGTGGATTACTCTGAAGATTAAATGTGTTAATCTATATATATTAAAGGCTAAGTGTCCCCTTGGGTGGGAGTTCAACCAACCGGGCTCACTATGATGTGCACTGACCACCAGGGGCAGCATAGAATGAAGGAAGGCCCCAGCTGGGGGCTGGCAGCCAGGGAAAGGAGGTACGGAAGGGAGGCCCCAGGCGGCAGCCGCTAGGGACCCTACCCATGCATGAATTTCGTGCACTGGGCCTCCAGTGTGTGTGTGTGTGTGTGTGTGTGTGTGTGTGTGTGTGTGTATGGTGCTTAAAACAGTGCCTGCACATAGTAAACATCTGTGTAAATATAAGCTCTTTATTACTTTTAAAAATTTATCTATTTTGCATAAAGCCTCTTTTTTTCTAGTTTGACTGTGTCTGGAACTTTTTTAGAAATAGTGTCAATTTCATACCTTAGCAATGATAATACCACTTTTAATCCAACAAGTCTCACCTTTTAAACACAGCCAAGATTATAATTATCTTAAATGTATTTATTTTCTTTTCATCTCCCTTTCCTTTCAACAATGGATAAGAGCTAACCCAAAAATTGGTTCTTCACAAAGACCAAAAAAATTGACAAATGTTTAGCTAGATTGACTAAAAAAAAAAGAGGAAGAGATGACCCAAATAAAGAAAATTTAAAAAAAAAATTGTGTCATGGCTACTGATTTTAGAGAAATAAAAAATATTCTAAGAGACTACTAGGATCAATTGTATGTCAAGAAATGGAATAACCTTGACAAAATGGACAAATTCTTAGAAACATACAACCAAGACTCAATCATGGCCGAAACTGGTTTGGCTCAGTGGATAGAGCGTCGGCATGTGGACTGAAGGGTCCCAGGTTCAATTCCCGTCAGGGACATGTACCTTGGTTGCAGGCACATCCCCAGTAGGGAGTATGCAGGAGGCAGTTGTTCGATGTTCCTCTCTCATTGATGTTTCTAACTCTCTATCCCTCTCCCTTCCTCTCTATAAGAAATCAATAAAGAATATATTTTTTTAAAAAAAAGACTCAATCATGAAGAAATAGAAAATCTGAACAGACCCATAACTAGTAAGGAGATTTAATCAGTAATCAAAAGTTTCCCAATAAAAAAAAGCCCAGGATTGGATGGCTTCATTGGTGAATTTTACCAAATTTTAAAGAAAAATTATACCAATCCTCCTCAAACTCTTCCAAAACTTAAAGAGAAGGGAACACTCTCAAACTAATTTGAGGAGGTCAGCATTGCCCCACTACTAAAAGCCAAAGGCACTACAATAAAAGAAAACTACAGACCAATATCCCTAATGAATGTTGATGAAAAAAATCTTAATAAAATATTACATACAGAACTCAGTAGCAGAGTTATTATTGTTAAGATGTCAATATTATCCAAAGTGGGCTACAGTGTCAGCGTAATCCATATAAAATTGCAATGAGTTGTTTGTTAATCCTCACCCTGGGGGTATTTTTCCATTGAATTTTAGAGAGAGTGGAAGGGAGGAGGAGGAGACAGAGAGAAACATTGATATGAGAGAGACACAATGCTTGGTTGCCTCCCACATACACCCAGAATAGGGTTGTGGATTGAGCCTGCAACCAAGGTACATGCCCTTGACCAGGAATTGGACCCAGGACCCTTCATTCTAGCCACTGAGCCAAACCAGCTAGGGCTCACTCTTTTTTCCTTTAATTTTTTTTTCCTTCTTAATCCTCTCCCAAGGATATTTTTCCATTGCTTTTTAGGGATAGTAGAAGAGAGGGGGAAAGACAGAGAGAAACATCAATGTGGAGACACACATCAATTGGTTGCCTTCTGCATGAGTCCTGACCAGGGCCTGGGTTGAGAAAGAGCCTGCAACCAGGGTATGTGCCCTTGACAGGAATCAAACCTGGAGAACCTTTGGTTCATAGGCTAATGCTCTATCCACTGAGCCAAACTGGCAAGGGCTTTCTTTTTTTGGTCTTTTGAAGAAGTAGAAAAATATATTCTAAAATTCATATGGAATATCAAGGTACCATGAATAGCCAAAACAATCTTGAAACAACAAAATTGGAGAGCTCAACCTTCCTGATTCCAAAACTTACTTCAAAGCTACAGTAATCAAAACACTAATGTACTGACATATAGAGCATCAATGAAACAGAATAGAGAGCCCAGAATAAACTCTCACATTATGTTCAAATGCTTTTTGACAAAATGGTAAAACTATTCAATAGGGAAAGTGCAGTCTTTTCAACAAATGGAAAAACTAGATATTCACATGCTGAAGAGTGAAGTTGAAGCCTTATCTTATATCATATACCAAAATTAATTTAAAACAGATCAAAGAACTAAGCATAAGAGCTAAAATTTAAGGTAACAGCTTCATTACATTGGATTTAATGATTTCTTAGATATGACACCAAAAGTCCAAACAACAAAAGAAAAAAACGATAAATTAGACTACATGAATACTAAAAACTCTGTGCATCCAAGAATACAACCCACAGAATGAAAAGAAAACCCACAGAATTAGAGAAAACATTTCAAATCATATATCTGGTAAGTCTAATGTGTAGAATATTTGAAGAACTCCTACAATTCAGTAATAACAACAAAAATAAACCTGATTTAAAAGTGGGCAAATGACTTGAATAGACATTTATCCAAAAATGATACAGTAGTCAACAAGCACATGATAAGGTGCTCAACATTGGTAACCACTAGGAAAATGTAAATCAAAACCATAATGAGATAGTTCACACGTATTAGGACGACTACTGTAAAAAAATAATAATAACAAGTGTTGGTGAGGATGTGGAGAAATTGGAACCTTCATGTAATGCTGGTGGGAATGTAAAAATGATACAGCCAAACCGGTTTGGCTCAGTGGATAGAGCATAACCCTGTGGACTGAAAGGTCCCAGGTTTGATTCCGCTCAGGAGCATGTACCTTAGTTGTGGGCACATCCCCAGTGTGGGGTGTGCAGGGGGCAGCTGATCGATGTTTCTAACTCTCTCTCTCTCTCTCTCTCTCTCTCTCTCTCTCTCTCTCTCTCTTCCTTTCTGTAAAAAATCAATAAAATATATTTAAATAAATAAATAAATAAATAAATAAATAAATAATGCAGCCAATATAGAAAACAGTATGGCAGTCCCTCAAACAATTAAAAGTAAAAATACAGTATAAAACAGCAATTACATTTCTGGGTATATATATCCAAAAGAATTAAAAGCAGGGTCCCAAAGAAATATTTGCACACTCATGTTCATAGCAACATTATTCAAAATGGTCAAAACCTAGAAGGAAGCAACCAAAATATTCATAGATAGATAAATGGATAAACAGGCTGTTATAGATACATACATGGAATATTACTCAGGTTTTAAAAAGAAGGAAATTCTGACACATGATACACTATGGATAAACCTTAAAAACATTGTGCAAAGTGAAATAAAACTGTCACAAAAGGACACTTATATGACTACACTTATATGAGGTACCTAGAGTGGTCAAGGTCTTAAAGAAAGAAAGTAAAATGGTGGTTGCCAGGGGTTGGAGGGAAGGAAGAGCAGGGAGTTCTTGTTTAATGGGTAGAGAGCTTCCATTTTGCAAAATGAACCATTCTGGTGATGGATGGTGGCGATGATTGCACAACACTGTGAATGTGACTTAATGTCACTAACTGAACACTTAAAAATAGTTAATATGGTAGATTTTATATTATATATATTTTAACACAAATTAAAATAAACATGGGTAAGAAAATATTCAAGTGTTCATTCATTCAACAATTATTCCTGAAAAACTGGCATGTGCCAAGCACTGTGTGGAATGCAATAGTGAGAAAAACAGATAGCCCTGCCCTAATGAGGGTTACATTCCCATAGGGACACCAGCAATAAAAATAAAAACAGAGAAATAGACAAGGTACTATAGAGAGCTAAGGGAAGTTAGCAGGGTGATATGACAGTGAATAACTTAAAGGGTGGGGTTTACCTAAGATGGAATGATCAAACAAAACATGTCTGAAAGACTGACATATGAGCTAAGATCTAAAAAACAAAAAGAATAAACATGCAAAGAGCCAGATTACAGGTGCAAAGGCCCCAAGATAGGAAAGAGCTTAGAAAATTCAGGCAACAGAAAGAGGACCTGGGACTGGAGCATAACAGTAAGGGGAGAATGGGAAAGGATGGGCTTGGAGAGCCAGGCCATGGCTACCTCATGTGAGGTTTTGTTCCCTGGATTAAGAGGTGTAGATTTTACTCTACATGATCCAGTCAATGTTTTAAAATGTGGGGGGGAAGCAGTGAGACCAGGGAGGAAATGAGGGGTGATGGCAGCTTTCAGACATGTTTTGCTTGATCAATCCACCTTAGGTAAACCCCACCCTTTAAGCCATTCATATCACGTCATCCTGTTAACTTCCCTTAGCTCTCTTTAGTATCTAAAGTACCTTGTCTATTTCTCTATTTTTATTTTTATTGCCCAGGTCTCCACTAGAATGAAACCCTCATTAGGGCAGGACTATCTATTTTTCTCACTATTGCATTCCACACAGTGCTTGGTGATGGCAACTAAAGTGGAAGCAGCAGACACGGAGTGAAGTGGATGGATTTTATATAGATTTTTGAGTTAAAACACATGATTACTGATAATCTGATCTGACAGTGGAGGTTGAGGGAAAGGAAGAACTTAATCATTATTTCTAGGTTTTTATTGACATGAGTGTGTGGCGGTGGTATTTACGAAGACAGTGAAAGAAGCAGACTGGGCCAGAAGAGTTAGATTTTGTACATGTTACATTTAATGTGAATATTAAATGTGCAAATGGAAATGCCAGATAGGCATTTGTATACACAAAGGAGAGGTCAGTCCTGGGAACATAAATCTGGGAGTCATCAGCGAATACATATCTAGAGCCAAAAGCCTGGTTGCTATTCTAGGGAGAGATCATGTTCTGGATGTTTTACGTGGCTGTTTGCCTGGAACAGAGAGTGTGATTGAGCCCATTAGCAAGGAGGTCTCGCAACAGTTTACCATTGGAGCAATTCCTCTCTTCTGGCTCACAGGTGCAGGTCCAGGTTCTATCATATATTGAAGAAGAGGGAGAGGGGTTTTTCTCTTTCCACATCTTCTTCCAAGTTTTTATTCATGTAGCAAGTTTTCAGTGAAGGTCAAACACAAGTTAATTGACTTGCCTTCCTCATTCCCACTTGGAGCATAGCACTGGATAGAAATTATGGGAAGCAGATGAGAGAAGTAAGTGTGATTCCTCCCTGTTAGAAACTTAACTACAGTGGTTCCCCCCTTATCCATGGGGGCTATGTTCCAAGACCCCAGTGAATGCCTGAAACCTAGCATAATATTGAACTCTACATATACAATGTTTTTCCCTATACATACATATATGATAAACTTTAGTTTCTTTTTAATTAAATATTTATTATTGAACTAATATATATGTCCCCTTTTTCTTCCATTGAACCCTTCTAGCCATCCCCTGCCCCCTGCCCCAGGCCTTTACCAATCTAGTTCTTTGGTTGGTCTCTTCTCATCCTAATTTCTAAAGTAAGCCATTTCATGGATAAAATATTCTTTCTTACCATAGGTCTTAGTAACTTTAGCATATGAATTTTTTCCTTTTCTTATTAAGCTGAGAACTTTCACTTTTTCACTTAAAGGAATCACTTTATGGCTTCTCTTTGGCATATTTAAATCATAGATAACACTTCTCTTGTGCTTTTGGGCCATTATGAAGTAAAATAAGGGTTACTTGAACACAAGCACTGCGATACCGTCAAAATCTATCTAATCACCAAGATGGTTAGCAAGTGACTAACAGGTGGGAAGTGTGTACAGCGTGAAGATGCTGGACAAAGGGATGATTCATGTCCTGGGTGGAACAGAGTGGGATGGTGCAAGATTGCATCATGTTACCCAGAATGACATGCAATTTAAAACTTATGGATTGTTTCTTTCTGTAATTTCCCATTTAAAGTTTTTGAATTACAGTTGGACCAAGGATAACTGAAACATCAGAAAGTAAAACTGTAGATAAAAGTAGATTACTATATACAGAAAAAAGAAAATTAATGAAAAAGTTAAATGATCATAGGAAAGGAATTATATGGGTTCAGTGCCTAAAAGAGGAACCACCCATTTTATTCAGAGAGCAAGAGTGAGAGCAAGAGCAAGAGAGAGAGAGAGAGAAAGAGAGAGGAAACTGGGTGCATAAAAAATTATGGAAGGATTCAAAAGTTGACTCTGAACTGGCCCTCATGACCGACTCCAATACCATTTCAGAACTGACCACCAGGGAACTGGCAACTCTGAAGGCACCACCAGATCTGCTGAGCTCAAGAACTCACTTTGACAATTGCCAAAGACAACCTAGAATCAGGACACAGTCAGCATTGTGCCATTATGGACATTGCCTCTCAACACTCATAAAACAATGGGATCTGGACAAATCAGCCATGCCTTAACTGCATCACTCCTCCTGGACACAACGCTCAGTACTCAGGAGAATGGACATAGGCTAATTGTTGATGAAATATTCAACATCTCCACAACACTTTTTGCCATTTGAAAACAGTCAAGGTCAAGGAGATGGTCTCTGCCTCACTCTCACCTTTCAAGTCCAGCTCAAGTTCATCTACTTGTCAGAACCTAATGCCTGTCCTGAATCCTAGTGGCAGCAGAGTCAGAGAATGTACTGTTCCACTCTCTTACCTCTGAGGTTTAGGGAGACGCCTTAGGAGAGCTTCTCAACTCAGGGTGATTTTGCTCTCTCTTTCCTGGCCTGAGACATTTGGCAATGCCTGGAGACACTGCTGGTTGTCATAGCTGGGAGGTCTAATGAGTAGAGGCCCGAGATATTGCTAAACACCCTACGATACAAAAGACAGCCCCCACTTCAAAGAATCATCTGGCTTAACTGTGTTACAGAAAGAGAGATTGATTAGCCAAAACTGGTTCTCAGTAGATAGAGCGTCAGCCTGTGGACTGAGGGGGTCTTAGGCAAGTACCTTGGTTTCCGGCACATCCCCAGTGGAAGGTGTGCAGGAAGCAGCTGGTCGATGTTTCTCTCTCATCGATATTTCTAGCTCTCTATCCCTTCCCTTCCTCTCTGTAAAAAATCAATAAAATGTATTTTTTTTTTAAAAAGAGAGAGATTGACTAAACAAAACCCCCGTGTCCAGCAATGGAGAAGGGCTCAGATTCATTATACAGATTATTAGTCTCAAAGTGGTTTTTATGTTTTGTTTGTTTGTTTTTAAAGAAAGCCAATTAGAAGCTGGAGTAGTTCGAGAATTTTTCACAAATGATGTGAGACTGAAATGGCATTTTAAAGATGGTTAAGAATTGTATATGCTGAGACAGTAGCAAAGATGATGGGAGTGAGGAAGGGAAAGTAACCTAAGGCCTGAAGTTAGGAATGAAAAGGCATGTTTATAAGAAAAAGGCAAGATCAGCCTGATGTTATGAAGTTTCAAAATAGGTGTTTAAACAGGTGGTGATGTCAGATTGTGAAGAGCTGTGAATATCTGCCGAAAAGTTTGAACTGTAGCGTGGTGGAGCGGAAAGGCTTAGAAAGCAGGCAAAAGCAAGTTTGGGCCTGACTCCTCCACATCCTAGAGTGAAATCCTGGAAACATTTCTTAACTTTTCCAGGGTGCAGTCGCCTCTGCCAGAGATCCTATTACAGCCTTCGGTGGTTTATGTAAGCTCAGTATGTACAGGACCCTATTCCTTTTTTTGTCCTTTTGACCAGATCATGATAACAAGCGCTCCCAATAGCTCTCTCAATTTATTGATTTATTTTGTTCATGGAGACATTGCTTAACTCTACTATGTTTGACAAGCTAACTTTTTAAAATTGTGGGAAAATAGACAATATAAAATTCACAATTTTAACCATTTTAAATTGTAAAATTCAGCGGTATTCATAATGCTGTGCAACCATGACCACTGTCAAGTTTCAAAACATTTTTATCACCAACCCCAAAACCATACTCATTAATCAGTTGCTACCAATTTCCACCTATCCTCTAGCCCTTGGAAACCACTAATCTGCTTCTGTCTCTTTGAACTTGCCTATTCTGTATATTTCAAATAAATGGAATTATGTATGTGTGGCCCTTTGTGTCTTCAAGATTCATTCATGTTCTGGCATGATCAGAACTTTATTCCTTTTATAGCTAAAGGAAGTCCATTGCATAGACCTACCACATGGTGTTTACTAATTCATTAGTTGGTGGACATTTGGGTTGTTCCCACTTTTTGGCTATTGTGAATAGTACTGCTATGAACATTCACTTGCAGGTTTTGTTTGAACAACTGTTCTATGTTTAACTTATTGATGAAACACAGAATTTTTTCCACAGCACCTGCACCATTTTACCTCCCCACCAATAATGGAAGGGTTCTAAATTCTCCATGTTTTTGCTAACAATTGTTATTTTCCTTTCTTTCTTTTCTTTTCTTTATTTATTTTTCATAGCCATCTTAGTGGGTATGAAGTGGTATATCTTGTAACTTTCATTTGCATTTTCCTAATGACTAATGACATTGAACATCTTTTCATGTGAGTCTGGGCCTTAGTGTACTACTTTTGGGGGATGTGTCTATTCAAATCCTTTATCCATCTTTTGAGTGATTTGTTTGTTGTGGCATTGTAAGAGTCCTTTATATGTCCAGGATATTAGATCTTGGATATATGATTTGCTAGAATTTTCTCCCATCTTGTAGGTTGTCTTTTCACTCTGTCAATATTACATTTTTATGCACGTAAGCTTTTCATTTTAACGAAGTCCAATTTATTTAGTTTTATTGTTGTTTCTTGTGCTTTTGGTGTCAAAACTAAGAAACCATTGCCAAATCAAAAGTCACAAAATTTTACCCCTGGATTTCCTTCCAAGGAATTTATAGTTTTAGCTCTTATATTTAGGTATTTGATCCATTTTGAATCACAGTGTCTTTTGAGCCACCTGCCTTTTATGGGACACTAATCCACATGTTGTCCCACCAACCTCCTATCTCAGCCTGTTCAAACAAATGTTCTCTGCTCAACCTTTTCCTACAATGATCTACTTAGGTCTTCTTTTTCTGTATATGCTCCATTTTCCTGAGATATCTTTCTAAAAGTTCTCCCACCAAAATCTTTTTTCATCCAAGCCCCTTCAAATATCCAGCTCTGTGCTATTAGCAGTGGGAAAGCATTGAATAAATTGACAGGTACTTAGAATTCAGAACAGCTGGTCAACTAAAGTTTTTGCCCTAAGAAATAGTAAATTTTACTAGGGGGGACTTTAAAAAATAGGCTTTATTTTTTTAGAGTTTTATGTTCACAGCAAAATTGAGAGAAAGATGTAGATTTCCCGTATATTCCCTGATTCTACACATGCATAGCCTCATCCATCATCAATATCTCCCACACCAGAGTGGTACATTTGTTACAGTTGATGAACCTATACTGACATTTAAAAATCACTTAAAATCCATAATTCACTTTATGATTCACTCTTGGCAACTCTTGGCCTTCTAGATTCTATGGGTTTGGACAAAGGTATAATGACATGTATCCATCACTATAGTATATACAGAGTAGTTTCACTAAATAGCCTCCATGTTCTATTTATTCATCCATCCTTGTACTCTGACCTCTGAAAACCACTGATTTTTTTTTTTTTACTGTATCCATGGTTTTGTCTTTTCTAGAATGTTATGTAGATGGAATCACACAGTATGTAGCCTGCTGTTGGGCTTTTGTTTTGTTTTGTTTTAATCTCCACTTGAGGATATTTTACATTGATTTTTAGAGAGAGGGAAAGACAGAGAAATATCAATGTGAGAGAAACACATCAACTGGTAGCCTCCTGAACAAGCCCCTACAAGTCTCAGACTGGGGAGGAACCTGCAACTAAGGTACATGCCCTTGATCTGAATTGAACTCAGGACCATATAGTCTGCAAGCTGACTCTATCTACTGAGCCAAACCGGCTAGGGCTAGACTTTTAAAATAAGTTATTGCCATAGTTCAGACAATGATTCCACAAACTCTTTGAAGAAAGAATTTGTGATTGGTCTTCTCAAGTGTCCAAGGGCAGTCAGTTACTATAGAATGTGTGAACAAATGATCAGTAATGACATTTTAATATGTTAGCAATCAGAAATAGGCAATACCTTTGAAAAGAAAGGCTCTCTCTGAAGCATTAATTTATAATTAATGTCTAATGGGAAATTGAATCAGCAGTGACAAAGAATCTAGAATTGGGGTTGAGGACCTGGGCAACTCTTCCAACAAAGTCTTGGACCATTCACCATTCTAAGACAGTGACACTTTTAGTGACAGGGGCACAAGTAGTAACTGCAGCTGCAAACTAGATAATCATTGTGGCTTATAAAATTTCTACATGACTTCTTATGATATTGTTTATTCATCCTTAGGTTACCAGGGAAAATTAGAATGAGGGAATAAATAAATAAATAGATAATTATTTCAAAGGACTTCAAAATTTCTTATAACATGATTGCAGGATACATAAACTATTTATTTTCCTCAAAGAATTGCCTGATTTTTGTAACATTCCTTCAAAATATTGTTTTGTCAAATGTATATTTACTATTAGGGTAACTAAGTTTTATCTTGTTTATTATCAGAATCCTGAAAGAGCTAAACATGTGTTTGGTTAGTCAAACACATTTTTCTTTGGTGATGTAAACACAACAAATTAGAAAAGGCCTTTCATGTTGAAATTATGGGAGATCAAATATGTAATGTTCAACAGTCAAACAGCAGAGCAATTAATCTACCAGGAATTTTTACATAAGATAACTAACTCCCCAGGGCCTTTATTCACGATGAAAAGAAACACACACACACACACACACACACACACACACACACACACACACACA
>JAAGEH010000392.1:8372090-8404241 GCA_011751065.1 Lasiurus cinereus
CACACACACACACACACACACACACACACACACACACACACACACACCATTATTTCTAATGTTGGTCATCTTGGCTAACAAGCTAATTATTGGAGTGTGTGTATATATATGTGTGTGTGTGAAGGGAGGTATGTATAAAATTACCAACCATTTTTCTCCACAGAACTGAAAAATGCAGAAAAGCAATAACAATATTGCAAAAAATAAGAGAAAAGAATATTTAGCTTGTACCTGAACAAATTTTTCTGACTTCTCCTCAATTGGCTTCTCTGTGTGTTTATTTTGAAGAGTATAAGTGGTAGGAAGACAGGGTTTGTGTCATCCTAGTTTATTCTATAAAGGGAAAGAGGATTGTTGGTAGCTTAGAGGAGAGTGGGACAAAGGGGGACTGCTTAGCAAATAATTCTATCTAATAAAAGAGTACTATGCAAATTTAGCCATCACTTCACTACACCCACAAGCCATGCCAACCAGCCAATCAGGAGTGAATATGCAAATTAACCCAACCAAGATGGCTGCAGCCACGGAGCAAGCAGGAGGCTTAGGTTTCCCAGGAAATGGTGGAAACCAAGTTTTCCACACACTCTGGCAGGCCCAGGCCTCCACTCAAATATGAACAAATCATATTTTAAACTTGTTGAGGTTGGCTTCTCTTCTCATTTTGGCTGACTGAGCAGTTCAAAGAGGTTGTTTTAGCAAAATTCCTTTTGTGAAGGTATCAGGCAGAGACGTTCTTCTCTGGAGAAAAGATTGCCTATATTTCTCTGGTTTCTCTCTGGTTTTCAGTTTAGTTGTTGTATCATTGGAGCACAGTCACCTCTGCTGAAAAAAAGGCTCCTCAACCACAAAAGCAAGAATGAGAAATATGAAGGAATGATGTTAAAGGCCAGAATCAGAAAAAGATGAAAAGATTTCCATTCCTGATGTCTAGATAGAGTTTGCATGAAACACTATGTCCTAGGAGATAGTTCAGCACATGTATTCATTTCTTCATTTATTTTATTCATTTACCTAAATCAGGAGTTCTCAGCCTCAGCACTATTGACATTTTGGGCCAGATGAATCTTTGTTTCAGGGCACTATCCTACAGGATGTATAACAGCACCCCTGGTCTGTACCCACTAGCTATCATGGATCCTCCCATTTGTGACAAGTAAAAATGTCTGGACATTGCCAAATGTCCCTTCAGTACCAAAATTGCCCCTTGCTGAGAACTACTGTTCAAAGTCACACCAGAATGTGTTAGCAGAATGTGTTCTTCCTTCAGGGAGCCTGAAGTCTTTATTTGCAAAATTATATGCATGAGTTTGGACACTGATGAATAAAAGCAATAAGAATGAATCATTAAAACTAGTTAACCTGTTTTCTACTCTGAAAATCCTTTAAACAATATTTATTGCCCTGGCTGGGTGACTCAGTTGGTTGGGGCATATCCATTACACCAAAAGGTGAGGGTTCAATTCCCAGTCAGGGCACAAACCCAGGTTATGGGTTCAATCCCCCATCAGGGAAAGTACAGGAGGCAATTGATTGATGTTTCTTTCTCCATCCACTTCCCCCCACTCCTCAAATCAATAAAAATCATATCTTCAAGTGAGGATTTTTTTTTAATTTAAAACAATATTTATTGAGTCCTTTATGGTATCAAGTACTGCTTCTTTGGCTGCTGTGGGGATTAAGTGAGAAGACTCGCAGAAAATGTTCAGTGTAGTCCCTGGTGCATTATATGAATTCAATAAATGTTTACTATTATACTACTGTATGTGCATTATTACCATTACTATTATCAGCATTTATTTAAAGCTTCATGGTTGGCCAAAACCGGTTTGACTCAGTGAATAGAGCGTCAGCCTGCGGACTGAAGGGTCCCAAGTTTGATTCCGGTCAAGGGCATGTACCTTGGTTGTTTGCACATTCCCAATAGAGGCCGTGCAGGAGGCACCTGATCGATGTTTCTCTTTCATCAATGTTTCTAACTCTATCCCTCTCCTTTCCACTCTGTAAAAAAGAATCAATAAAATATATTTTAAAGCTTCATGATTGTCAAAGTTATTTTTATCTGCAATCTCTCTTCATCATCATAGTAACTTAGGAGGTCATTATTGTCTTTGCTTCTCTTTCATAGATGAGGAAACTGAGATTCAGAGAAGAGGTATAGCCCATTGATAACTGGTAAATACCAAGCCCAAGATGCAGTCAGGTCAAACACCACTTTTTTTAACCTCCTTCATATTATCTGCTGAAAAGGGAAGAAATGGCAGGAATAGCACAGCTGGTGTGGCTTATTGGTTGAGCATCTACCTATGAACCAGAAAGTTATGGTTCAATTCCCAGTCAGGGCACTTGTCCAGATTGTAGGCTTGATCCCTAGTAAGGGGCACGCAGGACGCAGCCTCGCAATGATTCTCTCTCATCATTGATGTTTCTCTCTCTCTCTCCCTTTTCCTTCCTCTCTGAAATCAATAAAAACATTTAGTAATAATAATAAAAAGAAATTGCAAGAACATGCCACAGAGTGTGGCATCCACAAGAAATATGGTTGTGATCAGTTATGATCAGTTATGATTGCGTCTTTTCTTCACACACAATTACTCCTAGAGCACCATGTTAAACTGGTAGAAAATGAAAATCAAAAGCCCAACTTGACACATTTGTATTTTTTTCTAAAATAATCTAGTACTCATATAAGCCTGTGTCTTAAAACCATCTGCCCTTTGTATTTACATAATAGGCACACTTAAGAGCCAAGGGTTCCCCATCTTGCTTCATAGACACTCAACCTTTTCCAAGAAAACGTTTGGTTCTCTATCACTGTGTCATGGATCATTTCTATGATTCCCATTCTTGGTATTGTCATAAGTGTATATGCTAGTTTCTGCACAAGAAAGGGAGATTTACTAGGTGATGCTGTCAACAACTCCTTGTTTCCATGTCATATAACTTTAGAAATATGCAGTTGGTAATGTGAGGCCCTTGCCTGCCAGAGCTAAATCCTTAGGATTGAGAGTTACTGGGGAGAGCTGACAAGGAAGCAAATGATGCTATTAGAAGGTTGAGAAATAGAAATCACGAAGTAAAGAACTTGCCATTGTTCCATGAAGATGTGAAAGAAGTTAGATTTGTTCTGAATGTCAAATTTGGGTTTGGGAAAATATTGACCTTTATTATCAGAGTCATTTCACCTCTACACTGAGCAGCTCTTCACTGGCCTCCACGTTTATTACCACCACTCAGCCTCTCTCCATCTGCACATACGGACCAAGGAAACATTTACAGCTTGTGAATATTTCAACAATGTGGTTTTAAAAGGTGCATTAAGTTTATTCTACATGTCGAGCTTCTGAAGTGAATAATGTTATGTGATGAAATAAAGCTCTCCAAAGAGCTGTTTCTATATTAATAAACTGGCAGATAAAATGTAAGATTGAGCCACCACTCCCAATTTTCAAGCAGGGAATCATGTTATAACAATAGAATGTCTCCTAGGAGAGTACCAGGGCCTTGTCTGCCTAGAAGAAAAATGCATTTTTCTGTTTTAAAAAAAGAAGAACTAGAAAGAAAAATTAAAATTCAACATACATTTTGAGAAGCAAATAAGTTAAAATATCACTTGACATCTTTAATTTAGAAAACCTGGGAGATGCTCTGTGTTAATTTAAAATTCACTAGATAATAAAATTCTATCCATAAATTATAAATATTTTATGGCACTGTATACTGTGCATTCACATGGAGTATATATCTAGCTATCATTTATTTGATGCTTCTGAACACAATTCTAAATTTGTATGCATCCTAAGAACTTATAAAAATCATTGTGTAAAAAATCAATAAAAATATATTAAAAAAAAAATCATTGTGCAACAGAGTAGTGAAGACCTGGAACCAATGGGTAGGTGCTAGGAGGAGAGAGGCCAGGGAAAGGAGAGGAAATGGAAGATATCTATAATAGTATCAACAATAAAATATATATTTAAAAATACAAAGTATATTTTTAATATAAATAAATAAATAAATAAATAAATAAATAAATCATTGTGCCTGGGTTCAAAGAAGTGGCAAAAGAAGAAATTAAAGGTCTGGGATTTCTTTGTCCTCTATACCATGAAAGCATAAGCATTCACATATGTGGAAGGAAAAAGTCACTGAAGATTTTAGAAAAACATTGCTCTCTTGTGATACTGCCCACATGTTATTATAGCTTGGGCTTCCTGGAAAAAACTACTTCTTCTTAATTGTCACCCATAAACATTTTAGGTGAATTAAACAAACTTCTTTTTCAAAAAAACAAATCTATATTTAAGCCATTTCAATCATTAGAGAGGACCCCAAGACCTATTTTTGTGTCTGGTTGATGTAACTTTGAAAATAATAGAAAGAAACTTAGGATGAGTCTCTTAATCTGATTTTAAAATTTTTCACCTGTAAATGTGAGTGGTACTAATAGTTAATATGTATTGAATATTTGTTATATTTCAGGCACTATGCTGTGTGCTTTACATTCATTATCCCATTTAATCCTTCCAACAAAGTAGGTTTTATTATTATCCCCATTTCCCAAATGCAAAACTGAGGTTTAGAGGTTAATCAAATGTTGAAAATCACACAAGTAATGTGTGTCCTAGTAGAAATTCAAGACCAGGCACAACTCATTTCAGAATATGAGCTCTTAATAATATTCTGTGAAATTAAATAACCCTTAAAATATCCAACAGGGTATCTGGAAGAGGTAGTAGTAAAATATAGCTAGGACTTTTAAAATAAAATCTACCCTTAGGAATCTTTATTTATAACAGAGATACTCACCTTTGGTGTATATTCAAATCACAAAGACTATCATAGAAACAAACAAAAACAACCTTCTGTACACATCCCACCCCATATAAATTAAATCAGAATCTTTGGGGTGGAGACTTAGGTATCTATCTTATTTTGTATTTTTAAATGGACTCAAGGCACTTTTAAAAACCATTGGCACAGAGAATATCTTCAGGAAAAGCTCCATAGTTCTAGAACAGGAAGGAATAAAAGGGGTTTATAATATAATAACATGGGAGGAAATTCCTGTTTTATCATTTTTTTCTGTTCTCTTGTGCCTAAGCCCCAGTGGCCAATAGACAACTAAAACTCTGAGAGAAGGGCTCTTTCTTTCAGATGAGAAGAAGTGGGTATTAAAAGGATGAGGGAACCCTGCTACTAATATTTCTCTCTGTGTCCTCCTACTTTTCAGCCCTGGACAAGGGCACATTGTAGGAAGCATATGTCAGAATGAACAAATAAAGCCCCAGTTTTCCAGTTCTTATCATAGAGATAGCATAAAGAAAGAAGGTTAAGAAAGTGCTTATGGACTGCTAGTCCCATGAACTGTTCAAGTATAGATCTGATCCCAACCAGTATCCAATAGGCTTTGAAAACTGAACACTAGAGTCTATACGGTGGTACCTCGAGATACAAGTGCCCTAACATACGAGATTTTTGAGATACGAGCCCTCGAGAGAGTGATTTTTGCTTTGAAATACGAGCAACATTTGAGATAGGAGTAATCGCGTGGATCAGCTGGCTGCACACGACCCACCAGTTTACCGAGACTCGAGCCTCTCATAGTTTCCCACGCCTCAAGGTTACGGAACAAATTAAACTCGTATCTCGAGGTACCACTGTATAGCGAAGTCCCAGAATGACCACTGGATGGTGCAAATTGTGGGATTGATCTAAACAGCAACAAAAAGCTTTGAACATGGAATAGACATGGAAATACAGAAGGCTGTTTAGAACTTGGTCTTAACCTAGCCAGGTCATTTGGATGATGAAACACATACTTCAAAATTCTCCATAGATTTAAATAAGACTTCTTTCCGTGGCTCTCTCCCTCCGCGCCACACCTCCTCTGACCCCGCTCACCACGCACCTATCCTCAGGGCTCCTCCTGACCCCAGAGTTTCATAACACAATTCAAAGTGTCCAGGATAGAATCAAAAATTACTCAGTATATTTTGAAGAACCAGTAAAATCTTAACTTGCATAGGAAAAAAGCAATCGGCAAATGTTAATAGCATCTGTAGATGCTAGACTTAACTGACAAAGACTTTAAAGCAGCAATTTCAAATATGGTTCAAAATGTAAGAGTAAATCCTCTTGAAATGGCTGAAATGATAGAATGATGGATGGATTTCTCATCAAAGAAACAGAAACTGTAAAGAAGAACCAAATATAATTTTTAGGCCTAGAAATAGAATTACCAAAATACAAACTCATTAAATGAGCTTAATAACAGAATGAAAAGGAGAGTCAGTAATTTGAAGATGTGTAAATAGATATGATCTAATCTGAACAACTAAATAAAAAGTATTGGAAAAAACATAAATAGAGTCTCAGGGACTTATTGACAATTTCAAAATATCTAACATTTATGCTATTTGAGTTTCAGAAGAAGAGGAGAAAATGGAATACAGAAAAAATATTTGAGGAAAAATTGTTGAAGATCTAAATTTTATGAAAGGCATAAACCTACAGATTCAAGAAGCTCAAGGAACTCAAAACATTTGGGGGGAGAAACTCACAGAGAAGCTAGGCCAAGACTGCTGAAAACTAAAGACAAAACGTTAAAAACAGCTAAAGCTGTTTATTGTTATAGGGGACAATAACAATCAACCATGGATCCTCTCTAAGAAACCATGAAGGCAGAGGAAGCTGCATGATATTTTTTTAAATGGCTGTGTATTTCTCACCAGAAAAGCATGGAGACCAGAGGAAGTGGCATGATATTATTTTAAGTGCCAAAAGAAAAGGACTATTGATCCAGATTTTTATACTTAACAAAAATAATCTTGAGGAATGAAGGAACACCAAAGGTATTCCCTGAAAAAGGAAAACTAAGAATTTTTAACCAGCAGACCTATTCAAAAGCAAACTATTGAAAGGAAGTTCAGACAGAAAAGAAATGATATCAGATAGAATTTCATAATACTAAGAATGAAGGAGGAGCCACAGAAATGCTAGGTAAATATAGTAGACTACACTTCTGTACTTCTTTAAAATACATAGAATAATTGAAAGCAAAAGTTACAGTGTCTGTTTGGGTTTTCAAAATATACAGATATAACACATAAGACAATTACAACATTAATGGGCGAAGACAAAGGGATCTATACATGGTTAAGGTAAGGTTTCTGTATTCCACTTGAAGTGGTGAAATATTGGTTCCAAGTAGACTGTAAAAAGTTAACTGTGTTTATTGTAATTCCTAGAAAAACCACTAAGAAAAAGCTGTATAATGAGGTATAAATACACAATAGAAAAATTAAAATGTAATACTAAAAAACATTTGTAAAAGATAGGGATAGAAAAACAGAGGGATAAAACAGCAGCAAATAATGAAATGTGGACCTACATTCAAACATAGCAAAGACTATCAACTGTAAATAGTCTAAGTACACCAAATAAAAGACAGAGATTGTTAGATTAAAACACACACAAAAACAAAAAACAATGACCCAGCTATATGCTATCTATAAAAGCTCACTTTTAATATAACAAAAAGGGGAGGTAGGTTAAAAGTAAGAGGATGGGAAAAGATAAATCACAAAAGCCCTGATCAAAAGAAAGTGGAGTAGCTACATTAATAATCATGCAAGTAGACTTCAGAGAAAAGAATATTGTTAGGGGGAAAAAGAGGACATTATATACATCTTTACATCTTCATGAGTGAAGGACCAATTCACGAAGAAGACATTAACAATCTTAAATGTATGTGTACCTTACAGCAGATTTCAAAAATACATGAAGCAACAACTGGCAGAACTGGAAGGAAAAATAGACACATCCACAGTCATAGTTGGAGACTTCAACATATCCCTCAGTAACTGACAGAATGTGTATACCCCCAAAAATCAACAAGGGGAAGTTGGAAAAAAGGCAACAGAGTAACATTAAAATGAGGAATAGAAGAACGGAGTTTGGAGTATTGCAAGCAAATATCACGGGTCATTGTATATGCCTGGGTTATGAAGATAGTAATCCACATAATGCTTTCACTACAAAAACTTTTTTTGTTGGTTTTAATCCTCACCCTAGGATATTTTTTTAAATTTATGTTTAGAGAGAGTGGAATGGAGGGAGAGAGAGAGACATCGATGAGCTCACATGGATTGATTGCCTTCCTAATGAGACACCACTGGAGCTGGGGATCGGGCTGCAATCTAGATGTGTGCCCTTGACCGGAATTGAAACTGGGACCCTTCCTTGAATTTGGCACTTAAATTGAGTCCAGGCTCACTATAGACACTTTTAAACAAAACCCAAGACTTTCCTCTAAAGGTATCTCCATTTGTCTCCCTAAAATATGATTGACATCAGGCAAGTCATTTCTGCCTGCTGAGTCTCCTTTCCTTCCACGGGCACAGTGGGTGGGCGGGGCTGCCAACAGGCACCCCACCCTCCCTCCCATAGGAGGAGACTTATCCAAGACTTTTTCCATCTCTGTGATTTTCCCTATGATTTTATTTTCCAGCAATTTTCCCTCCCTAGACTCGTGTTTTCAAATCATTCTGATGGAGCTGAACTATCTTTCCATGTTTCTAATTGTTTAGTTTGCAAAGAAAGTATTAAAGATAAGATAGGATGGAATCCTGACTCAATGTCATTCAACTCAAAAGCTCTGTCTGGAAATCTCCCCGCAGATACAATAATTTTGAAACAAAGGTAGAGACTAATATGGAAAAAAACAAAAGTAGAACAAGTTCCAACCAAACATATTGCTTTATTTTCTGCTGAAATCTTTTTTTCTCTGTCATGTAGATACAGCTTAGGCAATATTTAACCAAATATTACTTATGTGTAATGAGAAATATGGTTATATTGCATTTGGAAAGTTATATGTTACAAACAAAGCCTGACAAAGCCTGTTCCAAGTTTGATAATATGAGAAGAAACAGAATAAATTAAAAGGTAAACCACGTTCTTCTCAGCTTCCTGATGAGGTTTTGTCCAAACAGCTTGAACAATTGCAAAATATTATTCAGGTAATTTCTTGGCATTCTGCTTATTATCATTTGAATTTTAGAATAGTTTTTTGAATATTTAACATATTGTACGGTTCTTCTAGACACTTTGGAAAACACAGAGGTGTAAAAGATATGCTCTCTATTTTCTAGTTGTTGTGAGAACTTCTTATTGGACTGTAAATTCCAGGAGGGGAGAAAGTGTGGTGTTTTGCTCCTTACTACATAAACAGTTCCTGGAACAGGGCTGCAAATCAGGTCTGCTCCAGACCAGTTTTTAGATGATCCTGGAAATGGATTAGAGAGCTAATCTTATTTAGCTCTTTGTTGAGAATGCATTTATATATACCTAACTAAATGTAAAGTATACACACACACACACACACACAGTTTAGTTGTTTGATGTATGTAAATATGTAACAAACAACAGAGTTTCCAGTTTGTGTTTACCTGTACAGAATTGATGGGTCTCACAGCCAGTTTTCTGCGAGTCCATTAGAACAGTGCTTCTAAAACCAATCACCTGGAGATCTTGCTAAAATACACAGTCCAGTTCAGTGAATCTGGACAGTCTGAGAGTTGCATTTCTTACAGACTTCCCCTGACTGAAGTCCATGGACCACATCTTTGGTAACAAGACAGAACACGCAGTGCTGAATAGAGGTGTTCAGGTCCAGGTGGAAGAAGTTATAATGACTGCAGCGTGCAGCATTGACAGGGTGAGAAATGCAGAATTTTAAACTGAGAAATGACTGCAGAGATCATTTTGAACTTTTGGACATAAAGAAGCCCTATAGCCAGTGTGGTTTGCTTCCCACTGGAAGTGGGGCTTGGGACTCTTGATTTTAAAAATTCTGTTCTTTTCACAGGTTGATGTGTATATTGGTTAAAAAAGAAGCTTAAGAGCAGTCAGTGGGGTATCATGGAATGAAAGGTACTGCCAACTGAGATAAGAGGTATGTTTTAGGCTGGTAACCTAAGTAATGAATGAGTCTTGGGTCTTGCTTGATATTGCTGAGCTACCTTCTTTTCCGGAGCCACTGCCCAGGTGGCCTATGTCTGATGGAGATGAGGCACAGTGCACAAAGCACCCCTGCAAAACACTGTCTGCAGCCTGAATCAGAATATTTGCCTCACCTCAGCAGCCTGGCTGGTAGCTGTATTTGGGACAGACTAGTTCAATTCCATGCTGCTGGGCCCTAAGACTAAATTTCTAGGGTCTGGCTTTCCGTGGCCCCGACTTGGAAAATGTCTGATTGTTCATTCTGATTTCACAGCCCTGGGGAATCCTATTTCCTAATTAACACCTGAGAAACAGTTTTTATCTGGTTTTGTCCTCCTTGGGTAAGCCCATGTTGATAAGAGCAAATGTATATGTATGAGAGGGGTGGTCATTGAAAACGTAAATAAAACCCGCATTTTTCCAAGTTGCCTGGAAGTTGCCAGTATTTTTCATAAAGCATTCTTTTAGAAATTGTTTTCAAGGGAAAATTCTCAGAAATCTAAGGGCACTTACAAATTCTTAGCCATTTTGCAATATGTCCATTGTAATCAGAGCAGGAGCTTTGTGTGTTGGCTCTTTGGGGAGAGAATGCACAGGCAGGAAACAACGAAAAACAGTCTCTGCTCTGAGCTCCAGGAACCACAGGTCCGGCATCATTGCTAAATATTGGAAGGTTTTGGCAGTCTCTAAACCCCTGGACTCCTGTTGGGAGTGAGCGTTTTTTCTTTATCACAGCCTCTTCTTAAGCGAGTGAAGATCTTATAATACAATAGCATCACCCATATTGAAGCCATCCCTTTCTGAGAAATGGATTTCTTTGGGGACTTTCTCTCTGTAAACTCTTCCCTTCCTCTCACACCCTACTACCTTCAACTCCCCAATCAAAAGAGACAGCAAAAGCAGCAAAACAAGCATAAATCTTCATGGTACAATGGAAAGGACTTGGGGAGTAAATATACATGTGTCTGAATTTTGGCTATGTCAGTAACCAGCTGTGTGACCTTCAGCAAGCTGCTTAAACTCTCTTATGTTTCAATCTCTGGTTATGAAATAAAGCTGGACTAGATGATTAAAAACATACTTTTTTTAGTCTTCTATTTCTAAGAGTCTACTGCTTATTTTTTTCCTAGAGCTCATAAACCTATCCATGGGATTTTGACTTATGAGACTAAAACTCATTAATGAGAATAGTGTCCTATTTAATTTGGCATTGGAAGTCACTTTAAAACATCAAGATTACCTGGGTAATTGAAACATATATTAAATCCCTACCAAAGTCAAGAGGAGATCATCGCTCAGCATATTATTAATTTTGAACTAATCAACTTGGCAGTTGGTGGTTGATAGTCCATATCATTTTTCATCCTCTAAAGCAGTCTTCTCCTTCCTCTGTCCTCAGCTCTATCTGAGACCACTTTAAACTAACACTCTCACCGAATCCTTCCTCAGCACCTACCCTCCGATGCCTACCCTAGCCGGGGACTAACATAGAAGCATAACACTCCATCCTTGAACAACAAAACATCGATTCTCACAGGAAGTAGATCTGGCTTTGTTTTAATAAAAACACTCTTAGAACTCACACACACACAAACCACCCATGGAAAAAATGTGTCATTTGTACCTTTGCCTGAAAGAAAATGTTGATACGGTACCATGGTTCATAGAAACTGAATCAACGTTAAATCTCTAAATGACTTTTCTCTGCGAGTGGGAGAGCCTCACGGTCCAGTACTCATCAGAGAAAGACAGAGGAAACCTGATCAAAAGTGACTTGGCATTTGGTTCACCAAGAATCAGAGGGCTGGGAGTCAGATTTCAGGAAATAGAAGGGAGGAATCTGAACTGCATGAAAGCGATTACAAGAGACATAATGGACAATTACATCAGAACTAACTCCAACCTGCCATGAGGCTCAGTCGCTCTTCATTAATAATGATAATTCTGGCAAACAATGAAATAGATGAGTGAGAAGCCTCGAGTGAACATTGCTTCAGCACACACTCTGCCAAACAAGTGTGCATGTGGCATGTTGTAACTTTACTACTCGGAATCATAAAAGAGCTGGGCACCCTTCCCAGAACATTGCTAACTTTTCTTCTTTCTTCTGTGGTCCACATATTATAATTGTATGATTTTTTTTTTTCCAAAGCCATTTTCAATGCTAGAAATGAAGAGAGAATGTGCAATGCACATGTTACCCAGGTTAGCCCTAGTTCTTTCCTGACAAGGTCTGCCCCAACATTCAGCTCCCCTGGGAGCAGTGGTAGTTTGAGGGTATAATAAAGATAACCTGCCTCAATCAGATAAAATGGTGCTAGCACAGCAATGGGATCCAAGTGCCTTAAGCTTCATGAGGTTTGATTTGCAAAGAGCTTCTTCCTCCCCGTCCTCCTGCCTCTTGGCAAGTGATCTTCTCAGGATGTAACATACAAGCCAATTCAACTCCATTTCTCTTCACCCCAAAAGTCCTGGGAATTATCAAGCATCCTCATCTCCCTTCTTCCAACTGGGAAAGAAATCTCCTCCGTCTCCTCCTTAACTCGGCAGTCTGACCCATGCATACACTGTGTGGGTTCCTGAGCAGAGGACTGGATCCCCTTTATTGCTCCCTCTTTTCCAACCTCTCTGACACACAAGGATCCCTCTACCCAGCTTCTCAGTTCAGAAAAATGAGTTAGTATTTGTGTTTGTAGCCTGCACTTTAGATCCCCCTCCCCAGTCCTGAGCTTGATGTAGCTCAGAGTTCTCTTCTGTGAAAAAGGGAAAACAAGAAACTTGAGAAATTCATTCCCTTACAGGTCACTTCTCCAAGTTTCAAATCCCCACGCCCAACCTGCCTGCATGAACCTAGTTTTCAGAGTCCTTTTACATTGTTTCATCTTTAAGGCAGGTCATCCTCATTACTTTACCTTTCGGCCGTGTCTTTGCTCTTGGCCTTCAAACCAAGCTCTTCTTTAAAAAGCATCCTCTCTTCATCCTGCCCCTCTATCAATGCTCCATTCTGTTTACTCCCTCCTTCCCCTGCGCGCGCCCCCCCCCCCCCCCCATTCCCCCCAGCTCCTTGGAACTGTACTTTCCCTAGTGAATAGACTTCATTTCTGACATGGCAGGGCAAGCCCACCTCAGCCTCCCTCTTCCTAACTGCAACTAAAAATTCTGGACAAAATACAAAAAGCAACCACCTGAGGCCTCTGAAAATTAAGCCAAAGCAGGCAGATTGGAGAGAAGAGTAGAAAGAAGTGACCTGTAAATGAATGAATTTCCCAAGCCTTTTTTCTCCTCTTCATTCAGTTTTGCCCTGAGGGCAGCTACAAGCACAGAGCAGGGAAGAGAGCAAAATTGTAGGCTACAAAACTGAGATAATATTTCAGTTTCTGGACTGAGAGCTGGGGAAAGGGGTCTTTGTGGGCCCGAGAGTGGAGGCAATAGAGCTATCAAAGGGAGCAATAATTTTATTTATGGACCCACACAGGTGTACAAATGGGTCAGACCCAACCAACACAGCAACAGCTTTGAGAGCTGAACTGATATTTAAACCACAGATGAGCTTTAATCCTTGGGTGGCATATATATGGGGCATACTCAAAGCAGCATACTAAAGGTGTGGGAAATTGCCTATTGTCTTCACAGGCAGAGAGGTGGGGACAAGGAGTCCGGAATGCTGGTGACCCTTGAGCCCTGGCAAAGGTCAGAGCTAAGCACCCACTGTTTAGCCCAGACAATGGTAGCTGAAGCAACTTCCCTACCAGATAGTCATGTAAATCCTTACTGATAAAATGCTCTGTTTGTTATTGGAAATTGCCTGCCTAAGGGCTATAGGTGTATCTCAAATTGAATAGAAGGATGGCAAGGCATGAGCCCAACCGGTATCCTTCCTCTTGGGATGGGCTTCCGCCTGGTCCCCCAATTTCCAAATCATTATTTCTTGTCTTGTCTCTTTCATTTGCATTCGGACCCTTCTCCAGATCCTGAACCCTGAACCACGCGGGAAGTGAGTCTTCACATAAAGGCTTTGTAAACCGAACTGAGATTAGAACTGCCACCCACAGAAAGCAAAGCAGAATTTTCATCTGAACCTAAATAGGTTCATTGCCTGATGAATCAAACAAACAAACAAACAAAACAACACCACAACAACAAAAACCCCACACACATCACTTTCTAGAGAAGTATAACAGGAATCTACCTAGCATGATACGGTGATGGCTCAAATATACATAGAACCAGGAAAAGGTGACTGATTCTCAAAGGAAAGACAAGCAACAGAGGCCAACCCTGAGAAAACCCAGTTGTTGACATTCTCAGGCAGAGATTTTTAAGTAGCTATTATAACTCTGATCTATGAGATAAAGGTAATGAATGGGAAAAAGAAATTCTCAGCAGGGAAACTGAAACTATAAAAAGAAACTTAATTAGTAAGTATAGAATTTAAAAAAGTATACAATTGGCTTGCCCTTCCTGAGGGTCTAAGGCTAAATACAACTACTCCCTCTTCACCAGCTAGTCATTCTGCTCATAGTTTACAACCCCAACACTTAAGATGCCAACAAGTTCAGAGGGAGTCAGTTTTGAAATAAGGGGGACAACAGAGTTGGATATAAAATGTGCATCTGGTCTCAATTTCCTCAAAAAACTGAGCTGAGGATTGCAAAACCCTTTATTGCCTTTGGTGTCTCAGTGTCCTTACTTGTGAAAGGATGCTGAAGATGCCAGTAACTTCAAAAACAGAAATGGAATGAATACCATTGGCCACCAAATAAAACAGATTTCTGATGCAAATAGCAACAAAAAGCTGGGGAAGAATGAGGAGTTTTAATAATAAAAACAAAACGAACAAACAAATAAAGGTAATCCCTTTAAGAAGCTGATATTTATTTTCCTAGAAATTCCCAAAGTAAGAGGGCCAGGGTAATACTGCCAATGCTTAACTCCAAAATAGACAGTTCCGTGTGGCTTTTTTTTTAAGAGGCAGCTCTATTGAGGAGAAAAGTCCTGAAATAACTTATCACTGGTGTTCAGAAGTCACTAGGTCATCATTCATCTTTATAAAAAGAGACACTGAACAATGACAAACAAGCAAGGGTTTAGTTTTACATAACTCCAGGGCAAGCGAAAGAAATAGCTATAATTCTGCAGGCCTTGAGCATGACAGAGAAATTTGAAACTTTAAGAAACACCCTATGAAATGCTATACTTCTGATTTCAACAAATGCTTGGAGACATCATGAAAGTTCTTTTGATATGGACCAAAAATTCTGTTCATCATTTCCTTTAAAGTCTTCATTTATATATTTTTTTTCAAAGTCCTACAGTCTACTCTCTATCTGGACTTAAGATCAATCAGGGTCAAACAATCCACAATGTTAGAAGCTTACATTTAATGTTATTATCGTCAGTGTAGAACAATGCATTACTCTAATAATGAACATAACCCACCCATTCCACAAACTCTCCATTTGGCCCTGGAATATAACTGCTTTTGTGATGACCTTTTAAATCTGACTATGCATGTCCTGGCTGGGTAGCTCAATTGGTTAGAACATCATCCCAATACGCTCTAGATTGCAGGTTCCAAGCTAGTCAGGTCACATAAAAGAATCAACCAATGAATGAACCAATTTTAAATAAGTGGAACAATAAATATCTCTCTCTCTCTCTCTCATCAATTTTTAAAAATATCTCTATGCACACACACAGGAACATGTTCTTACAAAATGAGGAATGGAAGGAAGAATTAGTATTCATCCAGTGAAATACTGGCATGGATGTACCCTCATCATGGAGGTAAAGGCACTGGGAACCAGGGTCAAAGATTAAACTGCAGTGAGCATAAAATCTCTTCAACTTCTCCTGTATATATATATATATATATATATATATATATTTAAATATATTTTATTTATTTTTTACAGAAAGGAAGGAAGAGGGATAGAAAATCAGAAACATCGATGAGAGAGAGACATCGATCAGTCGCCTTCTGCACACCCCACACTAGAGATGTGCCTACAAAGGTACATGCACCCAACCGGAATTGAACCTGGGACCCTTCAGTCCACAGGCCAATGCTCTATCCACTGAGCCAAACCGGTTTCAGCCTGTTTATATATTTTTTTAAAAAAGTTATGTAAATTTGAAATTGTGCATCATAATATATACAGGCTTCTTTTACTAGTAAAATTGTATTTTCTCCCTCCACAATAGAGTTACATCCTTCAGTTTAGTAAAACATAGGAAGAAAGCCCATAACACTATTGGTCTAATCTTCTGGCTATTTTTAGGCACAGTGTTTTGTTTTCTCTTGAAATGTTCATCTCTACATGTCTAGTAATGCTCTGTACTTGCAAAAGTATAATACTCAGAAATCTTACAATTTTTTATTAACTTGTGGATTTTTTTTCCGGCAAGAATATAATTTAAATGATTTTGTGTGTGTGTGTGTATGTGTTTCAACAAATCTTTATTTATGGACGCTGAAATACACATTTCACATAATTTTCATGTATCATGGAGTAATATTCTTGTTTTCATTTTATTTTCAACTACCCATATATAGTGAAAATATTCCTAACTTATGAGCCACACATCTAACTCCTATTGTATCAAGGAGTGTCATTCTTTATTAGTCACAGACATCTTCACAATCAAAGATACTTATAATTATGATTGGGCTAAATTACAATTATGAAGAAAATATTTTTATTTTAGCCACTGTATAAAAAAATAGAATTATAAACATTGACATCATCATGTAGTGTTATGTGCATATACATTAAAGCAGTCCTGGTGGGTAACTATTGGAATATAGATTTTTTTAAATTAAATCTTTATTATTCAGATTATTACATTTGTTTCTCTTTTTTCCCCTCCATAGCACCCCTCCACCCAGCTCCCACCCCTCCCTCTGCCCTTAGCTCCCTCCCATTGATCTCATCCATAGGTGTATGATTTTTGTCCAGTCTCTCCCTGTACACCCCTCACCCCTTCCCCCCTGAGAATTATCAGTCCACTCCCTTTCCGTGCTCCTGATTCTATTATATTCACCAGTTTATTCTGTTGATCAAATTTTTAATTCACTTAATTTTTAGATTCACTTGTTGATAGATATGTATTTGTTGTTCATAATTTTTTGTCTTTTACCTTTTTCTTCTTCCTCTTCTAAAAGAGTACCTTTCAGCATTTCATATAATACTGGTTTGGAGTTGATGAACTCCTTTAGCTTTTTATTCTCTGTGAAGCTCTTTATCTGCCCTTCAATTCTGAATGTTAGCTTTGCTGGATAGATTATTCTTGGTTGTAGGTTCTTGCTATTCATCACTTTGAATATTTCTTGCCACTCCCGTCTGGCCTGCATTGTTTCTGTTGAGAGATCAGCTGACAGTCGTATGGGTGCTCCCTTGTAGGTAATAAACTGTTTTTCTCTTGCTGCTTTCAATATTCTCTCTTTCTCTTTTGCTCTTGGCATTTTAATTATGATGTGTCTTGGTGTGGTCCTCTTTGGATTCCTTTTATATGGGGTTCTGTGTGCTTCCTGGACTTGTAAGTCTATTTCTTTTACCAGATGTGGGAAGTTTTCAGTCATTATTTCTTTAAATAGGTTTTCAGTATCTTGCTCTCTCTCTTCTTCTGGCACCCCCACAATTCTGATGTTGGTACTCTTGAAGCTGTCCCAGAGTCTCCTTACATTATCTTCACATTTTTGGATTCTTTTCTCTTCTTGCTTTTCCAGTTGAATGTTGTCTGCTTCTTTATATTTCAAATTTTTTACTTGATTCTTGCCTTTCTCTAGTCTGCTGTTAGGACTCTGTATAATATTTTTTAGTTCAGTCAGTGTATGTTTAATTTTTATTTGGTCCTTTATCATCTTTAGTTGTACCTTTTCCATCTCTAGTTGGTCCTTTTTCATCTCCTCTTGGGTCTCACTAAATTTATCCATCTTTTCTAGCATATTCTTGAAAAACCTTATAAGCGTAGTTTTGAACTCTATATCCAGTCGTTTTTTTTCCTCCATTTCTTTTGTTTGTAATCCCTTCCCTTGTCTCAGCATTTTCACTATGCCAGGGAAACTTCTGTGTTGGATTCAGCCTTATGATACCAGAAGCAAAGCCGCAGAAGCCTCTGTTGAGCTTGGGATGGGTGGAGTCTCAGGGCTTAAGGGACCGCCTTGCCTTCCAGTCAGCCCCGCCCTCCACAGCCCCTGAGTCTCACGTGACTGGGTAATGGCTGGAGTGGTCCTTGTGCGCGTGCCCGCAGTGCCTCTAACCGCTGCCTTTCCAGCTCCCCTGCGCACCAGGACCACACAGAGTCTAGGTCCCAAGGGTTTCGCCTGAAACAGGGGCCCAGTGGACTCAGAAGTGGCGCAGTTGGGAGGGTCTGTCTCCCGCCCACTCACGAAAGCCAGCAGCACAATCAGCAGTCTGTCCTCCCCGCAGCACAGTGCGCGTGGGAGAGCGGACCTGATCTTCTGCGACTCCCCTAAATTTCCGTGCACCTCTCCCTTTTCACAGTCCAAACTCCCCCCGTATGAGTTTCGGCTGGATCTGGGGTTTAGTATCGTAAGATAAGGGGCTCAATGCCTTTGAGAGTCTCCGTTTCCCTCCCGCCAGAGAAAGCCAACCCGGTACTCCGGCACCCGCTCTCTCAGCGCGCGCGTCTCCCTACCTCGGCTTTTTGCAGCTCCTCTGGGTTTCTGTGAGCCCCTCTCTTTCCCTCTAGCTGTAGAACTTCTACTCAGCCAGCTTTTCTGTGGTTCTGGATGATGTCCGTTCTGTCTTTTAGTTGTAGTTTTGAAATTGTTGTGTGAGGCAGCAGTGTAGGTGTTTATCTATGCTGCCATCTTGGATTCTCTCTCTAAATGATTTTTTTTTAAAGGAGAAATCAAAAGAGAGGAATTTTCTTCTGAGTTTTCAATCGGAGCTTCAAGTGAATGGGAAAATCAGTCTCCCTTAGATCTGGATAGCTATTTGTGAACAGAAAATACTTCTTATTATTTTGCCTGTGCAACCAAGATTTTCTGGGAGAATCCCAATTTTATTCTTTTCAGTAAATGTGAATTTTTATTACACATGTAGGAGATTGTCCAACGCACATCCTCACATAGGGGATTAAAGTCCATTGTAGAAAGATGTTCACTGCAGCATTGTGGATAATGGTAAACAATTGGAAGCAAGTTAAATTGCCTTTCAGCAGGGGAATCATTTAAGAAATTTGAAAACATCTTCTAATATAACACCAAGCAGAATCAGGTAGACATCTGTACTGTATGAGAAAATATTTTAAAAAATTAAAAAAAAATAATTTTTAAATTTTTATTATTGAAAGTATTGCATATGTTCCCTCTCCTTCTCTATTAACCTCTTCTAACCACTCCCCACCCCAGGTCTTCACTACTGAGAAAATATTTAAGATATATTGTTCATTGAAAAATATCACCTTACAGAGCAGATGTTTAATATACTTTCATCTGTGTCACATAGAAGAACTATATCATATATGCTTATAAAAGGTTAGAAAATTTCTGGCAGGATATACCAGAAACAAACAAACCAAAAAATTGCCTCTTGAGTTGGGATGCAGAATTAAGAAAAAAGGGAGGCCCTAGCTGGGTAGCTCATTGGTTAGAAGTCATTCCAATGCACCAAGGTTGCAGGTTAGATCCCGGGTCAGGGAACATAGAAGAATCAATCAGTGAATGCACAAATAAGTGGAACAACAGATCAGTGTTTCTCTGTCTCTCTGCCCCCCCCCCCATCTCTAGAATCAAGAAATAAACATTAAAAAGAAAAGAAAAAAGGAAGGTTTTTATGTGTCACTCATATTTCCTAACCCCCAATATTTCTATGTCAACTTCTATGAGTTCAACTTTGATTCCTCCAACCCTCATTGCTTTCCACCATGATTGAGACCTAATATTTTCATAACTCATGCAGTCCTGGTCACAAGAGACACACTTTTATGAGACTGACGTGAGATGGTTGGAAAATAAAAGAAGGAAGATGAAACACAACTAAACTATGAGGTTGGCTGCAATCAATGGGCCAACATGTAGTGTCTATGTCGATAAGTATTCCAGTCACCAGCAGCATCATGAAATCCCTGATCACAGTACTTAGGAGCATCATCATTTCAAGTTGTCCAACCTTTTCCTTGAACTTGGTTTGTGGTGGACATGGCTGGTTCTCCAATATCTATTCTCTCTGGCCTCCTTATAACAGAATCCTAATTTTGTTGGGGCTACAAAGTGCCCAATCAACATGGTTCCCTTCCATGACTCTTTTAATATAGAGGCTGCTGTTGCTCAGTGTTGGCCAACAGGTTGAAAGCAAAAGTCTTTTGGATGACACTTTCTGAAAATTATTCTTTTCTTAATAAAGTAAAAAGGATAGACCTGGATGTATTTAGCCCATCCATCATCTTTTAACTGGGCTCTACTAGGAAGTAGATTTGAGGTCTGAGGAGTAGAAAAGCCATCTTGAGACCACAAAGATGAAAATCAAACAATAAGAACGGTAGAGCAGATTATCCTTGATGTGCTCAGGCAGTTCCAGAGGTCCTGGACTTCTGCCATCTGGAGCTCCAGTTATATGAAGTAAATAGTCCTCCGTTTGGCTAGGCTACTGTAATTAGATTTCTATGGCCAAAGGTAATCCTAACCAATTCTGGGCTCTCCTACTGACATTCATAGTAGAGGAAACAGAGGGCTATCAGGGTTCTGGGTGGTTCATGAAAACTCTGGACAAGTGGGCTGTGATCCTGCAGAGTGAGGGAGACTGAAAAATGGACCAGGAAACTTCAGGAGTGCCAGGCAGTTACCCAGTTGCACCTGAAAATCATTGGCCTGTTTGTAGTGCAGGATCCTGCAGGGAACAAAAGGCGGGTGGCTTCTGGCTGTGGTACAAAATGTGGTGTGAAAGTTCCACACTCTTCCACAGTCAGCTGCTTTTTGGTCCTCAGCCTGCGGGATTGATCCTGTTTCCCAGGTGCTCAGCCAGACCATGGTGATGAAATCTGTGCATGATTTCCTTCGTTTCTCTGCCAGGACTCTAACCCAGCTTCAGGCTCCAGTTGCATCCAGCTCCCTAGGGGTGTCAGTAGCTATCAGAGCCTGGGGCTGGGTGTGAAGGAGAGAAGGGGAAAGCTGCACCTCCACTCATGATGCCCTTAGAATGGCCCACCATGGTCTGCTCACTTTTATTACTTTCATTAATTTTAAAAAGAAATCCCCACAGTTAAGGAAAGGTGACTAAAAAGGATAAATAAGTAAGTAAGCATTAACTGCAAGACTTTTTTCCTTTTTTAAAACTTACTCAGAAGAACGCAATATCTGTTAGTAAGTAGTGTGATTATCTTTAGCGTGGAACTGGTATATTTTAGGCAATCCCCCTGAAATGGTATAAACAACATTTCCTGTGTCAAAAGCAGATCTCCAAGTCTGTTTTAGAATGGTCCTAATCTCCATCTATTATAATTTCCACCAATAACTTGTCTTTTTATATATGCTGGCATCTGTGTGAAAGACAGCATCCCACATTGACCAATCTCCCTCCATCTGGTGGCAGGCGGGGGAGCAGGAACGTAGACTGTCACTTTATGCAGATGGGTTTCTATTAATACAAACAAGTGACCCTAAAAGAGAAATTGGCTAGCTCCAGCATAACTTTAAGAAGATTGTTCTGAATTTCCTGAAAGCAGGTTATTTCTAACTGCATGGTGTTGCCTTTTCACAAGGATCAGGCATTGTGCCTTTCCCAGAGCTAGTTTTCCAGGGGGCTCCCTGTTCTGAGCCTATTTGCTTGGGGAGGGGTTGGAAGGGAGTGATAGCCCTGAGAGAGAGAGAGGTCACTTGTGGGAAGAGCCCCAAGTTTCCCTGATCACTGTTTCAGGACCCATCAGGTTAGGAATCCTGGAGAAGGCAGGGTGAGGAGAAGGGGAGGTGTAACCCCTTATGGCTATTTGCCATCCTTCTTTTTCCCTCCTTACTCCAAGAATATGCAGCTTTCAAATATATTTTAGTGCTTCCATCAGGTAAATTTACATTCTGAGCTTACATAAGTAAATCTTTGCCAAGGGAGTCTGCTTTCTAGGATTGCTAGAAAGGCTTTGCTGGCTACTCCCTCTTCCTCATTGTCCCAGCCTTGGTCAGCCACGGCCAGGAGGGATGCAACTGGGCATGGAGAGACTCACCACAAAAACAAGCCCTAACTGTAAACAAGAAAGAGTGTCTGGGCTCCCTGGGAGAAGGTTATGCTGTTGCCCAAAAAAAAAAACACAAGGCAATGTTCCATCAAAAGTTTGTGGAATGTGTATGAAATGTGTGTGTGTATGAAAAAGGTACATGTGCATCCCAATATGTTAATATCAATTAACTCTATTAATATGTAATATGGTCTCAGATTGAGTTATATATTTTTTTTGTAAGTGACATCTTTATTTAAAAGTGATGATGAACTCAGTGCCGGGGAAGGAGGGAGAGGTTGTGTGTGTGTGTGTTGCTGTTTTTTTAATTTAATAGTAAAATTTATTAATCTTTCCCTGGCTTCTTAGAATATATACTCATTAAAAGGTGAATAGATGGGAGAATAAACAAGCACCTATAGCATTGTTATATATACCATATTGCAGAATTGACATACATTTATATATATATTGTTTATTTCAGAGATGAGGGGAGATGGAGAAAAAGGGGGATAGAAACATCAATAAAGAGAAAGAATCATTGATTGGCTGCCTCCTGCATGGCCCCTCGACCTCTGGTTGGGGATCTAGCCTGCCACCTAGGCATGGGCCCTGGTCAGGAATTGAACTGTGACCTCCTGGTTCATAGGTTTATGCTCAATCATTGAACCACACCAGCCAGGTGACACACATTATTTAATACGTGGTAATATTACCTCTCCATCTATATTGAAAGCAGGACTTGTGATTTATATTTCTGTTCCCCTTACAGCACACAGTACACTAATACTATGTTCTTGGGATTTGCCCAAGTACTACCCAAGCGTCAAGGCAAGTTTTCCTGTCCCAAAGCCCTGAGAGTCTAGGCCTACCTAGCTCTAGATCTGGCGCCCTCCCTCCCACACAGTGGCGGGCTGGGGGTGAGGGGCCCAAGCAGCAGGGACAGCCCAGCCCTGTCCTTAGGCCCCTTCTGGATCTGAGGCTGGAGGAATCTCAGGAACTGTGCCCAATGCCTAGGCTACAGCAAGTGGTGGGACCATGACCTCATAAGGTGGACACGTGGTGGTCCTTCATGGACACCTACCTTCTTTTCAAATCTGTACAGGCCCTGGGAATAGGGAAGGACACTGCATTCCTATCTTAAAGTTGGGGTGACTCTATGGCCAAGGCAGCACACAGTGGGCTCCTGCCTGGGACTAGTCCACCTGCTTACCCCCTCCAAGACTGGCTGTGAGTGGAGTCCTCCTCTTTAATGGGCCAAGGGTCCTTCCTGATGACCCCTCTCCTGCTCTGGTTGTCTCCAGCCACTTGCCTTTTCACTGGAGCTCTAGCACCTACCAGTGTTCCTTGCCCCTGCTGGCCAGACTTTCCCCAAATAACCTGTCCATGATAACTTTTTAATGGGACCCTCCCCAACCTACTGCCTAATTGGTACATTTTTTCACTATGATTAAACTACTATTTAATGAGTGTATGCCATGTGCTAAATTCTGCTTGAAGTTTACACATATTATCTCCTTTATAAGTTACTAACACTGTACCCCTATGGACGAATCATGACGCTTAGAATCTGGAGATTAAGTCAGGCTTCTAAGATCTCATCATCTTGAAGGAGCAGGATCAGGGCTCTGACCCAGACACTCTGCATGTGGAATCATTGAAGCTCCTTCAGGTATCAATTCTACCTGCCGAATGGACTTTTCTTCCAGGACCTGCTGTTGACCTGCACCAAGGGACCAGGAGTTCAGTCTGGCCTTTCCCAGCCCACCTCTGAGCCATTCACAGCTACTGTGAGATAAGAGACTTTCTTAATCTCTGTCCCTACAGAAAGCACATCAAACTCAAAGGCTAACGTGGGCCAAATAAGCAAAGCTTAAGTTTATGTGGGCCCCCAAAAAACAAAAGCTTCAATTTTCATAGAAATGTAGGTTTATTTCAATAGAGACATGCTGAAGAAAAAGGGCTGAAATAAATGAGTAATCATTAACATAAAATAATAGAACATTTTAATAAAAATTAATATTTTTTCTTAGACATTAACTTACCAGACACTGAATAACTGCACAAATTAATAAGCATAACACAAATAAGCCTACTTTTCTTTCTCTCTAAAAGCGAAATATTTCCTGTTACACACACCTAACAAGTCAGTCCAAGACTAATGACGTGGCAATTGGCTGCTAAAATATTTGCTGCTAGTATTAGTGGAAAGAAATGTTACGCCTGTGGGTAAGGTGCATAAGGGAAATGAATGCAACACGATTATACTAATCAGTTATTAGCAAATGTTGTAGTTTGTTATTAAAAACTAGAGGCCCAATGAAGTAAATTTGTGCTCTAAGGGTAGAGGGTCCTTAGCCTGGCCTGTGCCCTCTCACAGTCTGGGATTCCTCACTTCTTACCACCTGCCTGCTGGCTGCTCCTTAGGTGGGAGAGAATCCTACCATCGCCAGCCATGAGCCTGACTTCTGGCTGAGCAGCATGCCCCTTATGGGAGCGTACTGACCACCAGGGGGCAGCTCCTGCGTTAAGGGTCTGCCCCCTGGTGGTCAGTGTGCATCATAGCTACCAAACGTTCTGGTAATTTGCCATAATGATCTCTTAGGCTTTTTTTTTATATAGACTAGAGGCCCAGTGCATGAAATTTGTGTATAGAGAGGGAGGTTCCCTCAGCCTAGCCTGCACCCTCTCCAATTCAGGACCCGTTAGGGGATGTCTGACTGCTGGTTTAGGCCTGATCTCTGGGATGGCCATCCCTCTCACAATCTGGGACAGTTGGCTCCTAACTGCTCACTTGCTGCCTGCCTGATAACCCCCAGCTCTCCCCCACTGCCAGCCTGATCATCCCTAACTGTCCCCCTCCCCCCTTACAGGCCTGGTTGCCCCTTACTGCCCCCTGCTAGCCTGGTCATCCCCAACTGCCCACACCCCACCAGCCTGGTCACTCCCAACTGACCCCCCTTGCTGGTCTGGTCACCCCACACAGCCTGCTTGTTCAGCCAGCCTGGTCACCCCACATGGTTTGCTGTTCAGTTGTTTGGTCATCCCTCATTAACTTTTTGCCCCACACAGCCTGTGTTTGGTCATCCATCTGGTTGTTTCGATCATGATGGCCCCTGGCTTTTTATATATTAGGATTATGTATCAGGATATTGTAAAAATTAAGTTACAAAATCTTTATTAAAATGTTTCTTACATACTGTTATATTGTTTGGGCTCCAAAAATATTCATTGTCAGCCATATGCGGCCCACAGGCCGAGAGTTTGACATGCTTGCCCTATAGATTTCACAAATGCTCTCTTTTCTTTTTTTCTTTTTTATTGAATTTATTAGGGGTGACATTGATTAATAAAATTATATAGGTTTCAGGTGTACAATTCTATAATATATGATTTTTATATTGTATTATGTGTTGTCACCCTAAGTCAAGCCTTCTTCTATTACTATTTATATCCCCTATACTTTCTTCTACCTCCTTCCATTTCCCTTTTCAAACTCTGGTTATTAGCATTTTTTTAATAACAACTTTATTAAGATAAGATTTACATACTAGAAAATTCACCCTTTTAAAGAGTAAAATTCAGTGTGTTTTAGTATATTCACAGGGTTGTATATCATTAACAATATCTAATATTAGAATATTTTCATTACCCCAAAAAGAAATTGTGCCCATTAGCAGTCATTCCTCCATTTCTCCTACACTCAGCTTCTGGCAAATACTAATCTACTTGCTGTGTCCATGGATTTGCCTGTTCTGGAAATTACATATAAATGGAATCGTAGAATAGATGGCCTTTTCTGACTGGCTCTTTCATTCAGCATAATGTTTTCAAGATTCTTCTTATATTATAGCATGTTTATTACTTCAATCATTTTATTGCCATATACAATAAAATCCACTGTCTGAATATATATCATTTTTGTTTATCCATTCACTAGTCCATAGATATTTCTGCTATTTTTACTTTTTGGTTATCTATATATACAAAAGCCTAAGAGACCGTTATAACCAGTCAATGGAAAAACTGGTCGACCAGTCACTATGATGTGCACTGACCACGAGGGGAAAGACACTAAATGCAGGAGCTGCCTACTTGTGATAAGTGCACACCCACAGCCAAACTTCTGTGATCCCTTCCCCATGACTGGGTGAGATATCCCTGATCAACCCCGATTGCCAGCTTGGTTGAGGAATCCCACCCATGCACGAATTCATGCACTGGGCTTCTAGTTATAAATAATTCTGATATGAACAATTGTGTTCAAGTTTTATGTGGAAAGATGTTTTCAATTTTCTTGAGTAACACAGGAGTAGAATTGCAGTAATAACTTTATGGTTAATAGTTTAAGGAACTACTACCACCTATTTTCCAAAGTTGCTATACCATTTTATAATCCCACCAGCAGTGTATTAGGATTCCAATTATTCCATCTCTTCACCAACACCTGTTACGGTCAATTTTAGTTTATTCTGTCTAGTGGATGTGAAATAGTACCTCCTTGTGATTTTGATTTACATTTCCCAGATAACTAAGAATGTCCAGCATCTTTTTATATATTTAATTTAGCCATTTGTACATTTTCTTAGGATTAATGTCAATTTAAATCTTTAACTTATTTTCCAATTGGGTTATTTATCTTTCTTTGCATTGATTTGTAGGAATTCTTAATATATTTTCCATATAAGTTCCTTAACAGATATATGATTTCAAATATGTTCTCTCATTCTTTGAGTTATCTTTTAATTTTCTTGATATTGTCCTTTGAAGCAATTTTTATTAAATTCAGTTATATTTTCTTTTGTTGCTTGTGATTTGGGTGTCATGTCTAAGAATCCATTGCCTAATCTAATGTCACAAAGATTTATGCCTATGTTTTCTTTAAGGAGATTTAGTTTTAGCTCTTACATTTAGGTCTATGGTCCATGTTGAATTAATTTTTCTATTTTGTTTGGGTAAAAGTTCCATTTCCATTCTTTTTCATGTAGCTATCAAGTTGTCCAAGTACCATTTGCTGAAAAGACTATATTTTCTGCATTGAATCATCTTGGCACCCATGTTGAAAATTAGGGTTTAATTCTGCACTCTCAACTTTATTCCATTGATCTCTATGTTCAGGCTTATATTAGAAGTCTACTGTCTTGATTATTGTACCTTTGTAGTAAACTTTGCAATTGGAAAGTGTAAATTTTTTAACTAGATTCTTCTTTATCAATATTGTTTGGTTATTGTGGGTTCCTTGAATTCCCACATGCATTTTAGGATCAGATTATAAGTTTCTGCCCAACAAAAGGCAGCTGGGGCCAAAACCGGTTTGGCTCAGTGGATAGAGTGTTGGCCTGCGGACTGAAAGGTCCCAGGTTCGATTCCGGTCAAGGGCATGTACCTTGGTTGTGGGCACATCCCCAGTGGGGTGTGTGCAGGAGGCGGCTGGTCGATATCTCTCTCCCACCGATGTTTCTAACTCTCTATCTCTCTCCCTTCCTCTCTGTAAAAATTCAATAAAATATTTTTAAAAAAGGCAGCTGGGATTCTGATACAGATTCTGATAGAGAATATGTAGATCACTGTGGATTATTACCACATTACAATACTAAGGCTTCTGATCCATGAATATGGGATATTTTTTCATTTAGTTAGGTCTTTAATTTTTTTGAATAATATTTTGTAGTTTTCAGTATATATGTCTTATACTTTTTTTGGTTAAATTTACTCTTCAATGCTTTATTCTTTTTGGTGCATTGTAAATGGATTCAAATTGAGCTTTACTCTCTCCTTTTTAAGAATTTTAAATTATTTACAATGATGACATGATACCCTTATAGTCAGAAAGAATATGAAAAATAGCAAGATTTTTCAAATGAATATTTTAGAATTCTAGAATTCTAGACATGAATTTTCTCGGGCTTTTTTAAAATGTTGATTTGGGAATTCTGGATATGAATTTTCCAGGGATTCTTTAAAATGTATGAATTTGTCTTACAGTTTGACTTAAATAATTTATGTAGCTTCTAATGGAGTTTGAGAAGTTGACTTCATTCTTAACTGCATGTTTAACATAATGTAAAGATGCAAAGTACAAATTTATTATTGTGACATAACAGATTTCAGGCATATCATTTAATGAAAATAAAAGATGTTTTGTTGGAAGTAAGATCAATAAATTCTAACTTTGTAACCTTGAGTCTATAAAACAATTTAAAATAAAGAACTTCATGGTCCTATGGAGTAGAGAGGGAAAGGGATGATGGTCTCAGAAGGGGGAAAAAATGCCTATTTGCTTGTCTAAATTTTGAATGCAGCTGACATGGCAGAGAGATTATCTTATTCAGCTGCCCATATCCTGACCTTATGCCAGATTTGAATTTACCTTTTCCTTGCAGGTTTATTACATTCTGGTTTCAACCATATCCATCACCTGTGTGCCTTGAAGATCTCTACTGGTGACCTCAGCCAAAGACTTTGGTTTATGTCTTAAACCTGTTCTTTTCAGAATTGTTTGGTTGGTTTTGGTTTTAGATCAAATGAAACTTATTTGCATTAGTGGTAGAGCCTATTTGTTATTAGTTTTTAGCTGTTTTAGTGAATATATAGGACATATTTGGTTGCTATAGCAGCTCCAAGGAGTCAAGTCATTTATACCAGATCAACAAGACCTCTCTGATCATAGAGATAGTGTCTTGGGGAAGGCTAATACCTCACATCTAAAATCATAGCTCCTGGCAAGAAGAATTACAAGCCAAAAATATTATATAAGAAGACCAAGAGCCCAGCTACAATTGTTGTCCAGATGAGCTCTTGGAAAAAATATTGCTTTTATAATTTAGGACTATCTATCCTTACCTGAAGAAAGTGTACATTAAAACTCAAAATTATATATATATATTTAGAACAAACCTGTGGTCCTCAGCCTCAGAGAAACAATAGTGGACAATTCACAAGTCCATTGGAATCCTTTTAACACATGCCTTTAAAACAAGAACCTGGGTAAATTGAATCTCTTCTCCCAAAACCTAGACTTAAAATTTCTTGTGCACTAATTTCTCTATCCACTTCTCTGATCACAAAAAGCATAAGATACTAGCTAGAAATGTAGTCAGCCCCATAGTATCTTCAAGGCAGATGTAAACAAAGACTGCTGATATACCCCTCTTTGCAAAAGACCCATAACTTCCTTTCACAACTAGAACCTGACCAGAATTTTGTAGTCCTTCAAGACTGAGACTCTTTACACATCCAAATAATGCCTGAGTTCACCTCTCAAGAAAGGAAATTGAGTCAAGTAGGTCAGGTAAGAAAGGTTAAGGTCTTCTACATGTCTTCTTGAGGATGAGCAAAAGGTAACCACCTCTTTGAAAGCAAACTGAATGAAAGGGTCAAGGCTTTAACCAATGTTTGCTGCATGAGGTAGATTTTGTGTGATAACATTTCCACGAGTAGCAACTCTCAGGCAAATTTTTCTACTCATCTCTCCTCAGGAAGCTTAACCCTAACCCTCAGCCAATCTCTTTCTCAGCAGTTACAGAACAATATCCTGTTTGGTAGCAGCATGACTCCTTTGCAAGATCTTCCTTCTGCAGATGGATGAATGGGCCCAAATCCTTCCCTTTACTGCTATGCTTGGCCCTGATAAGTTAGGTCTAGCCAACTACAGGTCAGCAACTACAGAGCCATTTAAGGTCAAGTCCTCAAAGAGAATTTGCTTTTTATTTTCTGACACTGAGAGTTACAATTCATCTTTCCCCTAAATGAGACAAAGTGAGAGAGCAAACACAAACATTCTGACTTTATCATGTTTCTTTTAGAGTTTGTATCATCCATTTACAGAATGCACCATGTTGCAGAAAACTCTTCCTTATCTGAATCTTCACTTTCTCCTTGTATTCTTCTCAAGCTTCAAAGCAGAGGAATCCTAGTGGAAGCAAAGGCTCTGGCTACAATGATTTTTGCTCTCATTAGAAGGTCAGCTTGTAGAATATCAGATGAACGTGATTTATTATATTCAGAAAGCAAGAATGTACTCTTCCTAATTCTGGTCCAGCTTCCTGATGGGATCAGCCTGCTCTCTTATCATATATCAGTCCTACCTAGTAATGGGCACACAAATTCCCTGAATGTATAAAATCACTTCAACAGTTTTCAGCATACATTGATGTCCTGAAAATTTGGTGGAAAATTGAATGGCAGGTTTGGCAATGGTTGTTTAAAATTTCATCTACAGAAAATAAGGGTAGTGTATATTTATCCATATTGATCACATCACCAGGGATGTTTATATGAATCAACAGGACTAAATGAATATTATGGTGACTCACTAAATGGTATATTGGGTAATTTTGTTATGAATTATGCTTATATTGCTAATTGAAGTTGAATATTACTGTCAATTAAGTAATCTTCACTTTTTAGGTTTTCTCTATTTTCAAAATAAATCTTTTAAGCTGGATTAAAAGACATTAGTTCCCCCTCAAACCTACCCTGACCTCAGTGGCAGGTGTTTATTACAAATTAAAAATATTAACTGAATAAATAAAAAATGAATGAGTCAATGAAACAAAAAAGAAAAATTCTAAGTAAAAATGAATAATTTGAAATTATACTATAATATTGCTGCAAATTTCTAAAAATTGAATATAAATAATGATAGATTCAAAAGATTGATTTTGTTCTGTAATCAAATTAAAAGAGTTTTATACTTGTAACAAAACAACACTAAAAATTATGAATCTGATTATACACAAAACTAGGTGTGTAAGATTATGAAATGAGAAAGCTAATAATATCACAAAAATTATCAAAAGATTTAAAGCATTCTCTCAAGATATCTATCTTGATAGACCTAACCAAAAATTATAGATAAACTGAAACCCATGTTGACTGCCTTCTTTGGATAGGCAGACCATTCTATATTTAGTTTAATAAAGACTTTTGATAAGAAAAATAAAAACCTGGCAGAGTAAAAAGAAAAACATCATTTTACAAAGTGATGTTTTACAGACCTCAAGAGTAAGTATTAAGTTTAACTGTCAGGTCCAACAATAAATGGAAACACAAAGAGTAGCTACCTCTGGTGTAACTTCTGCAAAAAGGTTGCCAGGAGCATCAGACTTTCTTCACTCCACAATAAACTGCTGGGATTAAGTAGGTAAATGTTACCTGAAAGGATGCTTACATGTTTTAAAATTTCAGTGAATTTTCCTCCCTTGCCTTAACAAATAAATGATTTCATCTAGCCTCTCTAGAAATCCATGTACCCGAAGAAATAGAAAACTGTCTTATAAATGGCATTCCAAGGAAAATATTGCAGTGATATTTAGCTTCTGATGTTCAAAAGGATTATGCAGCCAAGCATGAGCCAAGCAATCCAACATTTTTCAAGTTCATTTTCTTGCTCTGGTATGGCATTAGCCAAGCTTGAAGGATCAAGTTCACAGAGCTCTTCTAAGTGGAGAAGATATGTTGCTATCCTTTCCAACCAGGCCAGAAGACTTATGATAGGAGGGTACCACAGGTTGAGACTTGGAGAAAACCAAGAAAAAACAAACAAAAAGTGTTAAGTTTATACCATACATCCAAATTATAGTATGAATTAAATATTTATCAGATCCCTGCACATTAACTAAACAAAAATTATAATCCTGATAGATATTAGACATCATTAGATATATTTTGTCTCAAAGTTCAAAGAGAACTTAGCCTCAGGTTGACTTGCTCAAAATCTTGGAATGTATTTTGAAGCTTTCTCTTTAGGGTCCACCCTTCTAAAATTCATTTTTCTACCCAGACTAAGCTTAGATTATTTTATGTTGTAAACTACCAAATTGTTCCACCTGCTCTTTCCCAATCCAAAATTCTCATCCATTCTTTGAACAAAAGTTTTCAATTGAATTCTGGTTCAGGTGCTTAAATTGGTTCCAAGGTCTGTCTCTTTCTCTCTCTCTCTCTCTCTCTCTCTCTCTCTCTCTCTCTCTCTCT
>JAAGEH010000392.1:8404251-8453669 GCA_011751065.1 Lasiurus cinereus
TCTCTCTCTCTCTCTCTCTCTCTCTCTCTCTCTCTCTCTCTCTCTTTAGTAAAATCTGGCTTTGCACAGATACCCTGTTATCAAGTGTTGTCATAAATAAGGTAGCCCGCCACCCATTCCCAATCTGGTATAACATAGAAGTCAGGATACTAAATTTGCCCAATAGAATGTTGGCTTTGCCACCTGCACACCTGTTATCTAGAGCATATGGCTTCCTCGTTTATCAACAAGACAAAACATAGGCACTCCTCAGAGATTTCAGTCCTGCCTCTGATCCAGCCCTTGGCAAAAGCTTGCTTAAAACATCTGATATTTTAAGGAAAGATTATAAGGCATTCTAACTACACATTTCTTTAAGTATATAAATTAAAACATTTCCTTCTTAAATGTAAATACTACAAAAAGGATGTACATGGACCCCCTCAATAAGAATCCCACAGCTCTTGCACTAAGATGGATTGAAATGGAGTTCAATTCATATTTACTTGTTTATTTTGGCATCATTTGCAATTCTATATTTGACTAGAGGCCCAGTGCATGAAATTTGTGTCCCTCAACCCAACCTGAACCCGCTCCAATCTGGGACCCTGTGGGGGATGTCTGACTGCTGCTTTAGGCCCAGTCTCTGTACAATCAGGCCTAAACTGGGCAGTCAGACATACCTCTCACAATCTGGGACTGCTGGCTCCCAACTGCTTGCCTGCCTGCCAGCTTGATCACCACCTAACCATGTCCCTGGCAGCCTGATCAATGCCTAATTGCTCTCCTGCCAACCTGGACACCCCTAAATACCTTCCCCTGCCAGCCTGATCACGCCTAAGTGCCCTCCCCTGCTGGCCTGATTGTCCCTAATGGCCTCTGCTTCAGCCCCCACTACTTTGGCTTTGTCTGAAGGATGTCCAGATGGATGTTCAAAAGATGTCTGGTCTAATTAGCATATTACCCTTTTATTAGTATTTTATTAGTATAGATAACATATATGCCCCTAAAAAGTTATATTATTTTACATGCTTTAAATTATACAGCACACATTCAACTCTGTTTTTCTTTTTTTTCCTAAATATATTTTATTGATTTTTTTTATGGAGAGGAAGGGAGGGGAATAGAGAGTTAAAAACATCAGTGAGAGAAAAACATCAATCAGCTTCCTCCTGCATACCCCCAACTGGGGATGTGCCCGCAACCAAGGTATATTTCCTTGACTGAAATCAAACCTGGGACCCTTCAGTCCACAGGCCAATGCTCTATCCACTGAGCCAAACTGGCTGAGAGAGGAGAGGTGGATGCGGTGGTTCCAGTGATCCAAATCCTGTCGTTGTCTCAGTTACTTAGCCAGTTACTTTGTTTTAAGACATTATTCTTCCCTCATTGCTGCATTTTCCTGCCAGCCCCACTTTTTTTTTTCATATTACCCACATTTGTAGATATGCCATTAATTCATTTTTCCATTGATTTTTAGAGAGAGTGGAAGGGAAAGGGATATAGAGAGAGAAACATCAATGTAAGAAACATTCCTTCAATTGCCTTCCTTAGGAGCCCTGACCAGGGATCCAACTTGAAACTGAGGTATGTGCCAGATATGTTCCCTGACCTGGAATCAAACCTGCAACCTTTCCATGCACAGGACCAGGACCATGCTTACGCTCAACCAATCTATCCACTTCAGCCTGGCTGTTATACAATTTCTGGAATTTTATTTCAATTAATTCTTGCAAAGTCTATGGTTTAAGTAATATTCACATTTTGCTGATAAGGAAAAAAACAAAAACAAACAAACAAACAAAAACAACAAAAAAACAACCTCTTCGTTTTAAGACATTATTCTTCTGTCATTGCTGCATTTTCCTGCCAGCCCTAGAAAGGCTCTTGACAGCAGTTTCACTGGGTGTTCAGAGTCAGAAGCATTCTCCACACCACTACCCTGTCTAAAGTCTCCTCTGTACTGGTACTGAGGCTGTCCTGGAGGGTACAGAGGCTAAGTAACTGAGACAACGACAGGATTTGGATCACTGGAACCACCGCATCTGTCTCTCCTCTCTCAGCCTTTCTTCCCTGTGCTGGAGAAGGCAGGGCCAGCAACTTCCAGCAGCACCGAGCTTCCGGACAGGCCAAGGTTTGTGGCACTAGCTCTTTGGACACCAAAAGGGCTGCAGTCACTCCCTCTCTCAAGCCGCTGTCGCCCCGGAAGTTATAGAGCTGCCCTGAAAGTTCTCTATGTGCCTCCAGTCTGTGGCAAACATGACAGTGGACTCGGTGATGGAACTGCTATTTTTAGGTACTTTTAAACACCCTAGTGCTTAGGTAAGACTTCGCTTCTTGATTCTGACTCTGCTTCTCGACTGTGGGACATATACAAAAAATCCTTAGGCATGCTTCGACTTTCCCTCCTGCTGGTGGCCCTAAATTCTGCACGTATACACCCCCTTCCCCAACTGAGTGTGGGCACCACATCTGCAGGAGAACATCGGTAGCCAGGACATTTCTCTGCCTTATCTTAGGCTCCTGCATCTTTTGTTGAGTTGGCTGTTCTGCTTGCTTTGCTCCCCTGTCCTCTTACCCCCATCAACTTGGGCCTTGAAAATATTGTAGTTCTCAGATTTAGCTTAGGTGGTGTTTGGGAGGGTCTCAGACTGCCTGTGTTTGACAGCAGTTTCAAAGACCAAGCAAGTCACGATGGCTTCGTGATTCCTAAATCCCTCCCTCTTCCCAGGTCCTTTTTCTAACGGAAGTTAGGTTGCCCAGATGTGACACTCATTTGGTTTAGGATTCACCCATTAAGACATGACATATTTGCATGGAATGGCTTTCGAGTGGAGGATACCTGTGAGGAGGGGAATCAGCAGTGAAAGGAACCAATGGCGGATTTGGAACCCCCAGACAGAGAACCTCACTCACTCCTCGCATGTCTCCCTACTGCATGCACTCAGCTGCTGGCCTGGGCATGCAGGACGCTTGGTTTCCTTCATCGCCTGACTTGGAAGGAAGCTAAACCTCCTGCCTGCCCCGCTGGCTCTGTGGCTCTGGCAGATGCTGTCATATTTGTGGCTATGGGAACCACCATATTTGTCTCCGGTTAATTTGCATATTAGACAGGATGAGTATATTTGAAAGCAAAGATGGGATGCAGAACCTGAAGGAGCCTATGTCTCTCATGAATTTGTGAAGCCATACTATAGCCCTCAGTTGCCTATTTCTGGACTTACTTTTTGTGAGAAAAAAACTTCTAAATTTTCAAACCACTCTTATCTGAGGTTTTTCTGTTACATACAGTGAGAGTCTTTACCAATAGCAATCCTAATAATCACTGTTTTGTTCATTGCTTCATTAAACAAATAATTTTAACACTCCAAGTATGCTAGGCACAATGCTAATTCTGGATAAAGAAATGGATAAATACAACCCCTGAACTGAAGCAATAAGAAATCAATAAAAATATAAAGAAAGTCACATAAGTAACTTTTAATTTTCTAGTGGTCTCATTTAACAAAAAGTAACAGGTAACATAGATTTCAATTGTTAATTTTACTTAACTCAATATATCACAAAGATTATCATTAACATTAAATCAATATAAAAATATAGTAATGCCCTAGCTGGTTTGGTTCAGTGGCTAGAGTATTGGCCTGCAGACTCAAGGGTCCTGGGTTTGATTCTGGTCAAGGGCACATGCCCAGAATTATGGACTTGATCCCCAATGGAGGTCATATAGGAGGCAGCCAATCAATGACACTCTGTCATCATTGATGTTTCTATCTTTCTCTCTCCCTTCTTTTCTGAAATTAGTACACACACACACACACACACACACACACACACACACTAGAAGCCCAGTGCACAAATTTGTGCACCAGTGGGGTCCCGTGGCCTGGCTTGTGGGATAGAGCTAAAACTGGCTCTCCGATATCCCCTGAGGAGTCCCAGATTGCGAGAGGGTGCAGGCCAGGTTAAGGGATTCCACTGGTGCATGGTGTGGGCCAGGGAGGGATGTAGGAGGTTGGCCAGCCAGGGAAGGACTATGGGAGGGCTTCAGGGAATGTCTGGCCTATCTTGCTCAGTCCCTATTGGCAGGACCCCAATAGCAAGCTAACTAGCAGTCTGAGCATCAGCCCCTTGATGGTCAGTGCACATCATAGTTAGCGGTTGAGCAGCCTTAGCATATCATTAGTATATTATACTTTGATTGGTTGAATGGATGACCAGATGATTGGACACTTAATATATTAGGCTTTTATTATATAGGATAGTATTGATATTAACTCTTTATCAGAAATAGGGTTTGCAAAAATGAGAGAACCATCCTATAGGTTGCCTTTTCATTTTGTTGATGGTTTCTTTTGCTGTGTAAAAGCTTTTTAGTTTGCTGTGGTCTCACTTATCTATTTTTGTTTTTGTTGCTCATGCTTGGTGTTATACCTAAGAAATCATGGCCAAAAGCAATGTCAAAAAGACTTCCCTCTGTTTTTTTCTAAGAGTTTTATGTGTAAGTCTTCAATCCATTCTGTATTGATTTTTATATGTGGAGTAAAACAAAGTCCAGTTTAATTCTTTTGCATGGTGATATCCTGTTTTCCCAACACCATGTGTTGAAGAGACTATCCTTTCCCCATTATATATTCTTGACATCCTTGTCAAATATCAGTCATGCTTAAGTTTACTTCTAGACTCTCTTTTCTATTCCATTAATCTACATCTCTGCCTTAAGGTCAATTTTTACATTTTAGTAACTATACCATATTTTAATTACTGTAGCTTTGTAATATATATTTTGAAATAAAGGAGTGTGATCCCTCCAGTTTTGTTCTTCTTTGTCAAGATTTCTTTAACTATTTGGTTGGGGTCTTTTGTGGTTCCATGTGAATTTTAGTATTTTTTTATACTTCTAGAAAAAAATAAAATAAATTTTGATAGGGATAGCACTGAATCTATAAATTGCTTTAGGTTAGTATGAACATTTTAAGTTTTCCAATTGATAAACATGGAATGTCTTTCCATGTATTTGTGTCTTCTTTAGCTGCTATAAAAACAGCATAGAGGAGCCAAAACGGGTTTTGCTCAGTGGATAGAGCATCAGCCTGCGGACTGAAAGGTCCCAGGCTCGATTCCGGTCAAGGGCACATACATTGGTTGCGGGCACATCCCCAGTAGGGGGTGTGCAGGAGGCGGCTGATGGATGTCTCTCTCTCATCGATGTTTCTAACTTTCTATCCCTCTCCCTTCCTCTCTGTGAAAATTCAATAAAATATATTTTAAAAAAACACAACAGCATAGAGGTTACTCAAAAAATAAATAGAACTAACATATGATATAGCAATCTCATATCTGGGTAAATGACCAAAATAATTGAAATCAGCTTCTTAAAGAGCTATCTGTACTTCCATGTTTATTGAAGCATTATTCACAATAGTCAAGATATGACAATAATCCAAATGTACATCCATTGATGAATGGTTAAATAAAATGTGGTATATACATATGATGGAATATTACTCAGCCTTTAAAAAGAAGGATATCTTGCCTATAACCTGAAAGATGTCATGCAAATAAAATAAGCCAGTGACAGGACAAATACTGCCTGATTCCATTTATATGAGATACCGAAAATAGTCCAACTTACAGAAGCAGAGAGTAGAATGTTGGTTTTAAGGGGTTATGGGGAGGCAGAAATGGGTAATTGTTGTCCAACAAGGATAAAGTTTTGGTTATACAAGATCAATGTCTTCTGGGGATCTGATGTAGAGCATAGTGCCTATAGTTAACAATTTGGTATTGTACACTTAAAATATATTAAAAGAGTAGATCTCATGCTAAGTATTCTTAACAAAAATTTTAAGTTAAAAAAATATTATTGAGCTATTTTACATAATTTTGTACCAAGTCTTCAAAATCCAGTGCCTATTTTACATTTATAGCACCTCTCAATTTGGACTAGGACATTTCAAGTGCTCAAGAGCACATGTGACTAGTGCCTCTTATGAGTGTGTGTGTGAGTGTGTGTATTTGCATGCACACTTACATACAAACACACACACACACAATCCAACAGGTAGCAAAACATGCAGCATCTAACCTTTCCTGTTGATGTAATTATAAATATTTCAATGTATTTGTCTTATTTAGAGTATATCAATGTTTTAAAATTTTATTCACAGAGGAGTTTTATGAAGTATTTTTTAAGTAGCAGATTTTTCTGACTATGACATAGGTGGTATCTTTTCTTTAATTTTATTGTCTGTTGCTTGTACAGAGAAATACAGTTGAAGTTTGATGATATATCCTCCAGTCTAAGTACATTTATTAATCCCAATAGTTTATATATAGATTCTCTTGAATATTTTGCATGCAAAATTAATCATGTCATCTATTCAAAGCAACTGTTTGCTTCTTTTTTTCTTAATGTTATAGGACTTTCCCCTTATTGGTTGGCCAGGACCTATAATGTAACATTGAATAAGATAGGTAATAACTATCTTCCTTGTCTCATCCTCAATCTTAAAACATCACTCTATTAAGTGTGATGTTTTTTCTATATGTATCTGTAATTTTACAAGCCTAAATATACATTTAAAATTATTACATCTTCCTAATGAACTGAAGCGCTATTTCTTGTGATGATTTTTGCCTTTAGGTCTACTCTATCTAATATCATGTAATTAATGCTTGCATAGTAACTTTCCCATACTTTTGTATTCTCCTTTTTTTATACTATTTTGTTTTATGCATATCTCTTATAAATGTTGTATACAATTGGTTTGTTTACTCAGGTTTGAGGTTTTATTCTGTCTGACATTTTTTAATGTTTTAATTGAAGGACTTAGTTTATTTACATTTAATGTGATTACTCATATACATTGAATTTGATTATACATTTATCATCATTTTTTATTAAATCTTTATTACTCAGATTATTAAATTTGTTTCTCTTTTTCCCCCTCTTTAGCTCCCCTCCACCTGGCTCCCACCCTTCTCTCTACCCTTACCTCCCTCCCGTTGACCTCATCCATAGGTGTATGATTTTTGTCCAGTCTCTCCCTGTAAACCCCTCCCTGTACACCCCTTCCCCACTAAAAATTATCAGTCCACTCCCTTTCTGTGCTCCCGATTCTATTATATTCACCAGTTTATTCTGTTGATTGAATCTTCAATTCCCTTAATTTTCAGTTTCACTTGTTGATAGATATGTATTTGTTGTTCATAATTTTTTATCTTTTACCTTTTTCTTCTTCCTCTTCTAAAAGAGTACCTTTCAGTATTTCATATAATACTGGTTTGGAGTTGATGAACTCCTTTAACTTTTTCTTATCTGTGAAGCTCTTCATCTGCCCTTCAATTCTGAATGATAATTTTGCTGGATAGAGTATTCTTGGTTGTAGGTTCTTGCTATTCATCACATTGAATATTTCTTGCCACTCCCGTCTGGCCTGCATAGTTTCTGTTGAAAAATCAGCTGACAGTCGTATGGGTGCTCCCTTGTAGGTAATGAACTGTTTTTCTCTTGCTGCTTTTAATATTCTCTCTTTGTCTTTTGCTCTTGGTATTTTAATTATGATGTGTCTTGGTGTAGTCTTCTTTGTTTTCCTTTTATATGGGGTTCTGTGTGCTTTCTGGACTTGTAAGTCTATTTCTTTTACCAGATGTGGGAAGTTTTCAGTCATTATTTCTTTAAATAGGTTTTCAGTATCTTGCTCTCTCTCTTCTTCTGGCACCCCCATATTCTGATGTTGGTATGCTTGAAGCTGTCCCAGAGGCTCCTTACATTATCTTCACATTTTTGGATTATTTTCTCTTCTTGCTTTTCCAGTTGAGTGTTTTCTGATTCTTTATATTTCAAATTTTTGACTTAATTCTTGCCCTCCTCTAGTCTGCTGTTAGGTCTTTGTACAATATTTTTTAATTCAGTCAGTGTATGTTTAAATTTTAGTTGGCTCTTTTCCATCTCTAGTTGGATCTTTTTCATCTCCTCTTGGGTCTCGCTAAATTTATCCATCTTTTCTAGAATATTCTTGAAAAACGTTGTAAGCGTGTTTTTGAACTCTATATCCAGTTGTTTGTTTTCCTCCATTTCTTTTGTTTGTGATCCCTTCCCTTGTCTCGGCATTTTCACTATGCCGGGAGAACTTCTGTGTTGGATTCAGCCTTATGATACCAGACTTGCAAAACTGCAGAAGCCTCTCTATTGAGCTTGGGATGGGTGGAGTCTCAGGGCTTAAGGGACTGCCTTCTTTCCCAGTCGGCCCTGCCCTCCACGGCCCCCGAGTCTCACGTGACTCGGTAATCGCTGAAGCAGTCCCTTGCACGTGCATGGGCGCTCTTGCAGTGCCTCTAGACTGCTGCCTTTCCAGCTCCCCTGTGCTCCAGGACCATATGAGTCTGGGTCCCCAGGCTTTCACCAGAAACTGGGGTTTAGTGAAGTTAGATGTGGCACAGTTGGTAGGGTCTGTCTCCCGCCCACTCATGAAAGCCAGTGACACAATCAGCAGCTGGTCCTCTGTGCGCAATGCCATGCGCGTCACCAGCCTTCTGATCTCTTGCAACTCCCCTAAATTTCCATGCACTTCTCCCTTTTCTGGGGTTTAGTGTCGTAGGATAAGGAGGTTCAATGCCATTGAGAGTCTCTGTTTCCCTCCTGCCAGAAAAAGCCAGCCAGGTTCTCCGGCACCCGCTCTCTCCATGCGTGTGTCTCCGTACCTTAGCTTTTTGCAGCTCCTCTGTGTTTCTGTGAGCCCCTCTCTTTCCTTCTAGTTGTAGAATTTCCACTCAGCCAGCTTTCATGTGGTTCTGGATGATGCCCGTTCTGTCTTTTACTTGTAGTTTTGAAATTGTTGTACGAGGCAGCAGTGTAGGTGTTTACCTATGCCGCCATCTTGGATTCTACATTTATCATCTTATAGTTAATTTGTCTTATCTATTCTTTGTTTTATTTTCTCTCTTTTTGCTTACTTTTGGACTGATCGGATCTATTTATTAATTCCATTTCCTTTCTACTAGTAGTTTCTATTATTTTAATGATTTCCTTAGATATTATATTTAGGACCTATGATATATCAAAATCAAATATTAATTGCCATATTTAACTTATCTCTAAGAAGTGCAAGAAGCCTAGAACACTTTAGGTTTATTTCACTCTCAATATATGTGTTATTTTTGTTGCATGTTACTTATATATTTAGGTGTGTGTGAAGCTTTAACAAAACAAAATTTACACGCATTTTTTTTCTAAATTACCAACTGTCTTCAGAGCTTAAGTATCTTTAACTCTTAAAATGAAATTAAAGATGATAAGATAGAATAGGGTGATAATTTCTTTTTAATTAATAAAGAATTGGTTTAGGTTCTACAGTTTATGTGTCCTTAAAAAAAGAAAGAAAGAAAAAAATAGACTCTTCATGTGCTTTATTGATTTTTTTAGTCAGAGAGGGACGAGAGAGAGAAACATTATTGTGAGAGCAAAATATCAATTGGCTACCTCCTGAATGCCTCCTGCCTGAGATTAAGCCCCACAACCCAGCATATGCCCTGACCTCAAAATTGAATCTGTAACTCTTTGGTGCACAGGACAATCCCCCAACCAACTGAGCTACACCAGCCAGGGCAAGTGTTCCTTTTAAAATGATCTATTCTTTACCTACTTCCAATACTTTAATGTCAGCAAAAATTTGTCTTCTTATCCTAATTTGTCTGGCTCTTTTCCTCCATTTGAAAAACATAATTTTCACTTTCTATGAGTAGTAGGAGCATAATTTAATGCTCAATTATAGCATTAGCTTCTGTGTCTTACTTTACTTTGTATTTCAAAATGCAATTTTTTAAGGTTTAAACTTTCTCGGTAACTTTTGAAAATAAACAGAAAAATAATAAATAGCAAATAAATTTAAAGTAGATTAGATGATTAAGATACCAGTTTCAAATATTTTGGTTAAGCTTTGTAATATAGTAGCTCATTCAAACAGTATACCAGTATACATAATAGGAATATAATTGCATGAATTTGGGGAAATCCTGATGTAGTTTTTAATTTAATTTTTATTTTATTCTCAGCTCCACTATCCCTCACTTGTGAGTTCTGCTCACCTGAGGATATAATTACTTTCAACTCTTCTATTTCTTTTTATATGTACCACTCTATTTTAAAATAATAGGTTTATATTACCGATTTAAGGTTTTGTTTTTACTAATTCTTATCTTATTTTATATAGATGAAAACTTAGCTCTCTTATACTCTCTTTCATATATATGTGTATGTATCCTATATAATAAAGAGGTAATATGCAAAGCAATGTCACACCCTCACAAGATAGTTGCCTATGACCTGGTTGGCAAGGGGGTTAGCGAGGGATGACCAAATGACTGAACAAGCGGACTGCATGGGGCGACCAGGCCGACAGGAGGGGTTAGTAAGGGATGATCAAATGACTGAATAGCTGCATGGAGTGACCAGGCTGATGGGAGGGCCATAAGGGGCAACCAGCGCAGCAGGGAGGACAGTTGGGGGCAACCAGGCCAGCAGGGAGGGGGAGGAGGAGGTGATTTAGGCTGGCAGAGGGGAAGTGAGGGTGACTAGGTCAGCAGGGGGTGGGGGTGGGGATTGGGGGCAACCAAGCCAGTGGGGGAGCAGTTAGGGGCAACCAGGAAGGCAGGCAGGTTTGTGATTAAGAGCCAGTGGTCCAGGATTGTGAGAAGGATGTCTGACTGCCAGTTTAGGCCTGATCCCCAGCAGTCAGACATCCCCCAAGGGGTCCCGGATTAGAGAGGGTGTAAGGTGGGCTGAATTTCATGCACTGGGCCTCTAGTATCCTATATAATAAAGAGGTAATATGCAAATTAGCCATCACTTCAACACACAGGATAGCTGCCCCCATGTGGTCAAAGATGGCCACCTCCATGGGGACACAAGATGGCCACCACAAAATGGTCAGTAGGGAAGGGCAGCTGGGGGTGACTGAGCTGGCAGAGAAGGGTAGTTGGGAGTGACCAGGCCTGTAGGGGAGGGTATTTGGAGGGGGGACCAGGCCTTCAGGGGAGGGGAGTTGAGAGCAACTGGGCCTGCAGGAGAGGAGAGTTGGGGGAACCAGGCTTGCAGGGGAGGGCAGTTGGTAAGGGACAAGGCCTGAAGGGGAGGGCAGTTAGGGGTGACCAGGCTAGAAAAGGAGGACAGTTGAGGGCAGTCGAGCCAGCAGGGGAGCAGTTAAGCATCAATCAGGCTGGCAGGGGAGTGGTTAGGGGTGACCAGGCAGGCAGGCAGCCAGTCAGGGAGGAAAGCCTTTGAGGTCTCAGATTGGAGAGTTTGTAGACTGGGCTGAGGGACTAACCCCTGCACAAATTTCATGCACTGGGCCTTTAGTATATATATAAAAGCTGTTAGACAAAAGAGAACATCAAATATATATACTTTATCTTCTTTCCTGTTTCCAGTAATAGTTGTTATGATTGTGTTAAAATTATTCAAAATGAAATACAGAATGTGATATAAATATATTTTTCTTACACAATTTTTTTAAAAATTTTCTCTGGAGTTTATAATTGCCTTAGTATTTTTATGTACTTTTCTATATGGTATGACTTTTTCCCTGGAGTACTCCTATACAGATGTAAAATAAATCATCTTTTCATCAGTAAGCCATAACAAATTTTCTATTTGTTCCTCATCAATATCTCTCCTGGAACTCTCTAATTTAATTTAATCTGAACTCTGATGCTCTGGATCTTATATGTAGCTTTTTAAAAAATAAATATATATTTTTTTTATTTCAGAGAAGAGGGGAGAGGGAGAGATAGAAACATCAATGATGAGAGAGAATCATTGATTAGCTGCCTCCTGCATGCTCCCTATTGGGAATCCAACATATCATCCATACATGTACCCTGATCAGGAATGGAACAATTCTAGTTCATATGTTCATACTCAAACACTGAGCCTTGCTGGTCAGTCCTGACACAGCTTTCATCCTGGACCTTCTCTTCTTCACAAAGAGTGAAAAGTTGTCCCTGTGATTCTGTATTGATCACCTATTGCCTGAATCTATTGTCTTCCTCTTAATTGGTTTACTCTCTTGATTGGGTGGAACACCTTCCATTATTACAGGAGAAAGTAGATATCTGAGAAGTTGTATGCCCTCCTTCCTCCCACAGCCATTTTTAAACTTTCTTTTTTAATATATATTTTTATTGATTTTTCACAGAGAGGAAGGGAAAGGGATAGAAAGCCAGAAACATCGATGAGAGAGAGACATCAATCAGCTGCCTCCTGCACGCCCCCTACTGGGGATGTGCCCACAACCAATGTACATGCCCTTGACCGGAATCAAACCTGGGACCTTTCAGTCCCCAGGCCAGTGCTCTATCCACTGAGCCAAATCGGTTTCGGCTCCCCCAGCCATTTTTAGATTTTCTTCTGATACTCAATAATAGTTTCGTTTTGTAGAATTCTAGGTTGGAATAATTTTTCCTCAGAATTTTCAAAGTACCATTTTATTGTCTTATTGTTCTGTTCAAAAACCAAGCTTTCCTCCTGGCCAAGTAGCTCAATTGATTATAGGATCAACCCGACAGACACACTAAGGTTGTAGGATCAATCCCAAGTCAGGGCACATACAAGAATCAACCAATGAATGTATAAATAAGTGGAACAACAAATCAATGTTTTGATGTTTCTCTCTTGCTCACTCTTCCTCTTCCTCCCTTTTCAGAAATCATAAGTCAAAAAATTTTTTTAAACCCCAGCTTTAAATGATTACTGATCACTGGTTTTTGATGTCCTCTCTTGCCTAGCAGCCTTTAACCTTGCTCCTTATTCCAGGTTCTAAAATTTTTAAATTATGTGAAATTATTTTCTTAATTCATTTTATTGCTCATTGGGCCCTTTCAATATGTAAATATATAATTTTCAGCTTTTTAAATTTTCTTGTATAATTTATTTGATAATATTATCTTTTTATTTTCTGTTTTTTTCTATTAGAACTTTTACTAATCTATTTAGATTTCTTATTTTTTCTCTTGTATTTCATATCAGTTTTACTTATTATACTTTGTGAGAGATTTTCACAAACTTATCTTGCAAGCCTTCTATTGAATATTTTATTTTTATTATTGCATATTATCATTTTCAAAAATCATATTGATTAAATTCCACAAACACTTGTGGAATATTTATTATTTGTAAGTTACTGTATTTGGGGCTGGTGTAGGGGAGTGGAAAATAAATATAAAAATATCTCTTTATTCAAACAGTTTATAATCTATAAATATACACAGTATCTATAAAATAAGTGGTGCATTAATTAATATGAGTCAACAACTCTGAAAGTAGAGATGAAACAAAGGCCATCAACATTATTTTCATTTCCAAATCAGAAGTGCAACTAACGAGAATATCAGGAAATCAATAAAAAATATTGCTATGATCATATAAGAAATCTGATAAATTTTCCATTCAGGTTGACACTACTCAAGATAAAACTTCAAAAATATGAGTTTGGTATATCTAATATATGTCTCAGAGTCCAGATAAATATAATAAGCATAAAGTTAAAATCTGGAGACAATACATTCCATCTTGTTCCAGGATATTTTGAGATCAAATAAGAGAGCTCTTTAAAAAGTATGTAGGATATTCAATTACTGGCATACACTGTGTGAGAAAATCACTCAGTTGGTTTTTGTCCTGGTTAAAAAAGAATCCTCTACCAAGGTCACATATGGAATTATTCACAAATCTTAAATCTAGCAATGGGTTAGAGAATGGAGGGCAAGAATGTATATTTTGAAATTTTTACTCAACATGTTTAAGCAGTATTTATAATATGGCAACATAAAAGATCTGCTATTTGACACCAACAGGGGACTCTGATCCACTTTCCTAGCATTTTGGAAGCAAGACAGGGTTCTGGAAAGGAATCTGAAGACAGGCAGTATTGCTCGGAGAACCTGCTCAAGTAAACGGTGACCCTCTCCCCCCAGTTTATTGAGATATAATTGGCATATAACATTGTGTAAATTTAAGGTCTACAATGTGTTGATTTTATATACTTATATATTGCAAAATGATTACCACATAGTTATCTAACAGCTCCATCATGTAACATAATTACCATTTCTTTTTTCAAGAACATTTAAGATCTACTCTCTCAGCAAATTTCAAGTACATAATGTAATATTAACTATAGTCACTGTGCTGTACGTTAGATCCCCAGAACTTACTCATGACTGAAAGTTTCTACTCTTTGACAAACATCTCCCTATTTCTCCCACACCCCAACCCTTTTGTATCTTAACCTTCATTCTACTCTCTGATTCTATGTTTGTTGTTTTTTTTAGATTCCATATGTAAGTGGTATCATGCAGAATTTGCCTTTCTCTGTCTGACATATTTCAATTAGCATAATAACATTAAAGTCCACTGATGTTTTCACAAATTTCCTTCTTTCTCATGGCTGTCTGATGTTCCACTGTATATATATAGTATGTATCACATCTTCCTTATCCTTTCACCTTTGACAAACACCTAGATTGTTTCCAAATCTTGTCTATTATGAATAATGCTGCACTGAACATGCAGATATCTCTTCCAATATCTTGTTTTCATTTTATTAATTTTTTATTTTTATTTTTTATAATTTTGAGAGTGCATTTATTAAAGTTCAGAATAGTGAAACAAGGAAGAGCTTAGGTTAGAAAAAGCAACAGAAGCCAAAACCAGTTTGGCTCAGTGGATAGAGCGTCGGCCTGCAGACTGAAGGGTCCCAGGTTCGATTCTGGTCAAGGACATGTATCCTGGTTGTGGGCACATCCCCAGTGGGGGGCGTGCAGGAAGCGGCTGATCGATGTCTCTCTCTCTCATCGATGTTTCTGACTCTCTATCCCTCTTCCTTCCTCTCTGTAAAAAATCAATAAAATATATTAAAAAAAAAAAAAGAAAGAAAGAAAGGAAAAAGCAACAGAAGAGAACCTAATGGGACTGCTTTGATTCTCTAGATATGCAATCATGTCAAACTCACAGCCTGCGAGCCGCATGCGGCCTACAATGAATATTTTTGCGGCCCAGCCAATAGTGACGTGTAAGACATGTTTTAATAAAAAATTCATAATTTAATTTTTACAATATCCTGTTATACATAATTATTAATAATGAACTGCAATGTTTGCTAATGACTGATTACTATAATTGTGTTGTATCCATTTCCCTTACACTCCTTACCAGCAGGCGCACCATTTCTCCCCACTAATACTAGCAGCGAATATTTTAGCAGCTGACTGCCATGTCATTAGTCTTGGACTGACTTGTTTGGTGTGTGCAACAGGAAATACTTTGCTTTTAGAGAACAAGAAAAATAGGCTTATAATGCATGATGCTTATTAATTTGTGCAGTTATTTAATATGGTAAGTTAATGTTCAAGAAAAATATTAATTTTTATTAAAACATTCTATTATTTTATGTTAACAATTACTCATTAATTTCAGCCCTTTGTATTCAGCATATCTCTATCGAAATAAACCCATGTTTCTATGAAAATGGAAGCTTTTGTTTTTTTGTGGCCCACATAATCTTAAACCTTGCTTATTTAGCCTGGGTTAGCCTTTAAGCTTGACATGCTTGTGCTACAGGGAAGAAATGAGCATAGGTGGGAATGCTTTGGGAAGTCAGAGAAAAGGAAGCTTTGGAGACAGGTTCAGGGAGTTAATCCGGATAAGCTGCTACTGCCCATTTCTCCCCTGGTTGCCAGTCTCGTGGGGACCCTTGAAGTTTAGGAGATGCACGCCTGAGAGGGAAGAAGGCCGTGGGTGTGCTCCCAGGAGGGAGAGCATACCCATTTCCTTTCAATATATCCCCAGAAGTGGGATTGCTGCATCATATTATACAGTATCCCTCCACCCATTATTCACAGTTTTGCTTTCCATGGTTTCAGTTACCTATGGTCAATTGTGGTCTGAAAATATTAAATGAAAAATTCCAGAAATAAACAATTTATAAGTTTTAAATTATATGCCATTTTGAATAGATTTGTGAAATTTTGTATAATCCCATATTATACCACCTGGGAGGTGAATCATCCCTCTGTCCCAGAATGTGCATGCTGTGAACACCAGCCATCTGTTAGTCACTGAGAAATCATCTTGGTTATCAGAGAGAGACCACGTTCACAAAACTGTATTATAGTATACTAGAGGCCCGGTGGACGAAATTCATGCATGGTTAGGGTCCCTAGGCCTGGCCAGTATTCAGGGCCGATTAGGGCCTTTTGGCTGCTGGCTTGTGCCTTCCTTCGTTCTGCATCACCCTCTGGTGGTCAGCACACATCATAGGGATTGATCAAACTCCAGGCCTCCCAGTCGAACTCCTGAGGGCACACTTTGCATATTAGCTTTTTATATATATAGATTATTATAATAGCTCTACTTTATTATTAGTTACTAGAGGCCTGCTGCATGAAATTCGTGCATGAGGGTATTTGTCTCTCAGCCCAGCTTGCACTCTCTCTAATCTGGGACCCCTCGAGGGAAGGCAGTCGAACATCCCTCTCACAATCCAGGACTGCTGGCTCCCAACTGCTCACCTGACTGCCTTCCTGATTGCCCCTAACCACTTCTGCCTGCCAGTCTGATCACCCGCTAACCACTCCCCTGCCAGCCTGATTGAGGCCTACCTGCTCCCTTGCCAGTCTATTTGCCTATAACTGCCCTCCCCTGCAGGCCTGATCACCCCTAACTACCCTCCTTTGCAGGCCTGGTCCCCCCCAATTGCTCTTCCCTGCAGGTCTGATCTCCACCAACTTCCCTCCTCTCCTGGCCTGGTCACCCCTAATTGCTCTCCCCTGCAGGCTTGATCATCCCAACTGCCCTCTCTTGGAGGTCTGGTCCCTCCCAACTGCCCTCTCCTGCTGATCATCTTGTGGCAACCATCTTGTGCATTGAAGTGATGGTCAATTTGCATATTATTCTTTTGTTAGATAGGAGGATAGAGGCCTGGTGCATGGGTGGGGGCCAATTGATTTGCCCTGAAGGGTGTCCTGGATCAGGACAAGGGGTCCCTTGGGGTATGGAGTGGCCTAGGCAAGGGGCCAGTGGTGGTTTGCAGGCTGGCCACCCCACCCTGGCGACCCAAGAAGAGGCCCTGGGATCTGGGATTTATTTATCTTCTATAATTGAAACTTTATAGCCTTCAGTGGAGGCCTAGCCCAACCAGAGTGTGCAGAAAGCTTGGCTTCCTCCATCACCGGGGGCAATTCTAGCCTCCTGCTCTCTCTAGCTCAGTGACTGCTGCCATTTTTGTTGCTATTTATTTATCTTCTATAATTGAAACATTGTAACCTTGAGTAGAGGCCTAGGTTGGCCAGGGTGTGTGGAAAGTTTGGCATCCTCCATCACCGGGGAAACCCAAGCCTCCTGCTGGATCCGTGGCTGCAGCCATCTTGGTTGAGTTAATTTGCATACTAGCTCCTACTTGGCTGATGGGCATGGCTTGTTGGTATAGCAGAGTGATGGTTTATTTTCATATTACTCTTTTATTAGATAGGATTGTTACACTTTATCATTCATATGTATAGGAAAAAACATATATATGTTTTAGTACTATTCATGGTTCAAGCACACTGGGGGTTTTGGAACATGGCTCCATTGAATTATGGTGGAACTATCATAGCTATAGTTTCAACTTTTTGAGGGACATCCATAATGTCTGTACCAATCTACATTCCTACCAACAGTGCAAAAGGATTACCTTTTCTTCAAATGCTCTCTAACACTTATTATCTCTTGTTTTTTTTTTATGATGACCATTCTGACATGTGTGAGGTGTTATCTCATTATGGTTTTGATTGTCATTTTCCTGATAATTAGTGATATTGATCACTTTTTCATAAATGTGTCGGCCATTTGTATGGTTTCTTTGAAAAAATGTCTACTTAGGTCTTTTGCCCATTTTTTAATTGAATTATTTGTTTTGGTTTTGGTTTATATATGGTTTTTGTTTGTTTTTTGTTATTGAGTTTCATATATATATAATGAACCCCTTGATTTGCAAGCATTTTCTCTCATTCCATATGTTTCTTTTTCACTTTGTTGATTGTTTCTTTTGTTGTACAAAAGTATTTTAGTTTTAGTCCCACTTATTAATTTTTGCTTTTATTTTTTTTGTGTGCTTTTACTATTATATCCAAAAAATTATTGCCAAGAACCATGTCAGGGAACTTCTCCCTTATGTTTTCTTCTAGGGGTTTACAGTTTTGATTCTTATGTTTAAGTCTTTCTAAAGTGGGTGTGTGTTTGTTTTTTTTCACATCACCAAGAAATTCTCTGACACCAATTGGGTGTCGTACAATTCAACTCAATTCAATTCTGGCAGTACCTATTTGTAGATACTCTAAGTAGATAGTGTCAGTTCTTACAGGTTAAGGGTGCAGTTCTTCAAGACTCTACCCCTCACCACCTTCCCCACTTCAGATGCCAATTGCAATTTCAGGTTGTCACCTGTGATTCTGACCAAGTGGCTACAGGTAAGAGCTTCCAACAATTCCCCAATAATTAACTTACTAGAGCAATTTACAGAAACCAGAGAAATATTTTACTTTAGTAGATTACTGGTTTATTGTATAAAAATATAACCCAGAAATTGCCAGATGGATGAGATGCACAGGGCAAGCTATGGGGAAAGACCTGAAGCTTCCATGCCTTTTCCAGGCATACCACTCTTCCAGTATTTTATCAGTTCATCAACCTGAAAGTTCCTTTTGCGTTTTTAGGGAGGCTTGGTTATAGAGGCACGATTGATGACATCAATGACTATTCCAGATTAAATTCAGTCTACAGCCTCTCCCTTCCCCAGAGATCTGGGTGGGACTAGAAGTTTCAACCCTCTACCACAGATTTGTTTTCCCTGGGAAAGAGGCCCATCCTAACCTAAGGGCTTTCTGAAAGTGACCTAATTAACATAACATAGGACATTTTTCTAGCTCTCATCACTTAGGAAATTCCAAGGGTTTTAGGAGCTCTGTGGACAAAGACCAAATATATATTTCTTTTGTAAATCACAATATCACAGTCTTTAATCTATTTCAAGTTAATTTTTATGAGTAGTGTAAAGATAGGGGGAGGGGGTCTAATTTCATTCTTTTGCGTATAGTTACCAGGTTTTTCAACACCGTTTATTAAAAAGACTACCCTTACTTCACTGCGTATTCTTGGCTCTTAAACAATAGCTTTTCACACCTCACAATGCAGAAAGAAAAGCATCTGAAATTGGTGGATAGGACATTGTTTTATCTGCAAATATAAAAGATACTCTCCCAAGGGAGGGGCTGGCATTTGACCTTACTAAATAAAGCCTAATGGTATGACTACAATTCTTACTTGGACTCTTCAATTTCAAAGACCCCCTCATCACCAGGTCCAAGTCTTGGAAGTATCTGTGAGTAAGCGGTACAGCACATATCTTTATTAAGCTTGTATGATCATGATCAATAACACTGTTTCTGTGTTAAAACAAATGCAAGTTCTGTCAGGAAGTAAACCTGCAGTAGGGCTATGGATAAAAAACGAGGGTGCTTCTGCATGCGTAAAATCAATGTATCTTAGCAAACCATTCCATTGGCTTAACTCAGTGGTCGGTGATAGATTCTCCCTCCTCCCAACTGGTGGGCAGAGTTATGACATACCAGCATCTGCACCAGGACATCCCGGATCACGGGTGCCGGGGCCCAACCCCTTCCCGTTCCCTCAAAAGGCCTGGTCACTGCCGGACATACTACTGTTCTCAGTCTGGAGACAATGGGGGGTGGGGCGGTCCCTGCTTCTTCTCCCCCTTCTCTAATCCTGGTTTTTCTACCTCCTCCTTAATAAACCTTCTCTTCAGACATGCCTTGGTCTCTGACTCCAGTTTCCTGCACCTTGAACCTTACAATGGGCAAACTGTGGCTCGCTAGCCACATGTAACTCTTTGGCCCCTTGAGTGTGGCTCTTCCACAAAATACCACGGCCTGGGCGAGTCTATTTTGAAGAAATAGTGTTAGAAGAAGTTTAAGTTTAAAAAATTTGGCTCTCAAAAGAAATTTTAATCATTGTACTGTTGATATTTGGCCCTGTTGACTAATGAGTTTGCCGACCACTGGCTTAACTGATTCAGATCTGCATAAAGCTGATCCAATCAGTTGTGTGGTAATTAGCTGCTTCATGCAAAAACAAAAACAAACAAAAACAAAAAACAAAAAAACCCTGAGTGGTTCATGTGTTTAATACATTTCTTACTTAAAAACATTATCTTTGTATCTTAAGAGCCTAATATGGTGTCTGGCACAGCATGGATGTACCATAAATATTTGTTGCATAAGTGAGCTCTAAGAAGTCTCAGATACTAAGCAACTTAGTTCTATCCTTACTACCTGCAGTGCTAAAAATCTCTTTGACTGATTCCATATGGCACTTAGGGGACTTTTCTTATTTTCTATATTTCATTTCATCAGTTCCTATTGGGCTCAAAGGAAAGAAGTTGAAACAGTACCTCAGCAAATATTTATGGGACACCTACTATGTTCAAGGCACAGTTGGGAAATAAAACTCTAAGGCAATCTTTTCTCTACAATAGTTTACAGCCTCAAAGAGAAGAGAAAATATGTGCACACAGATACATTCTCAGAATTACAGATCTCTAACTAATAATGTATCCAAATGCAATCAGTAGGCTGCAAATATTATATATGCGGTACAAAGTAAATCCCCTTTTTTGTTTAATGCTAAATGTTGTTTAATATTGAGACTAAATGACTCTAAGCGCTCCTTGGCCATGAGTGACAGTATTTTCCTCAGGATTTTCCTTACTAAGTACTTTCAAAAATTCTCTGGGGTTGTTTGGGATAGTTTCCATGTGCCCCTCCCCCAATTTGTCTTCCTGCTCTGAGTCCCGATGCTGACCTCTCCCCATTCCACTGACTCCATAATTCAGGCTCCATAGTCCACTGGCTTTTGGTTAGGTTGAGCCAATGCGAGGTACTGGCAAAAGTTGGGGTTAGAGAGAGAAAAAATGGTGTTTATTCACTCCTTTCCTTACTGTCTGGGAGCTCTTCTGATAGCAGCTGCACCTCTCCACTACTTCAGATCACACAATACTTCAATCAATTTGACCAAGTCATGGATGCCCAAACACTTAGCTAAACATTATTTCTGAGTGTGTCTAGGAGGACGTTCCTGGATAAGATTAACAATTAATCAGTAGACTGAGTAAAGTAGACTGCTGTCCCTGATGTGAGTGGGCCTTATCCAACCTGTTGAAGGCCTGAATAAAATAAAAGCCTGAATAAGAAAGAACTCTCTCTACCAGACTGTCTCTAAGCTGGGATATCAGCCTTCTCCTGTTTTTGGACTCAGACTAGGACTGGAACTTATATTATCCACTATGTTGCTTCTCAGGACTCAGCTGATACAACTCAGACCCATCTAATCTCCTGGGCCTCCAGCTCACCAGCTGCAGATCTTGGGACTTGTCAGCCTCCATAGTTGCATGAGCCAATTTCTTATTATATATACACTAGAAGTCTGGTGCATGAAAATTCATGCACTGGAGGGAGGGGTCCCACAGCCCGGCCTGCCCCCTCTCACAGTCTGGGAGCCCTCAGGGGTGGGAAGCAACCCCTCATCACACCTATGGTGCAATCAGGGGAAGGCAACGCCTTCATCACACCTAAGCTGTTGCCACTGCTGAAGCACAAGCCTCAACTGACTCTAGTTATCTGAGCCTCAGCGAACCCTGGGCAGCTGAGCATCCGCCATCTGGGCTTGCCTGCCCCTGGGGCTGGCCCTGGGCAATTAGAGGGCTGAGAGGACTGAGAGACTCTGGAGGCAGGCATTCAGAGTGGCCAGACCTGCCTGGGGGCGGGCCCAGCTGTGCCACGTGCCTGCCACCCAGACAGGGCTGAGGGGACTGGGCACCACCATCTTATGGCTGTGGGCACTGTCATCTTTCAGGGCATGGCAATCAATTAGCATATTCCCTCATTGGCTGTGGGTGCCACCATCTTTGTGAGGGCATGACAGTCAATTAGCATATACTATCTTTATTAGATACTAGAGGCCCAGTGCAAGAAATTTGTGCATGGGTAAGGTATCTAGGCTTGGCTTGTAATCAGGGCTGGCTGGGGCCTTCCTTCCTCCAGCTTCTAGCTGCCAGCCAGGGCCTTCCTTTGTTTCGTGATGCCCCCTGGTGGTCAGCACACATCATAGCAAGCAATCAAACTCCCAATCAGTCGAACTCCTGAGGGAACAATTTACATATTAGCCTTTTATTATATAGGAGGATACATACATATCCTGTTGGTTCTTTTTCTCTGGAGAACACTGATTAACACTACCCTTCAGACCTAGAGGTGTAACAGCTTCCCACTGCCATCAGCCTCAGGGCCTGAACATTGATTGTTGGTTGCTTCAGCCTTGCCTAGCTCTGTAAAAACTCCCTTCAATAAAGTTTCTCCAACATCCATTTGAGTGTGCCATCTGTTTCCTGCCAGATACAGTTGCTTATAACCATTTTCTCATTCACTATACCAGCTGGGAGAACACTGCCATTCAGATCGTCTAAGCCCAGAGGTACATAAAGGACCACTTCCAAAACTGTCAACTTGCAGACACTCCCACACATTGATATAGGTTTGCTAAACATCTCCTTCACTCAAGCAAATTCTTGATGCCACCTAGAAAATGAAGAATCTGGATAGTTAATGTGGATAGTTTTAATGGAATTCTCCAGTGTGGGAGTGCTGGAAAAGCAACTGATGTGTAAAGATTTTACTTTATTTAAATAGAGAATAACAGGTTACTCATACACAGGCCTGCCTATTCTGTCTTAAACTTTTATGAAAATAGGACAGTAAAGTGAAAGCAAGATGTGGATGAAATAATTATTTTTTTACTGTGTTTTATGTACATTATGGATAAAATAGGCTTTGGTCCATTTATTTTATATTCTAGTCATTTTTATGAAAATTATTCATGAAAGGAAACATATTCTTTGTTCCAAATAAATAACTTTTCGTTATGATATTTCTCTTATATTACAATTATTTGTTTGTATATCTAGAATAGTATCCTTGTTATCATAACAAGATCTTTATCTTATCATTTTATCTCCAAAGCTATAACCATGCCAGTACATAAGGTACTCTATGTATATGTTAAATGAACGGGAAAAAAATGAATAAATGACAACAAACCTTGAAATGTGTCTCATTTATAAATTGATAAATACTAAAGCTACTGGTGCTCCTGGAATGGCCCAGAATCATGCCGTTGGACTTCTGTCTCCTTACTGTAAAGAGTCCTGTCTCTCACCTCTTTTCAGGCTCTTTCCTTTCAATTGTATGTTGCACTGGTTTGAAATTGATTGGCAGCCAGTGAAATTACCACCCCCCCCCCAATCTGTAGTAAACTATTTTTTATTTTCTGATGGCTTGCAAACTGCTTTTTATCAACATGAGACAAAGGCTGCAGTTTTCAAATCCTCATAGATGAGTATAGGAATCAGAATATATCCCCTCTATTCTTCAAACTCACATGTTTGCACAAGAGGATTAATAGATCCTGTGCCACAGAAAAAAAATTTTTTTCTCACTCTGATTATTACATAGCAAATTGATGACTCAGTGATAAACTTAAGAATTTTAGTCTCCTGAGAAATTCCAATGGTCCTCCTTATTCTCCTCACAATATAGGATTATTAATTTTTTAAAAAATATTTTTCCCCCTGATTTTTATATTTTCCCCAGGAAAAAGTATCAGAGTAATTAACCCTCAGAAGGCCAAACAACCTATACATGCCACTCCTTTGGCTTATGAAGTTCAGCAGAAGTAGATGTTTGCTCAGTCTTAGGTGAAGGGTAGAGATGGAGATAATTCTTAATTCTCTGGAACTACCTCTTATTAAATTAGAAATATGTTCAAGTAATAGTAGACATAAATAAACTGTAAAATGTCAGTGGCTTAACATAGTAGGAATTACTTTCTACTAATTTAAGTTTAATGAAGGTTTCCTGGTGGGCAGGTAGATTTCCTCCAGTGTGATTCGGGGACCCAGGCTTCTACCATATCATGGCTCTTCCACCCACATTACAAATGCCTAAAAAAAAAAAAAAGAATATCCTTATATCAGATATAGCTCCTTGTTCACATAATTCTCTAGATTAGCCAACAATAACTATTGTTTTTTTAACTTCCCAATAAAATTTCCCCTCATCTTTTCAGATCCTGTCTCCTGACCACAGGATAGGTATGTGGTCTACCAAACTTGGCTAGAGTCTGTTCCCAGGACTGATATGCTGATACTGGAATTGCTGAAAGTGACAAACGCCGACCTGGGGCTGTCTTTCCACCATATTGGTTGAGACTGTCCTTAGAATGACACTAAGCAGAGACTAGTGAAAATGAGAAGAAAAAAAAAATGGGATAACACTGAGACATGGCAAGTGTTATCCCAAGTGTTGACCCTACATTCTTGTCCTATAGATTTCTCTTCAACCTCATGAGCTGTCTCAAAAGTTCTATTCAGCTGCAAAGACCAATTCATTACCTTTTGGCTTCAGTTAGTTTGAATTGTGTTTCTAATTCTTTTGACAACTAAATCAGCACTTTTGGGTATGTTAGAAAATATATCAGTATATAAAGGTTAAATCCTATTTCATTGAATTCCAGAGAACCTGTTTTATAGTCAGAGAACTCCCAATCCTTTTAAATGTTATTAAGACTTATATGATGGTCCAAGATATGATGTATCTCAAATATTCCACATGCACTTGAAATGAATGTTGGATTTGCCGGTGCTGTAGGATGGCATGTTTTGTAAGTGCTAGTTAGTTCAAGATGGTTAATAGTGTTGTTCAAGTATTCTGAACTCTTACAGATTTTCTTCCTACTTCTTCTAGCAATTGTTGAGAGGTGTTGAAATTGCTAACTCTATTTGTGGATTTGTCTATTTCTCTTTGTAATTTTATCAGTTTTACTTTGTGTGTTTTGCTCAATTATGAAGTGCCTACACATTCAGGATTCTTATGTCTTCCAAGATGAAATGGTCTCTTTGACATTATGAAATGTTTCTCTTTATCCTGATTCTGAAGCTACTATGTTGGATATTAATATAGTCCCACAAAAGTAGCTTTCTTTAGTATTTGCATGGTCTATATGTCCCAGGCTTTCTCTTTTGATCTAAATGCATTTTTACACTTATAATGAGTTTCTTATACATAGCATATAGTTAGGTCTTCCTTTATGATGCTGTCTAATAATCTTTACCTTTTTATTGGAGTATTTAGACCAGTAGTCCTCAAAGTCATTAGTCAATAGAACCAAATATCAACAGTACAGTGATTGAAATTTCTTTTGAGAGCCAAATTTTTTAAACTTAAACTTCTTCTAACACTACTTCTTTAAAATAAACTCACCCACAACCATGGTATTTTGTGGAAGAGCCACACTTGAGGGGCCAAAGAGCTGCAGGTGGCTCGCGAGCCGCAGTTTGCTGAGCATCGATTTAGACCATTTAAATTTAGTGTAATTTTTATTTTACTGGGTTTAAATCTACCTCTTTATTATTTTCTACTTGTCTCATATGTTCCTGTTTAATTTTTTCTTTTCCTGACTTTTTGGGGGATTAACTGAGTATTTTATAGTTTTTTAATTTATTTTTACTATTGCTGTCCTCCTTTATGTTTTATTTTTCAGTGTTTGCTCTAAGGTATTACCTTATTACAGTCTATATTCAAGTAATATATAATGTCATGTATAACATAAGAGCCTCACAATAGTCTCTTTATATATCTACCCTCCTGTCCTTTATACTACTGTCATCATACATTTGACTTCCATATAGTTATTTTGGTCAACAAGGGACTGCAGATATGCCAGTGGTTCCATCCTATATAATAAAAGCCTAATATACAAATCAATTGAATGGTGGAATGACCAGTTGCTATGATGTGCATTGACCACGAGGGGGCAGATGCTCAATGCAGGAACTGCCCCCTGGTAGTCAATGTGCTCCCACAGAAGGAGCACTGCTCATCCAGAAGCCAGGCTCATGGCTGGCAAATGGAGTACCTGTGGCAGAGCCTCTCCCACCTCTGCTGCAGGCAGGTGGTAAGGAGCAAGGGGTCCTGGACTGCAAGAGCCCTGGACTTCGAGGGACTGGGCCTAAGCTGTCAGTTAGACATCTCCTGAGGAGTCCCAGACTGCAAGAGAGTGTAGGCCAGACTGAGGGACCACCCCCCCTCACCCCTGAGTGCATGAATTTTCATGCACCGGGCCTCTAGTAAGATTATAAGCTAAATATTTGTTTGTGATGTTGGGGGAAAAAAGTCTGTAGCTGCTAAGATGTTGAATTTATTGCTGGCTCTGAGTGGTTTAAATAGGCAAGGAGAATCAACATGCTATCTACCTGCACCTGCCCATGGCTGGGGCCAGAATTTGGAGAGGGCTCAAAAGGAGGAGGCTCAGGAGCCTTTCCTGCCCTCACCCTTGCCAGCCCATGCCTACCACTGTACACACATGATCACACATACACACCTCCATACCCTTTTTCTTTTTATATCATTTTTCCTCCCAGGCCCATTCCCTTTCCCTCTCTATGTCTCTGTCTCTCTCTGTATGTATCTCTGTCTCTCTTTTTCTCTTCTCTCTTTTTTCCTTTTATTATTTATTGTCCTAGGCTTTATCTTTTTAGATCTCTTTCTATCTCTACTCTCTGTTTACCTCCTCTTCTCTTCATTCCCTTTTTTCCTTCTCCACTCCTTTCTCCTGACAACAGCACCTCCTCCACTGCCCTCCTTTTGTTCCCCTAATATGGGTGTGTGAACACACACACAATATTTGATACGGTATTTTCATTGTATCTTTTCTATAGTTAGATACGTTTAGATATACAAATGCTTGCCATTGTTTTGCAATTGTCTCCAGTATCCAATACAGTAATAGGCTATACAGGTTTGTAGCTAGGACAATAGGTCATACACATAGCTTAGGTGTGTAGCAGGCTGTACCATCTACATTTGTGTAAGTGCACTCTATGGTGTTCATACAATAGCACAATAGCCTACTGATGCATTTCTCAGAATGTATCCTATTCTTAAGTGACAACTGACTGTATATATATGTTATCAAGGCTTTAAAACATCTATTATTTCTTATAGGTACTTTAAAATATTAAGGCATTGTTCATAATTACTTATTTTTCACTTCTCATTCTCTTCATTATTCACTTTGTGTATAGATCCAAATTTCCAAATGTTATTTACCTTCTCCCTAAAGAACATTCTTTAAAATTCTTGCAGTGCAGTTCTGCTGACAACAAAAGTCCCTCAGCTTTTAATCACCTGAAAAGTCTTATTTTGCCTTCATTTTGGGAAGATATGTTTCTGATTACAGAATTCTAGGTTGACAGGTTTTTAGAATTAATTTAAAGATATTGTTCCACTGTTGTCTACCTTGCATTGCAAAAAGTCTGTTATCATCCTTATTTTGTTCAGCACTTAATGTGTTTTTATTTTTTCCTTTCTACTTCTTTTTGGGTTTTTTCTCTATCAGTGATGTCAAGCAATTTGCTTACAATGTTCCCTAGCATAGTTTCCAGGTTCATTAGGCTTCTTAGACCTGTACATTTATACTTTTCATCAAGTTGGAAAATATTTAGCCAGCATTTATTCAAGTATTCTCTTATTTCTCCTTTCTTTACTCTCTTCTGGAACTCTAATTATATGTATGCCAAATTTCTTGATTTTTACTGCAGGTCACTTACTCTGTTCCACTTTCTTTTAGACTTTAAAAACTATCTTTTATTTTAGAAGTTTCTATTGCTATGTTTCCAAGATCACTACTATGTCCAATCTGTTGTTAATCCTATTCACTATAATTTTCATTTCAAGTAGAGTGCTTTCTGTTTTAGAATTTCTATTTCATTCTTTTCTAATATTAATATCATTGACAATATTTGTAAGATTTGTAATAGCTGCTTTGATATCATTGTCTGTTTATTCCATCATCTCTGTTATCCCTGGATTGGTTTCTGGTGATTAAATTTTTTGGTAATGTGTCATATTTTTGTGCTACTTTACATGCCTGTTAAGATTTTTATTGGATGCTGGACATTGTGAACTTTACATTGTGGGGTGCTGGACTGTGTTGTATTAATTGAGTGTGGGACTTTGTTCTGGTATGCAGTTAAGTAACTTGAGATCAGTTTGATCTTTTTCAGGCTTACTTTTTAACTTTGCTAGCACAAAGTCAGAGAAGCCTTTAGTCAAGCAGTGGTTGGCAAACCGTGGCTCGCAAGCCACATGCAGCTCTTTGGCACCTTGAGTATGGCTCTTTCACAAAATACCATGTGTGGACATACACGTACAGTGCAACTGAAACTTCGTGGCCCATGCACAGAAGTTGATTTTTGGCCTGGGCGAGTCTATTTTGAAGAGGTGGCGTTAGAAGAAGTTTAAGTTAAAAAAAAATTTAGCTATCAAAAGAAATTTCAGTTGTTGTACTGTTGATATTCGGCTCTGTTGACTAATGAGTTAGCTAACCACTGGTCTAGGGCTAACAGCAGCATTGTTAGGGAGATCATTTTTCAAGCTTTGGATCCAATTCCCATTTATTATGAGGTCTCTCCCTTCTGACACATGGGATTATGATTTATTTTCAGTCCTATGTGAACTTGGGATTTTCAGCCTCCTTTATGATTATTCTTTCCCAAAATTTCTGACCAAAAATTAATGGAATCAAAATGGAGGCCAGATGGTGACTGGCAGGAAGGTAGGGAGGGAGAGTATGTGAGAAAGTGAGGGGGCGATAGAGGTGTGTGTGGATGTGCGTGGGTATGTGTGTGAGTAAATAGGGACAGATAAACCCTGCAGTTCTTCCACCAGGATGCCAATCTGGGCAGTCTTAGATGGCAAAACCCCGTGGCTGCCACAAACACTCCAGGGAGGATACTGGTGGCACAGAGACCATGCCATCTTGAAGAACAGAACTGCTTGAGACTAGGATCCTAGCCTTTCCATCACCCAGTCTGCTCTTTGAAGCAAACCAGGACCTTATAGCTGCTCTGGTAGAAGACCTGCCATCACAGCTGCAGAGCCAGGGACACCAGGACTCCAGGCACTGGGTTGCAGATTTCTGTGAGTCACAAAGACAATCCCCATCCTCTGCCATCCCCGTGTCAGTGACATAGAAACTACCAGAAACTACCCCAGCCACACAGTAAGGCCTCCTGCATACACAAAGCAGTGGTGACTCTGCCTGACTTTGAGCCTTGGTGTCAGACACGGAAAGTTTGTTTCCTGTGACTGGTCTCCACACCCTGGCAAGGAGACTGAGTGGAATTCGAGCTTATCTGCTCATCCCCAGGAAGGTGGTCTTCTGTGACCACATCCCATGCCTACACAGGGCAGGGAGACAGCACTGAACTTGGTCCTGGACTTGCAAATTCTGGGAATTTGTTTCCTGTGACTCATCTCTGTGCCCAGGCAGGGAGACTGAGCATAATTCAAGCCTATCCACTCATCCCTAGGGAGGTGGTCTTCTGTGACCAGATCCCGCGGCCATGTAAGGCAGGGAGACAGCACTGAATTTGAGCCTGGGTGTGCAAACCCAGGTTTGTTTCCCATGAACAGACTTTGCACCTTAGCAGAGAGGCTGTGATGAATTTGAACTTGGATGTGCAGTCTCAGGGAGTTTGTTCCCCAAGATCAGACCTTGTGCGCACACAGGAAGGCAGCACTGAATTTGAGCCTGGGTACATGGAAACAGATAGTTTGTTTTCCACAGTGCAACCTGCGTGACCAGACTCCACACACACACTAATGGGCAGTGCAACCTGACTTTGATTCAAGGCAAGCACACACAGAAGGCTGTTTACCGCAATGCAGAAGTGTACCTCCTGCCAACACAGTGCTACTGAGCAACCTGATCTCCTGGGAATATCGGGGACCCTGAATCTCCACATAAGAGGCAGCATGGACCACCAGTGACTAGACTCTGTTCCTTATTATATGTGCCTGAAACCCCTGATTCTCAGTACATTCACACTAAGAGTCAGTGATTCCAATTCCTGGTACATGTGCACACAGGGACATGATTCTCAGTGTGAGGTAGCACCAAGAAACAGAAACTCTGATACTTGATTCTCAGCATTCACACAGGGAGCCTCTGACTCCTGACATGCAATAAGGGACTTTGAGTTTTGGCACACGCCAATGGGTTCTCTTTTTCAACATGGTGCAGGCAGTGTCCTTGATTCTAGGTGCACACACGAGGCCACACTAAGCACTGGTGACCCAGGGTGAGCGTGGTTCCCACCAACCCACAGCAACTGCACATCTTGGTATCAGTGACACTTGGGAGATGCAAAACTCCCACTGCACACAATCCAGGGCCCTGCAACTCAACATCTGAACCTTCTGGTAATAATCAGAATGGGGAGTCAATGAAGCAATCCTCAGAGAAAAGAAAAGAAGAAATCACCAAGTAAGAAAATAAGTGAAATGGAAGCATGCAACATGACAGAAAAAGAATTCAGAATAATGGTCATATAGTTCATACACCAGATGGACAAGAAAATCAACAATCTATGGAAAAATCAGGAAAGAAATGAAAAATGATATAGCTACAATCAACACTCCATGGAAGGCTTCAACAGTAGACTAGAAGCAGCAGAGGACTGAAACAGTGAGTTAAAAGGTCAGGTACAGAAACAAGCCCAATCTGAACAGCAACTAGAGAAAAAAATTAAAAAGCAGGAGGAGAGCCTAAGGGAGTTTTGGGACAATGCAAAATGAAATAACATACATATAATCGGGCTACCAGAAGAACAAGAAGAACAGCAAGAATTAGAAAATTTATTTGAAGAAATGATGACAGAAAACTTGCCTGATATGGGAAAGAAAAGAATTACTCAAGTACAAAGAATTCCAGGGAAGATGAGTCCCAAAAGACCCACATCAAGACACACAATAATTACAATGGCAAATGTTATCAACAAAGAGAGAATCTTAAAGGCTGCAAGAGAGAGACAGAGAGTTACCTACAGAAGATCCCCCATCAGATTATCAAATGATTTCTCAACAGAAATGCATCAAAGTAGAAGGGAATGGAATGAGATATACAAAGTGATGCAAAACAAGGGACTCAATCCAAGAATACTCTATCCAAAATTGAATGTGAAATCAGGAGCTTCATAGACAAAAAAGGCTAAGGGAGTTTATCACTACCAAACCAGCAATGCAAGAAATGCTAAAGGGAATGCTGTAAAAAGAAGAAACAAAAAGATAAGAAGGAACACGGCCTCAAAAAATAAAAATGGCTGCAAACAAGTATCTTTCAATAATAACTTGAAAGGCAAACAGATTAAATGCTCCAATCAAAAGACATCCAGTGGCTGAATGGATAAAAAAACATGACCCATATATATGCTGACGATAAGAGACTACCTCAGAATAAAGGACTCAGACTGAAAATAAAGAGATGGAAAAATATCTTTCAGGCAAATGGAAATTTAAAAAAAGCTGAGGTAGCAATACTTATATCTGACAAAATATATCTCAAAGTGAAGGCCATAACAAGAGATAAGGAAGGCCACTTCATAATACTAAAGACATAGATACAACAAGAGGTTATAAACCTGGTAAACATATATGCACCCAATGCAGGTGCACCCAAATACATAAAAAATCTTCTAAGAGATATCAAGAGAGAGACAGACAACAATACAATCATAGTAGAGGACTTTAAAACACCACTGACCTCACTCGATAAGTCCTATAGACAAAAAATCAGCAAAGAAACAACACTCCTAAATGACTTGCTAGATCAGATGGACTTAATTGACATCTTCATAACATTTCTCCCCAAAGCTGCTGAATATATGTTCTTCTCAAGTGCACATGGGACATTTTAAAAAATAGATCACATACTGGGTGACAAGCAAAGTCTCCCCAAATTCAAGATTGAAATCATGCCAACCATCTTTTCAGACCACAATGGCATACTATTAGAAATAAACTACAATAAAAACAATCCAAAATACTCAAACACTTGGGAGCTGCATAGCATGACTGGGTTACCAATGAAATAAAAAAAAAATGGAAAAGGACCAGTCAGAAATTAAGCATGCACTGTCTGAAATAAAGAATAATATACAGAAATCCAACAACAGACTAGAGGACCCCAAGAATCAAATCAAAGATCTGAAATATGAGGAAGCAAAAAACACCCTAACAGAAAAACAAAAAGAAAAAAGGTTCCAAAAATGTGAAGATAGTGTAAGGAGCCTCTGGGACAACTTCAAGCGTACAAACATCAGAATTATGGGAGTGCCAGAAGAAGAGAGAGAGCAAGATACTGAAAACCTATTTGAAGAAATAATGACTGAAAACTTTCCCTACCTGGTGAAAGAAATGGACTTACAAGTCCAGGAAGCACACAGAACACCAAACAAAAATATCCAAAGAGGACCACAACAAGATACATCATAATTAAAATGTCAAGGGCAAAAGACACAGAGACAATCTTAAAAGCAGCAAGAGAAAAACAGTTAGTTACCTACAAAGGAGTACCCATACAACTGTCAACTGATTTCTCAACAGAAACTATGCAAGCCAGAAGGGAGTGGCAGGACATATTCAACGTGATGAATAGCAAGAACTTACAACCAAGAGTGCTTCACCCAGCAAAGCTATCATTCAGAATTGAAGATCAGATAAAGAGCTTCACAGATAAGAAAAAGCTAAAGGAGTTCATCACCATCAAACCAGGATTATATGAAATGCTGAAGGGTTTTCTTTAAGAAGAGGAAGAAGAATAAAAAAGTAAAGATAAAAATTATGAACAACAAAGTGATAACAAATACATACCTATCAACAATTAAGTGAATCTAAAAATTAAGTGAATAAAAAAAAATCCGGTGAACAGAATAAACTGGTGAATATAATAGAATTAGGGGCATAGAAAGGGAATGGACTCACAATTCTCGGGGAAAAGGAGGAGTGAGGGGTGCAGGAAGAGATTGGACAAAAATTCTTACACCTATGGATGAGGACAGTGGCAGGGGGTAAGGGTATGGGGTGATGGGGGGAATCAGGTGGAGGGGAGCTATGGGAGGGGAAAAAAAGAGGAACATCTGTAATAAAATGAACAATAAAGATTTATTTTTAAAAAATGGGCAAAGGACCTAAATAGAAACTTTTCAAAAGAAGACAGAAGGAAGGCCAAGAGACATATGAAAACATGCTCAAAGTCACTAATTTTCTGAGAGATGAAAATCAAATGATAATGCAGTACCATCTCAAACCTGTCAGAATGGCTATCATCAACAAATCATTAAATGACAAATGTTGGTGAGGATGCGGAAAAAAAGTAACCCTCGTGCACTGCTGGTGGGAATGCATATTGGTGCAGCCACTGTGGAGAACAGTATGGAGTTTCCTCAAAAAACTAATGGAATTCCCACTGACCCTGTGATCCCACGTCTAGGAATATACCCTAAGAAGCTAGATATACCAATCAGAAAGGATATGTGCACTCCTATGTTCATAGCAGCACAATTTACCATAACTAAGATTTGGAAACAGCCTAAGTGCCCATCAGCAGATGAATGGGTTAAAAAACTGTGGTACATCTACACAATGGAATACTATGCTGCACTAAAAAAGAATAAATTCCTACCATTTGCAACAACATAGATGGAACTGGAGAACAGGATGCTAAGTGAAATAAGTCAGAAAAAGATAAGTATCCTATAATCTCACTTATTTGTGGAATATAATGAACAACATAAACTGATGAACAAAAACAATTCCAGAGACAGAGAAACATTGATCAAACCATCAAACCTTGAGGGAAGGTAGGGAGAGTGAAAGATCAACCAAAGGACTTGTATGCATGCATATGGACCTAACCAATGAACACAACAACAGGGGGTTGAGGGCATGAGTTGGAGAGATGGGAGGATAATGAGGGAATAAGGACACATAGGTAACATATTAATCAATAAAAAAATTTATTAAAAAAAATTGGGATCACAGCATCTCTCTTTCTCTCTCTCTCTCTCTCTCTCTCTCTCTCTCGCTCTCGCTCTCGCTCTCGCTCTCTCTCTCTCCCATTCTAGATATCTCTTTTTCCCTTTCCTCCAGTATTAGTCCCACACATTTTAGTTGCCTTACCCTCCCTGAACTTTTAGCTCTGGCTTTCTTAATTCAAGATTTTAGGGTTGCTTTTGGTTTTCCTGTTCTTGCGCAATGGTCTGGAAATTGCCTGTAGGTAATAAACTGCAGTAATCATAAAACTCATTCATTTTCCTCCTGTTTTACAGATCACACCCCTGCACTCCCTGTTGTCCAATGTCTGAAATCAGTTATTTTATATAATCACTGTGGTTTTCTAGTTGTCACAGCAGAAGGGAATATTTTGTTAATCTTTCTTAAGCAGAAGTGCAGTTCTGCTACTATAAATTGTTGTGCTCTTTATTAAGATGGTAATGGTTTTCCTTTTGCAGGCTGCATCTCATTACACTCAGATGTACAATGACACTGGTCTGTAGTTCCTCTGAAATTGGATGAATCTCAATATTTTTAATCTTTTTAAGTCTTAGATTCATTTCTTGAGGATAGTGTTTTTTTATTTTATTTTTTAAGTTTTTAGAAACGTCTTTCTATGAGTTTGTTTCTTTACATATTTGCATAATTGATATTTATGCATATTTATGTTTTAATATTAAGTTTTCTATTTTTTTAGGGCTCCTTGCTATAGTTATCTTACAACTTTTTCTAGTATTATGAATTTTTTTATTGGTTGGGATTTGTAAAGTATACATCATACTCAAGTCTGTTACTTTCTCAGGGGTTTATGGGGTATTGAGTTTTTATTCATAAGTTTGGAATTCTGTTGTTAAATAAATTTGGGAAATTCAGGGTGAAATAAAGTTAAAAATGCTTCTTACTGCAGTTCTTATAACATTTAATATGTCCTAGTATTTTGAATATGTTAGCATCTCAAAGTAGAATACAGGATATACCACATTTATTTGACCTTTTTTCAATAACCATTAATGTAACAAATGATTTATAAAAATTATTTGAGAAATGCTATGCTGTTGGTTACCTAATATTTAAAATTTTGTACCTATATTTATGTAAATATTAATAAAGTAAAATTATCTTTTGTCATCTGTGCTAAACATTCTTTGTTTGATCCCAGGTCCATTTCCATTTCTCTCCAAACTTCTTGAGAATTCAGAGGCGATCCACTCTGGACTTCTCCCAGGTTCCCACATAGTCAGTCTCTCAGGTGACTTCAGCCACCAAAAGGCTCTGGCAGGAGACGGGAGGCTGTGAGGAAAGGGCCCATGGTTTTTATTCTTCCGGTTCCTTCTGGCAGGGCTAAGGCTTGGCACTGCTATGCTCTCCCCAGGAGGCAGCACTCCCAATGGGAAGCCAGTTCTATAGCGATGCTATAGCAACAACTCTCACTAAGTTCCAGTAGCCACTCCTCTCCCTTCCCTCTTCAGGAATAGGAGTTGGTAGCAGTTGCCTGCTGTTAGCACTGCTGGGGTGATTCACCATCTGTGGCTAGTTCTAATAACCTGTATGGGGTTATGAGAAATTGTTTTCTCATTAAACTTTCCTCAAATATGCCACTTGAGTGAATTATCTGTTTCCTGACAGTTCCTTAATTCATACGATGACCACAGTGTATAATATTGAAATTAATTCTCACAATCTCATCTCCTCTCCCTTCAACCTCAATTTTTTGTTAGTTAATATGGAATGTAGATGTAATATCATAGTTTTAAATTGTTGTTATTATCATTTATTTTATGTTGAGTAGTCTGTCTGTAGGAAATGTCAATGCATTCTTTTCTTTAGTCATATTTATCAATGTTATTTAGAATAACTTTTTTTTTAACGATGTTAATGCTCACTTTTAGTGCTTTTATACCAGGAGTTCAATGTTCTTGAATACTTTACTTTGGTTAATCACTCAGTTACCTAGAGTAGTTGTCAAAAAGAATATATGATTTTATATTTTAAAATTCATTGTATAGCTTAAAATATCTTCCTGTTTCCTAATCAGAACAATGATTTGGCTTGGTATCCTATACAATAAAAGGCTAATATAAAAATAGACCAAATAGCAGAACAACCAAACAATTGAACAACCGGTTGCTATGACATGCACTGACCACCAGGGGAGCACATGCAGAACATGGCAGGCATCAGCCAATGTGGGATGGTGGAGCAGGTGAGTGGGGGTGCAAGACCAAGGTGGAGCACCAGTTGCTGCCATCGGGGCAAGACTCTGGTGGTTATTGAAAATTCTTTGCTCCCACACACCACAGTCCCACCCAGCACTCACAATTGCTGCCAGCACTGGCCCTGCTCGTACCCACTGTGAGCACCTGGCGCCAGCCCTGATCGCTCCATGTCATTAGAGGGTGCGAACAGTGGCTGCCATCAGAAAAGGGACCAGGGGCTGTGGTAGGAGGGGCTGGGCGGGGGCACAGACCATGGGCCAAGACCTGCCCTTGTACCCACTGCAGCCTTACGGTTCGTGGTTCCTTTCAAGGTACTTGAATTTGTGCACTGGACCCCTACTAGAATTTATAAATTACTATTCTTTCAAATTTTCTAGATGTTGTTTCTAATATCTATTTTGAGATCATTAAGATGTAGTCTGGGGCCAACCCAATCAAAAGATCAAAAGATGTTTTGAGGCTTAATATGACCAGCTTCCTTCCTTTCATTGCTGCCAGTCAAACATTCTAGAAAGAGTTCCTATATTTCAGAAAACTCCCTCTCCCTTTCCATTTCTCTCTCTCTCTCTCTCTCTCTCTCTCTCTCCTTCTCATACACACACACACACACTGTTCACTAACTGTTACCATTATTATGATGATTGATTTTGTGATTTTGTGCATCAACTTGACTGGGTCACAGAGAGCCAGGATAATTGGTCAGGCATTGTTCTTTTGTCTCTATGAAGATGTTTCCGGATGCAATGAACATTTGGGTCAGTAGACTGAGTAAAGCAGGTTGCCCTCCCTGATGGGGATGGGCCTCTTCCAGTCAGTTGGGGGCTTGAAATAGAGCAAAAAGGCTAAAGGGGAATCTCCTTCTAACTAACTGCCTTCAGCTAGGACATGAGTTTTATCCTGACTTCAGACTTGAACTGAAGTATTGGCTCATCTTAAGTCTCAAGCCTGCCAGCTAGTGGGCTGGAACTTACATCATTGGCTCTCCTGGGTCTCCAGCTTGCTGACCACAGTTCTTGGGACTTCTGCTCCCATGATTGCATAAAGCAATTTCTTATAATAAATCTATATGTCATAGATAGATAGATACATAGATAGATAGATAGATAGATAGATAGATAGATAGATAGATAGGTGGCTTTTTTAGAACTCTGACTAATATAATCTTCTTAAGAGCTTTTACAGTTTTTATATTGAGTGAGAGAGGCTCTCACATAATATTCATATTCTTGGAAGATAATAATGTTGTATTCTATAAAGACCAGAATACGGACCTTGGGATATAGCCTGAAGCAAACAACAAAAATGATTCCATTTTTACCCCTACATGAGTGCTGCAGCTGAGTATAGGCTTCCAGACTACTGTGTGCAGCATGTGACTGTCTTAGAGGGCCATGAGCCCACAAACTCATATCCTCTCCTGCTATTCAGCTAGTAACTTGCAGCAGTCTGCTTGAGACAGTGCCCAGAATTCCATGGCTCTCCCTTCCCAACGAGGTGGCCACATGTCACCAAGCACTGCGGTTCTCTCTCCCACATTTTGCATAATAAGTTTCTATTCTGTCGTGTTCTCTCACACATGGTGCTTGGAGATTTTTCTGCAAAACAGAGAATAATTTTTCAGTTCAGATGAGTAGCATGATTTTACGTTGTACTCAGACTGTTGGATAAATGAAGTCAATTACTCATATATCTGTCAGATGAAAAGAAAATCACGTGGATGATTATAACCTGTTTTTAGATCTAGAGCCCACCCCTTTGCCTCCACCCCCGCACTCCCCCCCACCCGCACCCCCGAGAATAGCAGCAGTCCACATCGTGGCCCTGAGAGCTGATGCTTGCATTCAGATTTCCAACTTAAAGAGTCCACTACATGGGTTTCTGCAACAGCTCCTGTTTCCCTCCTTTTAAAATGTTCTACATTCTACAAACCACTTCCTGATCAAACTTCTAAAAGCACCATTTACTTTTTAACTTAGAGACCCAGCTTTATCATTGACTGAGCTTCAACTTCCTGAAAAGTAACAATGGGATAATAATGTTGTATCTTCCCTGAAGAATTGTTAAGATCACTCACTGAAAGATTGTATGTGAAGGCCTTTGTAAATTATATAGTCTTAGCAGGTGCTCATTAGTTCTCAAAGTCTATCAATTGCTTCTCATTACCTAAAGTTCAAACTCTATCATGGCATTTAAACAACTCTAAGACTGAAATTCATCCAAATAACTTCTTGTTGTTTTTACTCTCATTATTCCTAGATATGAATTTCTTTTCCAGCTAGATGCATACCCAAGATCTCACTGAGTGTGCCTGATGTGAATAACAGGGTCCAGAGAGATTTGGGGCATTGAGGAAACATGGCAAGAACACTAGATGAGTTGGCAAAACTAAGATTTAAATTAAAATTTTAGATATAGATTTTTTTACTCAACTCAGAATGGTTGAGAGCACTAACTCAGCATCCTTATCTTGGCAAAAGGACCAGGGTTTGATTTCTGGTAATGGTATTTTCCGAATATGTGACCATACGATCAATGCTCACTGTAACTTCCTAAGATTTACTTTCTTTCCCTTAAAAAGTTTGAACCTTACCAAATTGTTGGGAGGAGTTGATGAGGCAATGCATGTTAAAAAATAATAATAAGTTTCAAATGTTAAAAGATTATTCAAATACTGGTTTGCCAAGAATGGATCATTTGCGAGATTGATGAATTCCTAGTGCTGGATAGACACCAGCAGAGCAGTTATTGTGATCATCAAATTCTTGTGTAACCCCTAGGGCAGATAATTCCATTATTCTCTCAATAAGCCTGTCCTCAACTTTCATAAGCAGTGCCATTCTAAGGGACTAGGGAAAACAGTTAAACAATCTAAAACCACTAACCTCCCCTATATGTTCAGAAGTAGATGTTATCCGTATAGGCAGTCACCTTGTCTCAGAGCACTCATGGGCGATTCAAACCTCTTTCCATCAACAACCAGCTTTGGACTCTGTGTTTCCTCCTCTTCCTGCCCACTACTTCCTTCCCAATTATGCCCGACCTTTAACACAACTCCTCATGTAAGAACCAAGAAAGAAACCATTGATTAACTCAAGTAAGTCAATATAAGTACTTTTATCAACTTAAGCTGGTGAAAGAGCAGGTCAAATGCATGTGGTTTGTGAGTGCTCTGTGAACTTCACTCATCTATGACCATGCTCACCCTTTTCCCTTTAACATAACCACAAAAACTAGAAGTAGGGCCCATCTCATATGAATTCAGCTTCCTTGGCAAAGAGCCACAGAGTGTAGGGTTGGTCTTTTGTTGTTGCCCCCCCCCGCCCCCTTTACATGTAATTAAACACTACTCATCTACTCAGAATCCTTTGGACATTCAGAACATCAAGCCAGGCAACAGGAGCCACCCAGAGTTGTTCTGCCCTCACAACAGAAGCAAACAGGTCAAAAGGGAAAAGGTGAGTCACCTTTAGCCAAATCCTAATAGTGACAGCATATTCTTTACCTGAATTGCATTCAGTAAACATACTTTCAAGACACATCCGCTCTCCTGAAAACAAGCTGCTTGAACATCTGTGGGGAGACAAAGGAAACATGGGGAACGAACCCAGAGATGAATATTTCAGCAGAAATGTGGGAAGAAGTACACTGCAACTTGCAAACAGCCTTCTGTACTGCATGCCATAAATTAACACAATACAAATTTATACATATTTACACCACAGAGTCTCTAACTATATAAATTCTCAATATTCAGACTTGTGGATTAGGTGTAAGAGAACAGTCAATATGTTTATTCATGTTCTGTGGAGCTTTAGACAATTCAGTGATTTTATACATACACACAATATATATATATATATATATATATTTTTTTTTTTTTAGAGGCCCAATCCAGACAAGAAGGAGCCTGATCCCCCCAGCCCTGATCCAGACAGAATGGAGCCCTGATCCTGTGCATTGAGCATCTGTCCCCTGGTAATCAGTGCATGTCATTACGACTGGTTGATGAGTTGTTTGATCATCCAGTCGTTCAGTCCTTAGGCTTCCATATATATATAACTAAAGGTGATTCTAAATGTTTAAACAAATTAATACTTAAGAGCATACCTCTATTTTAGAAAATGTTCCTTTCAAAGATTCAACCAAAGAGAATTTTAATTCTATTTAAGAGGATATTTACCCAGTTGTCTTATGTATTCCAAAACTTCAGGAAATAGTTACTTTTGTATTCATAAAAATCGTGTGGAGTAAACATTTTACTGATGGAACAGATAATTTATATGACTTTTCTCTAGGTTATCCTAATGTATGAAAGAAAGCAGTATTAAAATACAAGATTTCATAATTAGCTGATGAGAGACACATTGTGATATCAGGGGATTGTGGGAGGGATCACTGAAATCAGAGTCAGAATAGCTGGGTTTGGGTCCTGGCTCTGCCATTTGCTGGTGCATTCTCTTTGGCCAAGTCATTTAACCTCAGAAACCCATCCCCTTGGGAAGACACTAACATCTAGCCTGAGTGCCTCAAAACATGGCAAGAATCAATGATGGCACAGAGTCAATGTGAAAGTCCTTGGCAGCTGTAATGTTTTGCATGTACTGTCAAGTCATTGTGATAGGTTCTTTCATAATTCGCTGCTAAGCAAACAGAATGCATTCAGTGCCCTTTACAGCTTTCTTGGAAGAAATCTACAGCTGAATTGCTGTTGACACTCTTTGTTTCAGAAGAATGCCATCCACAATGGTCAGAGAAGCACAGCGCAGTGCCAGTTGCCAACGTGCTTTGGCATGTGTGTGTGTGGGCAGGGATTGTCGATGTGCCTTGGACATTTCCCAATACCCAGTAGGCATTTATTAAATATGGAATAACAGTAAGTATTTTAGAAGGAAATTGCTGTCTGACACAAACAAGACAGCAATTTCCCTACATGTCACTACTTAAAGGTGTGGCAGATGTAAAGTGAGCGGAGCCTTTATGTCCCAGCAGGCACCAAAGAATCACAATAAAACAGAATTACATTTCTCATGCCCAAAGGAACAACTGCTTCACAATGAAGACTAGGAGTTTCCTTTATGCTATGTTTTATATTGACAGTAAAACTATTATCCTTTTTAGATAATACCTTGTCTCTATTGCAAAGTGATCTGTTCCTACCACTTTGTGCATGAGAGTATGTTAGTAATACATCATTTGAGGTCTAGACAGGAGAAACCCTTTCTCCTGCTACCTGCCCACATCCTCATAGACCTGCTGGGAAAGGACTACACATAACAGAGATGCCCTTAGACTCCACGTAATAGCTAAGATATCAATCCAGGGTCATGTACCAGTAGAATAACTGAGTGATGCCGTATTGAAACCCTTGTCCTTAGCACCATCGCCAATGCCACCATGCATAGCAGAACAATGGGAAGCACAGCAGAATTACCTAACCTGAGCTCAGTGAAATCTTCAGTGGCTAGGGCTCCCTCTGATGGATGGGGCTGGCATGTATAAGAAACAAGAGTGGCACCTAAGGGACACATGGGAGCACTATCTTAGAGCAAGACCCACCACCAGCATCAGCCCTAGAAGTGAAGGAAAGACCACTTATGAAGGAACAAAGGTATTTTAAAAGTTCTCTTTCTCACTCTTTTCCTTTTCCTCCACTCGTAGCCTGCTGGTGGTTAAGATGTGAAATTGATAATGACCAATCAAGAGTAACATTTTAAATTTTGAGATCATAGATTGCTTTGCTAATCTGATAAAATCTATGGATTTCTTTTTCAGAAAAATATATGTGAGACAAAATTGTGCATACGATTGGGTTGCCATTTCTAACCCAATTTAAGAGCAATGCCCTGAAGAATCAAGGAAACGTCAGCAGAGAAAAACGACTTATTAGGTTTATTCTTTTTATAGAGCTAAAATAGTAAAGGAGTGAGTATTAGTTTCCTATTGCTGCTGTAACAAATTATCACAAACTTGGTGCCTTAAAAAAACATAAATGACTTATCTTACAAATCTGCAACTCAGAGAACTACAGTGATTTGGCAGGACAGTGTTTCTTCTGGAGGCTCTAGAGGAGAATCCATGTCCTTGACTATTTCAGCTTTTACAGACTGCTTACATTCTTTGATTCACAGCTCTACTTCACCCCCACCTCTGCTTTCATTGTTCTATCTCCTCTGACTCTTACCCCTTCTACTTCCTCTTATAAGGACCCTAGGATAGCAGAGGACCCACTGGATAATAAAAGATAATCTCCTTATCTCAAGATCCTTAACTGAATAATGATTGCAAAGTTCCTTTAATTGGGTAAGGTAACACATTCACAGGATCAAGGGTTTATGAGATGGACTTCATTGGGGGTCATTATTTAACCTCCTACAGGATGCTTGAAGAGTTTTACTTTACATAGGACCATTTGATAGAATAGACACGAGTTAGAAGCAGAAGAGATCAGCAGGAATTGAAAGTGGGTATTTTATTGTCATGTCTTCCAAGCTTCTTCCCTTGGGAAAATTACTGAATAGGGGCTAAATCTGGACAATGGGAAGAAATTCTTGTACTATAATGCTTGAGAAAGCATGATTCTCCTTCAACAATGGCTCCAGAAACAATCACTTGGGCTCACTATATCTTGAATGGAACTATGCAAACTAGATTATTGATCATTTTAAATGATAATGGCACAAAGAGAAAATGCTTAAGCTAATTGAGATTGAGGGCTTAATCAAAATAATTTGCATCACTGTCCCCTCAATTTTCTGGATCTTTGAAAGTCATTTTTCTTTAAATTTCTAAATTACCTAGATAATCTCTTCAACTCTCCCCTTCATTTAAATAGGATAGCATATAAGCTAGGATCTGAACATATAGAAAAATAAATGAACATGAACTATAATATGTTAGGACTTTACAATTACCTAGATAAACTTTTGCAGATTTCATATAACACTGAGTGCTATTCTTAGCAAAATTCACACTTGGTATGCTCAATTTCAATATGAACTCAATATTTGAGGAAAATAAAATTAAATCAGCATTTGGGTGGTTGTTTTCTTTTTGATCTACACCAGACTGGTGTGTCTGGATCCTGTGATCGAGATAGAATGTCATTATCCTGGTTTTTGTCTGTGACCTGTCAGAGCGGACGATTGGGTTTGAGCTGAAAGGCAGCGCATATGCTCCTGAAACGCTTAATTGTAGCAACACAGAAACATTAAATAAGCTTCACATTGAAAATGTTGTCAGTTCTCTTCATAAGCCCTTCAGTGTTTAAACTGGGCAAAAAATAGATGGTTGAGCAAAGGCTCATTTCTCTGATGCTCTCGGAAGCCATTCCCAGTTCTTGGCTCAGCTGTACTGCCGACTTTGCACTGAGGCTGGGGAGCAGATAAGCACTCTACAGTCTCCCACAGTGAAAATAAATTGTTGGCTTTGCATCTTTTTAGAGCATTACACTAGAATATTGTTGATCTGGTTCTTTTTTTAAAAATGGAAAACCCTCCAGGGAAGTTTTGTGTACTCTAAACAAGATCTCAGTAGGATCAGATAATAGGATATGCGTGAATGGAAGGAAAGAGAGAGAGAGAGACATACTAATGCAGATTAGAAATTATTCAGCTGAGACTTTCATTTACTGAGGCACATAATATAAAAACACCACTCTCTCAACTGCCATTTTAGTGTGATTTCTCAAAGGCTATGGGGAAGATTTATTTCAAAAACAAAACCATTTAACTCTCAAGAAGTCAGTTGAAACAAAATGTAATATCTGTTTTTAACAAATAGTTGTCTATACTATTTACATTTTTACCCACACATGCTTTGAAGGTAACACTTAAAAACAACAGCTGATATGATTATCACTGATGTTATTTGGCTAATCAAGGTGTAATTAATTTTAAAGGGGTCTTTTAAAAAAAAGAAAACAAATAGGAGATGTTCAGTTAGCCCAACTTAATGATCCAAGGGAGACAATGCCTATAGTGAGGATGCTACTTTTAGTACTGTGATAATCAAAAAAGACTGTGTCATGAGATGCCACACATGCCAAGAATGTTAATCTTGACATATCCAAATGTGTCAAGGATGTTAGTTCTTAGCATGTTTCTTCCTGTGTTGATCATATTCTCCAGAAAAAAAGAACTAATAGGAGATAGATAATAGGTGACAGATAGATAGATAGATAGATAGATAGATAGATAGATAGATTAGCTCAGGTAATTATGGAGACTGACAAGTCCTAATATCTAGAGTCAGCAATATTGGAGATTCAGGAAAGCCAATAATGTAGTTCTAGTTTGAAGCTGAAATCCTGGAAACCAGAAGAGCTGATGGTATATTTCCAGTCTGAAGATTAGTAGGTTCAAGACCAAGGAAGAGCTTATGGTTCAGTTTGTGTCTGAAAGAAATGGGTGGGGGGAAGGCTTAGCTCAAAGGAATCTAGGCAAAAGGAATTCCTCTTAATACAGGAAATGTCAGCATTTTTGTTTTATTCAGTTCTTCAACTGATTCAGCAAGGTCCATCCACGTTAGCTAGAGCAATCTGCTTTACTCAGTTTACTGCTTAAAATGTTAATCACGATGCCAAACATTTTCTTTATAGCACTTTCATCTCTGTTTAGGATGCTTTGCCCAGAGTAATTCAGTGATTCAACTGTTTTCTGTTATATTATGATACTATATTGTCTAGGTGGTAAATCAGAGGACCATGAGTTTATGAATCAGTTCCTAGAGACTTTCCATTCCATCTTTATAGTCAACATGGAATGATTAACATCTATTAAGATGAATACTTCAAAAGCTGAAAAAAACTTTGGCCCCACAAAAGGGAAATATGAGCTAGAGCACTCAATGGTCAGTGAGAAGATTGGCCCCACTGCATTCTCATAGTTCATACATCAGGAGACAAGAAGAAATCCTGACTCCTAAGGCTGCATGTGGGCATTCCCAGGAAAATCTTCTCAAAAGTCGGGGGTCATCCTATATGTTGGGTGTCATCTTATAGGGCAAGTATATCCCAAACTCTATATTTTGACTGGAAAAGTTTGAGGTCGTCTTATAGGCCCAGTCCTCTTATACACCCAAAAATATGGTATTTCAAAGTGCTTTTTATAAATGCCAATTAACAAGTCTCATCATCACTTCTGTCCACAGAGATGGTTCATTTAAATAACACCAAAAATTTACCTAAATGGCCTCGTCAGGGTCACCTGAGAAGTCCTTTGTGTCATCTGAAAATGGATATTTAAAGTGTAAAGATTCCTTGCAGTCTCATTATGAATCCAAATTTATTTCATCCTTAGCAAGTACCACTGGAAGGACAAATCACCTTCTCTAATCTTTACAGCAAGGCTCCAGCAGTTGGCCTTTCCTCAGCCTCACTGAACACCGTATACCTGGATAAACCAGACTTTACCCTCCTCTTTCTTAGCTTATCTGCCCCAAAAGCTGAGTGAGACAGAACCTGACTGTTTTTTTTTAAGATGTTTTAGGAATCACTTTGATTAAAAAAATAAGGATTCTTTGCCAAGGTAAGACTGGCCCAGCACATTGTCACCAACATAAAGGTAGAAATAAGAAAAAAGAACCAAACAGAAATCATGGCAGTTGAAAAGTATAATAACTGAAGTAAAAATTTCACTGGAGGGACTCAAGAATAGATTTGAACTGACAGAAGAAAAAAATTATCAAACTTTAAAATAGATCAATAAACAGTATCCAACTCAAAGAACACAGAGAGGGGAAATGAAGAAAAATGAACAGTCTCTAAGAAATAAGGGACACTGCTAAGTGTAACAACATACATGCAATAGCTATGTTAGAGAGAGATAGGAAGAAAAATATCCAAAGAAATAATAGTGAAAAACTCCTCAAATTTATGGAAAAACATTACTCGCTACATCCAGGAAGCTCAATGAGTTCCAGGTTCATTGCAGAGATTTATATACAGATTGTAGTAAAAATCTTGGAAACAAAGACAAGAAGACTCTTGAGAGCAGCAAGAGAAAAAATGACTTGTCACATGCAAGGGAACCTTAATAACATTAATCATTAACTTCTCATTAGAAACAAAAGAGGCCAGAAGTAGTGAGATAATATATTCAAATCTCAAAGAAAAATTTGTCAACCAAGAACCCAATAGCCAAAAAAGCTATCTTTAAAAAATGATGTGAAATAAAGAAATTTACAGATAAATGAAAACTCAGAGAAATTTTTGCTAGAATATAATATACCAGAGAAAATTTGGTATTTATTTAATACTAAATTAAAAAAAAAAAACTAAAATTTTTCATGCTAAAAGCAAGTAACAGTAAAAGGTAATTTGAATCACAAAAATGAGCAAAGAACATCAATAAAGGTGATTATCTTAACTAATAAAGAGGTAATATACAAATTGACCATCACTCCAACACACAAAATGGCCACCCCCATGTGGACACAAAATGGCTGCCCCCATGTGGTCAAAGATGGCTGCCCCCATGTGGACATCAGATGGCCACCACAAGATGGCCAGCAGGGGACGATAGTTGAGCCAACCAGGCCTGCAAGGGAGGAGAGTTGGGGAGAAGACCCAGGCCTGCAGGAGAGAGCCATTGAAGAGACCAGGCCTAAAGGGGAGGGCAGTTGGGAGGGACAAGACCTCCAGGGAAGGTCATTTGGAGGAAACCAGGGCTGCAGGGGATGGCAGTTGGGGCAATCAGGCCTGCAGGGGACGACCATTAGAGGAAACCAGATTAGCAGGAGAGGGCAATTAGGATTGACTAAGCCAGCAGGGGAGAGGAGTTAGGGGCAATTGGGCCAGCAGAGGAGCAGTTAGGTGTCGATCAGGCTGGCAGGGAAGTGGTTAGGGGGTGATCAGACTGGCAGGGTGAAGAGGTTAGGGGCAATCAGGCAGGCAGGCAGGTGACAGGTTGAGAGCCAGCAGTCCTGGATTGTGAAAGGGATGTCTGACTGCCCGTTTAGGCCCAATTCTGGTGCAATTATGCCTAAACGGGCAGTCGGACATCTCTTGAAGGGTCCCAGGTTAGTGAGGGTGCAGGCTGGGCTAAGGGACATACACTCGTCCCCCCCCTCCATGCACGAATTTCATGCATCAGGCCTCTAGTCCTATATAATAAAAGCCCAGCAACCCTTATGATGTAACGAACAGAAAAACCAATGACCAGACGACCAGCTGGTAGCTATGACGAGCAGTGACCCAGACTTTCCTGTTGGTGCCCTGACAGCCCCAAATCCTATTCACCCATACCCCTGACCCTGCTAGGAGGGAAGAGGGAGACAGATGCCCAAACCTGGACTCTGACAGCAGGGAGGTGGGAACCCCATTCCTCCTGGAATCAGCCTTGGTCAGCTTGCTGTCCATGCCCTGATAGCCCTGAATCCTGTTCACCTGCATCCCAGACCCTGACAGCAGGGAGGAGGGAGCCCCATTCCTTGAGGACTCGGCCTTGGTCAGCAGATCAGAGGACTCTGCTTATAGTGAATGGTTAGTAAAACTTGGAGATGGCAAACTTGATAGCAGTTTTCATTTAGGAATGGATATTATTGAAGTCCCCCAGGAAATGATTTGTAATGGATCTATTATTGAAATTACCTTTGGAAATAGTATATCTATTGATAACATTAAAAATATATCTAAAGGTGCAATTTTTTGTCCTAAAAGTGAGCACATTCATAAATAAAGACATTTTGGATATACTCAATGGAGATTTTCACACCTATTTAAGTGATGATTCCATCAATTCAACAGATGATGCTGAAAAGGAAAATTTTCTCATCGAATTTCTTAATAGAATTACTCCTTTGGGAATGCCATGTCATAAATTAAAATTGAAAGTGAGTGGAATCATCATGCTACTGATAAATATTAATAGTAAATAGGGTCTTTGTAATGATACTAGATTTATAATCAAAAGACTGAGACATAACATAATCGAAGCTAAAGTATTAACAGGATCTGCAGAAGGAGAGGTTGTTCTAATTCCAAGAATTGATTTGTCCCCATCTGACACTGGCCTCATATTTAAATTAATTCAAAGACAGTTTCCCATGATACCAGCATTTATGATGACAATTAATAAATCACAAGGACAAACTCTAGACAGAGTAAGAATATTCCTATCTAAATCTGTTTTTGGACATGGTCAATTATAAGTTGCTTTCTCTTGAGTTAGAAGAGCATGTGACAGTAAAGTTGTAAATACTTCATTACAAGGGAAATTAGTCAAGCACTCTAAAGTGATTTTACTCTTAATGTGGTATATAGAGAGATATTAGAATAAGTTTAATCAATTTATTAGTCATTGCATCAATGTTATTTTTACTCATATTTTTGTTGTTTTTACATCATATCTTTGTTGTTATAGATTATCCTATCTAATAAAAGAGTAATATGCAAATTGACCATCACTTCAACACACAAGATGGCTGCCCCCATGTGGACACAAGATGGCTGCCACAAGACGGCCAGAAGGGGAGGGCAGTTGTGGGTGATCAGGCCAGCAGGGAAAGGCAGTTGGGAGGGCTCAGACCTGCAGAAGAAAGCAGTTGGGGGCAACCAGGCTGGCAGGGGAGGGCAGGTAGGGGTGACTGGACTGGCAGAGGAGGGCAGTTGGGGGTAACCAAGCCTACAGGGAAGGGAAGCTGTGTGGGGGCTAGGCCTGCAAGGGAGGGCAGTTGGGGGTACCAAACCTGCAGGGGAGGGCAGTTAGAGGTGACCAGGCTGATAAAAAAGGACAGTTAGGGATGACCATGTTGGAGGGGAGGACAGTTAGAGGCAATTGGGCTGGCAGGAGAGCAGTTAGGCATTGATCAGACTGGCAGGGTAGTGGTTAGGGTTGATCAGGCTGGCAGGGTGAAGCAGTTAGGGGCAATCAGGCAGGCAGGCAGGTGAGTGGTTGGGAGCCAGCAGTCCTGAATTGTGAGAGGGATGTCCGACTGCCCGTTTAGGCCTGATTCTGGTGGGATTGGGTCTAAATGAGCAGTTGGACATCCCCTGAGGGGTCCCAGATTGGGCAGGGTGCAAGCTGGGCTGAGGGACACATACACATACACCCTACCTCCCATGCATGAATTTCATGCACCAGGACTCTAACTTATTAATAAATTTATATATTATTTTCATATACAGTTCACTACTTGTCTTTAATCTCTGACACTTCTATTATA
>JAAGEH010000392.1:8453679-8568249 GCA_011751065.1 Lasiurus cinereus
AGTGAAAATGCCGAGACAAGGGAAGGGATTACAAGCAAAAGAAATGGAGGAAAAAAAACGACTGGATATAGAGTTCAAAACCACGCTTATAAGGTTTTGCAAGAATATGCTAGAAAAGATGGATAAATTTAGTGAGACCCAAGAGAAGATGATAAAGACACTGACTGAAATGAAAACTATTATGCAGAGTACTAACAGCAGACTAGAGAAAGGCAAGGATCAAGTCAAAAATTTGAAATATAAAGAAGCAGAAAACATTCAACTGGAAAAGCAAGAAGAGAAAAGAATCCAAAAATGTGAACATAATGTAAGGAGCCTCTGGGACAGCTTCAAGCGTACCAACATCAGAATTGTGGGGGTGCCAGAAGAAGAGAGAGAGCAAGATACTGAAAACCTGTTTAAAGAAATAATGGCTGAAAACTTCCCACATCTGGTAAAAGAAATAGACTTACAAGTCGAGGAAGCACACAGAACTCCAAAGAAAAGGAACCCAAAGAGGACTACACCAAGACACATCATAATTAAAATGCCAAGAGCAAAAGAGAAAGAGAGAATATTAAAAGCAGCAAGAGAAAAACAGTTTATTACCTACAAGGGAGCACCCATATGACTGTCAGCTGATTTCTCAACAGAAACGATGCAGGCCAGACGGGATTGGCAAGAAATATTCAACGTGATGAACAACAAGAACCTACAACCAAGAATAATCTATCCAGCAAAGCTATCATTCAGAATTGAAGGGCAGATAAAGACCTTCACAGAGAAGAAAAAGCTAAAGGAGTTCATCAACTCCAAACCAGTATTAAATGAAATGCTGAAAGGTACCCTTTTAGAAGAGGAAGAAGAAAAAGGTAAAAGACAAAAAATTATGAACAACAAATACACATCTGTCAACAAGTGAATCTAAAAATTAAGTGAATTAAAAATCTGATCAACAGAATAAACTGGTGAATATAATAGAATCAGGAGCACAGAAAGGGAGTAGACTGATAATTCTCAGGAGGACAAAAATCATAAAGCATCAAACAGACTGTGAAATTATAGCAGAAAGATTAAAGTTAGGTGAGGTAAATAAGTGATCAATCAAAGGACTTGTATGCATGCTTATAAACATAACCAATGATCACAGACACTGGGGGGTCGGGGTACACCTGGGAGGGAGGGGGGGCAATGGGGAGATATGTATAAAAAATTAATAAAAATTAATTAAAAAAAAAAAAGAAAGCAATTCAAATTTCCAATAGTATAAAAATAAACTACATGGCAATAATTTTAACAAGAGAAATGTAAAACCTACACTTAGAAAATTACAAAACATTGTTGACAGAAATCAAAGGACAAAATAAATGGAAAAACTATCCCGTGTTCTTGGGTAAAAAAATCATAATATTTTTAAGATGGTAATGCTCCCCAAATTAATCTATAATATGCAATGCTATCTCTATTAGAATCTCAGCTGATTTCTATGTAGAAACTGACAAATTAATCTAAGAATTTCAAGTGACTCAGAATAGCCAAAACAATCTTGGAAAAGAACAAAGTTAAAGGATTTATACTTCCTGATTGCAAAACTTACACCAAAGAAACAGTTTGAAGATTGAAGTATTATCATAAGGATAGGCAATGAAATATAACTGAGAGTACAGAATAAAACTATCTTGCAAAATACACAAAAATCAATATTATTTCTCTCTATTTGCAATGTCAATATAATTTAAAGAGAAAATAATAACTTTTGAAAAATTGGTGCAGTGACAATTGGATACAACGTGTAAAAGAATGAAGTCAGACTTGTACCTCATACCATATACAACTGTGAACTCAAGATGGATCAAAAACTAAGTGTAAGGTCTAAAATTACAAAAATCCTAGAAGAAAACATGGTGGTGAATCTTCATGACTTTGATATAGCATTGGATTCTTAGATCTGACACCGAAAGCAGAAGCAACAACAACAAAATGGATAAATTGTACTTAAAAATTCAAAATGTTTGTGTTTCAGAGGCTACTGTGAAAAAAAAAAGTGAAAACATAACCCACAGAATGGAAAAAATATTTGCAAATCATATATCCCATAGAGACTTTTATGGAGAATTTTTTAAGAATTCTTAAAACTCAATAATAAAAAGACAACTCAATTAAAAATGAGTAAAGTATCTGAATGGACATTTTTCAAAAGAAGATGCCTAGGAAACTCATGAAAAACTGCTCAACATGATTAGTCATCAGAAAAATGCAAATAATTTCACACTCACTTAAGATGGCTGAAATCCAATAGTAAAAGTAACAAGTAGTAGGAAGGATGTGAAGAAATCAGAACTCTCATACACTGCTGATGGTTCAGCCACTTTGCACTTTAGTAAACAGTCTTACAGTTCCTTAAATGGTCAAAGATGGTTACCATATCTTCCAGCAATTCTACTCCCAAGAGAACTGAGTATACATAAATATACACAGTAGCATTATACATAACTAGAGGCCTGGTGTATGAATTCATGCACCAGTGGGGTCCCTCGGTCTGGCCTGTAGGATCAGGCCAAAACCAGCTCTCTGACATCCCCCAAGGGATCCTAGATTGTGAGAGGATGCAAGCCAGGCTGAGGGACACCACTGGTGCACAATCAGGGCAGGTAGAGATGTGAGAAGTTGGCCAGCCAGGGAGAGACTGCGGGAGGGCTCCCCAGCATGTCTGGCCTGTCTTGCTCAGTCCCAATGGGCTGGACCCCAGCAGCAAGCTAACCTACCAGTTGGAGTGTCTGCCCCCTGTGGTCAGTGCATATAATAGCCAGTGGTTGAGTGTCCTTAGCATATCATTAGCATATTATGCTTTGATTGGTTGAATGGCCAATCAGACAACCAAACACTTAGCATATTAAGCTTTTATTATATAGAATAGTGAAAAAGTAGCTTGAAAAAAATGGCGGTGGAATAGACAGGACGTGTCAGGAGCCTTATTACTGGGCAGACAGAGAGAGCAGCTGAGAGTCACACTGGGAGTGTTTGTTCACAAGTTAAGACTCAGTTATGCTCCAGGAGAAGGTAGGGGACTGCTGGACAGGGCTCCCCTGACCAGACAGCCCCACTGCCACGGGGTTTTTGTCTGCCGGAGCCACCAGTGCAAACACAGAGACCACACCATCTTGCAGCAGGAAGTGGATGTCTGCGGCAGTCCGAAAACCTACAGCAGCAGCACCCACTGAACAACCGGGGGACCCAGAACACTGGTCTCCAATCGGTGCAGACATTGGGACTCAGAGGAGCTCCACACGCCACACGGAAAGGTCAGATTTTGCCTGGGATAAGGAGAGAGAACTACATAACCAGACACCTGGAGAAGAAAGACCATGGGCAGACAAAGAAACAGCCCCCATATGATAGAAAATCAGATATCACCAGAAAAGGAAGTAAATGAAATAGAAGAAGAAATAGACCTGCCAGAGAAAGAGTTCAGAAAAATGGTCATAAGGTGGCTGAAAAGAATGAAAGATAAAATCGACAATGTGAGTAAGAGCCAAGAAGAAATGAAGAAGACCCAAGAGAAAATGAAGAAGAGCCAAGAGGAAATGAAGAAACAAGAAGAAATGAAGAATAATCCAGAAGAAATGAAAAATAACATCACTGCTATAAAGAATTCAATAGAAAGCATCAAAAGTAGACTAGAAGAAGCAGAGGACCGCATCAGTGAGCTAGAACACATGGTAGGAAAAAATACCCATGTACAGCAGCTTCTAGAAAAAAAATTAAAAAGCAAGAGGATAGCCTAAGGGAACTTTGGGATAACACGAAACAAAACAACATCTACATAATTGGGGTTCCAGAAAGAGTGGAAACTGAGCAAGGATTAGAAAACCTAATACTAGAGGAATCCACAGGCAGCACAATCTCAGACATATACCAAAAGAACTTCTTCACTGATACTGCTCCAAGGGCAATGGAAGCTAAAGAAAAAATAAACAAATGGGACTACATCAAAATAAAAAGCTTTTGCACAGCAAAAGAAACCATCAACAAAACAACAAGAAAGCCCACTGTATAGGAGAACATATTTGCAAATGTTATCACTGATAAAGGTTTAATCTCCAACATCTACAGCCAACTTATACAACTTAATAAAAGGAAGATAAACGATCCAATAAAAAAATGGGCAAGGGGCCTAAATAGAACCTTTCCGAAAGATGACAGAAGGAAGGCCAAGAAACACATGAAAACACGTTCAAAGTCACTAATTATTTGAGAGATGCAAATCAAAACGATAATGCGATACCATCTTACACCTGTCAGAATGGCAATCATCAACAAATCAACAAATGACAAGTGTTGGCAAGGATGCGGAGAAAAAGGAACCCTTGTGCACTGTTTGTGGGAATGCAGACTGGTGCAGCCACTGTGGAGAACAGTATGGAGTTTCCTCAAAAAACTAAAAATGGAACTCCCATTTGACCCAGCAATCCCACTCTTAGGAATATATCCTAAGAAATTAGAAACACCAATCAGAAAAGATTTATGCACCCCTATGTTCATAGCAGCACAATTTACAATAGCTACAATTTGGAAACAGCCTAGGTGCCCATCAGCAGATGAGTGGATTAGAAAACTATGGTACATCTACACAATGGAATTCTATGCTGCCATTAAAAAGAAGAAACTCTTACCATTTGCAGCAACCTGGATAGAAGTGGAGAGCCTTATGCTTAGTGAAATAAGCCAGTCTATGAAGGAGAAGCACCACATGATCTCACTCATTTGTGAATAATAAAGAACATTATAAACTGATGAACAAAAGGATAGATACAGAGACAGTAAAGCATCAAAAAGACTGTCAAATTACAGCAGGAAGGTTAAGGAGAGGTTAAGGGGTAGATAAAAGATCAACCAAAGGACTTGTATGCATGCATATAAGCATAACCAATGAATATAGACATTGGGGGGTTGGGGTATGCCTGGGAGGGGGGAGGGCAAGGGGAAGATATTTATATATGTAACACAATTTTAAAAAAATTAAAAAAAAAGAACAGTGAAAAAGTAGAAACAACCCAAATTTCTATTAACCAATGAATAGATAAATAAATAGTGTATACTATTGAGCTGGTGCACAAAATCCACGCACATTAAAAGGGAATTAATTTCAGAAAATAATTTAATGTTGCTATTTGCCCTATTTTTTGTAATAGAAGTGTCAGAGATAAAAGAAAATTAGTAAAATGTATATGGAAATCTTCCTCCTGTCAGAGTCTGGGACTCAACCTGGGACCCAGAGTCAAGTCCCTGCCCACCCACATGCACCTAAAAAATTGCATGAGACCCAGACCCAGACTCCCCCCTCCCCATTGAGCTAGATCCGAACCCAGCGAGTCCCACCCTTGTCAAACCCTGCTGGGCAGGGGGCATAGCCTCAGGTTCCCTGGCCTGGTGCTGCAGTGGGGGGCAGGACTGAGGTCCCCTGTCAATTCCTGCTGGGTGGGGGGTTTTGTCAAAGATCCTCCGGCCTGGCACTGGGGTGAGGGGAGCAGCCTGAGGTCCCCTAGCCTACACCAGGACAGGAAGCATACCTTGAGGTCGGATGGTGGGAGTGGCCTGAGGTCCCCTGTCAAGCCCTGCCAAGTGGGGGAAATGGCATGAGATCCCCCCTTATCAAGCCTCAGGTCCCTGCTGATTGCTCATTAAGTCTCCTTATGGGAACTTGGCCTCAGCTATGGGTACAGTCATCTTTCTAATGGAGTGATGGTCAATTAGCATATTCTCTCTTTATTAGATATATCCATACAATAAAAAAAAGTAATGAAATACTGATACATGCTACCACATGGATGAACCTTAAAAACATTATACTAAGTGAAGGAAGCCAGTCACAATATACTATTATTTCATTTGTAAGAAATGTTCATAGGAGGCAAATCTATACAGACAGAAAAGAGATCAGTGTTCCTTATGGTTCAAGGAGTGAAATGGCTGTATAGGAGGGGGGCGGGTGATAGCTAAAAGGTAGAAGGGATTCTTCTTGAGGTGAGCAAAGTGTTCTAAAATTTATGGTAGTGATAGTTGAACATATCCTTGAATATACTAAAAACCATTGAATTGTACTTAGACACTTGCTGTGCTAGAAATCAGCATAGGATGCTCTGAGAGCTGATGAGAAAGTTAGGAAAAGCTTTGTGGAGGAGTGATCTTGAGCTGGATCCTGAAATATAAGTAGACATTTGCTTGTTGAAGAGAGAGAGAATAGACAATGTAAAAGGACAAAAGAAAGAAGATGTTAGCACCAAAGAGGAACACATGAGAAGACTTGGGGGAAGGTAGTAATAATGGAAATTTGGATTTATGAGCATGATAGTATTGGGACTGGAGAGTTTGGAAAAGCCTGGAATAAAAACATGTTGTGATGCACATGAATTTCATACTGTAGGTTAGTAGCATACTGGGGCATTACAAACACTGCTGCATTTTTACTCTGAAGCAACTTCCAAAAATATAGGCTATTATAGCTACATATGTTACATGTATATAATGAAGGACATGAAACTAGAGGCTGGGAGACCTCTGCCTGGGATTGGCAATATGTCAGTAACAATGTGGGAGTGTGGCACACACAAGATGGGTGAGTAACATGTGGTAGTAATGCACTTTTACTTGAACTTAACTGAAATTTTAGTCTTTTTTGAAATCTTTAACATATTCTAGCAATGTGGATGAAGTCATTAGCTAGAATTCAGAACAGTTCTCTTTACACCCAATGGATTACATGGTAGACTATCAAGAGTGACAAGTGAATACATGACCCACTGGGCCCTTTTTGCAATCGGGACATATGTTTCCTAAAATCTAATATGAAGGAAATAGCTCCCTGTTTCTAGTCCTGCAATTACCCATTTTCCCCCATAAGTTTGTGTCTCTTGAGATAAAGGATGGGTCATAGGCAAATTCGCATCTCTAGTATCTGTTTCTATCAGAAGCACAGAGCAGATTACACCTCTGATCTTGGCTTGTCAGATGCACCATAAATTTTATCAAATGGATGAATGAATGGGTTTAGAGGTTAAAAGTTTATGAGTAGTCCCTTATACTCAAGGAGATTAAAATTTTGTCAATGAAACAGAACTACCATAGAAATCATGGAACAGTAATATAGAAGAGTAAAATTAACTGTGTATGACATAGCTAATTAAATATTAAAATGAAAAAAATAAATTTATGAAAAGGAGAACTAACAGTGGTTTGGAATGATTGAGGAAAGTTGCACTGATTATATGAATTTAACTAAAACACGGTAGTGCCTGGAAAAAAAGGATAATCTACCAGGTAATGGAAAAGCACCACCAGGGGGGTATCAGAGGAAAGGTGACAGAAATTCACATGAGGAGCATAACCAGATAGAGGAATAGTGAGAAATAGGATTGGAGGAATAAAGTTGGATCAAACCATGTAAGAGCTTTTGGTGTATGTTACAGAAAAGAGGAGTTCCTTGAGGTTGTGAACATGGAAATTATAGAATTCTTCTCTTATCTATCTATATATATTAAAGGTCTTTGAAGAAGAAGAGCAGAAGAATGGCTTCTCACTATATCAATAACCATTCCTTAAGTCATATATTATTATCCAATACAGGTAAGTGTCTGTACACATTGTATTATTTCTTACCTCCATGTCATTGCTAAAATTATCCCCTCTGTTTGAGAGGCCCTCTTTCCCTCTCCTCCCTCCTCCCTCTTCCCATCCCTCACCCCCTCCCACACACACATTCCCTCATGTTCCTCTTTTATTTATTCGTCCAGACCTCCTCATTCATCCATTTGTTAATTCAACCAACAGTGTTTAACTATCTACTGGGCATCAAATACTCTGCTAAGAATTGAGATATAGTATTAAACTACGCAGGCAAGATCCCTACCTTCATAAGACTCAGATTTTGATAGAGGGAGCCAACATAACAAGAAAATAAATCAATAAACAAGATGATAGCAGGTCTGTAATAAGTGTCACAAAGGGAATAAATAGGATGAAGTGAGATAGATTAATGGGAAAGAGAGTATGATAGAGTTCAAACGAATGCATCAGTAGATCTTCAAATATCTTTTTCCTCTTTTTAGGGGGGGCACATAACTAAATTACTTTTTTTTTTGCATCCAGATATGGTCATTCTCACCAGTGGAATGAGAATGGAAATGCTATGTGCCATTTCTGGGTCAAAATTTATACGATATGGGTATATTCCCTCCATTCTATCAGCTGTGTATAGGCAAAGAAACCCAAGTGGATGGCCACAAGATAGATCTTTGACTTCTTGCATCAAGAGAGCCACTTGCCAACTAGGGACAATCATCCTGAACTATTTCATGATTGACAAGTAAACTTCATTGTATTTAAGCCACTGCACACATTGGGTTTTATCTGTGGCCATACCCCCTAACCTAATGGTCAGCAAACACATTTTAGAGCCAAATATCAACAGTACGATTGAAATTTCTTTTGAGAGCCAAATTCTTTAAACTTAAACTTCTTCTATCACCACTTCTTCAAAATAGACTCACCCACGCTGTGGTATTTTGTGGAAGAGCCACATTTAAAGGGCCAAAGAGCCGCATGTGACTCTCGAACTGCCCACTGACCTAACCTATCTGAACTAAAGAACACTTTAGCTAGGGTGTTCAGGAAAGGCCTCTCCATGCAGGTGGTGCTGGATCGGGGATAAAGAATGAAAAGAAACCAGCCACGCCAACAGCAGGAATAGTCCTGTCAGAAAAAAACAGCAACCGTAAAAACGCTGAGCCAAAGAGGATAGCATTTTAGAACAACAACAACAAAGAATCCAGAAAGGCTAGAGCACAGTGGATAGGGGGAGAGTGAAATTAGATGAGGTTGAGGAAGTACATAGAAGCCAAATCATTCTCAGCCATCATCTCACCCTGGGAGCCACCATCTCAAATATTCACCATGATCACCTCCAGCTCAATTCAGTGACCATTTTTGGAGCACCCATAAGAACCTGAGTCTGTATGTATCACTACTTCCTTTTTTTTAAAATCATCTTTGATGATCTATTTGTGTGTTGGTTACTCTCCAAACAATTACCTTTCTGAAAAAAATAATTTATTCATCTTCGTATCTTCAATATGTATAGGTGGTAAATAAAATTTCTGGTATAAACGGATGAAAGAAAAGGTGGTATTGTAGGTCTCCCTGTGACAATGGCGGGGACTAGCATGGTGGCAGTTGTGTTAGGGAGCAAAGAAGGATTCTAAGACACAACTCTTTTCTATAAACATTGCCACTGTCACCAATATGATTTAACCTTTTAAGAAGTCTTCGTCTCCACCCACCCACCTTTCCTTCCCATTCTTTTTAAGGATGACCCATTTCTAACTAAATTTTCTTCCAGATAACAGGTATTCGGGAGCCTTCATTAAAGAGAAAGGTTTCCCCTTCCATGAAATGACTAGAAACAGTGAAAAGACACAATTTGAAGATGAAGGCCCCCTGCCAATACAATGACCCAGTTAGGAGCCAAAACAAAGAACAGATAAATCAGGGGAATAAAAGTCTCCCCATCATCCCCCTTTCGTCTACTCACTGTAGTGGTTGCTATGAAATTTTAAAATTGAGGAGCTAATTTAATTTCCTAGAATTGGAAAATTCAAGCCCTTACCTCAAATGTTCTTCCCAGAGAAGAGGAGATGTAATTTTATTCACTCTAATGATGTGAATTGTGGAGTGGATTGGGTGTTGGAGGGTAAAACAGAGTATGATGTGGTAGGGGGAAGAAAATTATATCATTTAGGCAAATGGTTTTTAAATATTTCTACCTAATTTTCCCCTGATGGCAAAAGAATAAAAGAATACATCTTAGGTTCTGAGGTCAGAGCCTTAAAGCAGGCACAGGCAACCTTGAACATTTTTTAAGTTCCTTGTTTTAGCTTTAACGCTACTGCAAAAATTTTATCACACATACACACACACAACTCCATGTTTGCATTAAAACTTAATATTGTCTAACAAATTTGTGAGTGACATCAATAAGGCAAACACTGTGAAGTTTATTAGTGCCTCCAAGTACTAATATCACCCAGGATTATTATCACCCCTGAAAGCACAAGTACCCGAATATCTTTTGCCAGGATATTCAGCCTTGCAAATTCCAAATAGGCATGTGTAGGGGTTCAAGCCACCTGCCACTGTCTATGAGACAGTAGAGGAATTGATTCCCAATTACCCATGGTTGATTTAACACAGTCTCAATTGAGTATCATCTGAAATGTGTTAGGAAAGATGCTGGAGATAGGAGAGGACAGAATTTAGCAGTATGCCACTGTTTGTAGCCATTGATAGTTAAGCAAAAGTTTACAGAGCTATTATGGTTTATTTCTTTATATTCCATTGATAATTCCTGAGGACAGAGCATTTGGCAAGATTGGCAGAGGTTACTCATAGTGGCTCTTAGCTTAAGACTTTAGTTTCTTGTGAGCCTCATTCATTTCTTCTGTCCTACTGCCTACAGTGGTACCTTGAGATACGAGTTTAATTCATTCCTTAACCTTGCTCATATATCAAGTTGCTCGTATCTCAAAGCAAATTTCCCCATTGAAATCAATTGAAATACCGTTAATCCGTTCCAGCCCCCAAAATGCCAACCCAGTTGTTCTTGTTACATGTTCTTGTTACATATTTATAAATGACAAATATTGTATAAAAACATAATAAAAGAGAATGTAAAGGAATAAACTGGTTTTATAAAGTGTATTTACCTACTCATTACACTCTTAATGTTACACTTTATCCCTAAACTGAATGTAACTTAACTAATCTTCACTGAACTTAATTGCTACTGGTCTTTGCATTTTTGGCCGATTTCAAAAAAAAAAAAAAATGTGTCCAATGAGGTTTGCCTCTTCCTCCCTTTCAGAATGTTTCTGAAATGGGTGAGGCAAGTTTCATTGAACAGCTCCGATGCACGACCAGTAGCAACTTTTTCGGGGTGTTTCTTTTCCACGAAGTGTGACACCCTCTCCCACATTCCTAAGATCTCCTTTATCTCACTTGTAGAGATCTCTTCCACCTCTGGCTCCTCCTCGAAACCAATTTCTTGGAGAACCTCCGCATGTTGCTGAGACTGCAACTCTTGTAACTCCTCCATGGTGAGTTCCAGAGAGTGATCCTCGATGAGCTCATTCATGTCTCTCTCATCCACCTCCAGGCCCATGGATTTTCCCAGAAACACTATCTCCTCCTCCACGGGCACCTCGGGTTCGAATCCTTCGAAGGTCCTTTCGGCTACGGCCTCAGGCCACAGCTTCTTCCATGCAGAGGTCAAAGTCCTTGTTGTAACACCCAGCCAGGCCTGATCAATAATTCTGAGGCATATCACGATGTTAAAGTGGTTCTTCCAGAACTCTCGAAGGGTGAGGTTTGTGTTCTCTGTCACCTCAAAGCAGCGCCAGAACAGGTGCTTGATGTACAGCTTTTTAAAATTAGAAATCACCTCCTGATCCATGGTCTGCAGGATAGGAGTGGGGTTGAGAGGTAGGTAGACAACCTTTATAAACTTGAACTCTTCGAGGAATTCATCTTCAAGGTTCGGTGGGTGAGCCGGAGCATTGTCGAGGACGAAGAGGGCTTGCATGGTTAGGTTGTTTTCCTGTAGATATTTCTTAACAGAAGGGCCGAAAACCAGGTTTACCCACTCCACAAAGAACTGCCTGGTGACCCATGCCTTCGGGTTTGCCCTCCACATAACTTGCAGTTTATCTTTTAAAATCTTATGTGACTTAAAGACTCTGGGGTTTTCCGAATGGTATACGAGTAGAGGCTTGATCTTGCAGTCGCCACTTGCATTGGCGCACAGTGCGAGAGTTAGCCTATCTTTCATGGGTTTGTGGCCTGGCATCGCCTTCTCCTCTGACGTTATGTAAGTCCTATTCGGCATCTTCTTCCAGAAAAGCCCTGTCTCGTCACAGTTGAAGACTTGCTGGGGGATATGTCCTTTGGCGTCTCTCAGTTCGGAAAAAGTTTTGAGGTAATCCTCAGCTGCCTTCACATCCGAACTTGCTGCCTCACCATGCCTGATGATGGAGTGAATGCTGGACCTTTTCCTGAAGTTATCAAACCAGCCTCTACTGGCTTTAAATGAGTCTTTCGATGCTTCGTCTGTGGAAGTGCGCGGGGTCTGCTCCAGCAAATCACCGTCAATCGCTTGCGCCTTCTCTCATATGATGCCCTCTGTTAATGTATCTCCTTTAAGCTGCTTCTCCGTCACCCACACCATCAGTAGATTCTCCATCTTTTCATGGAGAGAGCTACGGAGCTTAGAAATTATTGTAATGCCCTTAGCTGGCGTTATACCCTTTATCTCCTCCTTCTGTTTAAGCACAGTGTATATCGTTGAAGTACTACGCCTGTACTGCCTCACCAAGTCACTCGCACATCTTGCTCATATTTTTCTATGATTTCATGTTTTAATTCAATAGACATCATCCTCTTCTGAGCACTGACCTTTCCACTCGCTTTCTTTGGACCCATGGTTATAAAAAGAAATGTGATAAAGTATGTAAATGCACAAAAGATGCTTCGACAACGAGGTAAACAAGCACACTGACTGAAGTGTGAGAAACTATGAAACGCTCAGAGTCGCAGTAAATTGGTGGGTCGTGTGCAGCCAGCCGATCCGCACGATTACTTGTATCTCAAATGTTGCTCATATTTCAAAGCAAAAAATCGGTCGCTCGACGGCTTGTATCTCAAAAATCTCGTATGTTAGGGCACTCGTATCTCGAGGTACCACTGTATTTATCTTTCCCTCTGGCCCTCAGGACTCCAGAGTGGGATACAACTAGTTATTTTTATCTCACGTGAAATTTCTGGGTGTGCCAGAACCACAAGATAATTGTAGGTTTTGATATTTTTTGTCCAACTAAAATGTTATTTTGTTTTTCTGATGCTCTAGCATATTATCATTTCCATTGCAAAAATACTACTCAATATGTATTTTTGCTGTCTTGTCAATGCATTAAGGAAAGCTCATAGTACAATATAGTATTGCACACTACAGGTACTTTATAATTTCCATACTTCTTTTGTTTTTCTTTCAATATTTTTACCTGAAAACCTGATAAATGTTGACATTCATCTCCAAATCCAATGATTTTTTTTTCTAGGAAACATCATGGAGTGTTGCCTCTATGTTCCATATTGTGACAGGTGCTGAAGATAATGCTTTTGCCCAAGAAATATGTGCCTTTGTGTTAATAAGTGACAACAAACTTGGTTTTTATTTCTCAGTAGTATCACATGAATTTTATTCTAAGAATCACCACTTGACAACTCTCTACTTTGTTTTTACTTTACATATAGAAAGACTGAAGTTCCCACAGTTTATAGAGTTTTGTAAGCCAAACAACAAAATTATTGGTCCAATATCTTATCCACAGAAAAGTTGCCAAAAGCAACTGACAAAACCCTGATGTTTTAGAATAATTTGCTTTGAAATCTCTTAACAAATGTCCATTTTTTATCCATCTTTATGTCTTCATAACAGAAGGTGGAAAGTAATGTGGTATATTTCTATTGAATGCAAAACTAAAACTCAATCACTACATGACAACATTAGCCTTGTCATATTGTCACAAAATTATGGTGAAGTCACAGAGATAGCACTGTGAAGAATATGAGAAAAAGATTACAGTTTATTTTTAACCTTCAAGGTTGACGTTTCAAAAAACATTCCTTAGTAACCTATTAAGTTTTTTCTTCAGTGAATCCAGCTGCATCTTTTAAAGTCATATTTATTCTATATTTTCTCTTTGTTGTTGTTGTTGTTAATCCTCACCCAAGGACATTTTTCCATTGATTTCTAGAGAGATTAGAAAGAAAGGGGCAAGACACAGAGGGAGAAACATTGATGTGAGAGACATGCATCAATTGGTTGCCTTCCATTGGTGCCCAGAGCTGGGCTAGGGATTGAGCCTGCAACTGAGGTACATGCCCTTGACTGGAATAGAGCCTAGGATCCTTCAGTCCATGGGCTGACACTCCAACCACTGAGCCAAACTGGCTAAGGCTGTATTTTCTCTTGAATGAAACTGTTACCCTAATTGTGGTATTTCTTATGTAAATGTAACCCAAGTCAAGATCAGTGTGTATCTCTATCAAAAACTATGGCTATTCCTAGGAGGTAATCTATACTAGTATACAAGTTTGTGTTTCCTTTGGGGGCAAGGACTATGAAGAACACTTGGAAAGAGTTCCACAATACTTTGAAAAGACATGTTGCAGAAGAAATGGAGGTGTTACCCAAGTTTGCTTTCCCACTGAACCTCTTAGGGTATTTAATGCGTTCTTCAGAAGACCTATTTCTTTTACATATATAGATTAATTGATGTTAGAGATAGAAAAAGGGAGAGAAAGAGAGAAACATTACTCAGTTCCCTCCCACACATGTCCTGACTGAGGATCGAACCCATAACCTGGGTATGCATCCAGACCAGTAATTGAACCAGTGACCTTTCAGTGCATGGGATGATGCTCAACCATGCCACACTGGCCAGGGCAGAAGAGCAGAAGACCTATTTCATTTTTTCTAATGTTTCACCTTATTTTTTAAAATTATCTTTATTGTTAAAAATATTACAGATGTTCCCCTTCCCCCCACCACAACCACCATTGACCCCCTCCATCATCTTTCACCCCTTCCCTAGGCATTCACTGCACTATTTTCTGTGTCCATGGGTTATGCATATAGGGTATAAGTTCTTTGGTTAGTCTCTCCCAGACTCTCCCCCCACCCAACCCCCTTACACACTTCCCTCTGAAATACGTCAGCTTTGTGGCATGCTTCAGTATCTCTGGATCTATTTTGTTCATCAGTTTATTTTGTTATTTAAATTACACATATAAGTGAGATCATGTGATACGTGTCTTTTTCTGACTGGCTTATTTCACTTAGCCTAATACTCCCCAGGTTTCTTCATGCTATCTCAAAGGGTAAGAGATCCTTCTTTTTTATTGCTGCATAGTATTCCACTGTGTAAATGTACTGTGGCTTTTTTTATCCATTCATCTATTGATGGGCACTAGGGCAGTTTCCAGATCTTAGCTATTGTAAATAATGTTGCTATGAACATAGGGGTGCATGCATTCTTTCTGACTGGTATTTCTGGTTTCTTAGGGTACATATTTCTGGAAGTAGGATCATTGGACCAAATGGTAGTTCGAAGACTTATTTCTTAAAGGAGGTGAGCCAGCTGAATAGTCACTGGGAATCATGCTGTTAGCTACTTCCCTTGAACCTCAATGGTATTCAACGGCTTCTGATTGACCATCTAATGAAGGACTTTGAGAAGGAGAAAGTGATATGGTATTGCTCAAACATTTTCTTTGCCAAGCACTTTACTGGATATTTTGCATATGATATTAAAGTTAAATCTCACAACAGTATAAGCTATTATTCCCAATTTATGAGTATAGAAATTGAGATTCAAAGAGGCAAAATACTAGCCCAAAATATTATTGCTTACACATAATGTGTAAGTAATAGACCTGAAATTCAAATTCCAATCTATCTAAATCCAAAGTTTGTGTTCATTTTTTTACCTTTGGCTTTGTTCAGAGGCGATTTTTTGGGGTAGGCAACAGAGGTAAGAACTGTCAGGAACTTAAGAAAAAAAATGCACTTGGACCCCTCCATCTGGAAGCTACCTCTGTATAGCCACCTAGATCAGAACCATCGCTAACAGGAAAAACTGCTGAACATTGATGTGCACAGAGATGTATGATCTCCACAGACCCTGGGAGTCTGATAAGAACTGTCTAGGGATACTAAGTTTTCAGTGGCCTCCCATCACTCCTCATTCCTTAAGGATGGGGTGGGGATTGGTAACCACAGTCTCATTCACTACTTATCTGCTCCAAAGAAGGTGAAAAAGAGTGAGGTTAGGAATCTTTCACCAGGAAATCCATAATGAAAAAATCCAAAAGCCTTCACTTTAAGCAGGAGCAAATTACAAGGCCCCCACAAGTACTGTAGACCTCAGCTGGTATCATAGAGCTCAGAAAGACCTAACAAAATGTCTTAGTCAAACTCCCACAGTGCTTAGTTTTATCACTTCATATTCTGCTTTTGTATGTAACTTCTCTCTCCCTTATAGTTTAGTGACCATATGCTCTAGAATGTAGGCTCTGCCTTATGCATCCTCTATCTAGAATAGAGCCTTGAACATCCTCCTAAAAATGCTAGTGTACTGAATACATCAGATAAACAGGCTGAAGTCCAAAGTCATGCACTAGTCAATCAGAGAATGGCAACCAGAAATCTGATTCCTTAGGTTTTCTGTATTACATAAGCAAAAACAAACAAACAAATAAACAGAAAACCAGATAATATTGGCTTTAAAATAGTTATATTTTATCATACCTTCCCTCAAAGTTTACTAAAGTGTTTTATAGCTAATTTCTCCTTTATCATTTGCATTGCAATGAAGAGAAATTGTTATTTTTTTAAAGTACTTCTTAAAAAAATCACTGAAATACAGAAAAGTGAAGTCATCTTATCACAGATATATTCTGTTTGAACTCCTCTCATCTGCTTTTCAGGCCAATAGTTAAATTTCCCTATTCTACTCCAAGGCAAAGAAAATGCTGCTAGCTTTGTCAACAGCAAATAAAACATGGCAGCTACTTTGCAGTCAGTTCGTGTATTCATCTTTCAGCATCTATTATGAATCTATTATGAATCAAGCTGTACTTGGCATATCTGTGAAAGAGCGTGTGAAGCTTTCTTGCAGAACAAAAAAACAATAACACTCATATTCATGGATTGTGATATTCTGGGATAGCCATATGTGACGAGCGTGTCTTCAAAATATTTTATTCTGTTGATACATAAAAGGCTCGAAAACGTTGTTTTTCTCGGCCTCCAATGTTCAGGGAGGCTAAAGAGCTGGCAGCCTGGATTTGTTTCTTATTCGTATGCAAAAGTTATATCAAAAACACCCTTCAGACATAGCAAGTTTATCATGTCTCCCAAAGCAAAAAATGTGTGCCCTGCTTTTTAAGGCCACAAAAAAGTACTGATCTTTAACAAAAAATGACTGTTCATAAGTTATCAACCCAATAGGGTGTTACCAGTGCCCTGTTAGTGAATATTTTTAATGGTATTATGGAACTGAATATGTATGTGCCTCCTGTCTCTGAAGCAGACCTGTCATATCAATACAGGATATATTGTGTCATAGAGAGAAGAAATATACATGGGTATATTTTATTTATTAACTAGAAGTCTGGTGCATGAAAATTTATGCACCAGACGGCAGGGGGGGTGGCAGGAAAGAGAAGTCTCTCAACCTGGCCTGTCCCTTCTCACAGTCTGGGAGCCCTCCAGGGTGGGAGGTGACCTGGTGATCAGGGGAAGGCAATGCCCCCATCACACCTCTGCTACTGCCACTGCTGACAGAACAAGCCTCAGCTGACCCTGGTTACCTGAGCCTCGGGCAGCCCTGGGCGATTGGGAAGCTGCCATCTGAGGCTTGCCTGTGCCTTGTGCCAGCCATGGGTGGCTGTGCAGCCACCATCTGTGGCTTGCCTGCACCTCAGGTCAGCCCTGGGCAGCTGGGGGGCCGAGTGAACTGAGGGACTCTGGAGGCAGGTGTCCCAGTGGGGTTGAAAGGACTGGGCACCACCATCTTGTGGTCATGGGTGCTGCCATCTTTGAGAGCATAGCTGTCAATTAGCTATTCCCTCCATATTGGCTGTGGGCACCACCATCTTTGTGAGGGCATGACAGTCAATTAGCATATTCCCTTTTTAGTAGGATAGCTCATCTAGTTACAGAAAGGATATAAGTCACCTTCCATAGAGACTTATTAAAAGAAAAATAAAACATGAAATAAGTGAGAAAAGTGAAGCAAAGGAAAATGAAGGTCATATATAAAATTTATATGGAATTCAAGATGCAAAGTATAGGAAGCCATCCACTGCCAATACTATCATGAGAGTTCACCAAGGAGCTCGTAAGGCCAATGGACCTTGGGTGTTGGCAGGGCTAATACCATGCACCATTGTTCTGTTGAGATAGTGGTGGCTCAAAGCAATTTCCTGACCTAATAGCCTCAAAGTAACTGTTTACTGAACCTTACTGATCTTTACTGATCTTTTTGACCTTAGAGACGGTCTGTCTGCTACCCGTTTGCCATGCTTTACTGAAGGCAACATGTGTATGTGAAATTGAATAAAAAGCAGACAAGGCCAGGTTTCAGTGTGCCTCTCCTAGAGAGAGGTCTCCACCTGGCCCCCATGACTTCTAATCCTATTTCTTATCTAGTGTTTTCATTTGTGCATTGGCTTCTCCTTCAGATACTGAACCCCTACTGCAAAAGTTTGCGGCACAAAGTTTAAGTCAGTGTGAGAAGGTCTGAAGCTACTATTTACATTTCAAAAGTACTTTTTCAGTTTACAAAACAATTCGTCACTTTATTCCTTCAAATAGTGAGGTTTTTGCCTTTAAAGTGCATTTGTGTCATTATAGATAAAACTTCAGTTTATCTAACTATGGTATTTTCATCTTTTTCTGTTATTATAGGCATAAATAAGTCATTTCTATTGCATAAGATGTGAGTGCACAGCCAGCACTGCAGGGTATGGTATTGACAACTACCTTCAAAACATTTAATAAAAAACATGAATGACAGGGTGTGAAACCAATGAGCAGCAACACCTCCTCAATTAGGCCAGGATTCCTGGTACCTCATTAACTTCAAAGGTTTAGGATACCTTGCTAGGGAGGGAATCACACATCTGTAAATTCTAATCCTAGCTCCATGCTCATTCTCTTACTCTAAAGAATTCTCATGACAATGTTTACTAGATGTAACCTCCTTGAATACAGGCCTATTTCTGCAGATAGCACCTGGCCCAGCACCGTGAATACCACAGGCACCCAAAATATTTCCTGAATTTTGTATAGAGAAAGAATGGAACACATTCCTTATTGATTTCTGAATCCATAGTTCTTACAGATCAGAATTAGCTTCCAATTCTTTCACCTATTTTAGCTCAGCAATAAATTTATTTCAGGGTCACTCTGATGCTGCAGACTGAGACCTCTGGCAGGGGTAGGTTGAAAAGGCAGAGAGATGGGGCTCAAGGAAGAGCCAGTTGCTGTGTCAGAAAGAAGTGACTCAGCTGGTCCTGAAGTTAAAAAGATATGAGAGTCAGATATATACAATAAAGCATATTCACTGCCATGGATGGTCTCAGGCAAGCGGGAGGAGCTGTCCTTTGACCTTTTCATATTTATATTTCAAGAAGCAATACTTTGTGGGTGCTTTTTTTCCCCTTTTAAGACTGCCTTTGATTTTCATTGTAATCACTAATGTCAGAGTTGTTGCCAAAGAGTAATTAAGCAACCCTCACTCACAGGTTCCCAGGGCAGTCCTAGGTTCAGAGCAATCCCACTATATGTTCTCTTTTTTTTTTTTTTTAATTTTTATTAATTTTTTATACATATCTCCCCATTGCCCCCCCTCCCTCCCAGGCGTACCCCGACCCCCCAGTGTCTGTGATCATTGGTTATGTTTATAAGCATGCATACAAGTCCTTTGATTGATCACTTATTTACCTCACCTAACTTTAATCTTTCTGCTATAATTTCACAGTCTGTTTGATGCTTTATGATTTTTGTCCTCCTGAGAATTATCAGTCTACTCCCTTTCTGTGCTCCTGATTCTATTATATTCACCAGTTTATTCTGTTGATCAGATTTTTAATTCACTTAATTTTTAGATTCACTTGTTGACAGATGTGTATTTGTTGTTCATAATTTTTTGTCTTTTACCTTTTTCTTCTTCCTCTTCTAAAAGGGTACCTTTCAGCATTTCATATAATACTGGTTTGGAGTTGATGAACTCCTTTAGCTTTTTCTTCTCTGTGAAGGTCTTTATCTGCCCTTCAATTCTGAATGATAGCTTTGCTGGATAGATTATTCTTGGTTGTAGGTTCTTGTTGTTCATCACGTTGAATATTTCTTGCCACTCCCGTCTGGCCTGCATCGTTTCTGTTGAGAAATCAGCTGACAGTCGTATGGGTGCTCCCTTGTAGGTAATAAACTGTTTTTCTCTTGCTGCTTTTAATATTCTCTCTTTCTCTTTTGCTCTTGGCATTTTAATTATGATGTGTCTTGGTGTAGTCCTCTTTGGGTTCCTTTTCTTTGGAGTTCTGTGTGCTTCCTCGACTTGTAAGTCTATTTCTTTTACCAGATGTGGGAAGTTTTCAGCCATTATTTCTTTAAACAGGTTTTCAGTATCTTGCTCTCTCTCTTCTTCTGGCACCCCCACAATTCTGATGTTGGTACGCTTGAAGCTGTCCCAGAGGCTCCTTACGTTATCTTCACATTTTTGGATTCTTGTCTCTTCTTGCTTTTCCAGTTGAATGTTTTCTGCTTCTTTATATTTCAAATTTTTGACTTGATCCTTGCCTTTCTCTAGTCTGCTGTTAGTACTCTGCATAATAGTTTTCATTTCAGTCAGTGTATTTATTATCTTCTCTTGGGTCTCACTAAATTTATCCATCTTTTCTAGCATATTCTTGCAAAACCTTATAAGCGTGGTTTTGAACTCTATATCCAGTCGTTTTTTTTCCTCCATTTCTTTTGCTTGTAATCCCTTCCCTTGTCTCGGCATTTTCACTGTGCCGGGGAAACTTCTGTGCTGGATTCAGCCGAAGAAGCCTCTGCTGAGCTTGGGAGGGGTGGAGTCTCAGGGCTTAAGGGACCGCCTTGCCTTCCAGTCGGCCCCGCCCTCCACGGCCCCTGAGTCTCCCGTGACTGGGTAATGGCTGGAGCGGTCCTTGTGCGCGCGCACCCGCAGCGCCTCTAACCGCTGCCTTTCCGGCTCCCCTGCGAACCAGGACCACACGAGTCTAGGTCCCCAGGGTTTCGCCCAAAACAGGGGCCCAGTGGAGTCAGAAGTGGCACAGTTGGGAGGGTCTGTCTCCCGCCCACTCGCGAAAGCCAGCGGAACAATCAGCAATCCGTCCTCCGCGTGGTGCCGTGCGTGACCAGACCTCCGATCCTTTGCAACTCCCCTAAATTTCCGTGCACTTCTCCCTTTTCACAGTCCAAACTCCCCCCGTATGAGTTTCGGCTGGATCTGGGGTTTAGTGTCGTAAGAGAAGGGGTTCAATGCCGTTGGGAGTCTCCGTTTCCCTCCCGCCAGAGAAAGCCAGCCAGGTACTCCGGCACCCGCTCTCTCAGCGCGCGTCTCCGTACCTCAGCTTTTTGCAGCTCCTCTGGGTTTCTTGAGCCCCTCTCTTTCCCTCTAGCTGTAGACCTTCCACTCAGCCAGCTTTCCTGTGGTTCTGGATGATGTCCGTTCTGTCTTTTAGTTGTAGTTTTGAAATTGTTGTGCGAGGCAGCAGTGTAGGTGTTTACCTATGCCGCCATCTTGGATTCTCTCCACTATATGTTCTCTTTATGCTACTTTTCACCATCTGATTTGCCACTTATTTCTTTGACTATATGTGTGTACGAAAAGGTAACTTATTTCCACCAAAATAGAGCTTCCTTTTTGAGTTTTCACCAAGTCAAAATAAATTATGAACTTGAGGATTATATCTTTTAAAATTCTCTGGGTTATTCTTAAAGGTAGCTCTTATAATATATTGAAAATAATGTAATCAAGTTCAAAAGAGAGTAGTAACATTTTGCTTTTAAAGTAACCAGTATGGTAGATATCCATCCACCTGTTAGTCTTCACAGAAAATCCTTGAATAGCTAAATCTTAAAAAAAAACAAAAACAACTGCGCCTTTAAAATTTTTCCTGCTAAAGTTTTTTTTATAATTTATCTTGCATTTATTGTTGGATAATGATATTCTACAGAAATATATAAAACACAAGCTGTTTCCTATTTTTTGGTGATAAAATGCTCAATTAAAAACAGGTTACATTGCATGCCCTTGGCATTCTGAGCTGATATCATATTGTTCAGAATAGTACATGTCACCCTAAATAATTTCACATGCATCTGTTTTATTAGTAGGTGCTAATTAAACATGCATCTTGTGAAGTGACTTCACATAAGATCATTTTGCAGTTTCTTGTATTATTTATATAACATTTTGGGATCTTTGGGTCACAAATGCTACTATAAACCTTTTTCTTAAAATTATTAATGGAAAGTAAGTTCCTCCCTAAAAGTATTTTCCCAGACTTGCTTGGAAAACTATTCCAGTGCAAATATTAAAACAAACATAAGAACATATTACTAATATACATTGTGCCATCTATATCACAGAAGATTTATAAGCCAACATAAATGCTCATTATTAGAGATTAATGCTGTCTTTTAATTGGTGGTGGACACCACTTCTGGGAAATCCATTCAATCCTACTCATGGGAACAAAATACCCATGCGAATGATAGTTAATGTAAAGATGATTGCTGGCGAGTTTCTCTAGTGCTGGGAGGTGTGGCCTTGCCCATGTGCTCTGTGTGGTCCGATGGATCACACACACTGAGCCAGTCTTCAGGTCAGTGCAGGGCTGCTTTCTCTGTCCCTGGGCCTCCCTGCCAAATGCAACTTCAGTCTGTAGCCATTAATTGTCTCAGAAGTGGCCACCATCTTTTCTTTCTCCTGTTATTCATGCAGCACTCTAGCACTGTCGTGGTCCATCATTCAAGTAAGTCATTCTATAGCTATTTGTATGTAGGTAGTTTCATAACTATAGGCAAAGCCCTCAACCACTTTGGGTCTTTCTTTTCTAAAAAGAAAATAAATCAACATTTGTCAGAACACTATGTCCACAAAATGAAAAAAAATCTCTCAGTCAAATGTGTGTGATTCTCTCGATTCACAGTGCATATTAGCCCCTGAAAGGTTCTAAGAAGTCCAAAGCAAAGAAGAAGATTTAGCTTTGCTTACCTTGATGTCCCACACATTATTTGATCTTTCTCCTGGTAATATGTTTCTATTCTGCAGAACTGGTGGGAAAACATGTTCAGAGTGCTAGACAAGCTTTAAAAGACCATTCCAACTGTAATGGATGCTGTGATTCCCTATTTCTCTGCTCTTCCTCTCAAAAAAGACTAGATGCTTAGGTCTCAGCTCAGTTAAACTAAATGACTCCATATGATCAACAGTAAAAAAAAAAATGAGAATTGATTGTGCTTGAATCTGGAAGATGGATCTGTCCACCAGTCACATAGTTGGTGGTATTTAACATACTCACACACCAGAGTACAGTACTCTAAACCTTTTAAAGAGTGACTAATACTCCACAGTGATAGGACAGATGCTTGGGGTTTTAGCCAAATCTTGTAAATTTAGCAAAGAATATCAGAGCAACTCCTTCTGTTACCCTAAATGTCAGGAACTCTTACATTTTCATGAAGAACATACAGGTCTTGGTTTTTAAAGGTCTTACACAAGCATTTCATTGAAAATCATAAGGTTTCCCTACATTGCGGAGATGAATGCTGCAGTTAGATGGGAGGAAGAAGGGGGAAGTGGGAGTGTTAGGGGGATTTGACCTTGAAGTTCTAGCAGGCATTTGGTATCTCTGAGCTGTGGATTAAGCAAACCTCGGCATTCTGAGAGATTCAGTTAGCAAATTTCAAAACCAATATGACTACTTTCCACCATAACCAATTTTTAAATATATAACATAATTTCTTGCTCTACTATCTGAAATTGAGCTAAGTAAACTACATGCATATTGAGACCCCTAAAACACAGTGATTATGAAGATTAGCCTTTATGTTTTGCCCCATAAACTTTACTATCTATACTAATAATAGAGGAATATGCAAATTGTTCTGTATGCCATCACAGTGACAGTATGACTGAACAGCAGGCTGCGTGGGGGCAACAAAGCTGGCAGGGGCGGTTAGTGAGGGATGACCAAACAACTGATCAGCAGGCTGTGTGGGGCGACCAGGTTGGCAGGGGGGCAGTTGGGGTGACCAGACCAGTGGGGGGCATTTGGAGGTGACCAGGCCAGCAGGGGGACAGTTCAGGGCAATTAGGCTGGCAGGGGGTCAGTTGAGGGTGACCAGGCTGGCCAGGGGGCAATTAAGGGTGATCAGGCAGACAGGTGAGCAGTTAAGAGCCAGCAGTCCCAGATTGTGAGAAGGATGTCCAATTGCTAGTTTAGGCCTGATCCTCAGATAGGGCCTAAACCAGAGCCCAGCATCCCCTGTAGAGTCTCTGTTTCATGCACCAGGCCTCTAGTCCTATATAATAAAAGGCTAATATGTAAATCGACTGAACAGTGGAACAACCAGTCATTATGATGCACACTGACCACCAGGAGACAGACGTTCAACACAGGAGCTTAGGAGCTGCCCCTGAGCTGGGCTGACAGCTGGTGAGTGCAGTGGTGGTGGCGGGAGCCTCTCCCACCTCTAGGGCAGTCAGATATCCCCTGAGGGTTCCTGGACTGTTAAAGGGCACAGACTGGGCTAAGGGATTCCCCCAAGTACATGAATTTCATGCACTGGGCCTCTACTACCAGTATAATCTAATGACCTCCTCTCTTAAGCAAATATGCCTCATTTTGAGCCTAGTCTATCCAATTCTATCTATAGTTCTATTTCACCCTGAAATCCATAAGACAATCTGTGGAAGGCAAACTTAGTTTTGAGGTGTTCATATGCTAAGCATCTCTTTTCTATGTGAGTGCTGAATGCCCCAATTCACCCATTTAGTTGCTGGGTTTTATTGCCTTTGTTTTGATTTCCCACCTTGATGTGCTCCTGACAGCTCAACTTTTTTTTTTTTCTCAGATGAATGGCCTCCATGTGAACCTTTCCATTACTGTTTCTACCTTACCTTGGCTCACCTAGATCAGCTTACATTCTGAATCCATCTACAATTACAGCACAAGACGATATAAACCAGTCCATTTAGCTGTGCTGGGGCATAGAAGGATAACAAAGAGTGTTGGGTATGCACCAACAAACTAAGCATATAGCAGTTGGGCTGAGTCATTTTTCAAGTAAAGGGCCACATGTGAGTAACATTTGTACTCAGCTGTAGTTTCATGGACTTTCCTTATGTATAAATTCTAGCCATCATGTATTGTTCAACTCAATTCTCATCTTCAAGAAGCCTTCCCTAGACCTGGCTGGGTTGCTCAGTTGGTTGGAGCATTGTCCCATGCACTAAAAAGTTGCAAGATTGATTCCAGGTCAACTCACATACATAGGTTGTAGGTTCAATCCCTGATTGAGTACCTAGGGGAGGCAACTGATCAGTGTTTCTCTCTGTCTTTTTCCCCTTCTTCTCTCACTAAAATCAACTTTAAAAATCCTCAGTTAAGGATTTTTTAAAATTATTTTAAAAAAGAAAGCCTTTACTAACTGCCTAAGCCTGAAGAATCTCTTTTTCTGAATTTATACATATAGCTCCAATTGTCTGTACCAAGTGCCAGAAATTTAACATTGTCTGGCTTTATATTTCCTCATTGGCTCATTGGCTCTATTATTCCATAGGTATAGTCTTCCCAACTAGATGAGAACTATCTCCAACAAGCTTTTATTTCTTTATTTTTTATTCTTTTTATTGAATTTATTGGGGTGACACTTGTTTTAAAAAATTGCGCAATTCCACAACACACCATCTGTACATTGTTTTTTGTGCTTGCCACCACAAGTAAATCTCCTTCCATCACCATTTGTACCCTTTATATATTCCTATACCTCCCCACATAACCTGCTTCCCTTGGTAACCACCACAGTGTTTCCATGTCCCATGAGTTTTTTCTCTTTTTTGCTCAACCCCCCTATCACCAACCAGCACCCCACCCACACTCCTCGACAGCTGTCTGACTGCTCTCTATCTATATCTGTCTCTATTTTGCTTGTCAGTTCATTTTGTTCATTAGATTCCACTTATGAGTGAAATCATATGGTACTTGTCTTTCTCCAACTGGCTTATTTTACTTAGCGTAATGCTCTCCAGGTCCATCCACACTGTTGCAAAGGGTAGGATTTCCTTTTCTTTCTTTTTCTTTTTCTGAATTTGCACAGATAGCTCTAATTATCTCTACCAAGTACCAGAAATTTATCATTGTCTGGCTTTAAATTTTCTGATTTTCTCAATGGCTCTGTTATTTATTACACAGGTATAGTTTTCCCAACTAGATAAGAGCTATGTCCAGCAACATTTTTTTATATCTCCCACAATATGTAGTATAAAGTAACAAGAAAATATCCTCAGAGAGTTCATCAGTTAGGCAGTGTGATATGAGGCAATGAGATATATGTTTGAGTGAATTAAAAATTGAGATGGGCCAAAACCGGTTTGGCTGAGTGGATAGAGGGTCAGCCTGCGGACTGAAAGGTCCCAGATTCAATTCTGGTCAAGGGCATGTATCTTAGTTGCGGACACATCCCCAGTAGGGGGCATGCAGGAGATGGCTGATCAATGTCTCTCTCTCTTATTGATGTTTCTAACTCTCTACCCCTCTCCCTTCCTCTCTGTAAAAAATCAATAAAATATATTTTTAAAAAATTGAGATGGAACATGACTGTTGAGTGGGATTAATGGAAAGGAAAGACAGAGAATCACTGTTAATTATAACCAAATGTAAAATAATAACAATAATAATAATAATAATAATAGCAAAAAGAAAAGAGAAAAAAATGAAAGAGGGCATTTGAGACAGAGTGAATAAGATAAACAAGGGAAGTTCAATGTGCTGTTCTGAGAGTCTGCTTTAAGCGAAACACTAGTATTTCCTTTGTTCCATGATGTTTTCAAAATTACCTTCCTCATTACATAATTAATCTATAGTAAACAACTAGACAATGAGAGTCTTCTAAGAATTCTAAAATTCCCTATAAAACAATTACAATAAAGGTCCCAGTAATTAAGATTTAGGCTTCTCTGACATATCATAATAATGCTCAACTAAGATGAAAAAAAAACTGCCCAAAAATTTCTTCTTTGATACTTCTGGTCAAGATGGCAACAAAAGTAAACACAGTACTAGAATCCTCCCACAACCTCATCAAATGTAAAACTAAAGTACAGAACAACCATCCTTCAGAACCACCTGAAATCTAGCGGAATGGAAGTTCTCAAACTAGGGATTTAAAGAAGAAGCACATCGAGACTGCTGGAAGAGAGGAGACAAGGAACAGGCTAGTTCCACACCCACATGTGGCTGTTTAAAGTCAGGAAGGATATCTTGGCTGCAGAAGTTCTCCCTGAAGAATAAGGGGTCCCAGCTCCACACCAATTCCCCCTCCATACCCCGACACCCCAGGGTTCCAGTGCTGGAAAGAGAAGTCCCATAACATCTGGCTGTAAAAAGCAGAAGGAATTGTGGGTAAGTGAGACAGAGGGCTACTGGAATCCCAGGCAGTTCTTCTTAAAGGATCCATGTGTGGACTTCCTTGGACTCACTCCCTCTGAGCTTCTGTGCTTGGTCAGAAGCTTGAAAGGAAGCAGGGACATACTGGGAGGAACTAAATTGGCATCAAGATGAGAACTGGAGGTGGGAGGGGCAGCTTTCTGGCCAACAGAGCAGCACCATATCTGAGGCTCCATTAACCTAGCCCACACTGTTGGCCCCACCCTGATGATTCCCTGAGACCACTCTCCACCCAACTTGCAACCCACCACGCCATTTTCCAGTGGCTTTTGTATACAACTGGCATTTCTGGCCTTGTGTTTCAGGCTTCCATAAAATCTATCAAACAAGCAGCATCTGGCCTCTGTGTACCCCCTACCCCTTGCTAAGTGACCCCAGGCTTGGCATTATTGGCAGCCTGCTTTGGTTCACAGCTTGGCCTCTCCTGGGCATCTTCAAGCCCAACACAAGTATAAGCCATCTGCAGATCACTCTGTAGCTCATGCTGGATAGCCCCAGGCAGGGCACAGACAGTGGCTGACTTTCATTTCCTGGGAGACCCCAGAATCAGTGCACTCAGTGAATGGCTTTAGACCATGCCAGATTATAAGGAATGAACTCAGTGAGCACAAAAATCCCACTGAATTAAATCCTTCTTTGATGTAGGATTGACTCTTGTAGAATATCTTTTCTGCTGTAGTCACAGCCAGTCCTCAGCCACTTGACTTTGGTATCAATCCCTTCCAAGGACACCAATAGCAATCAAGGCTCAGCTACAATAGGACAGTGCACACAGCTCATACTTGAGGAGCTAGCTCAGGTGACTTGGGAGGCTGTACTACTGGGCCCTACAGGACTCCTCCTACACAAGGCCATTCTACTAAGTCTGTAAGATGTAGCAGCCCTACTTAGTACATAAAAACATAGATAGGGAAGCAGCCAAAAATAAAGAGACAAAGAAACATGTCCCAAAGAAAGAACAGAATAAATCTCCAGAAAAATAACTAAATGAAATGGAGGTAAGCAAACTACCAGATACAGAGTTCAAAACAATGCTTATAAGGATTCTCAAGGAACTTAGTGAAAATTTCAATGGCAAGGCAAAGGTCATAGAAACTATAAAAAGAAACTAGTCAGAAATGAAGAAACTAACTTTAATGAAGAATAATATAAAGGGAATAATAGAGTAGATGACACATGAAGTCAAATTAACGATTTAGAATACAAGAAAGCAAAAATCATCCAATCAGAATAGCAAAACAAAAAATGAATAAAAACATATGAAGATAGAGTTAGGTGCTTTAAGACAATTCAAGTGAACCAACATTTGCATCATGGGGGTGACAGAAGGTGAAGAAAGAAAGCAAGAAATTGGAAACCTATTTGAAAAAATCATAACAGAAAACTTCTCTTACTTAGTGCAGGAAATGGACATACAAGTCCAAGAGGAGCAGAGAATCCCAAACAAGATTAACCCAGAGAGGTCTGAACCAAGACACATCATAATTAAAATGCCAAAGGATAAAGACAAACAGAGAATCTTAAAAACAGCAAGAGAAAAGCAGTGAGTTGCCTCCAAGGGAGCTCCCATAAGACTGTTGGCTGATATCTCAACAGAAACTTTGCATGTCAGAAGGGAGAAACAAGAAATATTCAAAGTGATAAAAAGCAGGGACCTACAACCAGGATTACTCAACACAACAAAGCTATCATTTAGAATTGAAGGACAGATAAAGAGCTTCCCAGACAAGAAAACATTAAAGGAGTTCATCACCACCAAACCAGTATTATAAGAAATGTTAAAGGGTCTTCTAGAAGAAGAGAAGGGGGAAAAAGATAAAATATTGGCAATAAATACATATTTAACAACAATTGAATCTTAAAATCAAAATAAACAAACAGGCAGACTCACAGATAGAGAAAACATTTTGAGTTCCAGATTATATAGGTGAAAAAAAGAAGAAGTTTCGAAGTACAAATTGGTTGTTACAGAATAGTCATGGGGATGTAAAGTACAGCATAAGGAATTCTATATAATAAAAAGCTAATATGAAAATAGAGTGAACAGCAGAACAACCAAACAACTGAACAACTGGTCGCTATGACATGCACTGACCACTAGGGTATGGTGGAGAAGGTGAGTGGGGGCACCAGACCAAGGTATGGTGCCAGTCACTGTCATTGGGGATAGCCTCTGGTGGTTACTGAATATTCTTTGCTCCCATGCGTTGCGGTCCTGCTCAGTGATCACACTTACTGTTGGCACCAGCCCCACTCACACCTGCTGCTGATGCTGGAGCCATTACTTGCACTTGCTGCCAGCGCCAGCTCCAATTGCTTGGCACTGTCAGCACATGCAAACAGTGTCTGCCGGTCCCAATTGCCCCTCAGGGCTTCTCCACCTCCTCCTGCTCCTGAGGGGTGATCGAGGCCACTTGCTGCCTCTCTCATCCACTGCCAGCGATGGCCCCACTTGTACCCACTGCCAGAACCAGAGCCGCAGCTTGCACCTGCTGCTTGCAGACAAGGGACAGGGGGCTGTAATGGGAGGGGCCAGGTGGGGTACAAAGGATGGGCCAAGACTTTCCCCTGGGCCCACTGCAGCCTCATGGCCCACAGTTCCTTTCAAGGTTCATGAATTTGTGCACTGGGCCCCTAGTATAGTAAATAATATTCTAACAGCTATGTATGATTTCAGGTGAGTATGGAATTTATTAATATGATCACTTAGTGTATTATACAATGTCTAATCACTAGGGTGTACACCTGAAACTGATATAATACTATATAATAAAAACCTAATATGCAAATTGACCAAACAGCAGAACAACTGGTTACTATGACATGCACTGATCACCAGGGGGCAGACACTCAATGCAGGAGCTGCCCCCATGGTGGTCAGTGCACTCTCACAGGGGGAGTGTCCCTCAGCCAGAAGCCCTGAGCAGGGCTCATGGCTGGTGAGCGCAGCAATGGTGGCAGGAGCCTCTCCTGCCTCTGTGCCGACTGCTAAGAATGTCAGACTGATAGCTGTCAGTTGGACATACCCTGAGGACTCCTGGACTGTGAGAGAGCACAGACTGGGCTGAGGTGAAACTCCCACTGCACTGGATGCATGAATTTCATGCACCAGGCCTCTAGTATTATATATCAATTGTAATTGAAAAATAAACAATGATTAAAAAATAAAAACAAAAAATTAAATTCAGTTTATTGAACATAAAAAAATTACTTCCTCTTTCTCCTAACTCAACACAAGTAACATTCTTTGGAAAGTAAGATTTGTGCTCCAAAGAGTATGGTGCTCTACTTAGCAATGGTTATAAAGTCATAGACAATTCCTGTTATCACAAACAGTAATTTTGGTTCTTTTTTGAAATAATTTATTTCTAGGAGTGATCAGTTTGCCCTCTTTATTTATTCACAACTTTTTATTATTCTATTAAATATAACAATGTCTTTACCCATTTTTCTGTTTTTTAATTTTTAATTGCTCATGGGGTATTTTTTGCTGAACAATATCCCTTGGTTCTAGGTTTTCTTTTTGACTGCTTTGCTTCAAACTATATGACATGGTTTGTAGAAATTGCCACAATACTTTGAATCAAAGATTACATAACACATATCTCTCCTAGGCCTTAGCAATGTCTCTGGCATAAAGTAGATAAAAATGAATATTTAGGGAGACCCAAGATGGCAGCATAAGGTATACACCTGTACGTGATGCCTATCACAACCACACCAAAACTACAATTAAAGACAAAACAACTATTCCCCAGAACCATGGGAAAACTGGTGGAGTAGAAGTTCTACAATAGAAGGCAAGAAAAAAGTGCATTGAGACCCAGTAGGACATGTAAAGGCTCAGAAAGGCAGAGGAATGGAGACACGCACAAATCGGGCTGGTGTGAGCTGTTTTTTTTTCAATTGGGAGGGAGTTACAAGTTCCCAACTACTCTGAACTCCAGTTTCCAGCGAGATTCTGGGAACCCAGACTCATACAGGGAGAAACTAGACTGTCGGCCATCAAGTCAGAAAGGGTGGCTTTCTCACAGAGGTGCACACGGGAATCATTGCTTACTGTGCTGGGTTGCGGAACGCAGGACACAGAACAGAATGCGGAAACGCGGAGACACAGAATGGGCTGACTGGCAGCCATCACTGTTTGCCATGCTCTAGTGATTCCCTGTGACCCCGCCCCACCCAATTTACAAACCCATCTAGCTGTGTTCAGCAGCTTTTGCATATGAATGGCCTGCCCTCTAGCAGCTTAACCTAACAAATTGCAAGTGGGTCAGACAACTCCAAAACTTCCAAACTCCAAGCAAAGAGGAGAAATCTGCAGATCTCCCTGTAGTTCCTGCTGGGTGGCCTCAGACACTAGCTGACTTGCACTTCCTTGGAGATCCAGGAACCAGTGTACCTAGAGGTCAGTGTGAGATGACACCAGATTTCAACTCCTCACATACATAAGAGACACACTCAAGAGGCAGACTCAGTGAACACCAAAGCCCCACTGAAGCAAGTCCTGCCCCATAGGGGTATCTCCAGCACAGCAGTTCTTCCATTATAGACACAGCTAATCCTCACAATCAATTGGCCTAGAGGTCAATTCCTCCCAGAGTACCAATAGCAATCAAAACTTAACTACAACAAGACTATGTATCCAGCCAACAAGGGGTGCACCAAAAGTGTCCACTTCAGGTGATTGGGGAGGCGGACCTACTGGGTTATAAAGGACAACTAGCACACAAAGCCACTCCATCAAGACAGAGAAGCAGCCAAAATGCGGAGACAAAGAAACATGTCACGAATGAAAGAAATGGAGGAAAGAAAACTACTGAACATAGAGTTCAAAACCCCATTTATAAGGTTATTCAAGAATCTTCCACAAACCACCGAGAAACTTAATGAGACCTCTGAGAAACTTAGTGAGACCTTCAAGGATCTTAATGAGAATGTCAAAAACATGAAAAAGGAAATTAAGCATGCGCTGTTTGAAATAAAAAATAATATACAGAAATCCAACAGCAGACTAGAGGACCCCAAGAATCAAATCAAGTATTTGAAATATGAGAAAGCAAAAATACCCAACCAGAAAAACAAAAAGAAAAAAAGAGTCCAAAAATGTGAAGATAGTGTATAAGGAGCCTCTGAGACAACTTCAAGCATACCAAAATCAGAATTATGGGAGTGTCAGAAGAAGAGAGAGAGCAAGATACTGAAAACCTATTTGAACAAATAATGACAGAAAACTTGCCCCACCTGGTGAAAGAAATAGATGTACAAGTCCAGGAAGCATACAGAACCCCAAACAAAATAAATCCAAAGAGGACCACACCAAGATACACCACAATTAAAATGCTAAGAGCAAAAGACAAAGAGAGAATCTTGAAAGCAGCAAGAGAAAAACAGTTAGTTACCTACAAGGGAGTACCCATACGGCTATCAGCTGATTTCTCAACAGAAACTATGCAGGCCAGACGGGAGTGGCAAGAAATATTCAAAGTGATGAATACCAAGAACCTACAACCAAGATTGCTCTATCTAGCAAGGCTATCATTCAGAATTGAAGGGCTGATAAAGAGCTTCACAGATAATAGCTAAAGGAATTAATCCCCACCAAACCAGGATTATATGAAATGCTGAAGGGTATTCTTTAAGAAGAGGAAGAAGAAAAAGGTAAAGATAAAAATTATGAACAACAAAGTGATAACAAATACATACCTATCAACAAGTGAATCTAAAAATCAAGTGAATAAAAAATCTAACAGAATCAGGGGCATGGAAAGGGAATGGGCTGACAATTCTCAGGGGAAGAGATTGGACAAAAATCTTACACCTATGGATGAGGAGAATGGCGGGAGGTAAGGATATGGGGTGGGAAGTGGGAATCAGGTGGAGGGGAGTTATGGGGGAGAAAAAAGAGGAATATCTGTAATTAACTGAACAATAAAGATTTGTTTTTTTTAAAAAAATGAATATTTATTGTTTGTTGATGTTGATAAATCAAGCACATCTTGCCAGGCTGTGGTTTATGTTGATACTATAGCAGCCAACTCAGTTTTTATATAACCATGTAGAAAAGGTTGCCTCCCATGGAACTTGAACATGTCTTTTCTGTTAGAAAGTGGCCATATGATCTATGTCTTTAAAACTTTATTAGGCATAAAAGTTTATTAATGCTGTATATTAGTAACATTTCCTTATTATTTTGTTCCTTGCCTTATTATATTTTAAAACACACACATATGAATACCTTATAGCAGAACTGATAAGTTGTTTACACAGCATGAAAGTACTGGGTAGTGAAAGATAGCATCTAATATGACAGGGCTGAGCCCATGCTAAATCACTGATTAGATATTTTGGAAACCTTTCCAGTTTTGTTTTTGTTTTGTTTTTGTTTTGTGTGAGTGTGTATGTGTGTGTGTGTGCGCGTGTGTGTGTGTGTGTGTATGTGTGTGTGTGTGTGTGTGTGTGTGTGTGTTTTAATTTATCTTTATTGTTGAAAGTATTACAGGTGTCCTCCTTTTTTCCCCATTGACTCCTTCTAGCTTCTCTCTCTGCTGTAACCTGCACACCTAGGGTTCAGGTTCTGAAAAAGGGGCCAACACACAATGAAAATGCCATACAATAAATATGAATTTAGAAGGCATGGGGTGCCAGGTGGAAACCTCTCTTTTGGAGAGGCACACTGATTTCTGGCTGGTCTGCTTTTTATTTATTGAATACACATTTTCCCTTTAGCAATGCATACAGACATAACAAAGGTAAAGTTTGGTAAACAGTAAAAGAATTCTTAGGTTAGGGAATGGCCTTGAGCCATTAAGGCCAACAGCAGGGCAATATTATGTTGATTTTCAGCCCTGCAGAATATCAAAGTCCATTGGGTCTTTTTACATTAATATGCTAACTACTGTTGGTTTTGGCCTCTGGCATCTTCCCAGGCCTTCACCACACTTTTATCTGTGTCCATGGGTTATGCATCAGTGTATGTAAATTCTTTGGTTAATCTCTTTCCACCCACACACCCCACCTTCTCTTTCAGAGTCAACAATCTGTTCCATGCTTCTATGTCTCTGGATCTATTTTGTTCATCAATTTATTTTGTTTTTTAGGTTCTACATATGAATAAGATCATGTGATACTTGGCTTATTATGCTTAGCACAAGCCATCCTTTTATTTTTATTACTGCTGAGTAGTATTCCTTAGTATAAATGTACCACGGCTTTTTTAGCCATTCACCTACTGATGGGCACTTGGGCTGTTGTAAATTGCAGTGCTGTGAACATAAGGGTGCATATATTTTTTCTGTTTGGTGTTTTGGGTTTCTTAGGATATATACCTAGAAGTGGAATCACCAGGTCAAATGGCAATTCCATATTTAATTTTTTGAGCAAACTCCATAGTATTCTCCACAGTGGCTGCACCAGTCTGCATTCCAACAATATACTAGGGTTCCCATTCCTCCCCAACCTTGCCAAGACTTGTCATTTGTTGATTGTAACTATTCTGACAGGTGTGAGGTGATACCTCGTTATCATTTTAATTTGCATCTCTCTGATGACTAGTGACTTTGAGCATTTTTTCATATGTCTTTTGGCCATCTGTATGTCAACTTTGGAGAAATATCTATTTAGGTCCTTGACCCATTTTTTAATTGGATTGTTTGTCCTTCTTTTATTAAATTGTATTAGTTCCTTATATATTTTGGATATTAACCCCTTATCAGATGTAACATTGGTAAATATGTTCTCCCATACAGTGGGCTCTCTTTTCATTTTATTGATGATTTCTTTCTCTGAGCAGAAAATTTTTATTTTGATTTGTCCCATTTACTTATTAAATATTTTTAAAAGAAAAAGCAGTGGTTTCTTAATGATAATACCTAATTAACCCCAATAAATGATTCAGCAAATTATTTGCTTTTGAAGATGTAAATGTAAATGTAAGGAAAATTTTTCTTTCCAAAATAATGATAGTGCTGCCCAGGTGGTTTAGTAACCCAAAATATTCCTAAACATGTGGGCCTAGCCTCCACTTTGGGCTCTCATGGCAGACTGATAAAAAAACTTGTCATCTTATTTTTATGCTGATAGCTCTAAGTTGTCTAATTGTGAATGAGTAGTTACAAGTGTTCAATTTCTCATAGACCAGGGAAATTTATTTTGGTCCAGAATTAGAAACAAGGGCAAATGAATGTCCATCTAGTATGATTTTGAGACAGAGTCCAAAAAAAGATTCAGTAGCATGATAAACTCTACCTCAAAACCATATGACATAAGCAGGCTTACAAGTGGATCCATGGAGAAACTCACAAGGGTTTCCAGTTATCTATAGCTGCATAAATTAGAAAAATCAGGGCAAGAGGATGTCAGGGTGACAAGATACATTTCTCTCTGTTAACTATTGATCTGCCCTCTGTGTTCTCAGATGTAGTCCACTGGTGTCAGAAGACCAACAGTGTATTTTGTATGCCTTATGTTTGCTGTGGGGCTTCAGAAATTTAACTTTATCTCTCTGAGTCCCAGGTTCCTCTTCTGAAAAATAGCACCAGTCACAAATTTTGCTTCTAATGAGATCTTTGATGCTCCTCCATCTCCCCTTTCAACACAATCATTTCCAAAATACACTGGAGCTTCCTAAGATGGCTTTCATCCCAATTGTAGTATTCAACGCCTTTCTGATCCATACCCAGAAGCCATGGACCAGAGTAGTTCAACGTGTGCTCAGCCCCTTCTCCTAGAACTTCTGGACCAAAGCCTCAGGCCTCAGCTTGCCTGAAAGAGATTTAAGACATGGAGATATGCTAATGTGCTTCAAACTGTATAATTCTATTCAATTATAAAGGTCATTTTAATTGATTATCCATGGGGTCCTGAAATTCCCTTTATGGCTTGTGCAGTAGGTAATGGGTAGGTAATGAACTTTCTCAGGCAATATGTTCCATCATTGAATGGCTCTTATGATTGAGCTATAACCTAGGTCCCTGTCACTCTTCCAATTGTGGTTCTAGTGCTACTCATTGGTGCCATACAGAAGTCAAATCATACGTCTGAGCAATAATTATATTCATATATATTTAAAGATGTTTTTTCTGGCCCTCCCCAATTTTTTGCTATTATTTCTCAGAAATATTTGCCTAATTAGTCATTGCCCTATTTTTTTCTCCCTAAACACCTCCGGTTTTGCTAATCCTACATAATAAAAGGCTAACATGCAAATTGACTTAATGACAGAACAACCAGTCTCTATGATGCGCACTGACCACCAGGCAGCAAACACTCAACACAGGAGCTACCCCTGGTGGTCAGTGTGCTCTCACAAGGGGAGCATTGCTCAGCCAGAAGTCGGGCTCAAGTCTGGCGAGTGCAGTGCCAGTGGCAGGAGCCTCTTCTGCCTCCACAGCAGTGCTAGGGACCCCTCTGGGGATGTCCACCTGCACCCCATAAGGGGTCCTAGACTGCAAGAGGGTGCAGGCCAGGCTGAGGGATCCCCTCCCCGCCACCATGCAGTGCAGGAATGTCATACACCAGGCCTCTAGTTTGATTATAATAATCGATAATAATGGTTATTACTAATATTCTGCTAATCTTCTGCCAACTCCTCAACAAGATTATTATGAGTGATTTTGTGAGAATCTTATGAAGGTCCAAATACAGACTAAGAATGAAGGTCCAAAGTTTAGCTTGATATATTATCACTGAAAGAAATTTTGTTTGACATGATTTGTTCTTAGTGAATCAGTGCTAGTTCCTGGTGATCACTACTTCTAGTAAATAATCCACCCCAGCATCTTGACCAAAATTTGCTTTCATTCTCTTTCAGGAAATCAGAATGTTATCCCAGTTGTTGATGTTTGACAATGAATCAGCAATCGCTTTAACATTTCTCATTTTTATCTTTTGATAAAATGAGTTGAAGGGTGGAAAACCATTTGGGTCAAAGAATAAATGCATCTAAGCATGTGTGCCTGGTGTGGGCAATTCTCTATGCAAACCTGCCATTTCTGAGGTTCCATAATTCTCTTTCGAAGAAGAGTAGTGAGTTGACATAGCAGCCTTTATTTTCTTGAAAAGCCAGAATCCACACCTCTGTTTACACATGGCCTCAAAGGGCAAGAGTTATTTTGTTGTAGAATGAGCCCAGAGCTTGTGTAAAAAAAAGAAATCATGACTAGAATCAAAGAGACAGGCAAGTAAATGAGAAATGAAATGAATGAAAATTAGAACTTGTCTTTTAAAACTTCCAAATATGCATCATCCCTAGAAAAAAAGAGAACTGTGTTTGTCTCTGTATTTCTCCACTTAGGTTTGACATAACCAGCAGTCTCTCTTCTCTGAGGGAGAGGACAAGTGTCTGCTGGTACGGATTAAGACACATTAACAGGAGAAGTGCATGATCATTTACACAGTGCTCATCCACACTGGGCCAAGGTTAATGGATTAATGGGGGGAAAAAACATGCTGCATAGATGTTGAAAGTTACTAAGCATGAGATCATCACTCCCAACTAGTCTTTATTTTACAAGAATCTGTGGACGAAAGGAGCCACATACTAACCTGACAAGCTCAGGGGAGGCCAGCATTGGCAATCTTGCAAACTTAAGAGACCTAAATAACCACAAAAGATGGTCTGAAAATTAAATATTTAACTATAAACAGGTTATGGTGGGCAGTCATGTCTTAAGCCGATGTTTTCCCTGACAAAGATCAACTTAGATCTTTACTGAGCCCATTTACCTTTTTGCCTCTAAGATAACATATCTGTGAGATGTCTGGGTAACTTGTAACTTCCCTTTTTCTGGAGCCCCTAGGGCACAACCAGATGTGGGGGGCTCCAGGACAGATACCACAAATTCCTTCGTTATCATGTTAATTGTTTCTTTACTCACCTAAGTATGTGCCCATCATTTTACTTTTTATCCAATCTCAGGGGTTTCCCACCACTTCGCTTTATTCCACCTCTTTAATCCATCACCAATGAATTGCATGTAACCCACCTATGTCTCTCCTTTGATTTCAATGTATAAATACAAATGTAACCTGCCATTCTCCGGAGCATTATCTCAATCCTTGAGGTTTTGCTTCCCAGCATATGTCCACAGTTTGGTTCAAATAAACTCACAAAAATTCTTTACCGGTTTCAGGGTTTTTTTGTTTTGTTTTGTTTTTTTGTTTTGTTTTGTTTTGTTTTGTTTTGTTTTTAAGTTAACAAATCTAAATTGAAGAAATCTAACCTACCCTTTCATATATAAATGTTGAAAATTATTCTTATAATACTTGGTCATACTTTTGAGAACAAACAACAGTAGTTTTTAATTGTAACATTGTAAGGACAGGTTCGGATAAAAAGAGCTTTATTGAAACGGTATTGGAAGAAACTGCAATTTATCAAAGTACTGCATTGCATTTTCCTTTGTTTTTTTTTTTTTTTCAACAGGTTAGTAATTTCAGAAGTAGTAATTAGCCTTGACAGAGAGTACACAGAACGATAAGTGGATACTGTGTGCAGTGGAGGGGCTCGGTAGTGCCTAGCTTTTTATTTTCAGTCAGAGCTAATTATCCTTATTATACTGCATGACTCTTTTTCTTGAATTATGAGTGGAAAGTGCTGAATAGAAACTTTTTTTTTCCAAAGTGCCCTGAACTGTGGAGGGAAATGAAAATCACAAAGAATGAAAAGCTAGTTAGACAATGAGAGTGATCATCTATAACGAGATTCTGAAGGAACTTCCCTTTTCCTGCACTATAGAAATGTAAAGTGCTTATCAGAAAATGAGCTGGGATGTTTTTGTTTTTGTTTTGCTTTGTTACAGGAAAGGAGGGAAAAAGCTAGACTCAGCCTCACCCTCAAGCAAACCCCCAGGAAAAAGGTTTGAAAGTAGTGAATCTTTGCACAGGACCAAAAAAGTGTGTTGGGGCGGAGAGATACAGGAGTATAATTAATTTGAAATAACCTAAATCCCCAGGCTAGACCTCTCTGTATGGGGAAAGGTATTTGGTATCCTACCTGATCCAAATGCTACCTATGAACTGATCTGAGAAGAGAAACTTCAGTTTTAAATCCAGTAACTCTGCAACCCTGTATCTCTCCCTTTTCCTCTTCTCCACTGCCACCACCCTCCCATTATAGTGATGCATATGAGCAAAATTCCACAGATGGTGCATGCTTTTATGAGCTCAGTCCTGAAATTTGGTTTGAAATTTCCCCAGTGTCCTCTGTGGTTCTGTCTTTGCAACAGATGCACTTAAATGTTAGCAATTTATTTGCAGCCTGTGCTACAACCAGAGCTAAAGAGGAGAGAGCAAGGACTGTCAGAGGAGAAGCTGAGCTACCAGCACAGCATGATGATCCATGATCACAACTGTTGCATGAACGGGAGGAAGCTGATTCCTGCGGGCGCTGCCAGTGAGCCACAGAAAAAAAATCAATTTTTCCTCCCCTCCAGTTCAAGTCTATTCCATGAATAAGACATTAAATCCAATTATTCTCAAGGAGATTCGTTGCTTTCTTTCGCTTATCATGCTTAGTATTCCCACATGACATCACTTTTTTGGTCATTAGCATTTAGCACAGGCCTCCAGGTTCTGGAGGGACAGGATGTAGCAGTTCATGAGAGTCCAGGAAGAGGAGGGTTATTTTTAAGGACACCCAAGTTCTGTAAGGTGACACCATCTAAGAATACAGCATTGGTTTCAGGGTAACATGAGTCAACCCTTTTATTTGGTATGTCAACAGTTACATGCTCATTTAGTTGCACTGAAATATTCTTGAACAGAAAGCTATGGGCTTTCTGTGTGGGTTTAGAAATGTCAGCCAAATAAGCAGACAATGAACAAGAGCACAATGTTTTCTTCCTCTGCTGCAACCATCATATGTGAGATTAGGAGATGATACTCAATTTCCCAAACCAGGACACGCACTGGAAAAATCTAACTCAGGCTGGTAACATGTACTGGAGAAGCAACTTTGGTTGTTTAACTAAGATAAAATCCCATGTATGCTTGGTATTCATTACACAGGTCAGATATGCCTGGCCAAATTGTCCAGTTTCTGTCTCCAGCTCTATGGAATTGGGAAGCTCATGACCTTATCCCCAAGGTTCACAGACTTCCTTCCTTGATACAAAGTTCATCTTGTCACCTTCTTAATAGTTTCAGGTCATCTTCCCTACAGGACTCTTCATGATAATGAAAACAAGCTAAGGTTACTAAGTCTAAGTTTTTAATTATGGTTATTCCCAACTAATTTGGTTGCATTTGAAGCTCCTTTAACAGCTGGCACTGCAATTCTGTCTTTGCCATTTGTTTCCTGTGTGACGGAGGCAAGTGCTTTAAATCTAATCCTCAACTCTCTAAATCCAAATGGAGACACCGATGAGACTGACTTCAGTGTTTTAAACCAACGCACTCGAATGTGGAAAACAATCCTTCAACAAGAGACTAAACTGGTTCCCAGTTTCTACACACAATCAAATTGCGTCATGAAGCCTGCATGATCTGTTTGATCTCTTATGGCCTGGTTGGTGATGACAAGATTTTAGAGACATTAATCAATTCTCCTAGTGAAAATTACTTTTTCTGTCTTTTTTTTTTTTTTAATTCCACTCAGATGCATCCTTTCCCTCTAACTCTCTCAAATGAAAGAGAAGAAGGGTCACCAATGACCAAAAGCAGTTACTGAAGCAACATCAAGAATGGCTTCCCGCTCAGGAGAGGGTGCTGGGCCTCCTCCCCATGGTTTCAGGTGCTCTGCACAGTCAGAGAAACTTCTCTATTAACGAACTATAGAAAGGACTCCTGAAAGCACTTTTCAAAGGAATTAAATTGGATAATTTACAAAAACCTTAGCGCTATCCCTGGCATACTGTAAACTTCTAATAAAAATGTGTTGTTATCCTATCTAATAAAAAGAAAATATTCTAATTGACCATCACTCCATCACAAAGGTGGGTACACCCACAGCTGAGGCTATTCCCTTGAGGAGCCTTAACAAGCAATCAACAGGAACCTGAGGCTACATGCTCCACCACCCCCATAGGGCTTGACAGGAGACCTCAGGCTGTGCCCCCCACCCAGAGGGCTTGACAGGGGACCTGAGGCCTCAGCCCCTGCCTCTGTGTCAGGCCAGGGGACCTCAGGCTGTGTCCCTCACCAGGTGGTGGTTGATAGGGGACTTCAGGCAGTGCCCCCCACCCTGACACCAGGCTGGGGGACCTCAGGCAGCACCCCTCACCCCAGCACCAGGCCAGGGGACCTGAGGCTGCACCCCCCTGCCTGATGAGGCTTGATAGGGGACTTTAGGCCCCACCCAGCAGAGCTTCATTAAGGACCTCAAGGTGTACTCCCAGTGCTGGGTCAGGGAAACTCAGACTGTGCCCCCAGCCCAGCGGGGCTTGATAGGGGACCCCAGACCAAACCCCCACACCCAGTGGGGCTTGACAGGGGATCTCAGGCCATGTCCTCCACCTGGCAGGGCTTGATGGGGGATCTCAAGGCATGCCCCATCTGGGGGACCTCAGGCCACGCCCCCCATCCTGGTGCCAGGCCAGGGGACCTGAGGCTATGCCCCATGCTCTGTGGGGCTTGACAAGGGTGGGACTGGCTGGGTCTGGATCTCACACGATTTTGAGGCACATGTGAGTGGGCAAGCACTTGACTCTAGGTCCCCCTTTTAATGTTCATTAATTTTGGGCACTTGCTACTAGTTTATAATAATAATAAATAGTTATTATTATTTTACTATAGGCCCAGTGCACAAAATTTGTGCATGGGGGTGTCCTTCAGCCCAGCCTGCACCCTCTCCAATCTGGAACCCCCTCAAGGGATGTCCGACTGCCTGTTAGGCCCAATCCCACCAGATAGCCGGACATCCCTCTCACAATCAAGGACTGCGGGCTCCCAACTGCTCTACCGCCTGCCTTCCTGATTGCCTCTAACCAATTCTGCCTGCCAGCCTAATTATCCCCTAACCACTCCCCTGCCAGCCTGATGGATGTCTAACTGCTCCCCTGCCAGCCTGTTTGCTCCTAACTGTCTTCCCCTGCGGGCCTGGACCCCTAACTGCCCTCCCCTGCAGGCCCAGTCACCCCCAACTTCCCTCTTCTGTAGGCCTGGTCACGTCCAACTTCCCTCCCTTGCAAGTCTGGTCCCTCCCAAGTGCCCTTTCCTGCTGGCCTGATCACCCACTACTGCCTTCCCTTGCAGGTCTGGTCCCTCTCAACTTCTCACCCCTGCTGGCCATCTTGTGGTGGCCATCTTGTGTCCACATGGGGGCAGGATCTTTGATCACATGGGGGCAGCCATCTTCTGTGTTGGAGTGATGGTCAATCTGCATATTACTCTTTTATTAGATAGGATAGAGGCCTGGTGCATGGATGGGGACCGGCTGGTTTGCCCTGAAGGATGTCCCAAATCAGGGTGGGGGTTCCTTTGGGATGTGGGGCAGCCTGGGTGAGGGGCCTGTGGTGGTTTGCAGGCTGGCCACGCCCCCCGGCAACCCAAGCAGAGGCCCTGGTATCTGGGATTTATTTATCTTCTACAATTGAAACTTTGTAGCATGGAGCAGAGCTAAGCCTTCTGCTGGCTCTGGGACCACAGCCATTTCTGTTGGAATTTATTTATATTCTATAATTGAAACTTTGTAGCCTTAAGTGGAGGCTGGGGCCAGCCAGGGTGTGTGGAAAGTTCGGCTTCCTCCCTTGCGAGGGCAACCTAAGCCTCCCTCCTGCTCTCTCTGTGGCGGTAGCCATCTTGGTTAGGTTAATTTGCATACTCACTCCTGATTGGCTTGTGGGCATGGCTTGTGGACGTAGCAGAGGTACGATCAATTTGCATATTAGATAGGATATATATCATAGTCATTTAAAGCACAACATGCATTGCATAATATCATCCTATATAATAGAAAGGTACTATGCAAATTAACCCTAAGGGCAGAATGACCAGTCACTATGACACACTCTGCCACCAGGAGGAAGATACTCAACACAGAAGCGGCCCCCTGGTGATCCGTGAGCTTCCTCAGAGGGAGCTCTGCTCAATCACAAGCTGGGCTGACAGCTGTGAATGCAATGGCAGTGGTGAGAACCTCTCCTCAGCAGTGCTAAGGATGTCCAACTGCAGCTTAGGCCTGCTCCCCAGGTGGACACCCTCTGAGGAGTCCCAGGCTGCCAGAAGGATGTCTGACTGCCAGCTTAAGCTCTATCCTCTGGGGAGCAGGCCTAAGCCAACAGGTGGACATTCCCTGAGGGAATTTTCATGCACCTGGCCTCTAGTACTATCAAAATATCATACATAATATAGTATACTCCCATATTATAAAAATATAAGAGGCATCCAGTTACAATCATCAGTCCTTCATAGAGCTCTTAACAGTTGCAAAACGTTAAGTAGAGAATATCAGTGTGAAATAAGTTTCAAACAGAGAATGATTTTCCTAAGATCCAGTTTTGATCATATCACTGATCTGCCCATCAATGGCCCAATTCCTCTTAGGATAAAACTCAAATGTCACAAGACTTTGCAAGGCCCTATGTGACTAGTATTCCGTGCTGCCTCAATACCGACCTCTTAAAGATGGACTCTCCTCTGTCTGCAATATTCTTCCCTTCCCCCAGCCACTCCCTTAGCCATCACCTACACACCCTTCAAGATCCTACTTCAATAGCACTTCCTCCTGAGTTGGTGTCCCTCTGTTCTGATCCTACAGCATCCTGGAGGGTTGTTTGTTGCTTTTCTGACAAAGAATTCTTTACACTTGCTTCTTTTCTTCTGCACTAGCCTGAGAGCTCAGTGAGGGACTGTGAGAGTTGAATTCACCACACTGCGTTACAGTATTTATGTACTCATGATTCATTTACATAACAAATTTTGAATCTCTACATATGCATTGTTCAATCCTCCATCCTCCATAATGTGGGTTGCAAAGTTCAAACAAACTAGTAATTTCAAACTGGATTTGGCCTAATATACACACATACCATTCTACTCAGACTGGCTTATTCCAGTACTGTATAAGTCATTAGGAAATTCTAAGTGGAGGTCAAGGTTTGAAATATCTGCTATAACTTTATGCAAATCAGTGTTTACTATTAAACACAATGTCTTTGTGAGTGGCACTAATGAGAGACAATATGGTAAGAGGGGTGGAAGACTTATGCTAATGCTACATTGCAAGCACACTGCTTATTTTTCACTTGGGTGGATTGGGAGGACAATGAAGCCCCTCCCACCAAACCTTGTGGGTGTCCCCACCAGGCGGTGTCTCTGTCCTGGCCCTCTTTGCCTTGCTGAAATCATTGGTTGGCTTTGGATTTGGCAGTGTTGGCCTATCATATTTCCCACCCTCACTTCCCAGTTACGTGTAGGAATCCAGCTTCCTGGAAATTCCAAAACATGGGAAAAAGAGAGCTGGACCTCCAGTGCAGATTTTGCAAGACTGCCCATCCTCAGAGGGCATTCTAGGTTGTCAGGCATCCTGGCAGATGGAGCAGCTCTCTGTTCAACTGCAACACCTGAAATTCCGATGTTCTAATTCAGGGAATAAGTCTTTGTGTTACTTGTTGACATTTATGAGCTCTCCTCATGCTTAAATCTCCCTGCAAATTGTATCACTTATGCCAAAATAACTCTGTCTAGGTTTATAGCCTGCTCAGAAGAGTAACTCCTGACATTATTAGATTTTTAAGCAGCTGAAATGGAGTGCTCAGAGATTTATATCTACGGACATTTAAAGATTTTGTTAAATATATTCCTCAACTAGAAAAATGAGAAGTACCAATTTTGTTTATACTCTTAATTTATTGTTTGCTTGGCTAAAAGTCAGGTTGCCATCAACTGAGGGAATAAAACATGAGTCAATGGCTAAGAAAACTTAAAAAGGCATAGATATCACTGCTTTTAGCTTTCTGAATCTCTGGTGCCCACTTAAAATAACAGATGCACTAATATTTCCCTGGTGTTACACAAATGCTCAGAGCAGGAGAAAGCTGACCTTCTCATACTCCTGAACAATTTTAGCTCAATTATGACCCTGCATTGTAAATGCTACGATCTGCTGGTGGCTTTTTACTATAATGATTTTGCTTCTGTGGTTGAAGCTGCTATAAAATCAGTGAATGGAGGATGTAGGCACATCTTTCTAAAAATATGTGGAGTCTGGTGATTTCTCCAATAGGACAGATTAATTATATTAATGTCAACATAGATATTATAAGGATATGAATAGAATGAATGTATAGGAATAAAATGTATCTGCCTATGTAACTGTTGGATTCTGCCTTAGGGATAAAGTGGCCTGGTTTCTCTGTTTTCTAATTTTTTATCTCCAGTCTGTCAGAAGCAATGATCATATTATTACAGTTGAAATTCTCTTCACCATCAGACAGACTAACAGAAAAGCCATGTACATCCCTAAATACCTCCATCAGGGAGCATTCATGCCAGCAAGAAAGGTCTAGGAAATGGTGTTAGAAGACAGGTCAAGGAGATAGTATTGATGTCATTAGCAGCCTTATAGAGAGATAAGCTATTCCTGATCTTCTAGATTATCTTAGTCTTCCTCCCAATGTCCATGTTGGGCCACCACACAGGACTTGAAGAGTGTGGCTGGACTGTAAAGTTGGCTGTTTCTAGGTAGTAACCCAGGATGCCCTTTCTCTTGCCAACAGAAGCAAACAGTCTGTGTGCTGGAGGAGAACACCAGTCACCTCAGTGACTTGAGTCCAGTGCCTCTAGTTTTCTGAATAGACTCACAAAAGTTCAGGGGATGCGCCGGTGGCATACACTCCTTCCTTCCCTCCACAAAGAAGTGTTTATATTTCTTCAATTAATTTTCTTTGTGATACTTTTGTGCTTTATTCTGCCTTTCTCTTTCTTTTTAAAAATTTTTTAATTTTATTGTGACAAGAATACTCAAGGGTAAATACTGGATTGTTAACTAGAGGTATAAGGTTGTGCAGTCCATCCTCAGAACTTACTCATCTTGCTTTACTAAAACTTGATACTGTCAGGACAGGCCACCCCCAAATACCCAACAATGACATAGTGATTACTTCTAATTAAAGCTACTTGACAAGCAGTCAGTGGGCATGCTGGCTCTCCCTTGTCTCCTTGAATGCAGGAAATAAATCTTCCCCATGAAAGGTGCCCTCCTTCATCCAGGGGAGTTAAGAAATATACCTTTATCACTAGAGTTAAGGAATCCAGGGCTGAGAAGCTTGTATTAACAAACCTTGTTACTTCTTTATTAATTTACTACCTAGACCCAAACTTTGGTTGGATTCCTCACTAATGAACACCCAAACTTATGTTTCTTTGTCCTGTCAAATCTTCACAAATGTATTGTTTCTTTATCTAAAAAGTATACAAGTGATACTCCTCCGAGTATCATTTATGATCTCTATGTGCATGTATTATATTGGGTCTCCTTCTGTTAATCTGGTTTTATGTCAATTTTATTATTAGTTCAGCCATTAGAACTCAGAAGGGGGGAATTTCTCCTTCCCTGATAATACCCATTGATTAGTAGCCCTCTCTTTTATATTTTAAAAATAGTTTTATTGATTTCAGAGAGAGGAATGGAGAAGGAGAGATAGAAACATCAATGATGAGAGAGAATCATTGATTGGCTGCCTCTCGCATGCCCCCTACTAGGGATCGAGCCTGAAACCTGGGCATGTCACTTGACCCGGAATTGAGCCTCCTGGTTCATAGGTCAACACTCAACTACTGAACCACACTAGCCAGGTCCAGCTCCCTCTTTATATGCCTCCTTACCTCTAGCAACCACTATTCTGCTCTCTGCTTCTCAGAGTTGGAATATTTTAGGTGCTTCATATAAATGGAATCATGTAGATATTTATTTTTCTGTGAATAGCTTTCCTCTTTTTTCTGATTTAACAGCCATCTTACAACCATGAATTAGACAGGTAGCAGACAGTAGAGTTCAGAAGTACAAGAAGCACTTGGATAGTGGTTTGACCTGGGGGGGTCAGGTTTTGCATTATTGTTGAAGACGCATAACACCATCTCCTGAAGCAGCTATGCCAGCAAGCACACCAGGTCTTGCTGACCCATTATTGGGCCATGACTAGAGCCTTTGGTCCTGAAAGCCAAAGTTGACTATAGAATTATTAAAGACTTCCCTTATTCTCTAAATGGCTGTGCTATTAACTATAAAAGAGCTCTGTGACACATCTGATGGTTAGACCAAGCAGAGACCTCTTCCTACCTTTGCAGAAACACAGGTTCCATTACATGAAGACTTCATTATTTATCTTCACAATCTGAAAAAAAGAGGACTTATTTTAGCTTGTTTTGATTGAGCAATGGTTTTTTACATGAAGTTCCAGATTTACTTTAAGATTTTGAGGTAAAATAAAAAAAAATTTACATGAGAGTTTTTGGTTTAGTTTTGTAATTTTTCCAGTGGGAATTATTTTAATTGATAGAGTCAATAGCCTCAGTTAATTATAGCTGTTGACCTGTGTGGTGTCAAATGGGAGTGGGTAAGGGGTTGTTTTGACTTTTACTCTACATGCAGGTCACTAAAGTCATGACAAATAAACTAGAAGTTAAGTTATAAACATTTTGAACTGCAATAATGTGAAATTTTCAAAATTAATTTACAGAAACATATATTACAAAAAGTAAATTATCTTTTTTTAATAGCACCATAGCTTTAACTTTAAAAACCACTGTGCTTTTTGTAAAATTGAGATATAATTAACATGTAACCTTATATTAGTTTCAGCATTCAACATAATGATTCAATATTTGTACATATTGCAAAATGATCACCATAGTGAATCTAGTTAACATCTGTCATCATACATGTTACAAAAATGTTTTTCTTGTGGTAATGACTTTTAAGATCTACTTTCTTAGCGACTTTCATATTGTATAATATGCAATACAGTATTATAACTATAGTCACCATGTCATACATTACATTCTCATTATTTATTTACTAACTGGAACTTTGTACTTTTTGACCTTCTACTCATTTCATCCAAATTATCTTTTTAAAGTGTGCTTTTTCTAGTATGGGTAAAATGTTGGCTATTACAAGTCTTGTAATAACACTAACATGGTACTTGCACACATTTTTAAGCGCTGAGTAAAATAATCTTATGGTCTCTCATCATCACAGAAAATTAGCTGCGTCCCTGAGGGAAAGAGTATTATAATTTCCTCCTTCGTGTGGTGTGTCCTTGGACATTATCCTAGAAGGCATCTCTAAAGGTACTTAGCACTAATTAGCACTTTCTATAAAGATCTTCATTTGTGGAAATACTTACAAGGAGTCAGGCATCTCTTAAAAGGGTGTTGAGTATTCTTTAGTAGCTCATAGAAAAATATTGACTACCTTTTAAAAATAACTTTCATTTTTAAAAAATCAACAGTGGGGACATTTTTTAAAAATTCTGAAGAATAAGTGCACTTCCAGAAAATTCCTTGTGTAAGTTTATTAACGGTAGTGGCAAACAAACAGGACTCAAATCTAAGGGATGTACTATGCTCCAGCCCTTGTTTCACCAAGAACTGGTTGTGACATGGAAGCCCAATGAAGGCCTGATTTTCTTTAATATTTTCCCTTCCCAATGGGGTTATTGTAACAATAAAATGAGAGGATTGATGTGAAGCACTTTGAAATGCTTAAATCCCTGAGCAAATGCAATACCTATTGTAGAAATAATCCCGACTCTGAAATGTCTGAGGTCATTGAAAAATAAATATTTGATTAGTGGTAAAAATAATATGCCTAGAAAGGTCAGGCAATAAGTTCTATGGCTATACATGTTCTCTTTTTAAAATATAGATTCTTGATTTGTTATTTTTTGACAGTTGGGCATTTCTCTAATTCCCCCAGAACCTCTTGAAAAAAAATGTTTGATGTTTCTGATGTTAATTTTAGTCAATTCCTTAAGTCATATGGCCTAAAAATTGAAGCACAACCTTTTTCTAGAAATTCAACTTAGTGACACACTTTCCAATCCTAGAATGATTTTCTAGACTTGGTTTTATTTTTTTCAAATTATATAAGCAACATATTATTTTAGAAATTTTAAAAATAGAGAAAAAAGAAAATAAAACTACCCATAACCTCATCATGTCTTTAAAAAGTTACCTAATGGAAGAGAAGAACCAAGATGGCGGCATAGGTAATCACCTGTACTTGCTGCCTCTCACAACCACATCAAAATCACAACTAAACGGCAGAATAACTACCAGCCAGAACCATGGGAAAGCTGGTTGAGTGGAAGTTCCATAATTAGAGAGGTGAAGAAAGCACATTGAGACTGGTAAGAGGTGCAGAGGTGTGGAAAGTGCTGGCACCTGGATGTGCTGCTCTTTTAACTGGGAGGGAGAAACAAACTCCTGATTGCTCTGAACTCCAATTCCCGAGAGACTCTGGGGGACCCAGGCACATATGGTCTGTCTGGCATTGGGACAGGAACGCAAGAGTGGCTTTCTCTTAGAGGTACTCTCAGCGATCATTGTTCCTGCACGAGGGCACAGGACATGGAGAACTGGGGACTTCTCTAGTTCAGAGATGACTGGCAGCCATTGCTATTTGCTCCACTCTGGTGATTCCTAGAAACCCCGCCCCACCCAATTTACAAACCCACCCAAGATGTACGCATCAGCTTTTGCAGATGAATGGCCTGTCCTCTCGCCTAAAACCTGTCAAGCTACAGAGGGGTCAGAGAGCCCTAGAGCTTTCAAACGAAGGCCCAAGGCCCAGCAGCAGCAGTGGCCTTGCTTCACAGCTGGGCCTTGTCTAACCACTTCCAAACCCCATACAAAGAGAAGGAATCTGCAGATGTCTCTGTAGCTCCTGCTAGGCAGCCCCAGGCAGTGGCTGACCTTGCACCTCTGGAGATCCAAGAGCCAGTGTACCCAGTGGTCAGAGTGATACCATTCTGGATTACAACTCTTCACATCCATAAGAGACACATTCAAGTGGCAGACTCAGTGAGCACCAAAGCCACACTGAAGCAAGTCCTGCCCCATGAGGGTGTCTTCTGGGCAACAGATCTTCCAGTGTAGACACAGCTAGTCATCACAGCCAATTGGTTTGGAGGACAATTCCTCCCAGTGATACCAACAGCAATCAAGGGTTAACTACAACAAGACTGTGCACATAGCCCACAAAGGGGTGCACCAAAAGTGTCTACCTTAGGTGACTGGAGAGGCTGAGCCACTGGGCACTATAGGACACCAACCACACAAGGCCACTCTATCAACTCAAGGAGACTTAGCAGCTACCCAGTACATAGAAACAAACACAAAGAAAGCAACCAAAATGCAGAGACAAAGAAACAAGTCACAAATGAAAGAAACAGATGAAAGCAAAATACTGGATATAGAGCTCAAAACCATGGTTATAAGGTTACTCAAGAATCTTCTACAAACCTCCAAAAAATTTAGTGAAACCCTCAAAGATATGAGAAAGGACCAATCAGAAATTAAGCATACACAATTTCGAAACAGTCTAGGTGTCCGTCAGCAGATGAGTGAATCAGAAAACTGTGGTACATCTACACAATGGAATTCTATACTGCCATTAAAAAGAAGGAATTCTTACCATTTGCAGCAACCTGGTTGGAATTGGAGAACCTTATGCTTAGTGAAATAAGCCAGTCAATGAAGGAGAAGCATCACATGATCTCACTCATTTGTGGATAATAAAGAACATTATAAACTGATGAACAAAAGGATAGATACAGAGACAGTAAAGCTTCAAACAGACTGTGAAATTACAGCAGGAAGATTAAAGTTAAGTGAGCTAGATAAGAGATCAATCAAAGGAGTTGTATGCATGCATATAAGAATAACCAATGAACATAGACACTGGGGGGTTGGGGTATGCCTGGGAGGGAGGGGGGCAATGGGGAGATATGTATAAAAAATTAATAAAAATTAAAAAAATAAATAAAAAGAAAAGAAATTAAGCATACCCTGACTGAAATAAAGAATAATATACAGAGATCCAACTGCAGTCTAGAGGATCCCACGAATCAAGTCAAAGATTTGAAATATGAGGAAGCAAAAAACACCCAATTGGAAAAGAAAAAAAAAAGAATCCAAAAATATGAAGATAGTGTAAGAAGCCTCTGGGACAACTTCAAGCACACCAACATCAGAATTATGGGGGTGCCAAAAAAAGAGAGAGAGAGCAAGATATTTGAAGAAATAATGACAGAAAACTTTTCCTACCTGGTGAAAGAAATAGACTTACAAGTCCAGGAAGCACAGAGAACCTCAAACAAAAGGAATCTAAAGAGGACCACACCAAGACACATCATAATTAAAATGCCAAGGTCAAAATACAAAGAGAGAATCTTAAAAGCAGCAAGAGAAAAACAGTTAGTTACCTACAAGGGAGCACCCATATGACTGTCAGCTGATTTCTCAACAGAAACTATGCAGGCCAGAAGGGAGTGGCAAGAAATATTCAAAGTGATGAATAGCAAGAACCTACAACCACGATTACTCTTCCCAGCAAAGCCATCATTTAGAATTGAAGGTCAGATAAAGAGCTTCACAGACAAGAAAAAGCTAAAGGAGTTCATCACCACCAAACCAGGATTATATGAAATGCTGAAGGGTATTCATTAAGAAGAGGAAGGAGAAGAAAAAGGTAAAGATAAGAATTATGAACAACAAAGTGACAACAAATACATATCTATCAATAAGTGAATCTAAAAATCAAGTGATGAGGAACAGGATAAACTGGTCATTATAGAATCAGGGGCATAGAAAGGGAGTGGATTGACAATTCTCGGGGGGAAGAGATTGGACAAAAATCTTACACCTATAGATGAAGATAGTGAGGGAGGATATAAGGGCATGGGGTGGAGTGGGAACTAGGTGGAAGGGAGCTATGGGGGGAAAAAAGAGGAACAATTGTAATAATCTGAATAATAAAGATTTATTTAAAAAATAAATAAAAATTTACCTAAACCAATAAGTTCGAAACCCCTCTTCATGCCAAACATTCCAATCCTCAGAGACAATCACTGTTTTCCCAGTAGTCTTTTCATACTTATCCAAATGCTGCCAACTCATCAACAGGGCACCCATATATGAAAGATAATAATTAAATTCGATTACTTGATAGTCTTCCAACTTTCTATTTTATGAAACCATAGCTTTACACATTTAAAAAAATTGTTCATCTGAAGCTATATTTTAGTTAACAGCTTATTGACTTGATTTACAACTTTTGAGCATGTCCACAGATGGTTAAGTGTTTTCTATTTGTGCTTTGGCCCAGGCTCCACAAATTTTGGGGGTAGGATCTGCATCAGGGAACCTGTAGCAGCCTGTGCTCCCTAGTCCCCTAACTCAGCATAGCCCAACAGATCCCCCTGAACAAGCATCTCCCACTCCTGTAAACTCCAAGTCCAGATCCTTCCTGGAAATTACTGATGGGAGCTGAGGGGGAGAGACAATAGGGAGAAGACTCAAAGAGCAAAGAGGAGAAAATGAAAAGAAAGGAAAGAGATCTAATAGAACATTTTATTCCTGTCCTAATAGTTATGACACTGTAGTTTGAGATGTTTGGTTTTTTTGTTTGTTTGTTTTTTACTTATCCATTTCTACATGAGACTATAAGCTTTGAGGACATAGGCTTGGTCATATTACAGGTACAGAATAGGCATTTAAATAATAGCTATTGTTCTTTTGATTCTCTGAGCAGCACCATGGCTGTGGGCAAGAAAAAGTGCCTTATGAAAAACAGAAAAAAGTGAGTTAAAAAAGTGGTTGATCCTTTTTCTACAGACCATTGGTGTGATGTGAAAGTATCAGCTATGTTCAATATAAGAAATATTGGGAAACACTAGTCACCAGAACTCCAGGAACCCAAATCGCATCTAGTGGTATTCATGTTTATGAAGCAAGTCTACCTGCTCTGCAAAATGATGAAGTTGCATTTAGAAAATTCAAGCTAATTACTGAGGATGTTCAGGACAAAAACTGCCTGCCTAATTTCTATGGCATGGATCTTACTATGACAAAATGTGCTCCATTCTCAAAAAATGGCAGACCATGATTGAAGCTCATGTTGATGTCAAGACACCAAAGTTTATTTGCTTTGTCTATTCTGTGTTAGTTTTACTAAAAAAAAAAACACAACAATCGGATTCAGAAAACCACTATGTTCATTATCAACAGGTCCACCAAATCCAGAGATGATGGGCAACATGTCCGCAAGTTGCAGACAAACTGATTCCAGCAAGCATTGAAAGACATAGGAAGGCTGGGCAATCTATCCGGTCCATGATATATTTGTTAGAAAAGTCAAAATACTGGAGAAACCCAAATTTGAACTGGGAAAACTCATGTAACTTCAGGGTAAAAGTAGCAGTTCTGAAAAAGCTATCAGAGATTAAACAGGTGCTAAAGTTGAATAAGCTGATGGATATGAGCCCCGAACCCAAGAATCTGTTTAAAATTCAGATAAAATGGTGACCCAAAAAAATCCTACCTGTGAAATAAAACACACACACACATATACACACACACACAAAAGCAACAACAACAAACAAACAAACAAAATAGCTAAACAAATAAATGAGCAATTAAGAGTCCTGAAATCCTAAAGTGGAAATATAGAATTACCAAGCATCTGATACAGTGACAATTCTAAATAGAGATCTTTAAAACATTATGAGTAAGATACCTTTGGCCACCTCATTTCAAATGCATATCCTTCAGTATATTTGTGAAAATATCGATGTCCTTAGCCTATCCTATATAATAAAAGCCTATTATGCAAATTGACTAAGCAGCAGAACAATTAGTGAAGCAACTGGTCACTATGACATGCACTGACCACCAGGGGGCAGATGCGCAACACAGGAGCTGCCCCAGCCCATAGGCCTCAGGCTGTCCAAGGTAGGTGCCAGCAGGGGCCCTTTCAATTGGTCCACCAGTTGACCCACAGATAGGCCTGATCACTGGCCAGGCCTAGGGACCTACCTAGGCAGGAATTTCATACATTGGGCCTCTAGTTGCCTAATAATGTTGTCACTCTGAATATGACCATGGTGTGCTCTAGTAGAAGTAACTACTTCATAAAATTAATACATTGTGCATATAGCTGAAATAAAACTTTTTTGACACTGTGGATGTATTATCAAACTCACTGTTTGCTCTTGACTTTGATCAAGTATCAGTTAGAATTATGATTTTTTAAAAATTTTAAATTATTTTATTGTTTAAAATATTACATGTCTCCTTCCCTCCTCCCCCCCCCCCCGCATTGACCTCTCTTTGGACACCCCCAGCCCCCACCACATACCCTCATCCCCCTAGTGTCCATTGGTTATGCTTATATGCATGCATACAAGTCCTTTGGTTGCTCTCTTACCCCCACCCTCCTCTGCAATATGTTTTTATTGACTTTTAGAGAAAGAGGAAGGGAGAGGAAGAGAGAAACATTGATGGCCTACCTCATGCATGCCCCCTACTGGAGATCAAACTGTTGACCTCTTGGTGAATGAGACAACAGTCCAGCCAGGGCTAGAATTGTGATTTTTGACCCTGTGAAATAGTATAACAGTAAAGAATCAAAAGACATCAAATTTAAGATAAGTAAGTGTCTGTTCGTGTATCTTAAAGGCAGATAAAACAAGCTGTTCATGTATTTTAAAGGCAGATAAAACAAGCTGTGTCAGCCAAATTCTGAGTAATGTTGCTAGTATTGATAAAATGGCAGCCAAAATCTAGGAAAGCTTTCTTCTAGCAGACCCAGAATAACCAATTTTTATCTCTAGAATCAATGATTATCCTATATAATAGAAGCCTAATATGCTAAGTGTCCAGTCATCCAGTTGGCCATTCAACCAATCAAAGCATAATATGCTAAGGTTGCTTAGTGGCTCACTATGATGTGCACTGACCACTAGGGGGCAGACACTCCAACCGATAGGTTAGCTTGCTACTGGGGTCCAACTGATCAAGATTGAGCAAGACAGGCTGGACACTCTCTGTAGTATGCTGTGTCCATAGGATAAGACATTATATAAAACTATTAAAAATCAGTATAGAAAGACAGTAAATATTGTAGGAAAATAACCATAATCTATTTCACAGTACTTGTTAAATAAAAAGAACAGCTTGTAACATAGTGTAACGTGAATATACTGTTGTTTTAAAATGCCTAGGCATGCCTAGAAAAATGACTAGAATGATATATAGCAACATTTTACAGTGGTGACATTAGAGGTGATTTTTACTTTCATCTTTATGTCTTTCTCTATTTTATGAATTTCCCACATGAACATGCAATAAAAATATTATTTTAAAAAGATTACCTGATACCAGCGTTCTCATTTATAACATTGAAGATTATCACATCTACACTCAACTTTCATTCTGCAGAGTTTCCTGTGTCCTCCTACCCACTCTGTATTATTTGGATATACAAATAATACACAAATTTTCCTTACTTGCTGTTTGCCTTATTTGCTGGATTGTATGCTCTTTTGGTGACTGAGCCTGTGTTTAACTCATTTTCATATTCCCAACAGGAAGTAAGTCATAAAGCAATCTTAGGTTTTCTCAAATATACAGACAAAATTAACCTGGAGAAATTCTGAATTACAAGCCACTACTGAAGACATCACTTCATCTTCTCACCTGGTGTGGATACAAAGCAGTCACTTAGGTTAAAACACTGTAGTAAATAACAACGTGATGGGTCCCAACAGCATCTGTCTAATTTATGCATACTTTCATAAGCACTTTGCTGTTCACAGTGTAGTCATATTACCCAGGTTTAAATAAACATAGCAATGGTGATCATTTCAATAAAACCCTGAGTATATTAGTCTCTTATTCCAAACATAATCCTCATTATTACATTATTTCAAAAGTAAATCAAATCTTTTTTATCTTTATCCAGGAATGTTTTGCACTCAGTTAATGGGAGAATTGCTCTCACCTGGAGGATTCCTGTGTTCTTTACTGGGGGGTGGGTAAGCAAGGGAGGGCATAGTCACCATTCCACCTGCACTCTTGAGTGACCCTGGTTGCAAAGCTGCCATTGACTCAGACCACAGGCAATTTATGAGACCCAATTGGAGTCTTGTGACCAAGGGCACTCCCTGGAATGTCTGCTACACCAGGGCACATAAACTTCTGGCAGGTAATTAGAGACAATGCAACTAGTCTAGATTCTGGTTCTAGCACACCCAGCCAATCAATATATATTAATCATTACATGCTTATTGTTAACATGATTCAGCCTTTGTGACTCATCCACATCATACACAGAGCAGTCACTGTTGTGACTGGAGATGGGCAAAGGAGTTAAAGAAACTGAGAAACTTTTGTGAGTGTGTGTGTGTTGGTGTTTTGTTTTGTTTTTGCCAAAAGGTACAAAATACGCCAGTGATGAATGAGGAGAGCCCATTGATGAGGTAGAGAACAAATGCTAGCTCATAAGGGAGTTAGTGAAGCCTGTAGACAGCTCCTTCCTAGAATTGCCTATGTGACTGAGTTGGCACTCAGCATATGCTACTATGAATTAGAATTATTTTTTATTTATAGAGACCAGATCCTTCCAAATTTGTTATATGCTCCAGGAGGGCAGAGGTCCCGTTGCCTATATCTGGGTCTCCAGTACCTGATACCCAGCTTCAGGGAGAGGAGCCAGTCAGGTGTGATAATGGCAAATAGTTGTGTTTCTGTGATTGTGATGATGCTTCTGGAAAAATCTACTATGCTGACCAGATAGATAAAGGTAAAACTTACAGGGATGCTATCAAGCTCGATTGCCCAGTGGAACTTCTTTGGCCTGCTAGTCACTGACAAACATGCTCTCTCACTCATAAGAGATTTCTCCTTCTTCCTGTTCTCAGCTAGAAATACCATGAGAACAGACTGTCTCACAGTGTTTTCAGATTTCCACTCTAGTCTCTGCCAAAAGCAGGAAGTGCAGAAGTGGGCGATAATTCTTCTTTTCTCTTCAGAACACTTTATTAAAGAGTTTGGGTTGTTACTTGTTTTTCCCCTTGAACCTCATTAGAATTAATTTGAGCAATAATTGAATTTACATAATGCTTTTCTTACAAGGCACACAAATAGTTTTATTTATCCATCCCAGAAGGTGAGGTAGAAAGAGGCACAGAGGTGTGGACTAGTAGAGATTCAAGGGAATTTGGGGATTTTCTACTCCAGCATTCATTTATTTATTTTTTATTTTTAATGATGAGAAAATTGAGACCCAGGGTCTTCACTTGGGTATTTCTTGCTTTGTGCTGGCACCTCCTACTCATCCTCACACTGTTATTCCATTGTGTAACACAATCATTTCTCATGTCTTTAACTCTATCCTGACTTCTCACCACCATCCCCTTATGTATTCTACCCTTTCTCCTTACCTGCTCCTAACCCATAAGTTAACCCTTTCATTTTTGGAAAATCAAAAGTAGAGAAGCATCATTAAAAGGGCCAAGAACCACTGTGTCTCACTGAACTATTGAAAATAGAAGGAGGAGAAAACAGGAAGGAAGGAATTGAAAAGAGGAGTAACATATCAAGAAAGGGAAGGAAGCACAGCTTTGCCAGGGGCCAGGAAGGTCAATAACCTGAGACCTGCCTGGTACCTCCCTGCAGCACCCACAATGCCTCACCAGCTGGGAGCTGTGTGTGCAGGGTACCATTTTTGTTCTATTTCCTGGAGGTAATTATTCTCCTTGCTCTATTACAGTGATTTTCTACCTTTTTCTTCCTATGGCACACATAAACTAATCACTAAAATTCAACAACACACCAAAAAATATAACTTTTGTTGATCTGACAAAAAAAATAGGTATAATTTTGATTAATTCACACCAGATAGTTATTGTGTTGGCTGTTGTCATTTTTTTTTTTTAATTTGACAATCTAAAGGGAAAGACGCCAGTGTCCTTGACTAAATAGTTAGGTATTGCATGTTTTTAAAAGTCTTGCGGCACACTGGTTAAAAATCACTGCTCTAGAATCAGACCCATATCTGATGACTGTATTTAAGACTAAAAAGGTAAGTGAGTCCTGGCTAGGTGGCTCACTTGGTTGGAGTGTTGTTCCATGAACCAAAAGGTTGTAGGCTGAATTCCAGGCCAGGGCACATACCTGGGTTGCAGTTTTGATCTCCGGTCGAGGCATGTACCAGAGGCAACCAATGAAGGTTTTAAGTTAAGTCCTCAAATGAGAACACAAGGTGAAGCCAAAAACAGGCCTTGTAGCTGCTATGGACTTAATTGTGTCCCTCTGCCAAAATTCACACAATGAAGCCTTAACCCCCAAGGTAATTATATTTAGAAACAGGGCTTTTGGAGATAAATAAGGTTAAATCAGGTTTTAAGGGTAGGATAGGATTGGTGATCTTAAGAGAAAAGAAAGACACCTCTTTCTTTCGGTTCCTCTCTCTCTCTACTGCTCCCTCATCCTCTCTCTCTCTCTCTCTCTCTCTCTCTCTATATATATATATATATATATATATATATATATATATATATATATATAATTTCTCTCTCTCCTTTCCCCCCTCTCCCTCCTCCCTTTCAGAATTCACAGAAGAAAGGGCATTGGAGGACAAAGTGAAAAGGCCATCATCTACAAGCCAGGAAGAGAGCTCCCACCCACAAATCAAATTGCCAACACTTTGATCTTGTATTTCCCAGCCTCTAGAACTATAAGAAATAAATTTCTGTTGTTTAAGCCACCTAGTCTGAGATATTTTGTTATGGCAGCCCTTGCAAATGAATACATAGGTTATTAATAAAAATCTGATTTGAATTTTTTCTAGAATACTCTATGGGTTCATGACTGTCCGTCCCACACCACCTGTGCCCATCTTGTGGGTATAATGGCTTCTCATCATGAGTCTACTTCTCAAGTAACAAACCTAAATTAAATTGTCATATGACCAACAGAGGTGATAGCACAGTTCAAGGTTCCAAAAAGGCAACTGATCATTCATTCGTGTTTCTCATGATTATATTCCTTTCTACATTTATTGTGAAGCTCATGAAAAGTAGGCTTCGGGACACCACATCTGCATGGGTCTTTCCTAAGCCTGAAGTTAATTTTGTATTCATATATTTTTTAAATTTTAAAATAGAGTCTTCCCTTCCCCAAAAACATTATATATGCCCTATGCCTCTGCATCTCATCCCTGCATCCAACAAGCATTCATTATGGCAAGCCTATGATACCAGGAGGTTAATGAGATAAGACCATGACAGCACAAGTAAATGAGTTTCAAAGTAAATAGATTACTGTACTTATATAATTTAGGTAAAAATAATCGAAGTAAATAATAGAGGGCAGAGAAGGGACATATGCCCATTTCACAAGAACTCCATGGATGCAATTTGGATGAGTGTGCTCCTTCACATTCCCAAGGGCTCTGACCATGTACACTCAGTATTTTACATATGTTATCACAATAATTTCTTATAACATCCATGTGACATATGCATTATTATTTCCATGTAGTGAAAACACTGAAGCTCAGAGCAATTAAATAATATGCCTCAGGGTGGAGCTAACTTTATATGAAGACCTGCTTGACTCTAAAGGTTCCAGTTTGTCCCCACGGCTAAGGAAGGAGATAATGGAGAAAGAGTAAGGGGAGGGGATGCCCAAGCCTTCTGAATTAGTACTGCACAATTCTCCAATCAGCTTTCTTTTCACATTGCTTTTCTACAGAGGGTCCCATTTCATAGCGCAGGGCATGGTGGCAATGGAGGCACACAGGTTTCAGGCATTACCTACCTTCCAGTGCTGGGCTCTGCAGCTCCTTGTGCTCTGCATAGGGCTTTGAGCTCCATGAACCCACTGGCTATTGGTTTATATTTTGGATATCTAATTCCATAACAAAATAAAATCATTTCAATTTTGAAAATTTGGGAACTAAATCATGCTTGACTAGAAAATCTTTGTCCTTCAAAGCCCTTATGTAAGCTCTTTGAGTTTTCCTTAAGCAGACAAAAACAAATGGGTCAAATGATCATAAACCTCTCCTTTGCCTATGAGAGTAACAGGCGATACTAGTATGACATGTAGTTCCTTTTATCTTCTTAAAAGACCAACCAGAAATCCAATGTGAAAAAAGCTAATGTGATACTAAGTTTGCAAATTTAAACTAAGAGTTCTGCAGTCAAGACATGTGAAAGTTACCATAGCAACATTACCTCTCATCTTTAGGATTTTCAGTTCTATTAAAGCCATTAAAATCGTACTTTGCATATACACAAGTGATATACAATGTGATCAGTCTTAAGGTTGGGGCTTATTTTCCATGTTTTAATTATAAATGATTATTTTTTGCATTCTTGTTTTATGAGTGGACCTTCTGTGAATGGGTAGTGTGAAGCAGCAAGACGGTTTCTTTTATTCTTCCCCCAATTTTTTTCCTCCTTTTTATGTTCCGTTCCTCAATACTCAGGATGCTGAGGCGGGTTGGGGGAGAGGTAAGTGTCAGACTGCTATCAACCACACAAGGAACTGGTCTCCACACACAATACAAAACCAAACTCCTTAGGGAAGAAGATGAGAAAGGGCAGGGACTAAGCAAACATTGTCCAATAAACGGACCTGCTTCGATAGTGGCCACAGAGGCAGCCAGCTCCAGGAGAAAAAGAAACCAAAAGCTCCTCAAACTACATCTGAGTAGAGACCCTAGTAAAAAGAAAATCCAACCTCAGCTGGAAAGGGCAGTATTACTCAATATTTCATGAGCTATTCATAGAAAATCAAACATGTAATGAACATTTCCTTGACAAAACACACACACACACACACACACACAAACACACACACACACACACACACACACACACACACAACACACAAAACCACACATCCTAATAATTGTAATCTGGGATCACTATGCGGATGGTGTTTATTTTTCCAAAAATGAGTGAAGCAGATGGGGATTGGAAGGATGCCGGAAGTTTTCATGAGTTCCCCTAATATGAAACAGTGTTGGACAGTTGGGGACATCTGGAGTGAATGTGGGGGAGGGAAAGGAAGCATTTCTTCAATGCACTTTCCCTCTGAAATAGTATCTGTGTATCACAGACATGCAGAGTCCCTGAATGAAATAGACAAATGGATGTGGCAGAGGCTTAAAGTGAAACCAGCCTGTAATGATTGGGCTATTTTTAGCTTTCTGCTGAAGAAAGCAGCTGTACTCAGAAAGGCCGCCACTCACTGCTTGGAAGACCCATTTGTTCTATTCCAGGGTTCCAGCATTCAGCACCAGGGAACCTCCCCTGGGATCCTCAGAAGGAAACCTGGAACAGCCATTCCTGTGGGCTTGGGGCTTTTAAAGGAATTTAGACAAGCTTCTGAAGAATCTTAGTTTATAAAACTATTAGAACCAGAGAATAGTAAACTAACTAAAAAGCTATTTTTATGCACTTCTGCTACATACCTGCTTCCCTACAAATCAGTTTCAACATCTTAAGGACACAATTCCAGCTTACTCTTTCCATGACCTAAGTGGCTTGTCTCTGTCTCTTTCATTCTCTTTGGCCTGATCTGCTAGACAAGAAGATAGAAGACAGTAGACATTTCCCAGAAGCTGAAAGGCAAGCACTGAAGAGTGACCTACTTTTAGAAATAAGAGAGAGTAAGAAAGAGATTTACTGTTAGATAAAGGAGGTACTGAAAGAGTGTAGGTATCCTAAGAAAGCTGTTATCTGAGCTCCTGACAGAGTCAGTTTTCAGCACAGGTCCTGCTGCTCTCTGTGGGGGCTACAGCATTCTATATACTCAAGTTTGTCTACACCGTGACATTTATGCATCAACTATACACAGGATTTGTCCACCACATCAGACCCCAAATGTGACTTTTATTCAAACTGCTCTTGTTTCACAGCAGAATATGTCTTCTTATGTCTAAATACTTAACTTGCTGGTGGCAGAATTTGCCCATTATGTTAGCAAGGACTTGTGAGAATGCAATGGCCTTGCAAATGTGGGTCATAAATCACACCCACAGTCCAAACCCTTTTCTGCCTCAGAGAAATGGGGAGGAGAATGGTAAAGAGATAATGGATAGAGACCCACCAGCAGTAATAAAAGTGAGGGCCTAGCAGAGACTATGGTGGCACCATCCAATAGAAAGGCACCAGATTCCACCTATGATAAGACACCCCTGCCACTCAGTACTAGATAGGCCTTTGGCAATCATCAACACATATCCCTAAGTTTAACTCAAATGGAAATGAGTTTGAAAATCTCTTCTAGGCTAAAAAAGAAATAGGGGAGGAGCTACTGTTTACAAGTAAATAAATAAACTACCAAACAAAATAATCAATAAGCACCAAACAGCAATGCCCGATCCTGGCCTTCCAAATCAGTAAAACAGAGATAGCTCCATGATACAAAATTTTCTTCCAGTTCTAAGAGATAATGGAATCTTCTTAAAACTTTCATTTTAATGTGTAATTGTTCTCGTTTTGTGAAAATTCCTTCCCTGCTCAGTGGGGCTCAGCCCTGGCTACATTAGAGCCACCTGGGGAGCTTTAAAAGAAATGCAAATGCCCAGACCAAGTCCCAGACAATGTCAGTCAGAATCAATTAGGTGGCAGAACCCAGGCACCTATCTTTTATAGCTGCCTTGCCTCCCGAACTTCAATTCCTTCTCATTTCCTCCTCACAGATGCTCAGAAATGCCACTCAGGACACTTCCCAGGAGCCTCATTCCAGGTCTAGACCTGTACTGCACTGTACATCAATAGGGACTTAGCCACATGTAACCACCAAACCCAGGAAAGGTAGCTGGTCCAAATTGAAATGTTAGATTATAAAATAAATACTGGGTTTCTAGTATTTATTGGTGTGAAGAATGTAAACTATTTCATTAAAATAATTTTATATTGATTACAAGTTGAAATAACATTTCAGATACATTGGGCTAAATAAAATATATTATTGAAATCATCTTTGCCTGTTTTTTCCCCCTCAGTGTAATGTGGTTAATAGGAAATTTTGAATTACTTATGCACTCACATCTATTTCTATTGGACAGTACTGTGCTAGACATACTTTAAGCTACTATTACTATTTCTCTCTAGCATTCTCTACCCCACCATTGTTAGTCCCAATTCTTTTAACTCTTTCTTCTAAATTATTTTTTTCTGTACAAAGGGCTATTGTTATTTTTCTCTGAACCTCTTTAATGATGAAGCTCCAATTATACCTCAATAAATCCTGAAAAAGTGAAAAGAAAAAAAAAAGAAGAAAAAGCTTAGTGCCTTGATCTTCGAGGCAGCAGAGTTCAGGATTTGAAGGAGGGGCTAACTCACAAATAAAAATGCTATACAAGGAATGTGAATTTAGAAGGCATAGGGGGTCAGGTGGAGCCTCTTTCTTGAAGAGACACACTGATTTATGGCCTGGTCCACTGTTTATTTACTTGAATAACATGTGTCCTTAAGCAATGCCTACCAGCATATCAAAAGTAAAGTGTGGTAAACAGTAAAAGGATTATCAGGTTAGGGAATTGCCTTGAGCCACCACTATCTCAACAGAGGAGGTACTTAGCCTCAGCCCTAGGTCCATCAGCCTTCCAAGTTTCTTGGTGCACTCTCGTGGTATTATTGGCAAGCAGTGGTTTCCTGCATCTTAGAGTAGATATAATACATTTGGATTTAGAATTTGCTCAGCTTCATATCCAATATGGGGAGCTATTGGATGCTGTGTGGGGGCTGGGGGGGGGGGGTTTGAGGGTTATTAGAAAACTTCCTAAGCCAAAGATACCTCTTCCTATCCCATAAGACCATTAGGAATATTCTTTTGGATTAAGATACTACTTCCCAAAAAGCCTTCCCTAAAAATTCTCCTAAGGATTTAGTCCACTAAAACAACCATATTTGCAAAGAGTAGCAAACGAGGAAAGATTTTATCCACTGAACAGTTTTGCTGAAGGGTTGTGCTACTCTTTAAACATTTTTTTTAATTCAATCTTTAGAAACAGGTAAGCTGGGACGTGATTAGTCATTTTGCCAGGTAAAGATTGGATAACTTTTTTTGCCTTAAAATAGCAACTTCCCTAGATATATTTTTAAAAGCATCTATTTACAAAACTCTACTTAATCACATTCATCACATTCACAGCATAGAATGAAGTATCCCAGAAAGGGTCAGAAAACTGTTGAAAGTGATGAAAGGATTGCTTTGTGAGTCATTCTTATCCCTCAGCATCAGTCTGCATGCATCTGAGGATTTTGCTTAATTTTTACCATTTGATGAGCACCACAGCTTTGGTGGTCTCAACATCCACCTCTCAAGCCAGCTCTTGCCTCAGTCCAGGGCACTTGGCATTCTTCCTATGGTGACCCTATAAAGGGCTGGATTTTGTTTGTTTCTAACATGTCCTTCAACTGACCAAGTCACTATTTTTAGATGCTGGAGCCCTCTTCTGAGGAGCTGGTGGCAGCACTGGGGTTATCTTCCCAGCTGGGGGCCAGCTGCAGGATCCTGAGCACTATGTTATCTCATGCAAGTTGCGGTATAAAGTGCATAGCAGTCCAGGATGAAACCACATGGTGGGCACAGGCTCTCAGCAAAGTTAGTGGGATTCCAGTTTACTGCTTAAAGGCTCTTCCCTTACTCAAAAGAAGCTCCCATCAGTAGTAAGCACTCCCTCTCTAGTTGGCTCTCCTTTCTTCCACTTCCTAACCCATCTCTCTGGGTATGCCACTTAACCTGGAGATGCCCCATTCATTTTACAGTTAGTATCTGAAACCCGCCATTTTCACTTAACATTCCGTTTGAAAACCCTTCCAACATGCAGACTTTCTATTACCTTGCACAGCACACCACCATGAGAGAATAATACTCTGCCCTCTTGTCGGTACTATCGGTACTATAGCTATAAATCTATCTGGTGTTGCCAAACAGTAATGATTTAGAGATCTGCAAGCCTAAGTCCCAGGGAAATGGAGGATTTGATAACCTCAGCCATGGCTCAGAGGTTAATTACACTGTCCCCCCACCTGACATCATACCAATGAATCTGGTGCATGATTCCATGTTATCACTCATCACACTATCTCCCTTACTTCTACCCAAGGGAAGGGAATATCTTATTTATCTCCTTATCTTTAATAGTGCTAGTCACATATTAGTTACTCAACAAATATTTGCCAAATGGGTAAATGAATTAAAAAGTTAATCAACTCTCCTCAGCAAATGGGTTAAAAAGGAGGTATTTCTCAGACCAAAATCAGAAATCTAGTTAGCAAGCCTTTAGAAATGTGACTATTTGAAGCAGAAACTACCTGTTTCTTAGGCTGGTCCCTATGGGAAGTATACAGAAGGCAAAAAAAGGCCTAGTGGCCAACTAGTGAATATTCCAACAAATAGTACAGGGCAAGAAGAAGTCAAGACACAGGGCAGAGACTGGCATGCCTTGGGCACCAGAGGGACCACTATCTGGGGATCTGAGGGCAGGTGTCAGTTAGGTCTGGGCAAGACAGCACACAGCCTCATTTGGGTTGGAGGGAAGGCCTTCCACACACAATGACCCAGAAGCTAGAAGTATGGTGGGGCTCTGGGGTGAAATTGATAAGATGAAGGATAGTGCTGAAACCAAGACCAGGAAGGTGCTAAGAAAGACAAAATCCTCTAGTGCAGCCCACTTCCTGATTGTAGAATTGCCATTCTTCACATTAGCTAGAGTTCCTGGGTTGATGACCAGCACAGCTTGGCACATTTTGAAGTGGGCAGGGAGTCACTCTTCTTTGCTGACCCATCCCTCCGTTAAGGTGGTTCCCACACTGCTGATTCTCTCAATGGGCTCTCTGTGTATTGCATCACCTCACCTGGGAGCTGGTTATAGGGGCAGGTCTCAAGACCCACCCAGACATCTTGATCAGAAAATCTGGAGATGCCCAGCTACCTGGTTTTTAACCAATACCCAGGGATTCTGATGCAGGTTAGGCTTGAGAAATACCATCTGCAGAGATTCTCATCTAATTGTTCTGGAAGCTTGGTCCCCAGATGATCCTAATTCACAGCCAAAGATGAGACACTTGCTTGTAATCTCTCTGAGTTGTGTGACTTACAGCAAGTTTCTTTCTCTGCCTGGACCTGTTGCTGCTTCTGTAAAATGGGGACAAAACTTATTTACCGCAGTGCAAGGCACTGAATTGATGATTCTTTGAGGTCTCTTTCAGCTCTAGATCAATAATCCCCTGAGCCCTTGATAAAGAAAAGGGGGAACTAAGGAGAGAAGAAAGGAAAGAATCCAAAGTGGTTGGTGTGGTGAAAAGCCAGCCAGGCAATGCCCCCAGGACAAAGGGAGGCTCCTGGAGGTGGCCTGGAATATTTTTAGCAGACTCAAACATGTGGAATGAGCAGCCCTTGGCATTTCTCTGCTTTTAACTGAAACACATTTTCTTAAGATCTCAGAGGAAGCTGTTAATGGATTTTAATGAAAGGACCATTCAAAACACTTTTATATCAAAATAAAAGGCTCTGTAATTGTCTGTAGGTTCCCTAATGCAAACTCTGTTAAGGACTAGCCCAGTACCTGACAAAATGGATCAGGATGTAACAGATTGGGTCACTTTGCAGATAACTGTAGTGTTGCCTTCTTCCTTCCTCTCCTTCTATCCTCTCCTTCCCAAATAGGGGAATATTCTTGGAACCTTCTCCCTGACTCCAGACATAACTGAGACAAAGTAGAATGAGGGGGACAAGAAAGTCTGGGGCCTGGGGTTAGGGGCATAACAGAACATAATAACATAAGCAATGGGTTCCTTGATGACCCTAGAAGCAGAATCCTAGCTCAGAGCTAGGGCTGCACTGAGAAGTTGCCAGGCATTGCCAGGAACAGAGCAGATGTCTGAGTTTCTGTCTTTCAGAATGGGGCAAACCTGGTAGAGAAGTGGATTATGTGGATGGACCTTCAGGAAACTGCCAGACTGGGGATGCTAACTAGAGTGGCTAACAAAGGACCCACTTTGAGCACTGAGTGCAGATCACAACTAGGGAGGTAGGAGAGGGAGCCAGGAAGTGCCTGAGAAGAAATGCCAGTGGTCAGATCCATACACATGACTTTCGATGGGAATGGTGCCTTTTGAGTTGTGCGGTGCTCAGAGGGAACACCTGTGCATGACAGCCATGCTTTCCAGAGATAAAGCTGGGGTGGCCCTCTATTTCTTCCAGAGAACATAGTTGTTGTTGTTGTTGTTTTACCCCAGAGACTGATATAAAATGACTGATAAGTTAAAGACACTACACAAAAGGCATGGATTTAACTCATTTCCTTCCTCTCCACCACCACCACCACCACCACCACCACCACTCCCCCCTCCCCCCCCCCGCAGCTTTACCTTCTTATTAACTGGCTCCTTAGACTGACAGAATAGCTAGGAACAGGGCTAAACATTAGCAAGAGCCATTTGAAATTTAATTAGACAACACTTTCAAAAATATGTTAACTTTGAATCAATTTGGCACAAATTTAAACTAGAAAGCTTGAATCTTTCTACCTGTAAATTTGATTACTTGGGTCTAAAAAAAGAAAAGCAGATGACAAGATCATTATGTTTTACAAAACTCCATTACAAAGAGGTTATGCAAGAGCCCCAAAGTGTGTCCCAAATAAAATCTTGAAGATGCAAGAAATCTATATTTTTATTGTAATAATGAGCCCTGAGAAAAGAAAATCATTTCGTTAAAGAAAGAAACATGAGCAAAAGTGTGGTTTGGACCATGTCTGGGAATGAGATGGCCAAGATACAAAGAAAAGGGAAAACATACCTGGCATCTTGGCCACATTCCCTCCTTAGAACATAAGTTCATTTTGTGAAAGACATAATTATCTCCTAACTTTTCTGTGCTGGCTGTCTAGCTAATTCTATAGAGGTAGGCTATTTAAATGTTCTAGGAACGCCACGCTAGTAGTGCTTGCATATGAAATGCAAAGCCTCCCAAAGATTTTACAGAGCAGTGGGAACCGCAGTGCATAATTCTATGGAGTGAATATCTTGTCAGACCTAAAAGTAGGTACCTTTTACTTTTCTGCAATTCCATGCATATTTTAGAGACAATATACATTTGCTTGTTATACTTATGGTTATATCAGGGTTAAGGCAGAACTCAGACTGATGTCTGAAATAAGGAATAACTTAGAAAACTCATTTGCTGAGTGTCCCATTGTATGAACCTGTGGCACAAGAGCCTTTGGGTGCAAGGGCCAGTGAGTGCACACACCCCTGTTTAGAAGGCACTGTGGAGCTATGGCATTATAAATTCCCATGACAGGGAAAGGCACATGTGAGGTGATGCTGATTTCTCCTACCAGTCAAGGCTACATCTCATTTTCCAAATGTCCCAGTGCGTGGGGGACACAGAAAAGGACTTCTACATATTCTGTGGCAAACTACACCTCTACACAGTCCTGTGATTAGTACTGATGATTCTTTAAGAACATCGGAGCATGAGTAAAAATTCCCAGTCGGTCATCAACTAACCTCATGTACATGAGCACAGTTTGGGTAACCTAAGCTTATGCCTTCAAGATGATTGTGAAGATATAAAAGAAACATAGACTTCTATAATCTGCTATGACTGCTTCCTGAACTCAGTAAATGACCCTCCCCCACACAGACATGGGAGTTTCCCTGCAATGGTTTTGGTGGTCTTGATATTATCTATCAAGAACCCTAGGCGTGGCTTTCATATTTTAGAAAGAACTGGGGTGGGGGGAGGGAGGAGAGGTTGGGGTCAAGAATATCTGGGAGTAGGGAGAAGGAATTTAGGGGATGTCAGAGGAAAGGGAAGAGCAAGACAGGATCTTAGGAATCCTTAAGAAAGGGACACAGACATATACTATAAAGGGGCTCCATGCTCTTTGCTGTTCTCTTTGTGATGAATTGAATCAATGCTTCTATTTTTTTTCCTCTGAGTTTCAAGGCATCCTCCACAGATCAGCATTAGCAGAGGCATGAGACACATCCACATCTGAGAAGCACTTTAATTACAGTGAAGCTCTGAGTGTGGTAAAGCAATTCCATCCTCCCTAATCAGAGAGCGTGTCTGAGTATAGAAAGCAAGAGAGAGACTCATTCTCTCTTGGATGAGGATTTTCTTAGGGCTAAATATAGGCCCAGCAGTCACCAGGCCAGCACTGTCCTGCTACTTCCCCGGCAACCTACTCTTTGTCAACCTACTTGGGCATGACACCACACTCTGCTGCCTCATGTAATTTAAAGTAGTGGAGAACGATGTGTGGTAGGTTGCAAGTGTCTAAGTCACAGCACTTCTTCTTCTAGCCTGGACGTTGGCCATGTTACTTAACCAGTCTTCAGCTGAAAAATAGGAATAATGACAGTGCTTCCTGCATAGATTTATTGTGAGAACTGAGTTAATACATGTGCAATGCTTACAATGCTGCCTGGCAAGTAACACTCAGTAAATGCTTATGGTTATATTTTTATTATAATTTTATGGGTTGTTTTTTTGGTTTTGGTTTTCAGCATTGCTGAGTTCTCTAGTGGTAACCATTTTTCTTCAGAGGAAGCAAATGGATGACTGGTGTGGGGATAAATGCATGTTCTATATGAAAGAGAAATGTGTAAGCTTGAAAAAATAAATGGTTCCTAGGACAGGAATTGACAAACTTTTCTGTAAAGGCTGGCCTTTACAGGAAGTAAGTAGTTTAGACTTTGCCATTCACCTATAGCAACTACTTCACACCACTAAGCAAAAGCAGCCACAGGTAACATATAAGGAAGGAACATGACTGTGTTTCAATAAAACTTTATTTACAAAAACAGGCCTTGGGCCAGATTAGGCCCACAGCTGGAGCTGCCAACCCCTGTTGATGAGAGAGGGACCAAACCCATCATGTCCACCTCCATATCCTACTGCTCAGCACTGTGTCTCATATAAACTTATTGCTCACATTCTGATTATTTCTGAGTAAATGAATAAAAACTCTGGAAGGACGGGTTTTTCATTCCTTTAAATGTTGGACTTTGGCACACCTGTTCAGACTGTGAAATGCTCACTTTTAAGTTCTGCCAACAGACATGACAAAAGAGTTTCTGGGAATTATACACCATGTCATCCAAGGGGTTCAGGCTCTCTGGAAAATAAGTATTATGTCAAAAAAAAAAAAAAGGCAAAAATAGTGGCAGACTCCAACAATCCACAAAGCTATATCCATAAAGCATTCTCTGATTATCCATTCTGGACTCAGATGTGCCAAAAAGGGTTGGACATCTCCTATTGCTGGCAGCCCCAAGTTTGAGGAGTGTGAGACCTGAACTTTATCACATTGTTGCTGTTCCTCTGCCCAGGCTCTGGAGAGAGGCCATTCAAGGATGAATTTCCTCTAGAGTCAGACAGGCTCATGGACCCTGTGAGATTTAGGAAGTGACTTCCCCTCTCTATGTTCCTCATTTACAAAATGGAACTCATCCTACTGTTGATTTCCAGGGTTGATATGAAAATGAACAGGATGCTGCTCGCATGTTATCCATTTAACAAGTACTCACTGAATATTAGCTTTGTTATTTCTGGACCAGCATTAGCTCCCATTGAAGTAAGTGCTAAGGGCTAACTGGCCCTGGTTCTGAATGAACAGCTGATGCCTAGGAAAGGAGTCAGAGGCAGTGCTTCCTGTTTCCTCCACCTTCCTTCTCCTTCCTGTCTCCTGCTTGGTGGTTTCCACAGGAGGTGACAGGGACCAGGGCATTCTCTGGATGCTAGAGAACAGACTTCCAAGTGTTAGAACAAGAAAAAAAGAGGCACACTTTGAAGTTTACTTGAAAAGGCAATTGAGACCCGGGAAATGTGTTGGCCATTTTTCACAATGGCCTGAAAATGAGAGACAAGAATTCTATTCCTGGCTGACAACAAGCAGATTCTGAGACAAGAAGCCAACCAAAGCTTCTCACTGTGCCTCAGTCTCCCATGTTGAGAGCAGGAAGTAATAATTTTAGGACTGCCTTGGATATAACTGAAATTAGGGGTAAAGCACTTTGTGAAAATAAAGCATGACCTATGTAGTGTGTCATCATTTAATAGTCATGATTATACAGAGAGCAGGATGATGATATAAGCCTCCACAGGTCTAAAATAGGTTTAGGAACAGCTCTGCCTGGAGGCTAAGTAACCTTAAGGCACCTTCTAACTGAGTCCCTGTGACTACAGTATAATCTCATCAATTTCAGAATAATGGTGCAGGTGGGAAGGGGGCAGGAGAAACTCATCTGAATTAGTGAAGAGCTGCATTTTATTGCAATTAATCCATCAAGCCAGCCCTTTTAAAAACAAAAGGTGAGCTTAAAATAACCAGATGTTCCTGTGATATGTTTGCTTTGAAACAGATAACATTTATTTGTACTTGCTAGTACCTGAGTAGGTGTTGCTAGAGAGTTCCAAAATACTCGAAAACTGTCTATTCTCTTAATTAATGTAAACTTTGTCTGAAGTTTCTGGCCCCCAAATCTTGAGGGTGTTGTTATTTTGTTTTTAGTGAGGTATAAAAAGAAAGAAGTCCCTTGAGTTTGCTTAGCAAATCCTATCTTAGCTATTGCAAATGTAAACCTCAGGCCTATCTACCACAATTTCAGATTTATGGAATCTGCATTCTTAACAACTGTGGGCCCCCAAGCTATAATTAAAATCCACAGGAATGCGGAGGACTCCATTTGTGGCCTTTTGGGAGCAAGTGTTGGTGAGCACACACGGGAAACTCTCACTTGCCGCTCCTCGGCCTTCACCACAGAGCAGCTGGCCACTGGACTGGGCAGGAGTGCTTGCAATCTCTAACTGGCTTGGAGGAAAGAACAAAGTTGAGTAACCTACTAGCCTGTGTATGGATCCAGGCCCACACGAACTTTAGTCAAGGTCCAGACCTTTCATTCCTGGATGGACAGCCAGGGGCTGTGATCGAGCTCACGTAGCTAGCTCGTCAGGTCCATCGGGGTTGCCCTTGGTGATCCCTGTGTTGACTGGACTGGGATTTGTAGAAAGGGTAAGTTCAGGGCAGAAAAGCAAATTCCACCTAGCAACTCTCACTGTCCCAGGGAGGTGCACTGGAGAAAAGGGACACTAAGCAGGAGGCCAACATACGCAGAAAAGTTCAGCTGAGAATCAGAATAGGAAAGGTGCCTGGCCAGTAGCAGCAGGATGATCCAGGCTTGACCAGAAATTTGCTTTCCTTCACCATCCTGTGTCTCTAGCTCCAAGCCCAGGGCCTAGCACAAAGTAGGGCTTTGATAAACTGAGAGAACCAATAAATGAATAAATATTTGTTTCTTTGTGGAATGGATAGAAGTTTCCAGGCCACACAAGGGCATGCGTTGGAAAATCTGGTGCAAAAGGCATTTATAAGGTTAGCAACATTAGGCATTGTGTGTCTTTTCGGAAATTGCTTGCTTAGGAGCCCAAGCACAGAATATTCAATGTCCATCCCTTGCTCAAAAAGAACCTACCACCTTGCCTCTCCTGAATCACAACCCTGTGATTTTTATTAGAGTCACTTGTCTTACAAGTGTAAATTAACATTTTTTAAGTTGATGATACACTGAAGGTGGTTTGCTGAAAGCTGTCCACTTTTTAGGATCAGCCAAATACTAGTAGTAGCATGCATCCAGTAGATGGCACTTTGACAATTAAGGCACTAAACTCTTTGAGGAATTTAACAAGGCTTTTTATTTCTTTCCTTTAAAAAAATTTTTTTTTATATCTTCTAATTTGCTTTTCTTTTCAGAAAGAAACAACAAGGGAATGAACATCAAACCAAAACAAATGTTTCCTGGAGATGAAGGAAGGCAATACAGAGAAGACAAGAATGGGCAATTTTCCTTCTGCACTTCACTGTGGGAGCAATGCTGACTGGAGCTGCTCTAGACCGTTTACAACCATGGTGGGAGCTACCCAAAGGGCCATGGTGCTCACTGAAGACACAGAGCAGATGCACAGAATAAATCTGAGTCCCGGATGACATTTGAGGTAATCAATTATATCAACAACAAAACTACCACATGTGCAGACCTTTATTACGCAATTAACACGAATTTAAGTTGTCTTTTTTGTGACTTGAAGCCAAAAGTATATGAACTGATACATTATCACCTAGTTATTGTAAGAGAGATAATCCATGAAAAATAGCTACTATCACAACTCATTGTATAGTAAACAGTTAATAAATGGATAACAGCTTTTTAAATTCTTTAAACTTTAAGCCACAATTCACAATTGTGTCTATGGATGGTCAGTATTTGGCTATAAATAACACCATCACTTTCCAAAGCCCTCTAATTTCAGCCTGAGATTCAGGAAGAGGAAAAATTTGCTGTGAAAAATCTAAAGACAGGCCAATTCATTCTGAGTCCTGATAGAAATCAGGGCCCCGGGCCTTCCCTGTGCTATGATGTTTATGTTCGGCAATTTCTCCTACTCAACGTAGCACCTGGAAGCAAGCTTTTCATCTGCAAGAACAACACTGCATGGGTTCCAGGTGAATCTCCCTTTGATCCCATTGATACCAACAGGAGGACACCAGGAACAAACTCCATCCCATACTCCGAGTTGGCTGCTAGAAGATAGATATTTCAAGCATGAGCTAAAGCCAAGCCCTACACTGGTAAGTTAGAAGCAAGCTCTGCAAGAAGAAAGGGCAAGTCCCGGGCAAGGGAAACATCTGGAGAGAAGGATTAGGTGGGAGAAGACAGAATCAGAGGGCACCCAAACTACTTGTAAGTCACTGCTTTGGAGGACTGTGGTTTCACTTTGTCTTGACAAAGAGGTCACAGTCTATTTTCATTGTCTGGCACCTGTTAGAAAGAGTGGAAGAAAAGTTAAAGATTAGCTCAACTTTTTCACCCTGTGGCTGTGCCAAGTTGCTATGTGCACAATGTTGCAGAATGGAGGAGATAAAGTCCCAGCAACCCCATCAGTCCCAGAGCCGAGATTTAAGGACTGAGACTGGATTATCACGATAGGAAGTTAAAGAAAGGCTTGGGAAATATGAGTGACAACTCAGTCCTTACATGTGTTGTTGTGAGAAACAAGTGTGCAAAGCAACTAGTGCAATGCCTGGCACTTAATAAATGCTCAGTAAATAGTAGTGTGTGTGTGTGTGTGTGTGTGTGTGTGTGTGTGTGTTTAAGCTAAATAATGCCTTCCAGTCATGCTTTAAAAATATTTTATAACATTCATATATTTGAGTGTTCCAATAACTTTGTGAAATAGGAGGGAATTATTATCTTATGATAAAAATGATGCTTGGAGAGCTTTAATGAATTGCCCAAAGTTACACATCAAATCAATGGGAATCTTGGACTTGAAAGTGATGGGACTGAATCATAGTTTCAAGTGGTCTTTCCACTGTGCTAACTACACCATCCTTTTTATAACTTCAATACTTTTCCTTCCCTTTTTCCAGAATTACTATAATTCTGCATCTATGAGCCTAGAAAAATGGTCAGAATACTGAGATGTGTAGTCTTTTTCAGTGGCACCTCATTTTAGATGGTTCTCAAGAGTTATATAGAATATTGAATAAATCTTCTAATAACTTGGAGATAAGGTTATCTGTGTGTGAATGGATATGTTTAGACTCTGAGTTAAAACAGTGTAGCAAGAGGTGCTTAAACTTGATATTATTCAAAAAGAGAATCATTGATGTAATTCTATGGCACACATTAAATTTTGTATACTATACATTTGGTAAGTTGCATAAGTTGCATATAAAGTAAAATATTTATAGCATTTTCTAATGTTGATTAGAAAATGACAGACTAAAATTCTCTAAAAAAATGTAAAGGCATGCTTTTTGTGTTTTATGGTTTTCCAATGTTAGGTGATATGATTTTAATTTGTTCCTGTAATTTTATGAAAGACTTCTGGAAATTCTCCTTATAAGGCTCTATTTATGGAGAGCTAAAAAAAATTTAAAGGGCACCCTTTCAAGGGACAATTTTCTATGTGGTTGGTCATAGTCTAATTTTTGCTCAAAAAGGTGGCTTTTTTCCAGGCCTGTTTAGCTGTTGGAACAAACCTGGATTCCTCAGCCACAGACATTTATTCTATCTAATAAAATATTGTGGAATTTGCATAACATATTCCAATACCCAGGAGGTTTCCATTTATTTATTTATTTGTTTATTTATTTAATCAGGCCTACTTTTGAAAAATGCGATAAAATAGCGGGAGATAACACCTGAGAGGCATACAGTGAAATCGTTTTGTCTAGTGGTCTTTGGCACATGCGCTGATGAACAAATGCGCCCAGTCTTTTTCAGCGTGTGATGCACCCCAGGCCCTTTTGCAAACTTGAGAGAATCAGAGATCTGTGGTTCCTGGTAGGAAAAATGCCATTTGGCTCCCGTAGCTTTTCCTTCCCTGGGAGTAGTGGTTTAATTAATGATGTTGGAAAACTAAGCTAAACACAGACACTATTGCAGTAGGAGAAATTTTGGGCTTTGGGCCAATAGGAATTTGAGAGAAAAATGGTACCATCTGCCCAGCTCCTTGGGGATTGCTGTGGCCAGGCGGCTAACTGTGGGAAGTTGGTGCTTCTCCTTCTCTCGTGAGTTAAGATTGATTAGCAGTGTTGTTGTTGTTTTTTGTTTCATACAACACATTGAAAACAATATTTGTATAAAGCCACAGAGGAGCACAGAGGCAGTCCTTAGACCAGAGGTGCTAGTGCAAATGACTCTGTCCTCCTTCTTCCCACTGCCATTGGCTAAGGAAATCAATTTTCTTGGTGCACCTCAACATTCATGGTACACTGTGATGCAACTGATCCATGAACCATAATATCAAGTTTAAACTTTGTCATAGGAGCTATTTCTGTCTTGTGGCTGAAAATTTAAAGTTTATCATCTAGATCACCCATTCTCAATATCAGAAAATCCATTTGGAACCAAGATGCAAAATAGATTATTTTAAAACTAGAGGCCCATTGCACAAAATTTGTGCCTGGACAGGGGCGTGGGGGGTGTCCCTCAGCTCAGCCTACACCCTCTCCAATCTGGGCCCTCTTGAGGGATGTCTGGTGAGATAGGGCCTAAATGGGCAGTCAGATATTCCTCTCACAATCCAGGATTTCTGGCTCCCAACCACTTGCCTGCCTGCCTACTTGATTGCCCCTAATGATTTCTGCCTGCCAGCCTGATCACCTCCTAACTACTCCCCTGCTGACCAGTTTGCCCCTAATTGCCCTCCCCTGCAGGCCATGTCACCCCCAACTGCCCTCCCTTGCCAACCTGGTCGCCCCCAACTGCCCTCTCCTGCAGGCCTGGTCCCCCACAACTGCCCTCTCTTTCAGGCCTCATCATCCCTAATTGCCCTCCCCTGCTGATCACCCACAACTGCCCTCCCCTGCTGGCCATCTTGTGTCCACATGAGGGAACAATCTTTGACCACATGGGGGTGACCATCTTGTGTGATGGTCAATTTGCATATTACCTCTTTATTATATAGGATTAGTTTTGTCAATGAAATGTAATAGACATTTGAATATTCCTTCTATGTACTTCTTGATTATCCTACTTAATTTATTATTTAAGAGATAGGTGTTCTTATTGCCACTGTTTAACAGGTGAGAAAGCTGAAGCAAAGAGAAGTTAATTAATTTGCCCCAAATCATGTAACTAATAATCAGAAAGACTGGGGTTTGAGCCAGGCAATCTAATCCCAGAATGAATGACTTTAACCTCTCTGCTATATTATCCCCAAATAAATGAGCAGAATAAATAATTATATGCCCATACGAGCAAATATTTTGTAGTATTTGCAATTATTAAGTAATTAAGTGCAAAATATTTGCTAATATGGAGAAATATATAACATACTGTTTGTGGGTAAATAAAGTTATGAAATTATGAATAGCATGACACAAGTCTATTAAAATTATTTTACTTATACATATGAACACATTATGGGAATAGAAAAAAATATATATCCACAGTTTAACTGTAATTATCTCTAAGTAGAGATAATTATCTCTGGAATTATTGTTGATTTTTATCTTCTACTTAACATTTCAGATTTTCTAAAATAAACTTTGGAATTATTGTTGATTTTTATTTTCTACCTAACATTTCAGATTTTCTAAAATAAACTTTGAAAAGTATATTTGAATTTCCAATTTCCAGTTAATCCTGTAAAGAGTTTGGAAGTCATCACTCTGTCCTCACACAAGAAAAACAGGTGAAGAAACTAAAATTAATGACTCTTCTTAGATACACCAGAGGATCAGTGCCCCCCAAAACTGGTGAAGCAGACAGATAGATACATAGTATCACAGCTTATAAGGAGCAGGCATCCACAGCTCAACCAATTGAGCCACACAGGCCAGGGCAGGTTGTTTGCTTTTTATAAATATTTCATTACATTCTTCTCTTCTTCTGGTATCTGCAGAGAAGACTGATTTAATTCTTGTTCTTGTCCACACTGCAGTGGACAACTGGCTCAATTGGGGGTGGGTCCAGCCAGCCAACAGCCTACAGCACATCCCCCCTGCTGGCCCTGCCCCCTACCTACCTGCCCCCCCACCCATCAAGTATGACCTTCAAGAATTTTAAGTAAGTAAACACTCTCCCACCTTCATAGTCCAAGAACTTGAATGATGAGTGATCAGGAGGAAAACTGCTCTTGGTCTGAACCATCAGTCAGGTGTCCAGGAGAGGTGCCCAATACAACCACCATCTTCCCACATTCTCTCTCCACTGTTTATTACCAAAGAGAGCAGCCACATCACACCATTGCCTCTCTTTACAGGTTTGTCAGCAGGGAACTAAACCGCATTACCTGTCTTGGGAGAGGCTTAGAAACGGAAACTGTAAATATCCCTGACACTAAAGCGCCTTTTGAAGCTTCAACTCATCCAAAAGCCAACAGCAAATGTGTATACACCCTGCAAATATCTTTGACACTAATAAATCCCCCCATAGTCCCTGCCTACCCCTATTGGGGGTGGGCAGCTGGACCTCACCCATTTTTGTGCACCAGGCCTCTAGTGCTAAAATAAATTCTTTAGAAAAAAAGGGAAATAACATAGGTTAGAAAGTCATATCTACATAAAGAAAGGAAGAGTGTTAGAGAAGAAATAAATGATGTCAGCCAGGAGCCCACACTCACACTAATGATTCCACAGCCCAGTGCCCAAAGTGATGCACCTTCACTACTACTATGCTAAAGTCAGGACTCCATGCACTGCAGCTGCTGGGATTGCCCTGCCTGAGTAGGAACCCAGAAGTTTCCAGGAGCTCCATCAGAAGCAGGAAACAAACAAAACTGGCTCTCCTCTCCGTCAATCTTTAACCAGTGTCCCACAAATAACCAGAATATTTTTGGCTATTCAGCACTAATCTCACCATTGCCATACTTAAACTTCTATGTAACAAGAATAGTAGCCACAAAATGTGTCTGCCTAATAGCATAACTATTCCTGTTAAGAGGAAAATACCCTCATCCATTTCCCAAAAATCGAAGCCTCAAAATCCTGTCCATTACCATATCTACTTCAGAGAGATATTCTAGTTCATCCACAATCCACCTAGATATTATGTAATTTCAAAACCAAATTATAAAGTTAACAACATCAGTAAAGTTAACCAACTAAAAAAGAGAGAGAAATCTCAAATAACCACCACTACTCCGTATATAAAATAGGAGAAAGAGAAAGGAGGAAAATAATTGGGTTTACTAGTATACCTAAGTGTTCTGGGTTGAATTTCATTCCCCAAAAAGATATGTTCAAGTCCTAATACCTGATATCTGTGCATGTGAATCCTCAAATAAAGTCTTTGCAGATGTAAGCCCATTAAGATGACATCATACTGGATTAGTATTAGTAAATCCAATAACTGGTGTCTTTACAATGAGGGAGAGATTTGGAGAACCATAGACACACACACAGGGAGAAGGCCATGTGAAAGTGGAGACAGAGACTGGAACAAGGCAGCAACCAGCCAAGGAAGCAAGGATTTCCAGCAGCACCAGAAGCTGGAAGAGACAAGGAAGGATTCCCACTAAAGCCTTCAGAGGGAGCATGGCCCAGCCAATACCTTGAGTTCAGACTTCTAGCCTCTGAGAACTCTGAAAGGATAAATTTCTGTCTTAAGCAACACCAACAACAACAAAAAAGTTACATTTAGTTTATAATTTTTTAAAAGCCCTCCTGCTGACTGGATTACACTTGGGTATCTGGATTCCCTCCCCTGGTTTAGCTTGATCTGGAGCTTGTTTGACAAGTACTGAATTGTGCTTTTTATCCCCTAATATTCTATACCCTTACTTGGTATCAGTTCATTCTTCAAATATACACTGAGTGGCCAGATTATTATGATCTCTGAACACATAATAATCTGGCCACTATTTAATAAAAGAGCAATATGCAAATTGACCACACCTCCACTATACCACCAGCTGTGCCCACCAGCCACACCCACCAGCCAATCAGGAGCAAGTATGCAAATTAACCCTAACACGATGGCTGTGGACCCGGAGAGAGCAGGAGGGAGGTTTGGGTTTCCCCAGCAACAGAGGAAGCCAAGCTTTCTGCCCACACGCTGGCAAGCCCAGGCCTCACTCAATGATACAAAGTTTCAATTATAGAAGATAAATAAATTCCAATAAAAATGGTGGCAGCCATGGAGCAAACAGGAGGCTTGGCTCCACTTCAGGCTACAAAGTTTCAATTGTAGAAGATAAATAAATTGCAGATACCAGGGCCTCTGCTTGAGGCACTGAGGGGCATGGCTGGCCTGTAAACCACCACAAGCCCCTCGCCCCAAGGAAACTCCCACCCTGATCCAGGTCACCCTTCAGGGCAAACCAGCTTGGCCTCCACCCATGCACCAGGCCTCTATCCTATCTAATAAAATAATAATATGCAGATTGACCATCATTCCAACACACAAGATGGCTGCCCCCATGTGATCAAAGATCCTACCCCCATGTAGACACAAGATGGCTATCACAAGATGGCCTACAAGGGAGGGCAGTTGTGGGTGATCAGGCCAACAGGGAGGGCAGTTGGGAGGGACCAGGCCTGCAAGTGAGGGAAGTTGTGGGCAACCAGGCATGCAGAGAAAGGCAGTTGTAGGGCACCCAGGCCTACAGGGGAGAACAGTTGGTTGGGGGGACCAGGCCTGCAGGGGAGGGCAGTTAGGGGCAAACAGACTGGCAGAGGAGCAGTTAGGCATCAATCAGGCTGGCAGGGGAGTGGTTAGGGGTGATCAGGCTGGCTGGCAGAAGTGGTTAGGGGCAATCAGGAAGACAGGCAGGCAAGCAGTTAGGAACCAGCAGACCTAGATTGTGAGAGGAATGTCTGACTGCCCATTTAGGCCCAGTCCTACCAGAATTGGACTTAAGTGGGCAGTCAGATATCCTTCGAGGTGTCCCATATTGGAGAGAGTGCAGGCTGGGCTGAGGGACCCCAAAATTCATGCACAGGGGGTGGGAGGGTCTCTCAGCACAGCCTGCACCCTCTCCAATCTGGGACCCCTTGAGGGATATCCAACTGCCCATTTATGCCCAATCTCACCTGCCTCTGCCTGATTGTCCCTAACTGCTTCTGGCTGCCAGCCTGATCACCCCCTAACCACTCCCCTGCCAGCCTGATTGATGCCTAACCACTCTCCAGCCAACCCAATTCCCCTAACTTCCCTCTCCTGCAAACCTAGTTACCCATAACTGCCCTCCCTTGCCCCTAACTGTCCATTCCTGCAGGCCTGGTTGCCCCAACTGCCCTCTCCTGCTGGTCCAGTCACTCCTAATTGCCCTCCCTTGCAGGCCTGATCCCCCACAACTGCTCTTCCTTGAAGGCCTGGTCCCTCCCAACTGCCCTTCCCTGCTGGTCTGATAATCTCCAACAGCCCTCCTCTGCTGGCCTGGTCACCCCCAACTGCCCTCCCTGCTGGCCTGATTGCCCACAACTGCCCTCCCCTGCAGTACTGGTGCACCCCAACTATTCTCCTCTGTTGGCCTGGTCACCCTCAACTTCCCTCTTCTACTGACCTGGTCACCCCTAATTGGCTACAACTTCCCTCCCTTGCAGGCCTGGTCCCTCCCAACTTCCCTACTCTGCTGGCCATCTTGTGGCAGCCATCTTGTTTCTACATGGAAGCAGCCATCTTTGACCACATGGGGATGGCCATATTGTGTCTTGGAGTGATGGTCAATTTGCATAATACTCTTTTATTAGATAGGAGATATATATATTAGTGGTCTGGTGCATGAATGTGTTCATGGGTAGTGTCTGGCCAGTCTGGCCAGGTGTAGGGGACATGGGTGTTTGGCCGTCCTACCTGCTAGTCTAACTCCTGGTCGAGAGGACAATTTGCATATTAGCCTTTTATTATATAGGATATACACTGAGTGGCCAGATTATTATGTGTTCAGAGGTCATAATATTCTGGCCACTCAGTGTATATATAATATTCAGGTAAATGCTTAGTCACTGTGATGTATAGAAGTTTAGATGAAACTATTAATATGTTTTTTTTAAATTTTTTAAATATATTTTTATTGATTTTTCACAGAGAGGAAGGGAGAGGGATAGAAAGTTAGAAACATCCATGAGAGAGAGACATCAATTAGCTGCCTCCTGCATGCCCCCTACTGGGGATGTGCCCGCAACCAATGTAAGTGCCCTTGACGGGAATCGAACATGGGACCTTTCAGCCTGCAGGCCAACGCTCTATTCACTGAGCCAAACCAGTTTCTGCTTAACATGTTTTTAAAGAATATTTAATTCTATCTATGCATTTATCTGAACCTCTAATTATTATTATTATTATTTTTATTTTCAACCCATCTGATTCTTACCTGTGTGGGTCAGGGTCCCAGCAGGAAACAAGTGACACACTAACATTAGGAAATCTGAGGAGGTGTGAACAGGGTTTAGAGGAAGAACAAGGGGATAGCACAGATCGTGGGATCATTACCACAACTGGGACCAAAAAAGTAATGACATTTGAATGGAAGAATATACATACAAACAAATAGCCCTGCTGCTGTGGCTCAGTGGTTAGGCGTCAACCCAAGAGCCAGGAAGTCGCAGTTCAATTCCCAGTCAGGGCACATGCCCGGGTTTCGGGTTTGATCCCTAGTGTGGGGCATGCAGGAGGCAGCCTATCAATGATTCTTTCTCATCATTAATGTTCCTATCTCTCTCTCCTCTCTTTCTCTCTGAAGTCAATACAAATATGTTTTTAAAAATAATAAAAACAAATATTTGGGTTCTATCATCTGGTAGAATTCAGAGAATAAAGTAATACACGCTATCCTCCCTTCTCATGGCACTTTACAAGCAGGTGGGAGACAGAGTCTCGACCAATGACTGCACAAATAAATAACACAGTTAGTGGTTAATTTCCATGAATGAAAAATAGGGGAGGGGACAAGAGATTTCAGCAGAGGTCTGGGAACTGTTCCCTCCCCATCAGGGAAGACTTTACTAAAAACAAACAAACAAACAAACAAAAAAAAAACAAAGATGCAGGAGCTGAGGCTTGTGGGATGCAGAGGACTTGCCAGCTGCAGGAATGGGCAAGGAGGAACTTGTGTCAGATGGCAGGAACAGAACATGTGGAATCCCTGGCCTTGGAAAGGCTTTGGAGCATTTAAGGCTCCAAGAGAAACCCAATGTAGTTGAAAATCATTCCCTCATGAAAGGTGGGAGGGACATGGAGTTGGAAAATGGGAAAGGTCCAATTCATGCCAGGTCTCCAAAGCTGGGTTGGGGATCTGGTACCCATATGAAGAAAGAAAAGTGACAAAAGGATTTTCAATGGGGATGCCAGGATCTGTCTACATTTCTAAAAGATTCTTGAAGCCAAGGGCTGTATTTTGCTCATTTTTTAATTCTGCATGGTAACCTTAAACAGAATTGGTGCTTTACTTATGTGTTGAACTGCATTTCAATTTTGTGATAAAGATGCTTCAGAAATTGTGTTCAGTAGTAGGAACTAAGGAAGGGGTGTGGAATTAAATGAGGGGCAAAGTGATGGTTACTTTCCCTCCAGAAATCTGTTCTCTCTATTTGCCATGTATCAGAATCACATAAAATGAAAAAGTTGCAATGTCTTAAAATAACAACATAACATCAATATGGAGAAAACAAATCTCATGTATACTGGTTAAAACTCAGTGATGAAATCAGACTGTCTGAATTTGACTTACTACTTACCAGCTGTGGGTCCTATGACAAGTTGCTCAACCCCTCTAACTTTTCTTATTTGTAAAAGAAGATTATAATAGTACTTGTTTCATCTTTCTGTTGTGAAACTTAAATGTAAACAATGGAAAGCTTGTCAATGACTGTCTGGCCCAGAGTTAAGTGCTCAATAAATGTCACCTATAATTTACTGCATACAAATTTCATGGTGCATATAAAAAAGTTGTTTTCCCCAACTGTAAAATCATTTGCTCTTTAAAGTGTCCCCATTCCTTGATTCTTAACAGTGGCTGTTCCTTTTGTTCTCATAATAATTATATAATGGCAATAAGTCTTTTATAGAAATGTTTAATGCATCAGGTTTGGTTGAACTTATTATACCAAGTAATAAGATCTCTCCCCAATATGAACTTGTTTTCTGATATGCCCTGATTAATGCACTTTAAGAAATGTTTAAAGCTGATGACAGATAAACCCCTGACACTGAATCTTCCTTGATTTCCAGCTCATTAGAGGCATTACTACACATGTGTGGGTTTCATATGCAGACATGGGCTTTTTTTTCTCCTGTTACCCATCTCATCTTGTAGAAAGATGTGCACTTTAATAACTTTCCCACTCCCCCACATAGTCATAAGGGATGCACATCATGGCATGAACATTCCCACAAATTTATTATTGAAGTTCGTGCAGGTTAAAAGTTATCCCTTAGCTTGGTAGGCAAGATATTCATTTTCTTTCTTCTAGCTGCAAGACAAGACTCCTGATCTGTCAGTTTCATAAATCATTCTCCAACTAGTCCATGACAGACAAAAATCAAAGAACAAGTTATACTGAACCGGTTACAGGTTAGAAATCAAGTGACAGCAGGCCCCATTGTTTCTTCCATAATGTACCTCAAACAGGCACACTGCTGTGCATGGGTGAGCACGCCCATACTTGTTGACAGAATTATTTTTAGAAAGTAATGCCTTCCCATTTATAAAACCCAGAGACAGGCAGCGTGATGTGTAGGCGGCAGTTCTCAGCCCAGCCAGGCTGCAAATCCAAATTACCTGTGGAGCTTTTAAAAATCTGCAGATGCCGTGACCTTACTCTAGACCAAAGGTTCTCAGCCTGGGCTGTAAATGTGAATAATCCCTGGGGGAGTTTTTGAAAATGAGGATGCCTGCCAGGCAGCCCCACCTCAGACCAGTTGTATCAGAATTTCTGGGGCTAGGGCATTGCTTAATTGGCTCTCTAGGTATTCTAACATATTATCAGGCCTGAGATCTATTGCTCTAGATTGAACTAACTTATTCATTTAACAAAGATGCACTGACTGCTGTTATATGAAAGGCATTGCTGGTAACACAGCAGTTAAGGAACTAAATACTTAGAAATCTGAATCAGAATCTTGAGGGGTGAGGCCTGGGCATTTAAAATGCCTGAAAGCTGATCAGCCAAGATTGAGAATCAAAGAGTAGTCAAAAGGGCAGGGAGTGGAATAACTGTGTTTGAATCTTGGTTTCTCTGCCCATCGGCTGGTTGATCCTGATTAAGTTATGTAACTGTTCTAAGTCTCTGTCCTCTTTCTTACCTTTGAAATTGTGGAAAGCAAATCTTCCACGCTAGGGCTGTTATGAGTTTTAAATTTTCAAAAAATCAATAGAAATCTTGGTACAGCAGCTAGTACCTACGAAGCAGTCAATAAATGTTAGTTTTCTTCCTTCTACCTCCCATCATTTCTCCCATTGTCCTTAAAGCAATATGTGTGTTAAGTATGAGGGATGTAGAATTGAAATACGAGACACTGGCGTCTGCTTTCCAGGAGTTATGGTGCAATAAACAATTAGAGAGCGGCCACATCATACATAAGCTATTCCTAGGTGTGTGCTATCGGCTACTTTTATTGCTGCAGGGGTTCTGAATGGAGAGAAATAATCACCAAGAATCAAGAGACAGAGGTTTCCTAAAGAGGAAGAATTTAAGAGGAGCTTAGAGGGGATAGGTTTTGCTAGAGAGGGTATTGCAGGCTAAGGAAACAGCACAGAAGAGGTAATTTCCAAATGATACCTGCAGATAGGTCATGTTTAAAGACGATAATATATGTTTCAAACAATATCTGATGTCTGTCTACGCATGTCATTAATCAATAAAGTGGAGTTTGCCTTTTTATCATTGTGAGTGAATAATTAAGAACATGTGTGACGTTTGTTTTTAATGATACATGCATTTGTTTTATAGGCATTTCCTCAGTATGTTACTTAGAAATTTTCTGCATGCATCTATCCATTTTTACTTGCATTCTTCTTGGGAGAATGAGGGAGTTACCAGCATTTCTTCTTAGAAATAACTCACTAGCTTCATAAATAACAATGAATTTTCTCAACATGAAGAACAAAGAACTGAATCAAGATGACATCATCCTTCTGATAGTGAAGGTTCATTCAGGTTCGCATTAAAATCCTGACAGAGGTTTTTTTTTTTTTTTTTGTGTGTGTGTGTGTGTGTGTGTGTGTGTGTGTTTCCAGAATAGTCCCCGGCCAATTGTAAAGGGCCAAGAGAGTGGGTCTGGTTAAAAGCAAGCCTCCTTGCCAGAGAGCACCTCGCGGGAGCCCCTCCCCTCCACTGCGAAGTCTGAGCTCCTGGACCCTTGTTGACAAGGTATCTGTCCTCTGTTGAGATTACTAGGAATGACCTACTTTGAAAATAGTGTGAACTCGGCCGAGTGCCAAGGAACCGGGTGCAAACAGGCCTACCCTGAGGGCTTCCGGCAGAAGAGAGCAGGCTCTCTGGGGCCCCTCCAGAAGCCTGGCGTATGGTTTTGTTTTGGGGAGTGGTTGCTTTTTTTTTTTTAATTCCCAGGGCCTTGGCTGTTACAATTCATCTTTATGCTCTCGGAGTGCAGGCTATTGATTGGCTGTGCTGCTGTTACATCAGAAAAAAAGTAGCCAATCAGAGCAGGGCTCTGCCTGTCTCCCTGCTGCAATCTGAAGTGTAATAAACAGTACTGCCAGGTAAAGCCTGAGCCTCTGCTCTCAGCTGCCGCCTGGGAATGTCCTCCCCTGCCCTCTCCCCCCCCCTACCCCCGACCCCCCACCAACACTCTCAAGGCTGAATCACAAATTGTGGGCCTTTACCTTGACACACACCTTGGTCCCAGTGGAACCTCGGATACGCCTCCCTTTCAACCAGTTTCATTTTTCTTTGAGTTTCTGGCTTTTAAAAGACTACATGGATGTCTCTGGGGCTTCGGAAAGGGAGAAACCAGGGGCATGGGGACAGAAATATTGGGGATTATATTAGCGCGACCACTTTAAATGATGGCTGTACATAATCTCTTTTAGTCCTACCTACTAGGACTGCCTGCTAAAGAAGGAAGCCAGTTTTGAATCTAGGAAGGTTATCTGCACTTATAAATCTACTTTAAAATAACTTTTTATTTTCTAGAGCAGCTGCCCTGGATGCAGCATAGGTAAATTCCAATTTACCATCTGATAAGACTCTTCTTAATGCAAAATATTTGTTTATACACATTTGAGGAGAATAGAAACTGGTTTATCAACTTTCTCTTCAGGATACTTACAGCAGCATAATTTATCTTTGTCAAAATCAACTTGGGCTGTTATACATAGGAAGAAAGAGAAATTTTACTTTAACTGATATATTTATCTGAAATCTCCATTTAAAATTACAAACCTATACCAGTTCTGACCTACTGCTCAGAGTGCTTCTCTCCTTGTTTACTTGGGCTTTTTTAAAGTTGTAAAGACATCATTCCCATGATTGTCCACCCTGAAGCCTTCTCAGTTCCCAAAGACTCCCGTGCAACCCACCACTTTCATTTTTGCCTCAGCCTTCTGGTCTTTCACAGACCTTGGCTTACGGAATATGGTTATTTAAGGAATAGCGAAACTCTCCTGAAAGAAAGACCAGCAAAATGTTAAATATGGAATGACCACCTTGAAATGCAATGCATGATTCTTCACAAAGATTCAGTTGTAAACGTTAGCAAAAATGTGCTACAAGGGTCTGTAAATAGGGAAAGATGAGCACATTTTTAATCTCTTCCATGCCACATAGACTCAGTGTTGTTGGTACTGTCCCTCTCCCAGTTGTTCAGTGGACAAATTACATGGGGGAAATGGAAGAAAGAAGGGGGGAAAGTCATATAATTAGAACATGAGCTGGACACACAATAGTTACTGGCTGTACTCATGATATGGGACAGTGTAGATCCTTACATCATCTTTGGCAAACCATTCCTCTCTTTCCTTAATCTAACTCCTTGGGCCTTCTGGCTGGCAGATGTAAGAACAGAGGCTACAATGGAGCCGACAATTTTATATCAGCAGGATCACTCACACAGCCTCACCCTGGGGCAATGGGTTTTCATTTTAAAAGCTGAATGAAGATGTTTGTGCCCAAGACTTGATGGACACCAGGGTCGGAAGGGAGACCCCCACTCCTCTGATGAAACAACAGGCAGGGGGAACCACACTCTCGGATGAGAATGGCCTTTTGGATACAGGAGTGGAGTCAAAGGCTGATAAGGAAAGAAGAACTCACAATGGAAGACAGAGTACAGAGGCCATGTGTCTGGAGAGCCTAATAGGATAGAGACAGGGCTCTGTAGGCAACTTAACCGGAGGGAATGGAGAAAGCTAATGTGGTTGAGGAGCCATGTCCATAGTTTTTGCCCAAAAAGTTTGAAGTGGCTCCTATTTTAATTTTATAGGCCAAATAAAAGGTTGAAGGATTTGTAAAGTTATCTCTTATTGTTTACTAATATTCACTAACTTAATAACACCTGGATATGTATGATCCTGTGTGATGTGTCACTCAATAGAGTTTGTCAGCCCCAAGGAGCAAGCAAAGAGGAAAAGGCCTCTTTGTGCTGTTCTTTGTAGCACCCCACCCTCTTCCTCCTTTCCCCTAAGATGCTTTTACAACTGTTTTAACTTTCACTTGATTAACTACAGGAATAACGAATACAGAGAAGAAAAGAAGAAGGTTAAGGAAGGTGTAAAACAAGCATGTCAAACTCATGGCCCGCAGGCTGCATGTAGCCCATAATGAATATTTTCGCGGCCCATCCAATATAACGGTATGTAAGAAACGTTTTTTAAAAAAATTTTGTAACTTAATCTTTACAATATCCTGTTATACATAATTATTAATAATGAACTACAACATTCGCTAATGACTGATTACTATAATCATGTTGCATTCATTTTCCTTATGCACCTTACTCACAGGCACACCATCTCTCTTCACTAATACTAGCAGCGAATATGTTAGCAGCCAATTGCCACGTCATTAGTCTTGGACTGACTTGCTTGGTGTGCGCAACAGGAAATATTTCACTTTCAGAGAACAAGAAAAATAGGTTTATTTATGCTACGCTTATTAATTTGTGCAGTTATTCAGTGTCTGGTAAGTTAATGTTCAGAAAAAATATTAATTTTTTATTTAAATGTTCTATTATTTTATGTTAAATATTACTCATTTATTTCAGCCCTTTGTATTCAGCATGTCTCTATCGAAATAAACCTATGTTTCTATGAAAACTGAAGTTTTTGTTGTGTTTTTGCGGCCTACATAAACTTAAACCTTATTTATTTGGTCCATGTTAGCCTCTGAGTTTGACATGCTTGGGTAAAAGTTTGGACCCCTGGACAAGCCATAGGATGCTTGAACATTTCATGTGGTGAAGGGACCTATCCTCAGCCTGATGAAGAGACCACCCACCTACTGCTGACAACCCCCCAGCTTTGATTTTCCCTGTCCTGAAGTTCTTCACATTTTTGAGGCAAGAGAATGAGGCCAGAGGTTCACAAGTGGCCCCCTGCAGTTTCCTCCAGTGTCCAGAAAGTCCCTCTTGCTCAGTCACTCCCCCTCCTTTCTTCTCTTTCTTTGTATCTGTTTTACATATTATCTACTTAAAGAAGCACATTGAATTAAGTTGTAGTAAAAGGAAATATAGCAGACATGGAAGAAAAATATTTTCATTAGAAAGTGTAGTGATTGGGCAAGAGCAAGACTTGGGAAGGGCCGAGACCGGTTTTGCTCAGTGGATAGAGCCTCGGCTTGCGGACTGAAAGGTCCCGGGTTTGATTCCCGTCGGGGGCATGTACCTTGCTTGCAGGCACAACTCCAGTGGGTGGCGTGCCGGAGGTGGCTGACTGATGTCTCTCTCTCATTGATGTTTCTGACTTTCTATCCCTCTCCCTTCCTCTCTGTAAATAAAACTTGGAGAAAAAAAAAAGACTTGGGAAGGAACATCACATCACTTCTAAGGGAAGGCTTCCATTCAGATGGAACACCATACCAGGAAGAAAATTATCCGCATTTAATTTATGGGGTGAAAATTCTGTGAAGCCTTCCAAGAAGTGGGTAAACAAACGTGGAGCACGTTTGAGAAAATGACTATGCTTAGTTTTACTTTATCTCTTCCATGGAAGTAAGCTCAGTAGAAGGCAGACAACATAGTGTTAACAAATTTTCATTGGGGTAGACAAGAACAATATCTCCTGATATCTAGCTTTCAGGAATATGCATAAGGAAACTATACACAATGCACAGAAATAGGAAAACATATCATTCTTATTGAAAGAGAAACAGGTAATGGTACAAATGTCAATTAATGCTGAATAGGACTTTATATTTGCTGGTAACAGAGCTATGGTTGAACAAGGAATTCTCTAGTGCCATGATCATCAGTGGGAAGAACTGGTCTGAGGTGCATTATTGTGGGAAGGATGCTAATTTCATCTAGGAGAGCATAAAATAATATTTAAAGTCTGCTCACCCAGTATCAGAGCTGCAGTAAAGCGATTTTCTTCTTTAGATTCTATGGTAAGTTTTGCTGGCACCCTGCATTTAGCAAATCAACAACATACTACTCACAAGGAACTTAGTATCTAAAAAAAAAAAAAAAGCCCACGTTGTGCTTTAAGCCTTTTAGCACAAAAATAATAAAAGTCAAGAGGTTAAAGTTTATTCCTGCAATTTTCTCAGAAACATCTGTGCAATTTTACATGCTGGCTGAATGTATATTCCATGTGGATCATTGTCAATTGAAATGTGGTTGAAGAACTAGTGGTTTAGTACTGAAGGTTCATTCCCTCACTTGATCCCAGTTACATATATATGATTTCCTACCAGCAAGTACAGGAGAATTTTTTTAAGTAAGAAATACCTTTTATGTTCACATTCATTGTCATTATATTTGCTGTGTCTCAACAGTGTGACTCATTCCAACTAACAACCCCCAGGAGAATAGAGAAGGAACGCCACAAAGCAAATTCCATTCAATAAATTACTACTGAGTGCTTACTATGTTTGGCACTATGAGGCCAGAGTCCCTAAAGAGGGTTCAATCCAGTAGACTATATAAGACAGACATACAAATAACTAGAATAAATCAAGGAATAAATCAGTGTTGTACAAAAGTGGGCAAAAACATGGAGCACTGGATAGATTGCCTTTTGAAAAGGCCCAGCAAAGGTTTCATACGGAAGATGGTGATAGGGAAAAGGGTATGTAAGTCTAATGTCAGCTGGACTCTCCCTGCTATTGGGAGCTAAGTCAGGCTGGCGTGACCCCTACTCCAGACCCCCTGGAATAACCAGAGCTCTTTCTCACCATGTTCTCATTGGCTTCTCTGCATCTTTCACCATTCATTTATTTTCTCTGCTAAAGCTTGCCTTCTTCCTTGACTCTCACTGAAAACCACTTACACAGAGCCTTTCTAAGGTGTGTGATTACTAAAATTGTTGAAAAGGCAGGAGTTGCAGCCCAATAATGTACACATTTTATAACTGCAGATTAGTCATCCCTGTTCTTAAAAACCCTTCAAGTTTTGGACCTTTTTCTTCTCTTCTTGTGTGTGTGTGGCGGGGGGGGGGGGGGGGGGGTGGGGGGGCCGGCAGGGTAAAAATCCCAATTCCCTTCATTTTCTTAAACAATGATTCACCCTATTTCAGTCAGTGCTCTTCCTTTAAACTGTGGATTAGAGCCCACTTTTACAAAAAAAAAAAATGACCCATTGATTTCCTTAAATAATGACTTTCTGCCTCCTTTGATATGGTTTAGTTTCCTTGCATTTTAAGCACTGCTGTTAATTCAAAGGTCAACTTCTAGTGGTATTTGCAGGTAAACCCCTCACCTTCTTATGGGAGGCATTTCAGGTTCTAAGATGAATTCTGGTTGATATACTTTTGTTTTTAACTTGCTATGATGACAATTTTGCAAGGCAGCCCAGGAAGATAGGATGTTTTATAGGGTCCTTAGTTAAAAGACCTAGAAGAATTCTTAAAGATCTTTCAAATTCCTGTCTCTTATTTTACAAATAAGAAAACTGAGGGTCAGGCTTGCTCAAAGATGTGAATTAAATGGTTGAGGAACTCTGCCACTTGAGTGCTTTTTCCTCCTGATGGTGTGTACATTATGATGAAGGGAGAAGAAGGAAAAACAAGGCATTTATTATAGCAAATGTGGTTAGGAATGACATAGGGTGGCAAAGGTACTCACTCGTCATCAAGGTATGCATAATAAAGGTAGCTTTTTTATTTTCTGGAAAGTGAAACCACCTACCTACCCCACTGGATAATAGTAAAAATTGAAACTTTTCAAATATTCTTTTGATTTAGTTTCCTTGCATTTTAAGCACTGTTAATTCAAAGGTCAGCTTCTATTGGTATTTGCAGATAACCACCCCCCCCACCTTCTTATGGGAGGCATTTCAGGTTCTGAGGGCAGAAGAGAAGTGTTCTCTGGACTACTGCTGGATCTCTTCTGGAACGTGGTAAAACTGGGCTACTGCACACACTAGTGACCACAAGGATGCAACTGGTCCAGACTGGCCTTTTGAGGGAGATGTGCTGGCACCAGCGCTTAGAGCACATGACCCTTGGCTTAAATCTTCAGCCATAATTGTCCCAACCTAGACTACTGGGGCCTTGGAAACCTCCAGATAATATGGGGAAGACCAAGGACCTTAGACTAGGAGTTGTTTACTTGAGGCATAGTGGTTTATGTCGATACTTGAAAAGAATGCTATTGCTGGATAGTGTTCTATAAATTCCAATTAAATCTTTTTGGTTGGTGGTATTGTTGAGTTCTTCCATAGCCTTGCTGATTTTCTGCCTTGTTGTTCTATCAATTGTTGAGAGAGGGGTTTGAAATCTCCATGGGTAATTGTAGATACATCTATTCCTCTTTTCATTTATATACATTTTTGCTTCACATATTTTTCAGCTCCATTGTTTGGTACATAGACATTTAGAATTGCTATATAATGTCTCTCTGTGTCTCGAGTGGGTTTCTTTGCTCTGAAGTCTACATTATCTGATGTTAATGGAGCACTTCTATATTCTTTTGATTAACGTTTCTATGATATATCTTTTTCACTCATTTTACTTTCAACCTGCCTATAGCTATATTTGAAGTGAGTTTCCTATAGACAGCATGTAGTGAAGCTATGTTTTTTAATCCTCTTTTTCAGTTTCTATTGAGACTATTTGCATTAATGTAATAATTGATGTATTATTGATGTATTCAAACTTAAGCCTACCATTTTATTATTTGTTTTCTATCTGTTCTCTTTATTTCCTTTATTCTTTGCTCTGCCTTACTGATGGTTAACATTCTTTTAGGATTTCATTTTGATTTATTTATAGTGGATTTGAGTATACCTCTGTACAGCTTTTTCAGTGGTTCTAGGTCTTATCCTATACTTACATACTTATCACTGTCTATTAGTGCTATTTTCTCAGTTCAAGTAAAGTGTAAAAATGTTACCTCTTTTTACATCCCTTTACTCTCCTTATTTAAAAATATAATTGTATAATTCCTTCCATACATTTTTAGAATCATATCAGACAATGTCATAATTTTTGCTTTCCCAATTAAGCATAATTTAGAAAATGCAAGAAAAAGGGGAAGTCTACTATAGTTTCCCATATTTCTGTTTATTGGGCTATTCTGTTCTTCCTAATGTTTGGAGAACTTCCTTTAGCCATTCTTTAAAGTTGGCCTGGTAGTGGCAAATTCTCTCAGATAATCTGATAATATTTTTTTTAATATATTTTTATTGTTTTTAGAGAGGAAGGGAGAGGGAGAAAGAGATGGAAACATCAATGATGAGAGAGATCAGCTACTTCCTGCATGACCCTTATGAGTGATCGAGTCCGCAACCCAGACATGGACCCCAAATGCCCTGATCGGAAATCAAACCATAATCTCCTGGTTCATAGGTCAATGCTCAACCACTGAGCCATGTCAGCTGGGCCAGCTGAGAGTGTTTTTATTTCACCTTTATGCACTAGGAGTTCGGGTTGATAATTTGTTCCTTTCAACCCTTAAAACAATGTTGTGCTATGTGACTTATATATATATTTTTTTGGTGTATTTTTTAAAATTTCTTTATTGATTAAGGTATTACATATGTGTCCTTATCTCCCCAGCCGCCCCCATTCTGATGAGAAATCCACTGACATTCAAGTTGTCTTTCCCCTATAGGTAAGGTGTTGTTTCTCTTTTGCTGATTTTAAGAATTTTAATAGTCTCTATTTTTCAGAAGTTTGACTATAATGTGTCATGAAGTGATTTCTTTGGGTTTATCCAGTTTGAGGTTTGCTTAGATTCTGCAATCTATAGGTTTATGTCTTTTGTCAAATTTGGGAATTGTTTAGCTCTTTAAGTACTTTTTTCAGTCCTGCACCCTCCTTCTCTCCCTCCCTCCCTTCCTCCCTCTCTCTTTCTTTCTACTTTTCATTAGTTATTTATATTTAATTTAAAAAAATCTTTATTGTTGAAAGTATTAATATGCCCCCCTTTTCCCTCCATTGACCCTTTCTAGCCCACCCTCCACTTCACCCTAGGCCTTGACTACCCTATCGTCAGTGTCCATTGGTTATGCATATATGCATATAAGGTTTTTGGTTGCTATACTCTTTCTCATCTCCTCTCCTTACAGAGACATTCTCATGACATGAATGTTAGATCTTCTGTTATAGTCCCACAAATCCCTGAGGCTCTGTCTTTGTTTTTCTAGTGTGTTTTCTCTCTACTGTTTAGATTGGTAATTTCTATTCTATTTTCCAGTTTACTGATTCTTTCCTCTGTACAGTTCAGCTCATCTGTCATGCCTTTGTTGTTGTTGATTCAGTTATTGTATAATTCTGTCCTAAAATTTCCATTTGTTTCTTTCCATGTTCTTTTGAGATTTTCAGTTTTTTCCAATTTTTAAATGTTTTTTAATTGCTCAATGAAGAATTTTTATTACGCTTTAAAATCTCCATCAAATAATCCTCAACATATCTGTCACCTAGCTGTTTCCATCTCTTGACTGTCTCCTTTCAGGTCTTTTGAGATCTTCCTGGTCCTTGGTATGATGTACAGTGGATTGAGTATTGTCCTCCTCCATAAATTCATGTTCACCTGGACCCTCAAAATGTAACCTTAATTGGAAATATTTTTTGTAGATGTAATTAGTTAAAATGAGGTCATAGATACATATAAGGAAGACAGTCATATGAAGACACAGGCAGAGATTAGATTGACCCAGCTACAAGGAATGGCAGGGGCCACAAGAAGCTAAGAAGAGCCAAAGAAGAATTTTTCTCTAGAGCAGTGGTTCTCAGCCTTTCTAATGCTGTGACCCTTTAATACAGTTCCTCATGTTGCGGTGACCTCCAACCAGAAAATTATTTTCGTTGCTACTTCATAACTGTAATTTTGCTACTGTTATTAATCGTAATGTAAATATCTGTGTTGTCTGATGGTCTTAGGCGACCCACAGGTTGAGAACCACCTAAGATCATCGGAAAACACAGATATTTACATTATGATTCGTAATAGTAGCAAAATTACCTCTAGAACAAAATGGCCTTTAGAACAGTGACTGAATAAATTTCTGGTATTTAAACCACCAAATTTGTGGTACTTTGTTATGGCAGCCCTAGGAAACTGATGTAGATGGTATGACAAGCAAATTTTAAAACTAAAACCTGGACATCTTGGGTATGTTATGAGATTTTGGATCTTTTTATAAGCTTCTGTTTGAGCTGACTTCCTCTGATATTACTCTTATAGGGGACAGGTTAGAAATAATGCCTCATTAATGCCAGGTAATGATATCAGTCCAGGTTCTCACTTGGCCTCCACTGACAATCAAGAAAGGATACTCTTCATTACTGCAAGGCCTCCTCTGACACCACCCCAGCGGGGAGAGGGAAGGATGCTAGTTACTTCAGGATAAGAATATTAGTATTAGCCTGTGCTCCCTATATAATCTCAGCTGATACCCGAAAGGTGAGGGGGAATCTGGAGGAGAAGCAAAAATGAAAGTTAGGATGCCTTGTTGCAGCCTGGTGAGTGTAGGAGAGTCTAGGCCTCCCATCAGTCTTCACTGGTAGAGTTGGGACCACAGGTTTTCTGTGGTTTTGACTCTAGAAAAGCTGTTACTGTATAAACTTTTCTTCCTTGCCAGACTGTCTTATTCCAAGTCTTCTGACTAGAGAGAACAGTTTTTGTTGGGTCTTTTTTTTTTTTTTCTCTGCCCATTGTTGTTTCTGGGTTTCCAACTTCTTCCACTCTGGACCTGCAGTATATGAGACAAAAAGAAAACCCGGGAAAATCATGTCATTTCTCCAGTCTCAAGATCCCTAATTTGTCTGCTTTCTTTGTTTCACCTTTCAGTCTTCTTATATTGGTTTTACATATAACATCTAGGTTTTTTAGCTGTACTCAGGAAAAAGAGCATGGAAAACTATATCTACTGCATCTTGCCAGAGATGGAAATCCTCTGAAGACTGAATTTGTTAATTCCTGAGATCCTCGTCTGTAATGACTTTACTTTCACACTCTTTTAGCCACCATCCACTAAGGCCCACCCGGACTGCAGCTCCCTGAATTCTTAAATTCAAACATTCCTCAATTCTTGACCTCATATTTTTGCTTCTCATTTCCTATTTCATACTCCATAAACCTATTTTTCTGCCTCATTAAGGTGTCTGACCTCTTGACTTTGCTACTTTCTTTTAATCTATGACTCTGTTTCCTCATTCAATTCCATTCTTATCTAAGTAGACCTCATGGTCTGTCACTTCAACCACCTTTTTTTTGCCATAATCTTTAGTTTTTTCCCCAATTTTCCTTCATTCTCATCCACTAGCAAAATCCAAACTTTGTAATGACCTAGTTATCTGCCCTCTTCTACATTTATGCAACTGAGTATGAAGGAGAAAAAATGCAGGGAGGGAATTGGTGAACCAAAATTCTATTGTATATAATTTCCAATTATCCCCATGCTGCTGGCCATTCCTACTATGTTCATGATAGTCTCTCTCTCTCTCTCTCTCTCTCTGTTTTTCTCTCTCTTATTCTTCTCAGCAATTACTGAAGTCACCTCCTCACATCTGAAGCTTTTTTTTTCATATCTCCCACCTACTTCACTCTCATCTGCTACTTTATGGAGAAAACAAAAGCCATCAAGTGGGACTGACTACACCTGCAATCTTGCACACATCTGTACTCATTCTTACTTGACTTTCATGATCATAATGAAGTCCCCCCTTCTAAAGCCAGTTTGAGCAATGTAGCCCACTGCAGCCTGCACACTCAGTCACCTTACTCATCAATTATTGCCTTTCTACTAGTTTTCTGAAGAGCATTCCTCCTAAAAATCATTACAAAATCCATCCTGCTTACCTTCGCATTACTTTTTCACCTCTAGTTTTCTTTGTTCTCAAGTCTACATTATCTGATGTTAAGAGAGCCATCTTCCCTCCCCACTTCAAAGCTAGGATTTGTAAATGTGCTTTCTATACTTCCTAACATCCTATTCCCTCTTCAAACAGTCTCATTTTTTCCCTCACAATGTTTAAACAATTCTTGCTAAGATCTCCAAAGGCATTTATTGCTGAAGACAGCAGATACCTTTTAACCTTATATTACTTGACATCTTTATAGTTTTTGCACAATTGAACAATATCTTCTTTTGGGGGGAAAAAAAACAAAACTCCCTTCCCTTCTGCTTTCCTTTAACCTCTCTGGCTTCTCTCTTTGGTCTCCGTCTCTGTTAGCATTCCCTGTGTTAGTCTTACTTCTCTATTTACACACCTGGACACTCATCCAAACCTTGACTCCTCACTCCCCTTATTCCCTACACTAAATATATCACTACATCTTTCATTCCATTACCATTGTGTACTGATCAGCTCAAGTGGCCATAACAAAAATATCACAGACTGGGTGGCTTAACCCTGTTTATTTTCTCACAGTATTGCAGGCTGGAAGTCCAAGATCAGGGTGTCAGCACAGTTGTTTTCTGGTAAAGACTCTCTTGCAGGCTTCCAGACAACTGCCTTCTTATTGTGTCCTCACATGCTACAAAGAGAGTGCATGCTCTCTGGTGTCTCTTCTTACAATGGTACTAATCCTATCATGAGGCCCCATCACCAAATATCATCACATTGACTCTTAGAACTTTAATGTTTGAATTGGTGTGTGGGGAGTGGGGAGAGGGGGGAGTATAAAATGCTCTGTAAGCACATTGCCCTGAAATTCTTTTGCCTTGCCCATCTCTACTGACATTTTTTCTCACCTGGATTATTTCAATAGTTTCCAAACTGACCTCTTTGCCTACATTATTCCTCTCAAAGCTATTGCCCATGTGTACTAGACCAACATATCTGAGGCAGAAACCAGGTTTCACCACTTCCTTGCAAGAGATATTTCAGTAGTTTCTGATAGGCTTTCTGTGAAATCTACACACTTCATTTTTTAAAATATGTTTTTATTGATTTCAGAAGGAGGAAGTGAGAGGGAGAGAGAGAATTATTGGTCAGATATCTCTTGCACAAACCCTACTGTGGATTGAGTCCACAACCCAGGCATGTGCCCTAACCAGGAATTAAACCGTGATCTCCTGGTTCACGGGTTGATGCTCAACCACTGAGCCCCACCAGCTGGGCTACACATTTTAAATAGCATGGAAATCCCTCCATGTTTAGGCTCCTGCTTATTTCTTCAATTCAACCTCTTCCCTCTCCCTTTGCACTCAGTGATACTTCCACAGTGCAGTATGAAGGGTTTGATGAACACATTCTGCTTATTAAATTTTCCTCATTCTCAAAACTCAACTTAGATGACACCTTTTCTAACAAGTCCTCTATGACTCTTAGGCTGAATTGGGTGCTTTTCCTAAATGTCTCCACAGCTCACGGTGTTTAGTTCTATCAGAGCACTCAGCAGATTTGGTCATAGTTGTTTTTCATTTGTCTGTCTCCACCTTTGGCTCTAAGCTCCTTACCCCTCTCTCTGTCCCAAGTCTATGGTGCAGTTTTTAGCACAAGTAGATACTTCATGTTTGTTTATTAAGTAAAAGATGATTTCATGCAAAAGACTATTTCTCTTTTTATTGATGAAAAAATCAATAAAGAGTATACACTATCACTCAAACAAAGCCAAGCTAGCAAGAAGCCCAGAAAACAAAGATTGTCACCATCAATAAGTCAAACTCAACATTTTCAGGCCTAACACTAATACTAATGAAAAAGATAAGCACAATCATATTATCTCAGTTCTTCAGACCTTCATCTGTAAAATAAAGGGGTTGGACTAGAAAGCCATGTAATCAGATTTTGACAGCCTCCTCTGTAAATTTTGCAAAGTGAGGATCTCATACCTGACTACGTCTAAATGCTTTGGCTGAATCTTTCATCTTTTTACATTTATACCTGCCTTTTGATGGTAGAATGACAATTTCTGCTTACATCTTTGGCTTATACTTGCCATGTCACTGTAACAAGTAGCCTTTTCTTTTTCTAGTGTTCTCTTTTAAGGTAAGTTAATAACAAGTTTTTGTATAATTTTTAAAAAATACAAAATTATAAACTATAAATGGGGCATTGCATTCATGTCCTAGGGCTGTTATAACAAAATACCACAAACTGGGGGGAGGGGGTTAAACAATAGGCATTTGTATGTCATAGCTCTGGAGCTAGAAGTCCAAAGTCAAAGTGTCAGCAGGGCCACACCCCTCTAAAGATTCTGAGAAAGAATCTATTCTAAGTCTCTCTCCAGCTTCTGGTGGTTACTGATAACCCTTGGCATTCCTTGGCTTATACTTGCATCACTTAGATTTTTGCCTGTGTTTTCACAAGTTAATTTCCCTGTGTGTGTTTATGGACTTCTTATAGGTACTAATCCAGTATGACATCATCTTAACTTGATTACTTCTGGAAAGACCCTATTTCCAAGTAAGGTGATATTCACAGGAGCTGAGTAGACATGGATGTGGCAGAATACACTGTTACAATCCAGTGCAGGTACTGCAAATTTTTCTGTAGAAAGGTTCAGTATCAGTGCAAATATGATGTTATATTTTTTCCCAAATAATGTTTTTAAAATATAGAGAGATGGTATTAATTTTGGAAAGGCTTATGGAAATAGGAACCCCTGGGTTTCAGTGAAGTGCCCTGCAATATTCGTAGAGTAAGATGACAAAAGAGGCATACAAACAGCTTAATAAGCATGGGTATGTATCGTATGAGAGAATCAAAGAAAGCTAATAATAGCTACCCCAGAGATGAGGCAGCGGATGCTTTTCCACAGCTGAATCCTCAGCGGGATGATGCAGTCTTTGTTGACTTTGCCATGTGACTTATGAAAACAAAAGAGATACAAGGAAGACAAATGACATAATTTTGAGTGGTTTGACTATAACTACACACACACTAAAGTTATGATAGCACTAGTAGTGATGTGTTGCTGTATATAATTATCTATTTTTGAGCTTCTGCAACATGTCAGAAAATTTTCCTGGGAGTATTCTCCCCCTCTACCAGGTTTCCCTTTTTCCAAAAATTCAAATGGTGACTTCTTGGAACCTTATGCAAATAATGACATAACAGCAGGCATAAAACTGAAACCAGCTAAAGGAGAACCTTCATGATATTCACCAAAATTGAATCTTTTATGTAATCATCTAATACAGTTTCTTTATGAATAATCAACTAAAGTCTATCCTGAGAAAAATGTAGACTTTAGAAAGGTGTAATGAACAGTTAATAATTGCATATGTTCAATTCCCTATCCATTTTCTCTTTCTAGTCTCAAATAACTTCTTCCTAGAATCTTTGATTTTGCTTGGCCAAGCATTCCTTTTGGAAATTCATATATTTATCCATCACTGCTAATTCAATGGGCTTGCCATGCAACTTTAGAAACGTGGAAGGATTCATTAAGTAGCATGCATTTCTTATTCAAAATGATTGCTGACATTTTTTATAACTACTTTTACCTCTATTTTACATGTAACTTCTTTTCTGAATGTGGCAAATAACATGTACCTTCCTTTTCATGTGCAAATGGAGTCAGTGGATACTGATCCATTCTTTCTGTGCAATTTATGCCAAATTTAAATCTTCCTTTGGATAAATGTTTTATTTATGTGTTACCATGTCTTTATTGCAATTTTTATTATATATATATTTTTTGTAAAGACATTTGGATTCTTGTAAAAGTGTTATGTATATAAATAATGAAACAACACCCACGCCATTATTTAGCCACTTGGGGTGCTGCCACACTGCTTTCTTTCTTTCTTTTATTTTTTTCTCCTCTTTTTTTTTTTAATTCCCATAAGAATAGTTCTTAGGAATAGAAATGATGCAATAATCTTAAAGATATAGTCAATGCTTACTATTAATTAATGAAGAGTAATGTTTATTTCAAAATGGGCCTCTATAACTGGTTACTTTGAACTTTATGTCATTTTGTGCTGGCTTAAAACACAGTAGTAGCAGGAGTGGTACACTTTGTATAATGTTCCACCATAAACTGAGCATAGCAGGAGGTATAATACCATCAGTTCAAGTAAAATGGTTGTATGGTATCCTGAGAAATTATTGAGCTTCTATATGGATTGGCTTGTTTTTATAAAATAAATCAAGCAAAAAAAATATTTTTTTATGCCTTAGAAAAGGGGCCAAAAATACAAGATATGCAAAACCACTAACATGTTTGTACTCAATAGTCTTCTACGACTTTTAGAATTCCCTTTACATAAAGGGATCCAAGGGTAGTGTTTGGATTTTCAAGGCCCACAATGAAGTAGATCCAAGAAGTCCTGGAGTCAATAGATGCTGAGAGAGAGAAAGGTCTGAGGTCTGCTTCCCGTCATCTCTGCTGGCCTTCTCCTCTTTTATAGGAGACATTTGGGTGCAGGACAAGCTGGGACCACATCAGCACAAGTCATGGAAAGGAGAGGAAACAAAGATCCAGAGAGTACCGAGCCAATGTTCAGAGTTGGCCCATCCCCAGGAGGCAGCCAAGCAGACCAGCGGGCAGTGGTCAAAGGGCATGACTAGGACTGATTGGGACAGGCTATTTGGATATCTGAGTTCTGGAAAAAGTCCAGATGATAATATTCAAAATCAGGTATGGTTCCAGGTGATCTGTTCAGTCACAGAAGGCCCCGCCAGAAGCTGCAAAGGGAGGAGGAAATCATATTGTACTTCCCAAGGGAAGGGGGCAACAAGAGTTTGGCAGAACATCCGGATGAGCTGAGGAAGCTGGAGTTCATGCAAGGATCCAACTCTTGCAGAGAACTGAAGTGTCCAGCAGAGAAACTGAGGCCAACTGGAGTTGCAAGACTTTGACCAAAGTGGTAAGAGAACACAGAGACTCAGCTTCCAGGAGGAACCAGATTTCCAAGTCTCTAGGCAACCAAACCAGTTTCATCTATTAATAGGTCTAAGGCTGATGACAGGATCAGGACTGGCTCAGACTGACTGGGAACAAATAAAAGCTTCTGGAACTTTAATATACATAAGAATTACCCAGGGAGCTGGTTACAATGCAGATTCTGATTAGGTAAGCTTGATTGGGGCCAGATCTGAATTTCTAAGAAGCTCCTAAGCCATGCTGCTGGTTTTCTAGAGAATCCAAACTTACTGTCATTCCTTTTTCTCCTCCCACTGCTCTCTCTCCACCTATTTCACCTGCCCAAGCAGCACATCCTTCCTCCCCTGCCCTCCTCATCAAAGGTCTGACCACCTTCTCCTCTTTCCCTTTTCCTCTTCCTATCCTCGCAAACCCTTTGTCCTGCATTTCTTCAGTCAAGACCACCAACAGAAAAATAACTTCTGTTCAGATAACAGAAGGGACAAGATAAGAAATGCCAGACCATTTCCCCCACTGTCGGTTACACAGCTAAATCCTTATATGTTTGATAGATACCATTAGTCCAGATTAATGTCTTTTTCAGTTTCTGTCCCATAAAGAGCATAAAGAACATGTGACCTCTTACATTTCCTTCCTGATAGATTTCAACAGTAAGAACTGAGTGCTTGATTCAGCAGCACATACACTAAAATTAGAACAACATGGAGAAGATTATCACAGCCCCTGCACGTAGATGACACACAAACTTCTGAAACATTCCATATTTTAAAGACATTAAAATAGGCATAAATTAAGGGCAAAATAGATTGTGTTAATGAAAGAGAAGAATCAATATAGTAAAACTTTAAATTTTACTTGAATTAATCCATAATAATCCATGCAAATCCAATAAAAATCCCAACAGAGTTTTAATGAAACCTAATTCTAAACTTGGAATAAAAGAGCAAATGGCCAAGAAGAGCTAAGAAAATTTTAGAGATAAAGAATAGAGCAGAAGAAAGCAAAAGAATGGTGTGGGAAGGGAGTTTCCATTCTACAAGAACTCAAGGCACACTATATAGTTGGAATTATTAAAATGGTGTAACAAAAGATAGGTCTGCTTTACATTATCTTAAGCTATTTTGATTTTATTTGTGATTTTAGAATTTTCTACTCTAAACATATACTAGCTTGTGGTGAAAAGTAAAGTTTAAAAAATAAATGGTTAAAAAAAAGAATATCTAATAAAATATTTTTTTAATTAGAATGGTGTCACATATATATTTTATTTTTCTATTCCCTGAAAATATATCTGCACATAGTATACACTGAATGTGTTTCCACTTCTTGTACTAAGGGGTCCCTAGTTCCTGGCTTACACTAAAAATTAATCATATAATGTGGGAGGTCAGTGAATTAAGACCTCTCAGACAGTTTTCCAATTTGCAAAATGATGCTATTGATAGCTTCCCAGTTCACCTTAGAGGATTTATTGTTGGAATTTTACCAGATAATACGTGAAACTGCTTTACAAATTAAACATTATACAAATGAAAACTATTACTTTTAGTATTTGAAACAAACCACTCTTAGATTTTAGAATTTTATTCCATTTCATGTTGGTGTGACTGGACTATTTGAGATATGTGTGCTCAACAAGTGAAGGGGATTGGAAAAGCATAGTTTAAATCACAAACCCTCCCCCCCTTTTCCAACTCATTTCACAACTGTTTTCCATTTATTTAATGACAATATTTATTGAGTGCCAATGTGTACTAGAGCCTGGAGTTATGGTGATAAAACAGACACTGTCCTTGCATCCAGGAATTAGCAGAGTGTTTGTGAACAAGAAAATAGGCAATTTCAAAATAGAGTGACAGATGCTGTGTGTGTTAAGTCCAGGGTGCCCTGGAGTTCTTTCAGAATAACCATCCAGGTCTCGATAGTCATAAAAGGGTTCCTGGATCATGTACTAGTTCAGATGATGAAAAGGGTGAAGGAGAACAGTAAAGTTTGGAGTCAGGACAAGGGGGGGGGGGCGGCGGGAAGTGCTCTAGACACAGAGAGGAACACTTGTACTGCTCCAGGGGCAAGAAAAAGCAATGAAACTACTTTGATGTTTTAACAAAACAAAAACCTAGACCATAATGCTGCTTAGGCCTGGGTCAGCAGGAGTTCAGCATGAGTCTTATTGCAATAAGTTTTAGAATGACCCCCTTCCTCTACCACATATCTCCTGACCATTCCCCAGCCTGCCTTTCCCCTTCATTGCCTGGCCTTTTCTTTGGGGAAAAAAACACACACACAAAAAAAACAGCACTCTGAAGAGGTGGGAAAAGGCCTTTTTCTTTTAAAGCAGCAGCATTATTAACAGAGAAGAAAAGTCTCCCATGAGCTATAGCAAAATCCTGTAGATTGGTTTATGAATCAATGTAGCTTAGGTTAAAGCAACCTAATTTCCTGAAAGCCACTTTATGGCTTTAGGCTTCCAGAGGGGCATAAGGCTTGTATGATATTTACTCTTAGTTAAAATTAAATGGAAATGGAAAAAAACAAAAAAACAAAAAAGAGGAAGTCTTTTGGGAGGTCATATCATTAAAGAAAAAAATTAAGGGCTACAGAGCAATGAAGACAAAATATACATGCTGCATTAAGAAGGTCTGGCACTATCTACACTAGTAAAAGGGAAACATGTAAATTGATTGTCCCTCTGCTACAACCACCAGCCAATCAGGAGCAAGTATGCAAATTAACCCAACAAAGACGGCAGAGGCCCCAGAACTGGAGTGAGCAGGAGGCCAAGCTTCCCACCCGCCCTGGCCTCTGCTCAAGGACTGTCTAAAAAAAAAGGAGGGGCTGGGAGCCCTGACCTCTGCTCAAGGAGTGGCTGGTGGCCTGGGTCACTGGGGACATATAGCCAGTCTGAAAATGGCCCTCAGCCCCTTACCCAGGCTGGCCACACCCATGGGGTGAGTGTCCCTACAGGGGGGCTTGGCCAGCCTGCAAACAGCCATCAGCCACTTACCCAGTCTGGCCATGACTCCCCAGCAGGGACCCTCACCCTATGGGGGTGTGGCCTGCTTACAAACCACAGACCTCTCACCCAAGCTGCTCCATGCCCCAAGGGAACCCCCACCCTGATCAGGGACACTCTTCAGGGCAAACCAGCCAGCCCCCACCCTTGCACTAGGCCTCTATCTATACTAATAAAAGGGTAATATGCTAATTAGACTGGGAGACCTTCCAGGCTTTCTGGATGTTCTTCTGGACAAAGCTGAGGTAGAGGTGGTTAGAGGCCAAGGGGGAGGGCAGTTGTGGGTGGTCAGGCCAGGTTGGGATGGCAGTTGTGGGTGATCAGGCCAGTGGGGGGGCCCATTGGGGATGATCAGGCTGGCAGGGGGGGCAGTTGGGAGTGAGCATATCAGCAGGGGCCAGTTGGGGGCAAGCAGGCCATCAGTGGGGGTCAGTTAGGGGTGATCAGGACAGCAAAGAGGGACAGTTTGGAGTGAGCAGGTTGGCAAGGGGGGCAGTTGGGGTTAAGCACACTGACATGGGGGACAGATGGGGGTGATCAAGCTGGCAGGGGGGTATTTGGGGGCAAGCAGGCCAGTGGCTTGGGGGCAGTTGGGGGAGAGCAGGTTGGCAGGCAGAGTGGTTAGGGGCAATCAGGCAGGCAGGCAGGTGAGTGGTTAGGGGCCAGCAGTCCAGGATTGTGAGAGGGATGTCCGACTGCTGGTTTAGGCCTGATCCCTGTAACCAGAAGTAGGACATCCTTTGAGGGGTCCCAGACTGGAGAGGGTACAGGGTGGTCTGAATTTCATGCACCGTGCCAGTAGTTCTATATAATAAAAACCCAGTGACCTTTAACGACCAGAATGACCAGGTGACCAGCAGGTAGCTATGATAAGCACTAAAACCAGACCTTGCTGTCGGTGTCCTGACAGCCCTGAATCCCATTCACCTGCACCCTGGACCCTGACAGCAGGGAGATGGGAGCCCCATTTCTTGCAGAATTGGCCTCTGGACAGTTTGCTTTCTGCAACCTGACAGCCCAGATTCCCATTCACTAGTTTATATATATAAAAGCCTAAGCAACCATTAGGATGGAATGACTAGAATGACTGAACAACAAGTTGCTATGACATACACTGACCACCAGGGGATAGACACTCAATGCAGGAGCTTCCCCCCATCCCACAGGCTCCAATAGCTGATAGGGCCTGCCGGCCAACCTCCCAGTCCCTTCCCCTGACCAGCAGGCCCCAATCACTCAATCAGGGCTGGGCCCCAGGATGGGACAGGGAACTGGGGGTGGGTGAAGAGGGAAGGAGGAGGAGGGGAGATGGGAGGTGGAGAACCTGATCAACCTTGATTGCCGACCAGGCTTATGGACCCAACCCATGCACGAATTTTGCACACCAGGCCTCTAGTCTCTATATATAAAAGCCTAAGCAATCGTTACGACAGAACAATCAGAATGACCAGAACAACCAGTTGCTATGATGCGCACTAACCATCAGGGGGAAGACACTTAACACAGGAGCTACCCCTGGTGGTCAGTGTGCTTTCACAGCCAACCTCTTGCAGCCCCTCCCCCTAGCCAGCCAACCTTCTGCAGCCCCTTCCTTTGGCTGGCTGGCCAACCTCCTGGGGGTCCCTCCCTGCAGCTGGCCAGTGCCCCCAATAGGCCTCAGTCACTGGCCAGGCCGAGGGTTCCCACCCATGCACAATCGAGGGTAGGGAGGGACACAGAAAGTTGGCCAGCCGGGGAACAATTTTGGAAGGGCTCCAGGGTGTGTCTGGCCCATCTTGCTCAGTCCTGATCAGCCAGACTCCAACAGCAAGCTAATCTACCAGAGTGTCTGCCCCCATGATGGTGAGTGTATGTCATAGCTGGTCGATTGGTCAACTATCTGGCCTCTGGTGGTAAGGGCATGTCATAGCAAGCAGTTGAGTGGCCTTAGCATATCATTATCATATTATGCTTTGATTGGTTGAATGGCCTACCAGATAATTGAACACTTAGCATATTAGGCTTTAATTATATAGGACTAGAGGCCTGGTGCACCAAATTTGTACACTCAGTGTGGGGGACGGGGTCCCTCAGCCTGACCTGTGCCCTCTCACAGTCTGGGAGCCCCACGATTGATTGCCCCAGAGAGTTAGGCACCGCCCAACCAGCCAGCTCTGCGATGGATCGCTCCTGCAAAGGGAGGTTCAGGCTACCCGCAGCACTGCTAGTAGGGTGGCCTGGGCTTCCCTCTTTCGGGCAATCATGGAGTCCCTAAATGATTACCTTGCCCTGGGCCTCCCTCTGCAGTGCAGTCATGGAGCAGTGGCTGGGCCCCTGACAGATCACATCCCATTTACCTTGGCTGGCTTGCTATCACAGCATGGTTGTCTGGAAGGTCGTCTGGATGGTTGTTCTGCTGTTTGGTCATTTGGTCGATTTGCATATTATGCATTTATTATTATAGATAGCTCAATGTATTGATTGATGGCTATCTCTGAATATATGGATTTCATGTAATTTTATACCCTTTTTATTGTGAAATATAACATACATTCAGAAAAGTGCAAGGTATATAAAAATATAATTCAATAAATTCTTATAAAGTGAATGCTTACATAACTACTACTCAGGTCAAGAAATAGAATATGGCCCTAGCAAGTTTGGCTCAGTGGCTAGAGAGCTGCCTGCCGACCAAAGAGTCCCAGGTTCCATTCCAGTCAAGGGCATGTACCTTGGTTGCAGGCTCCTCCCCAGCCCAGGCCCTGGTCAGGGCTTCTGCATAAGGCAACCAATGAATGTATTTCTTTCACATCAATGTTTCTGTCTTTCTCTCTCTCTTCTACTCTCCCTAAAAATCAATGGGAGAAATATCATCAGGTGAGGAGGAAGGAAGGAAGGAAGGAAGGAAGGAAGGAAGGAAGGAAGGAAGGGAGGGAGGCAGGCATGGAGGAAGGGAGGGAAGGAGGGAGAAAGGGAGGGAAGGAGGGAGGGAGGGAGGGAGGGAGGGAGGGAGGGAGGGAGAGAGGGAGGGAGGAAGGGAGGGAGGGAGAGAGGGAGGGAGGGAGGATAAAAGATGGCCCAAAAGCTCTTCCATTTACCCCTTCCCAATCACAACCCACCTTCTCCCCAAGAGGTCACCACTGCCCTTACTTTTAGAATAATCACATTTTTTCATTAGCTTCACCACCTAGTGAAACTAAGTATATATCTCTAAATACTGTATCTTTTCCTGATTTCTGAACTTTAACTAAATGGGGGCATACAGTATTATGTCTTTGGTGTCTATCTCTCAACGTCAGTTTCTCATTTTCATTGATGTTGCTGATGGAACCATGGTTCATTCATTTTGATACTGCATAGTATTCCAAAGCTAGATATCACACTTTATTTATCAATCCGACTATGATGGACAGTTTAGCTTGTTTCCAGTTTTGGGGCTATTATGAATAAAGTTGCTGTTTTTCTCATGCTCACGTTCACATATTTCTATTGGCTATATATCCAGGAATGAAAATCTGGATCACCGGATACTCATATCTTCAACTTTAATAGATGATGATGCCAAACAGCTATGCAAGGACAGCAGTAACAGTTAACACTCCCTGTAGCAACGTATGAGGATTTCATTGCCCTACCTGGAGTTTAGTGTAGTTTTTTTTTTTCTTTAGCTATTTGAATTTTCTGTTTTTATCTATAACTTCTGTTGGTTTCAGTAGGCAAAATGCTATTCTAATATTTCTTTATAACATTTTTAAAACATTTATTTATTGATTTTAGAGAGAGAGAAAAGGACAAAGAGAACCATCAGTTTGTTGTTCCACTTATTTTTACATTCATTGGTTGATTCTTGTACGTGCCCTGATGGAGATGGACTCACAACCTTGGTGTATCAGACAACACCAACTAAATTACTTGGCTAGGGCTCTAATATTTCTTAGAATTGTCTTTTCCAGTGGGGATATGATTTTTAAACTTTTAAATTGAAGTAAATATTTCTTATAGAAAAAGCACACAAGTCACAGCTTATCACTAAGTGAATACACCTGTGTCCACCATTGAGGCCAGGAAATAGAACTTTATAGCAGCCGAGTCATCTTCATGTCTCCTTCTAATAAAAATCCTCATCCCTTTGGCCAGTTTGTTCAGTGGTTAGAGCTCAGCCCTTGCACCAAAGGGTCTTGGGTTCGATTCTCAGCCAAGGGCATGCACAGGTTCATCCCCGGCCCCTCTTGGGGCAAGTGGGGGAGGCAAGCAATCAGTATGTCTCTCTCACATTGATCTTTCTCTCTCTCTCCCTTCTCTCCTTCCTTTCCACTCTCTCTAAAAAATCAGTAGAAAAATATCCTCAGGTGAGGATTTAAAAAAAACCTCTCTCCCTCTTCATCAAAGGTAACCATTATACTTAGTTTCTAACTTAGTTCTAACACAATAAATAGTTCTGTGTTTTTGAACTTCATACAAATGGAACAATACAGTATAAATTATTTTGTATCTAGCCCCTTTTTTATTTTCAAACATTGTGATTCATCCATGTTGTTATATGCAGTAGTAATTCTCTTTTCTTATCACAATGAAGAAATATTGACCTAAGGGAGCTGAGTGCTCAACACTTTTTCAACTTATGGGATGTATTGACCTATGTCACGTACGGATAAGAACACTTTCCAGCCATTTGCATATTTGTTGTTTCCACACAAATAATAAGCTTTTGAATTAGAGAAGCTGTAGGAAGAGAGGGGGTGATATCCCCAAACTGTCCCCTCCCAATTTCTGCAGTAATGGCATCCCTTGGAATTCTTTCTCCATGGCATTAATCATTTTTATTCCTTTTTGTCCACCTAATATGCTAAATTAGTATCACATCTCTATGCTGCACACTTTATATAAAACAGAGCAGTCGCCGAGACCAGTTTGGCTCAGTGGATAGAGCGTCGGCTTGCGGACTGAAAGGTCCCGGGTTCAATGCCAGTCGGGGACATGTACCTTGCTTGGGGGTACATCTCCAGTGTGGGGCGTGCAGGTGGTGGCTGATCGATGTCTCTCTCTCATCGATGTTTCTGACTTTCTATCCCTCTCCCTTCCTCTCTGTGAAAAATCAATAAAATATATTAAAAAAAAACAAACAGAGCAGTCACAGGACTTTACTGGAAAGTTGATTTATTTCTGAGGCTTATGAGAGATAAAGCTGGCAGCTGGCCATGGGGAGAGCCCTAGACTTAGAAGCGGGGACAACTCGAAAGCTGGGTTGGTCCTTATGGAAGAGCGTCCATTGTCACGAATCCTGGCCTCCAAACTTTCTAAGGGAAAAAGCTCAAGCTATCCTCCAAAAGAAAAGATAAAATCAATAGCTTATATTTTTCCACTGAGCCAAACAGGTTTTGACAATAGCTTATATTTTTAACTCTTTCAAATAAGCATTGCTAAACTTCTTCTAGTTTTTTTTTTTAAAGGACCAAGTGTCAAGTGAGCTTGAACTCTTAAAGGGAATCGTGCTACCCATTGATTTTTTAAAAGCAGCCAAACAGGCTCTCAGAGGGTAATTCTGAAAGGCTGTGTGTGAATGTGTAGTAAATGCAATCATTTTTTCTTTAGGCTTTGTTATGTCATTATTAAAGCTTCAAATGACATTAGCTTGATGATCAAATTTGGATCACAGGAATGTAATAACCTGAAGTGGGCTTTCATTACTGCCATCCTCAAAATAATTCATTTAAGATGATACTACCCACCCCCAACCACAGGTCTGTAATTAGACCATGGAGGTAACCAATAAATTTAGCAAGAATTCAAAATGGCCAAATTGATTCTCAAAACAAAGAATACCATGTTTAAGCACAATAGATGAATTTTTTTCAATCACAAAAATAGAATAAAATATTGCTGAAATCACATGCAAAAATGACAAATCAAAATAATGAATAGAATTATGAAATGTAGGAGGCCTTATTGTTTAACTAGCTATTGAAGAGCTTAAGGGTTACTTTCTTTAAAAAAGGAAAGAAAAGAAGAAAAGAGAAAAAAAACATTTTTAAAAGTAGAAATTGAGAATAGTTTTTATTAGTGAACTCTATGTGTATTATTGGAAAATTATCTCTGAAGTATAAGGCATTGTGAACAAGTAAATGTTTAGTTTTTTAGAAACTTGAACTATGCAAAATCAAGAGTTCATCAAATTGAGCATTGCTAAAGTGTTTTTCTATTCTTTTTTTACCAAGAAGATAAAAATCCCCTTTTCTCCCATCCACCCCTTTCTCCAATTGAAGCTGGGAGAAATTTTTAGACTAAGAAGGCTTTGGATGGGAAGTTACTGTATGAGTTCCCTGTTCTCTCTGCCAATGCTTTAAATCCCTATCTACCAATCTTCCCTTGAAAGAGGGAGAAAGGACCTCAGCTGTGTCAGATCATGTGATTCTATATAATCCAGATACAGTCTATAGGGGTTTAAAAACAGAAATGAACAAACATATTTTAGCTTGAAACCTATAATAAATATCACCTAGTTTCCCAAACATTCATAAGCCAAAGATTATATCATCTTACTTTAAACACCTACGAATGAGGATGACCATGAGAAATGTCTTCTAGAATTGGATTTTACTTGTCACAGAAATCTGCACTTCTGTGGGAACTAAAATAGAGCAAACATTGAGAAATCTATGTCTTGGGTTCCAGTACTAAATTTGCCACCAACTAGTTGTATACTCTTTGCCAGTTTGCTACAACTCTTTGGCCCAGATTCCTATTTAGAAAATGAAAAAAATTGAACTTGAATTTGTAAGTATCCTCCCAGTGCTAGTAACCCAGTGTTGTGTAAATTATATTTCTAGACTTTGATTAAGTGATAGACCAACCTCTACTCATTATTCCACGTCCACTTAGTTCATCAGTACTTTTTCTTTCTTGCTGATGAACTGAGAGCCGGTGTTGGGATTGGGAACCTAACTCATTTTTGGTACTGTCTCAGGTCACTTCTCAGAGTCAGGGGCATCAATGTGCTTTAGCATCCTATGCTTTAACTTCCTTTTACAGAAATCCACTATCATAGTGGGTCCTCTTACTGGCATTGGAATTCCTATGATGTGCTATGGGAGCATTGTGCCAAAACAGAAAGTATGTGAAAGGCTTGGTGTAGAACTCCAGGCTGCCATATCTGTTTGTGATGCAGTAATTGGGATCCAGAGGCGAATGGATTGCACTCCTTTTAACCTTTGAGATTATCATATGGATAATGTCAACATATAATAATTCTAACTGGAGCTCAGATGGACTATTTGAAGTGATGTGTTTTAAGACATCATCAATGAGAACTGACATGAAAGAGAGTTTTCCTGTGCTAAGAACTACAGTGAATGCTACACTGAGGAGCTACTAACTGGGAGCAAATCCACTTCATCCTACTATGAGCCTTTCCTGTTTTGTCAGCCAGCATGGTTCCCTAAATCTCAAATTGCTGTAGAACTGTTCTGCAATTCCGTGGCTCGCTATTTCGGGAGCCTAACACAGCAGGACAAATGTGCATAAGTCCACACAGTATGATAGAAGAATTAAAAATGCATTTACCATCTGTTGGTAGTTTCCTTGTGGGGCTCTTTTCTTTTCCTCCCCTGCAGTAACAAATAGGGTCTTCTTCTTCCTTCCTTCCTCTGCCCTGAGGGAGCAGAGTCCTCTTTTTACATCTTTGGAAAAGCAGGACCTTTTCCCTCGCTCCTTCAAATTTCTTAGACTGTTTAACTCTGGAACTATTTCAGCTTCAAGGATCATTTGCCTTAAAGATAAATTAGAATGAGTCTGTGAAGAGGTTGTAGTGTTTTATACTTGTTTTGTGGCCAGGTTACCTTCAAATGCTACACTTGAGTTGTGGTCACAGTACCTCTGGGAAGCTCTAGGAAGGAACAAGGGAAGCCAGACCCAGGCTAACTGAAAGGAAGTTGAGTCCTTAAATTAGGCTTGGGAATTTATGTTGGCCTTTTACCATCTACTTAGTCCTTATCATGATGGAATATTACAGATGGGAGTCAAATTTTCCAATAGGAAAGGGTCCTCCGAATGTGACCAGGGACTTCAAGTAAGAGTCATTTCCAGCCATGTAGCATCATAGGTAAAAAATGATAAGCTGGAGTATAGTTTTGTTAGTTGGGAAACCAGTTATGTTGATCTAAGGCCATTCAGTTTATATTAAGGAATATTGAATTCTTAATAGGAATCAGTAGCTTTAATTATTGGGATACATGTATTATCAACTCTGAATTAAAATCTAATACATAGAGATCGGTATTAAACATTATGCCTTATCCAAAATATTTTAATGCAGTGTTATGATGCTAACTGGCCTATTTAAGTAAGGATTTGTTAAAATTCTCAGGCTACACAGGTGAATAATTTCAATGCTGGGTGACCTTGAACCTTTGGCTGTGTTTTTAAACCCCAAGCCTTAGTTTAATCACCTAAAAAACAGGATCATGATCTTAAGTCACTATATCATTGTGGGGGATTAGATGAGCTGACATTTGCAAAACTTTATCACATTGCCTGGCACAGAATATGAGCTTGAAAAATGGTAGCTTTTAAAAATTATGATTATTAAAAGCTGTTGGTGTACTACTTTCTGTTTTTCTCAAAATGATTTCATACATTATCTTCAATTCTAATTCTGAATTTTTAAGATTTCTTTACAAATCTGAACCTGAATGTGAGATTCAGTTCATTCTGACTCAAGTTTGATAGTTATTCTAGATATAATTAAGTCAAAAATCAAATAAATAGAATATATACTATAGTGTGGACAAGTTGCATTTGTTTTGGATTAGCTTCTAATGACATAATCATTGTGTTGTGGCTTATAAGGCTGATACAGACAACTGGCTATGGAGTAGGCTGGTAATGGTGGAAGCAGACAATATAGGCGACTAATGTAATAATCCTGATGAAGGATGATGGTGGTTTAGCTCCAAGGGTAGCAGCCCAAGTGGTGAGATATGGTCAGATTCTGGATATATTCTGAAGGTAGAGCCAGCTGAATTTTTAGACAGATTGGATGTGGGAGAAAGAGAGGAGTCAAGATGCTTCCTGGCTTGAATAGTTGGGAGGTTGGAGTAGCCACTGAGTGAGAAGTGTATACAGGAACAGTGCCTCTAAGAGAAGACACACCTCAGGACCCTGGGCTGGAGGGTAAGGCCTCCTTCAACCAGCTGGAGAAAATCTCCTGAAACCAATGAGCTTCCAGTTGTTCTTTGAAACATGAGACTCAGAAGGACTGAGGTTTTCACAAACATCTTTAGAACACTCCAGTGAAGGGGAGTGGTGGTGGGGGGGAGGGAAGGTAGGGAGAGCAGTTTTTTGGTTGTATTTCCTCAATGCCAAACAATATAATGTATATATATATATA
>JAAGEH010000392.1:8573249-8595064 GCA_011751065.1 Lasiurus cinereus
TATATATATATATATATATATATATATATATATAATTGATTTTTTCACAGAGAGGAAGGGAAAGGGATAGAAAGCCAAAAACAATGATGGGAAAGAGACATCGATCAGCCACCGCCTCCTGCACGCCCCCTACTGGGGATATGCCCGCAACCAATGTACAAGCCCTTGATTGTAATTGAACCTGGGGCCCTTCAGTCCCCAGGCTGATGCTCTATCCACTGAGCCAAACTGGTTTCAGCAACAATTTAATGTTTTAGTCTTTTCCTTACCTCTACTCCCCACACTAAAATAGCAAGTGGAAAGCTTCTTATACATTCTTGCACCAGCAGAGGGAGCGGAGGAGTCCTGCGCAAGACCTTTGAGCTGAGGTCCAGTGCAACAGTCCAAGGCAGACCTCTGGTAACCTCTGTGCCTGGGCCCAGAGTTAGTTGTTTCTGGGGTGATGGGAAGTGGTTCTAGAACTCTCTTGAGAACTTTTCTATTCCATTGGCCCTTTTATTTATTGGTATTGGCATGGGTAAAAGATAGAGCCATATAAAAATAAGGAGAAGAAAGAAGAATACACAATAGCCATACAATCACAGATCTCATAAAGAGGGTTTAATAGTTTCCTAGAGATGCTGTAACAAATTACCTTCAACTGGGAGGCTTAAGACAGAGAAATAGATGCTCTCACAGTTTTGAAGGCTCGAAATCCAAAATCAAGGTGTCGGCAAGGCCTTGCTCTCTCTGAAGGTTTCAGAGGGACAATCATTCTGTCTCCTCTGGCTTCTGGTGGTTGCTGGCAGTCCTTGGTTTTCCTTGGCTTGTGGCAGCATAGCACCAATCCCTGTTTCTTTCTTCACCGGCCTTCTTCCCTGGGTCTCCTCTGTGTGACTGCATCTTTTCCTCCTGTTATGAGGATAAGCAGTCATATTAGATTTAGAGCCCACCCTAATTCAGTAAGACCTCATCTTAACTAATTATATCTGCAAAGACCCTATTTCCAAATAAGGTCATACTCAGTGTGGTTATGGCATCAATATATCTTTTTGGGGGAACACAATCTAACTCATTACAGAGGGCTATGGGAATTCACATGAAGAAATGGCCAGTGTGGGGACTCACATGGAAAAATAAACAATTGTAAACAGAGGTCAAATGGGTTTGGGAGTCACAGGAAGTATTCAGATAAGATACGCCCTCACATAGGATACTCTCCATCTGTGCTTATGGCCCTGATTTTTTTCTGTCAGAATTTCAAAAAAATATTGTATAAATAAAAAGAATAAGAAAATAGCACTTCTCTGACTCACACACTGGGCAGAGCTGCAAACTCTTGTGATAATCAGGAAAGCCTTCACAGAAGTGTGGATGCTTGAGCTGGATTTCAGAGTCTGAGGATGAAACAGCCATGCAAAGAAAAGGTGGGGGGAGGAGAAGGGCCTCTCCGTAGAGAGCACACATGCAAAAAGTATGCACACCCTTTACCTCCTTAAGTAGGGTGAAAAGTCTTTAAAGGCAAAGCCCCTATCATCGACTTAATCTGTATTATTCAGACACAGTCTTCAAATAATGAAGGGGATGGAATGTTTCTGGTTTTAATAAATACACAAATAAGCACACGGTAACCTGGAAGAACACTTGGAGCACACACAGGGAAGAGTTAATTATTGCACCCATTTGCCAAAGCACAAATATGGAAACCCTACCCTCAGCCAGATCCGGAGAAATCAAAGGGCTGAATGTGGTATAAATTCCTCTGCCCTGATTGCACAAGGAGATCTGCCAACATTTTTCCTCTGATATATTCCTTTGTGTACACTGAACTGGGTTCTTGAAAACCTGATCGTGAACTGAGATATGCAATTCTGAATCACTGCCGTGATCTAGGAAAATTAACTCCTTGCTGATCTTCCCAGATAAGCACCCAAGTTTGTTGCCTGAGATCTACATCAGGATCTGGCTAGGTTTCTGTCAAAGAGCAACTCCCCTTTTTTGGCATAAGAATGTACAGGATGCCAGTGAAGTTCGCACTGGGTCATCTGGATCTCTTTGAATGCACCATGACTCATTGCTGGGGGTTGGGGAGAGAGGACAGTGAAGGGAAGGAAGTGCTGAGCAGAGAGGCGGAGAGTTGTAATTATGAAATTGACTGCAGAAAAAGCTAGCTCTGGGAGTGACGGCATCACATGTTCTTACTGTTAGTATTAAAGCTACAACTTTTAAGCCAGAGGTAAGGGGAGGGGCTGGGAAACAGATAGTGCAACTTGATTGGCCTTCAGAGAAGCATCAGCTGCCTCCCATGTTGATTAGAATTACAAGGTATTAATTTCTCTTTATATCTGACAAAAAGGAAAAAAGAAAGAAAGAAAGAAAGAAAAGCTCTCCCACTACAGTGCAGTTAGCAGAATAAAAATCTGGCTGCAGTGGTATGAGTGAACAATTTGTCTTCTTCTGCTTGATTTACTAGCATTCTAGCTGACAGGGTCTTCCATCCTGTGCATTCATTTTGTACTTAAAAGGGGATCATTTGTAATTTACAGTGTAAGTCTGAGCGCTATTATTCGGCTCTGTCAGAAGCATCTGTGGCAGTAGCTATCAGCTATCTTTTCATGTCTGTGTCACAGACACAAAGCAAGTCAGTCCTGAGAGCTTCCCCAAGTCTCCCCGAAGTTAAATCTGGAAAGGCCTGATGAAAAAGGGGTTTTCCAAATATCAAACGCCTGACCACCCTCACTGAAATCCCTACCTGGGCAGTTTCCTTAGTGATTTATATCAGAGAGCAAAGTGTGCCAATGCAGTCTTCTCTAATTCTCCATCTTTGGGGCAAACTTGATAAATTCCTTATAAAATCATTTTCTTAAAACTGGACCCTCACTTGAAACAGCTTCTCCTGGCTAATATTGCCACAAGAAAAATAAAGTAACTGAGAGAGCTTACGGTTATGCATATGTATGTTTTAATATCCTAAAGTTAGAATAACAAAGAACTTCACTTCCCTCCTTCCATAACAACTTGATGTTTATTTTTTTAGCTTGCTGCTTCCCTTGATCTTATTTTGAAGGTACCTTAAGCTCTACATGTACAACCCATCAATTGCCACTACCTTAAGTTTAAACAATGGTGGCTTTGGGCTTTGATTTTAATGTGGAAAATGTATGTCTTTTGAGGAAACCAAATACCAAGTTATTAATGAAATGTTTTTAATAGGTTTCCAAATGCTCCTAGCCAATACCAAGCAAAATTCAACTCACTCATTGTAAACCTTAAAATGTCCACTTACTTTTCATGTAAGAAAAGCTGTGTTCTTTAGACGATTAAGACCATAAATTCTGATAGCTCATAGATCCTTGCATTTCATTCAATCTTGGTCACAGTTACACTGATGAAAATTTATCTGGTTTGCTTGTGAAATAAATAATAATGGTAAAGATCATTTCCTTTTGGCGTGTCCTAGTGTACTAAATATATTAGAAAGTGTGTGTTATTGCTTTTTAAAGATTTCCTTTTGGTGACCTTGATTTGTTTTCTAGTAAAACAGCAATTATAAAATTTTCTTTATCGATGCCCAAAGCCATCTGTCACAAGAAGGTATGAACCCCGCACCTTTCAGCTTCAAGCAGCAAAACCAGCTATAACTTTAGAATGCTGTGTTTTCTAAAACAGAGCATAGGTTTTCCATCAATATTCCAGGGTGGCAAAGGACCATTGATCCCCACAAGAAGACTGAGTCATAGAAAAGCCTAACCAATTCGGTTTGCAAGCCCATTCCAGTTCTGCCAGTGAAAAGACTCCCACTGACAGCTCCCTCTCAGGGATTTTTTTAAAATAACTTTTTATTGTTGAAAGTATTACATATGTCCCTCTTTCCCCACCCCTCTATTACCCTTCCTCACCCCCTTCTCCCCCCGAAAGTCTTCACCACCCTATTCTCTGTGTCTATGGTCAGGGATTGTTTTAACAAGCAAAAAGGCCCATCCTACACTGCTAGGGAGAAACCTGAGGAAAGCTAGAGAAGTAAGTTATCCGCTACACTGCAGCAGAGAGCCATGCCAGGATCTCCAGTTGTGGGTTCTTAGAACTCATCCCTGCACTTCCCAACCTCATTGTCCACACCAGTGCTGACCATTAGAAATCTAATATACAACCCTTCCACACATAAAATGTTAAATTTTATAGTAGCCACTTTAAGAAGGAAAAAGAAACAGGTCAATTTAATTTTAACAGTAGATTTTATTTAACCGAATAGATGCAGAATATTTTTATTTCAACACTTAATCAATATAAAAACCGAGATACATATACATGTGTATATATGTATGTAGATGTGTGTGTGTGTGTGTCCATGTATGTACTAAGCATTTTAAAACCTGAAGTATGTTTTACACCACACATTTTAAGTGCTTAATAGCCATAGTGGACAGTGCAGACTTATATTAAGGCACTTGTTTTTGTTTTCGATAGTAGACAGACTTGTATTTAATTTTGCCTAATGTGGACTGCTAAATCATAAACCGTTGGCAGATGTTTAAATGCAATGATGTAAACTTCACTCTTGAGTTGGTGATGCCATTTCCATTACCCAGAAGCCTGTCCTGCTACGATCTGATGGAAGGTCAAGAAAGATGATTCAGATGCATGTCCTTTGGGAGCCCCTGTGCCACATAGAGCCCAGTTACTTTAGTTTGGGTGTGGCAAGCTGACCGCAGAGTCTATTGTGTGAGTGCTTTTCACTTTTGTTTTTATTTTATTTATTTTTCTGGTCTCCACAGCTTTATTTCAGAGTACAGTCTAAGGAAAATATACTTGTTTTGCAAGCATGCTATGATTTGCTAAGATTTTTAAATGACATGTGTAAGGTAACACCTTCCTTATTAGTGTGGTTAAAGGTCTGTCATTGTTTCCATTAAAAATTCAAACTTTCCAGCCATAACAAATTGCTGCAGACAGAAACTTGGCAAACTCTACTTTCACATAGAAGAAAATTCTTTTTAACAATCAATTTTTATAAAGATAGACATAAGGATTTACCACTTAAATTTAGTCACATGACTTTTTTTTCTTTTTTTGCAAGGATAGACATTCATTTAGTAAAATGCATGTTATAGCTTTGCATTTAATTTGTTTTATAAATGTGAAACATTGATATTAGTTTATAAATCAAAATTTTCTTAGAAGTAAAAAAGATGATTCAGATAATTAATTGTCTTCCCATCTCCCCAATTTTTAATGATTCAAGTACTTGATTCTCCTTTTCAGAAGTGTGAGATAATGATTCTGAGAGGTGCTGGATCGAGCAACTATGAGTCTTTACCTTTTGATCATGGTAAAAAGGAACATTTTTCAAAATATACGGTTTGTTTTGCTGTGAATTTTTTGCAGACAAAGGTGTCTTATTTATCTTTATATTCTCAAGATCTAGTTACTGTAGATGCACAATAAATGCTGGAAAATAAGTGAAAAACACAAACTCATCTATTATATAGGCTGTTGTTTAAATGATCCTATATAATAAAAGTCTAATATACAAATTGTCCCCTTGACCAGGAGTTCGACCAGGAGTTTGCCAACTGCCTGTAGTTTCTCCCCCGAGCTATCTCCCCGAAATCATCCCCTCCACCCCAATTGGGGGCAGGGCTGGTCAGCCAACCTCCTGAGTCCCCTCCACTCTTCTCCCTGACCTGATTGGGCCCCAATCAGTGTGGGCTGGCAGTGGGCCTCTAGTAAATACATAAAGAGCAAATTGAGAATTAAGGCATAGTCTCTATTCATAAGTCTCTTGTCTAAATATTCACTTATTAAATATTCATTATCTAGTAATTTTGAAAAACCTTTAAAACTGTAGAGAACATGCTGCTGGATACTTTATCTCTATGATTTCCCCTCTTCTCTGAACACCTCATTAGATTGTTATAACAATTAAATAACCCAGCACAAAGCAGTTCCAAAACTTTTTTGAGGGTTGGCTTTCCCATGTCTTATTCACCTCACAGCAGTGTTTGAAGATGTAATACAGCAGGTTGTGAGAGTTTAAAATGCTACATAGGTATAACTGAAACATATGTCCTCACCACTGCAAACATTAAAGATAAAAGCTTAAAATTACTGTGAAATTAAACATGTTAAGAAGTGCATTCTTTCTAAAACAACTTTAAATCCCAATGAAATAAATTTATCAGACATACTGTTGGGTTAATTGCCCCAACATTTCATTTTTTATTATTATTACTTGTATATGTTTTTATTGATTTCAGAGAGGAAGGAAGAGGGAGAGTGAGAAACATCAATGATGAGAAATAATCATTGATTCGCTGCCTTCTGTACTCCCCCTACTCGGGATCGAGCCTGCAACCCAGGCACATGCCCTGACCTGGAATTGAACTGTGATCCCCTGGTTCGTGGGTCAATGCTCAACCATTGAGACACACGGCCAGGGGAACCCCAACATTTAAAAATTAATAGAAGTTACTCCTAGAGTTGTCTTATTCTATAAGACACCTTTCTTTTTTTCTGATTTTATTGAGAAATAATTGACATACATCACCCTATAAGTTTAAGGCATACAGCACAATGGCTTGAATTCCATCTATTGTGACATGATGATATTTTATTTTTGACTAGAGAAAATTTAAAGCATTTTTTCCAAGTATGATTTTTGGAGTCCACTTCCTTTTAAGAACTCAAGCCTAAAACTCCAAATAAGTACATCTATAGAACTTCCAATCTGTTTGATATTTAGTTGCTATAACCTGGTAAGCTAGTCCAATGAAAACATATACTTAAAATTTAATATCCCTTATGATTTGGATGGCCTGTACATGTTTTATTAAGTACTCTTGTGCTCCCTCTGCTGCCATGAAGAAAACTTTCACATTCAAGACCCCAGTACATTCCTCAGTGTTCCCTTGGTAATGAAGGTACAGATGTGTGCATAAATCGCAGCTCTTCTGAATGCAGTACAATTTAACCAAAGCATAAAATGTAACAAGTTTTCATTAAAAAGTACAAATTGATAAAAGAGGGAGGGGATAAAAAAGGAATAGAGGAATTAAATTCTGCCAAATTTGTGTAGACAGAGCCCCTGCAGTATAGACAGCATTCTTCACACTAATGTAACCTGAGACTGGTTAAAAGACAGATTCCAGTTCATTGGTCTGGGGTGAAATGCTCATTCTGAATGACTAAAAAGCTCCCACTGAAGACTCTTTTAGAAGCAAGATGTGATGATATATAGTTGAGAGGTCATTTTCAACCTTTAAAAAAGGATACTACCAAAACAGAGAAATAGACATAAGGAATGAAATGTTTATTCAATGCAGAGCATAAATTAGGAGTAAGGCTCAACAGGCCTTATTTCTCAGTTTCCATTATTTCAAAGTTGGACTTATGCTGGTAAAATATAATATTAGGTTTATGAATAAGACCACAGTACTACATATTTGCCTGACTTTTAGAAAGCTCTCTTCTTTCACTGAGTTTTTATTTGCATGAGAGAGTGATGTTTTTAAATAATCAGTACGTTATGTGTGATTGTACAATTACTATTATACCATCTGAAAATGAAACATTTCAGTGCTAAAGGTAATGAAAGTTTATCATGAGTATTACTATGTTTACTGGAGGCCCAGTGCACGAAATTTGTATACTTGGAGAGGGTCCCTCAGCTTGGCCTGTGCCCTCTTACAGTCCAGGCCTAGGCCATTAGATAGATATCCTTAGCATTGCCGTGGAGGTAGGAAAGGTTGAGCTTGCCAGCTGTGAACTCGGCTTCTGGCTGAGTGGCGCTCCCCCTTATGGGAGCACACTGACTACCATGGGGCAGCTCCTGCATTGAGTGAGATCAGGCCAAAACCATTTCTCCAACATCCCCTGAAGGGTCTCGGATTGCAAGAGGATGCAGGCTAGGCTGAGGGACCCCACTGGTGCATGACTGGGGCCGGGGAGGGACACGAGAGGTTGGCCAGCTGGGGAGGAATCATGGGAGGGCTCCAGGGCATGTCCAGCCTGTCTTACTCAGTCCTGATCCACCAGATCCCAGCCGTAAGCTAACCTACTGTAGGAGCATCTGCCCCCTAGTGGTTAGTGCAAATCATAGCAAGTGGTTGAGAGGTCTTGGCATACCATTAGCACTTTAGGTTTTTGTTTTTTGTTTTATTATATTTTATTGATTTTTTACAGAGAGAAGGGAGAGGGACAGAGAACCAGAAACACTGATGAGAGAGAAACATCGATAAGCTGCCTCTTTTACACCCCTCACTGAGGATATGCCCGCAACCAAAGTATTTGCCCTTGACCGGAATCGAACCTGGGACACCTCAGTCTGCAGGTCTATCCACTGAGCCAAACCGGTTTTGGCAGCACTGTAGGTTTTGATTGGTTGAATAGATGATTGGACACTTAGCATATTAGGCTTTTATTATAGAGGACTAGAGGCCCATTTCAGGAAAATTCCAGCAACAATAGGGCTTCCTTGGGCCTATTTCTATAAGATAGGGTTTCCTGTGGCCATCTCCACCTCTCTGCCTGCTTCCCTCCTGTCTCCACTGCTCCACTTGCTTCTCTATAGCTTTGCTCCCTTCTGCAGTGCTTGGCTTCCTTCTTGGCTGTCTTCAGTCTTGCTCTGTGCCTGGATATGCAAATTAACCACCATCTTGGTTGGGTTATTTAACATACTGGCTCCTGATTGGCTGGTGGATGTGGCTTGGGGCGTAGCCAAGGTACGGTCAATTTGTATGTTTTTCTTTTATTAGATAGGATGTTGGTTGGACTCTGCAGGAAGTAATAGTTACAGATTTTAATGGCAGTTAATGGCTTTAATCTCAATGGCTAAGAAAGTAAATGACACATTTCTTATTAATTATTCTTACTGCTTGAGTAATGTAACTATTTAGCTTCCTTGAGGGAATATTTAAATTAATTGACTAACTCTAATCTGAATTATGTGTTTTAATTTGTTTAAGGTTTTAAAAATAACTTAATTGCTTGTGCCAATGCAATAATTAAAATATTAGCTTTTTACCAAAATTCTCTAAATAAAAGATGTCTAAAAATAGAGTAGAGGTGGATTGGACAGTCTGCAGATTAGGAGTTGGAATAAAAACATCTCAGTGAAGCCAAAAACATGGCAACCAATATATTCTGTTATAAAAATATTTTAGATGACTTCAGTTTTTATGAAAACTGTCTGAATTTGAAATGAATGGCAGAAGCTCTCTGTTTATTCACAGGCCAGTAATAATAATACCTGCAGCACAAAGCTCCTTTCAGAAACCAGGTCTGCAAAGTGGGAGAAAAAGATATTACCCGGTTATGTCTGAGATGTTAACCTTCACCTTGATAACGCTTGTCAAGAAGCACAACACCAGAAGAGCCTTTTCAGGAAACTCATTTTAACTGTCCACTAGAGGCTGTAATGAGACCAACAATGTCATTTTAGACCAACCCTGGGTTTAAACTATAACAATTATTTTTAAATGAAAAAACAAACACACCGTTGTAAAGCGAGTAAGAGTGAACAGTAGTAGAAGTTCTATTTAAGTAGGCATGTATATGTATATGGTATTTCAAAGTGTGAGAAAAAAATATTGCCCAGGCTCTACACCTTCCTAGTTAGCATGCTTGTTTTTATTTCTGTAGCACGTTGGTTCTACAATACAATTGTTTAAAAGCTGATACATTTATCTTGGTGAGTCTGTATCTTGCTTCGGTTGGTGACTAACTGCTAATTTATAAGTAAACTCAGCCAAAAGGTTTCTCAAACCCTGCTTACAGTCAAAAGTGGTGGCGTTCAGAGAGAAACTTACTTGGATACTTGGCTCTAAGCCCCAGCAGGAGGTCATATGCTGCCTGACACCTACCGGTCCTCCAGAATTATCTGCAGCAAGGGGGATGCCATAGTAAGCTCCTTTTAGCATGAATGTGCCTTCTCTTGCTCCAAGTACCACACCTGTGGGCAAGATTCCTTCCCATGGAGCTAACACCAGGTGGAAGAAGGACCAGGGGTGGGAGGTAGGGGGTTGAGAACCGCACTTAAAAATTGAGCCCAGAGGAAGTTCTTCAGCATAGGTTCACCCAGAACTGCTGTTTGATGCTCAGTTTGCTTTCTCAGTCTCCTACACTGGCTACCTCACTTCCGATTAAATTAATGATCCCGAATTAGCTGCGCGAGGAGAACGGGGTCCTCTACGCGGACGAGTTCCATACCCAGTGCGATTTCCGGACTTGCAGGAAGAGAAAGGAGGCAAGGGAGGTAGGTCACCAGCTTTCCCAGGCAGTCAAGCAAGGTAAGGCTGCTTGTGCAGTCGGGGCACCCTTAAAACTTTCTAGAGTTGCTCGCAAAGGCACTCCCCGCGGGCCGGGTGGTCTGGGTTCCGGATCGCCGAAGCTAAACCCTTAGGAGGTGAAAGTGCGCGTTGATCGCAGTCAGCCCGGCTCCTAAGCTTCTCGGCACGCCCGGGACGAAGGGCACGTAGGGATCAGCGTTGGCTGCCTCCCCTCCTCCCGGGGTTATTCACTGCCTCCGAGCTGGAGATTTCTCCAGGGTGCCTGAGTTGCACCCTGTCTGTTGTCGCGCTGTCTCCTCCAAAGGTGCTGGGGCTCGGGGAGGCGCGCGAGGACGACCGGTCACCGCTACGATTACCTCATCGCTCCAGCTCTCCGCCCCTTTCCCAAACCTGAAAGGACTGTCCCCTCCGGCCACGTCTCCCCTCCCGCTCCCGCCCCTAGATTCCTAATTAGTCTTGGGGAAACACGCCCGCCTCCCGGAGGGCCTCCGAACCCGGGCGGCGCGCTCCGAAGGGTTAAGGGCGCGGGTCTGCCGCTCGCCGTGCGCTCGCCGGGCTCGAGCCGCCGGCCCCGCCGCCCGCCGGAGGGTGCCCCCTCCCCCCGCCCTCTCGTCGGATCCTTGAGCTGCGGCGGCGGCAGCCAACTGCTCCATATTTGGCTTCTATTACACATTTACATACTGGAGCAAGCTAGCGAGCGCGAGAGAGCGCGAGGGAGGGAGGAGGGAGGGGAGGGGAAGGGAGTGGGGGGAGGAGGAGGAGGAGGAGAGAGCAGAGTATACCGCAGACATCATTTCTACTACAGTGGCGGAGCCGTACAGGACCTGTTTCACTGCAGGGGGATCCAAAACAAGCCCCTTGGAGCAGCAGCCAGAGCTACAGCAGCCGCAAGACACTGTTTCTCTCCCTCTGCCCCCCCTTCCCCACGCCACCCCAGATCCATTTACACTTTACAGTAAGTGGCGATTTTTTTTTCTCCTCTGATTCTGCCTCTCCCCCTCCCCCATCTCCTTCCCCCCCCCTCCCCCCGATTTAGATTAAGATCCCCCCTACCTCCGCTCTCCTGAGAGGGGCCAAAGCAACAACCAGCAAACAAATCCCAAACCCCAAAAGGCAGCACGGAAAACGCTTGAAGAGGAAAGAAGGAAATCGACGCAGCGTGTTGTGGTGTGTGTGTGTGTGTGTGTGTGTGTATGTGTGTACATACAACCTTACCCGGCTTCAGCCTCCCAGACCGACACCCGCTCTGGGCGCGGGGATGGCCAGCAGGGGGACTGCGGGGGACCAGGTGGGCGCCCGCCGGGCGAGGGGGCGCGCCCGGGCTGGGGGTGCGGGCTGGGAGAGCGGCGGCGGCACCCCGCTGGGGCGGCTGCCGGTCTGGTTGCGAATGCGGAGAGTCATGTCCTCCTCCCCGGAGGTGGGGTAAAGGGAGGAGGCGGCGGCCGGGGTCGCACTGCCCGCTCCTCCCGCTGACCCCTCCCCACCCTTCTCCTCGCAGAGAGGAGATGGGGGCTAGCGGGTCTGAAGGAAGACTAGGCTGCTCCGCTCGCGGCCGCCTGGCCTCGGTTCCCTGGGGCGCGGGTGTTCTTGGAGCCGGCATCGCCGGGCGTGCGGCTGCGGACCCGGAGGGGTCGGCGGCGGCGGCGGAGCCGGGACGCTGCGCGCAGCTGGGGGCAGGCAGTGGGAGCGCCGGGGACGCGGCGGGATGGGCGCGGGGCGCGGGGGCAGGGAGCACGGCCGGAGCGGCGCCGGCGGCCCTGTTGGAACGGCCGCTTCCTGGTCCTGTGCAGCCTCCGCGCCGCCCGGAGCCGGGAACCCATGAGCGCCCCAGCCCGGGCCCGCTCCCCCGCCTGCGCCGGCGGCAGGAGCAGAGGAGCGGCGGCAGGCGCTGCCCAGCCCGCGCCGGGAGTGAACGGCTGCGCGGCTGCTGGGAGGGTGAATGAAGCCAGGAGGAGGGGAAGGAGGAGGCGGCGGTGGAGGCGCTGCGGGGATTGGGATGCACCCAGGAGCCCCTCTGCTCCTCGGGGCCCGACCGGAGACCCAGCAACTCCCGCGGCCGCGCCGCCTCCTAGTGGTCCCGGTGCTGCGCGCAGGCCGGCCCTGCAGGGGGCAGGGAAGGGGCCGCCGGGCGGAGCAAGAGGTGAGGAGGCGACGGAGCGCGGCGCGAGTGTGAGCGAGCGAGTGCGCGTGAGAGTGCGTGGGTGCGTGCGTGTGTGCCCGCGCGGGCGGCGGGGGTCCATAGGTGCTGTCGCGGTGGGGAGGGGCCCTTTGAAGCCACTTAGCTGACTCTGCTGCGCCCGACCCCTCCTCAGCCCCCTCCTCCCTCAGGCCGCCAGCCCGAACTCCGCGGCTGGTGCTTTCATTTTATTTCAGAACACGTAGGGGGCTGACTGGAAGGAATGAAGCAGTCCAGGTTTTCTAGGGAGATTGAACAAGAACCTTGGTTGGGGGTGGAAGTAGGGTGGTGGTGGAGATCCTGCCAGAAAACAACAACAACAAAAAATCAGTTCCTAAGGACTGTGGAGTTCGGTTCAATCCCGCGGCGGCTGTTTTGTTTTGCTTTCTTAGTATGTAATCCTACAGATAAGAGGGTAATATAAATACTTCGGAAGACTGGGAAATTGATTGGGAAATTGCTGAAGAGTAGTAAGGGCAAGAAGAAGAAGAAGAAAAAAATGCCAGTCGGAAGCTGGTTATATAATGCGCGATGTGGCTAAGGGGAACGGCAAGCTATTTTTATTTTGTTTACCGTATGCTGTGCAGTAGGGACTCCTCAAACTGGTTCTGTTCCCGAAGAGATTCTTTGCTTCCCTGTGAGATCCACAGGATACAGTTAGCAAAATTATAAGACCCCCATTACACCCACAGAATCAAAACTAATGCCTTAGAGTGGCATACTCCCTGCACATCCTGTCGTGCATGCACGGGAATGTGTGTATGCAAATAAGTTCTCCTTTGGCAACTAGTAGTCACAGCGCAATGACATTTGTGTTTTATAATGCAGGGTGTTCTTAATATTTAAACATTGTCCTTACATGTCGCACACAGCAGAGGATAGTTACTTGATGGTTATTTTTAGGCTCAGCTAGTTACTTTTCAACACTGTTAGCTAAGCCATTTCTGTTTGGATTTATGAGGAACCTTGCAGTTCCTAGAAGCCCCTGTTAAAGCCCACCTTGTGGTTTATTTGGTGGGCGAAGGAAGTTTGATACTTGAGTTTAGGGTTTTTGTTGTTGTTTTCTTGTTTGTTTGTTTTGTTTTTGTGGAATGAAACGCATACCGGGGGAAACCACCAGAGAGGAGGATGAGAAAATCCTGCACATGAACTCTTGGAAAGGATTGCACCATAACAGCTAATGCTGTGGCATTTAATCTCCTCTGACTGCCCTCTAACTGCATGCATCAGTCAGTATTTTAACAGCTCCACAGATAAATGAGCTTAAGTGCCCCCTTCTACATATAGCAGAAGTTGAAGACTCCCCTGAACCTCCTGCCTGTCTGTCTTTCTCCTCTTGTAGTTATGGTCAGTGGTGTAGGCTTTCGGAGCACTTACTCCAACCCCATCACTCATGTAATTAGATCAGGCTGCCATGGCAACAGGCAGTGTTCCTCCTCCATTCAGGTGGGTTTGTTTTGTGCTTGGACTATTCCAAGTGTTTTATGCACAGTATTTGTACTGCCCAAGCTAGCGAGAGAGACTTCACTATTTCAATTGCGCCTTCATTTGGATGGGAGACAACTGAATGAGTCTTATCCATACTCTTATAAAGGAGACCAACAAGCTGTTCTTACTGGGTGCAGTATGTAAATGCCTCTCCCAGACAGTGAAAGGAGCCCGACAATCCTGCTGGTGTTTATTGTGAACAGATCAACAAGTATTTGGTACTTGTTAGAAACCTTTCAGAGCTGACTGAAACAACGTTTCTTGTGCCTTCTAGTGCCATTGGCCTTGCAAGCATTAACTCTTTCAAGTGCGGAAGTGCTCATCCTTTAGAACCTAAGTTACCAGTAGTCTTGACTGGTTTTTTAAAGGGTTTACTCGATGGGAATAATTGATTTGGGGAAGTTATTCCCATTGTCACATTTTAAAACTTTATAGCCATCATAATAGCAAAAATTGGAACTGACAGTAGGCAGCCATTCTGAATGTATTGATTCTTCATGTGGATCTTTTTGGCCATGACTTTAATCTGTGGTAGTAAGTTAAAAGGTTTTTGTCTCAGGAAAGAGATCATATAGGCCTGTAGCTGGTAGACGGATAATGTGTGGTGCTTTTGCACAATAAACAACTTATGCTCTATTTTTGGGATATAATTTAATGAGCATTTAATAATTTAGAGAGCAGCAGTCCAATCTTTGTATTAGGACACCATCTCATTAAACCTGTTAAACATTAAGACAAATAATACTGTTACAAGAGAGAAAAGAAAATTAGCGTTGGTTGTGGAAACTCTGTATTGCTCGAGCAATCCAAATAAAGAGAAGTATTTTAGTAACCTTGATACTTGAAAGTAAAAATAATTGAAATCATGCCTTGATTTAGTCGTGACCCTGCCACCAGTCCCCAAGCTAAATTGGTAAATCCCTTTCCCCCCTGGGGCTAGGGGTGGGGTATGGGGTTACCAGTTTCTACTAGTGAGTTTATGTATTTAGTGACTAGATTGTGACCTACTCAGATTAAGCATTGCAGTGGTTAAAACGACCTACCATAGGAGGTAAACAGATGGGAAGCAAGGATATAAAATAAGGTACAGAAGTGTAAATTTTACACAACACGTTGGAGGTCCTGGATGATATTTTGCAACTTACAGAAAATCGTTTTTACTTCCCCTAAAATGTGAACACATGTATTTTTGAATGCATAAATTCATGCTAAAGTAAGGATGAGAAATGTACCTGATTGGAAACTGTGGAAGTTAATATTTTTCTCTCTGGATTTCGTTTTAAGAGGGTTTAGTAAACAGAAGTGATACTTTATCAGAAATACTATAAATGGGCTTCAGGGCTTCTGAGTTGTCTTTTATTAGAGAAAGGTTCAAGGAAAACTCTTTAGCAATGGGATTATACGTCAAAGGCCTGTAGATGGCCCTGTGTTTCAATATACCTTACTCAGTTGTTTTGGGAGTCCTGGGAAAGGTCAGCCGTAAGCAATTATTAAAATGTTAGTGAACTTATTTCTGTGACTCCTGTTTGTGTTGTCAATACAGAGTTTAAGGACTCAAACTCCTTTTGTATAATGTGCCTTTATTTATTTATTTTTTCCATTTTGAAATGTCAAGTGGATTTTACTCTGGCACTTAACTTCAATGACAGTCTGATGACTAACATATTGTGACACCAGCTCCCTTTGTTTCCTCGTAGAAGTTAGTCAATAAACATATCTTACTAAACTAGGTAAATGTAAGAGTGAATGTTAATTCTTTAAATTATAGTTGTTTGAAAATAATAACATAGTTTAGGTTCTGGAGAGCTTAAATACCTGCATACGTAAAGTGACATAGTATCACAAGACAGAATATAATTTTTAGGGGTAAAGTAGATAATTTTATCTCTGTTGCTTTATGTTTTCAGAATAATTCAACAATTTGAATGGTTGGCTTCTGTGAGGGATTTAGATATGTGCACTTTAATTGCTTCAAAGAACAGGTTTAGTACAGGTCATACTTCCAGTTATCAGAAGTGGCCCTCCTTATTTTGTTAAAAGCATTAAAAATAATAAATCATCTAAAAATTACAATAGAGAAGTAATTTCTGTTCTAAGGCCTTACATATAGGACTGCCCTTTTTCTTCTTAAGAATGAGGTTAGAAAGTAATTTAAATTATGCTGTTCAAATTTTAGATTAATTAAATTCATTTTAATAAAATACTCATTCAAAAATTCTTTAAGAGAAGATATAATAATGAGTATACTGAGTGCTAGTTTAGAGACTATTTTTAAATGTTGGCTGAAAGAGTTGTAATTGGATATATACATATATATGCTTATATATTGTAAATATATAAGCATATATATATATATAAGCATATATATGTATATGTTAATTCTTTAAATTATAGTTGTTTGAAAATAATAACATAGTTTAGGTTCTGGAGAGCTTAAATACCTGCATACGTAAAGTGACATAGTACCACAAGACAGAATATAATTTTTAGGGGTAAAGTAGATAATTTTATCTCTACTTTATATATAAGCATATATATGTATATAAGCTTAAAATTATAGGAGCAATAAAAAGATCTAGGTATTCCTGGTGGGTCTCTCAGTTGGTTAGCACATTGTCCCCATATATCAAGGTTGCAGGTTTGATTCCTGGTCAGGGAACATACAAGAATCCACCAATGAGTGATAAATAAGTGGAACAACAAGTCGATGGTCTTTCTCTCTCCCTCTCCCTCTCCCTCTCTCCCTTCCTCTCTTTCCTCTTTATCTAAAATCAATCAATAAAAATTAAAAAATGATTTAGCAAATAATTGTTATTTGTGAAAACAGTTCTTTAAAATTCCTTTTTATTTCATAATCTATTTTTGTCTTTTATCATTGTATATATTTTATAATCCTTATAAATCTGAACTTTTCAAGTTAAAGTACAATAAATATTTGTATTATATATTACCACCACTAATATGCTAAAACATGTTTAGAAATGTTATAGACAAAAAAGCAATGAGCATTATATTTTCTTTGACATGTTTGATGTTAGCAGAAATGTTTCATTGATTTTTCTATAACTTTTAATGGATCCAATTTGTGGAGTAATGAAAATGCAATAATTGCCATAATGTAAGCAAAAATTGTATCCTACCTGAAAATTACTTTTCAGAAAATTCATTGTAGTATAATCAGAGTTTGATACTTAAGGGGGCAGAGGCTCTCCTGATTATGGTGTTTTGATTCAGGCTAAGAGGAACTCTTTTTCTTTTTTTCCCTACTTTGGTGCTCTTTAACATGACATATTTTGAGGGAGTCATTTCGCAGAAGTTTTCAATGATAATTGACACTGCTGCCAACCCAGAAGCATTTATGCTTCTAGCATTCAAAGAAATTGCTTTTTTTTTGTCACTGTATATGGTAGTTTTTCTTTTATTGCACCCTGGGCTTTGGCCTACTCTTTTCGAAGTATTTATGGTATCTCCCATGTTTTCATTACTTACCTATTATCTCCTCTTTATTGACCAACGCATAAATATTATTTAGGCCATCTTTCTTACTATTCTTCCATTATTAATGGTATTTTGTTATGTGTTAAATATTAAATATTCCATGTTTAATGTATATATTGTATAAAACAGTTAATAGGTTATTTTCTTTTATATTGCTTGTATCATTTTTGCTATGAATCCATTCATTCTTGTTCTTGTGTATTCTTGTGTTTCTTTCTTTTAAAAAATATAGCAAGTTATGTTAACTTTTTTAATTACTTTAACTGATGTAGCAATACATATACTTTTTAAATAAGTAGGCATACCAACGAGAAAGTAAGTAAACTAATTATTTTACAGCATTTGCATCATGTTTGACTGTTTTCTGCACTTCAGCAGAATAGGAGACTGTAATTTGGACTCTATAAAACCTTATCTGTCAGGTGATATGTAAATGGAGTTGTGTGCACACACATTGGTATACTGGCAAACACCCTCACAATTGTTAGCTCAGAAAGCAAGCTGCCTGTAAATCTGTGGTACCTGCACCTTGTTCAAAAATGGTTACTCAGTATTCTGATGCTTCATTTGATGTTACTAGATAAAATCCAGACTCCTCCCCTTAAAACAATTACTGAATAAGAGTAAATAGAATTTTGTGAGTGTATATTTAACTTGGCCACTATTAAAATTTGTAACCCAACAAGCTTTTTAGTAGAGGGATAGTATCTTCAAAGACGTTTTGGTCTGGAACAGTTTACCTTCTTTTTCTGTACTCACAGATTACACCTGGTTAAAACCAAGGCCTGGAAATCGAAATTCTTTTCATTATAAGTCTCAGGCATGCAATAATAGATGCTTAAATAAATACTTGGTGAATGGATTAGTTAGAAGTAAGGATACTTTGGCTACTATTCATTACTTTGAAAAGTGTTGGAAAGCTATTGAAATTATTTTCCTTTCCAGCTGGGTTGTGCTCTTAAAAATAGTGAGTGTGTATGGATGAAAATAATCATGACTACTGAGATGTGTTGCCATGTACCCAAGGATAATTGGCTCGCTACCTGTTTACAGATTATTCACATTGGAGATCATATTCATAGCTCCAGAATAGTTTCTTTCTGACTCCCAATATAATCCTGGGCTTTCTCCTTCCTACTGTTACCTGGCATGAGCTTAGGAAGCCCAAACTAAATTTAAAATCAGCCTAAACAAATGTGTAGATGAGTTCCAGTAATCAAAGACTGGAAATCAGTCCAGCGATGACTAGTTTGGAAATATTTAATAATAACTATGCTGCTGATTCTGTAACGTGGAATTACCAGTATTTAAACATATTATTTTAATAGATGAGGCTGAAAACTGTGTTAGAAGATCAGGTCCTCAACTTCTTCCATTTCTATGCATAGGTCTTTACCTCACAAAAACTACAAGCACCAAGCTCCCTGATGGAAAGGTATATGGAAAATTCATTCATCCCTTTTCATTCATCCATTCACACATTCACTCATTCATCATACAGAAGAAAAATTTTACTTAACCATGAGCAAGACATTGTGGCAAAATGAAAATGAAGTACACATACATTTAATAATGAAATGCTTTAAAGTTTAGTGGAAAGTCTAGTGACTGTATATTCTTTTAAATTTTTTTTCTGCCTGTGATACATTTTTTTTATCCCATTAGACTGGTATGCTAATAACTGTGCTTTTTTTATGATTGTTCCTTAAGTTGCATGTTGATAGTAATATATGCCACATTAAAATTAGGCTTTGGCTCAATTATTCAATCCATATTCATTTTCACCTGATATTGTTGTGCTTACCAGCATGTGTTGATCAGATGATTGGTTAGAATCATTAGAGAAAAGAATGACAGTAGTTGGCTCAAATGGGGAGACCAAGCTCTTAATTTGATTGAGGAGATGACCTTTTATGTGTGTTGGCCTCCCTCCGAGGCCCCGTTAAGTAAAACCAGACCTGCCTTTTGAGCTGGCTAGTATCTGGGTGATTCTCTTGAGATAAAATGTAAAATTTGGTGTTCTTAAGAGTGAAGATTTCAGTGGATAGACCCTTAAGTGGAATGGTTTTTTAAAACAGTTTGTTCTGGTTTCCATTTTGATTTCCTCTTCTGCGCTTTCTGGACCATTGCAGGAGCATTGCACAGCAAGTCACCAAGGTGGTCCATTCAAACTGCAGACTTGTTTGTCACCCTCGTACAGCCGTCTCCTCCTCCACAGCCACTACAGAGAAGTGCGCTATGTATCAGGTGAGAGTTTTGTGATGCTTGCTAGTTCCCATCTGAAGATAAAGTCTGGCCTGGAAAAATCGCCTACTCGCTATTCTTTAGCACTTTGTGGACTGTTTAATATAATTGTCTTTGCAAACATATTGTGTTGGAAATAGAGAGATTGCCAAGAAAGTTTTTAGAAAAGTTGGGTTAAAGTATCTCTCTTTTTGGTTTCATTTATTTGGCCAGTAAAGAAGTTAACATTTGATTTTGTGATGATTGGCCATTGTGTATTGGGCTCGTGCCTGATCATTTTAGTTGTCACCTTTACTTACTGCAATGAGAATGCACAGTTTTCATGTTTTAGTTTTTTGTAGAGTGCCACATGTGCAAGAAGCCTCTTTGTTCGGTGGCAACCAGTATTTGTTGAATCTTGAATTTCTCTGTGTCTGTCTGAATTTTACAACTTCCTGATTTCCTCATGTACAGTAAATTTTTCTGGCATGGAAAGTCATGCAGACACAGGGTGTATGCAGGGTTGATGACTCATGCTTCTCTGTTGAAGAGAGGAGAAGAGGATACTGCCTAAGGGGAGTCAGGAGAGATGGAAGTTAGGCACAAGTTGGGGCAACAAGGTTTTGGGAACACTGGTGTACGCAACCAAAGGCAATTGTGAAATAGATTCCCTGTTTCTATTTGCCTTGGAAACAGTCCTGCTGGAAGCTGTGGAAATAGACTAGTCCAGAGGTTCCTAAGCCTGGCTGGGCAACAGTATCACTTGGGAGCTTAAAAAAATAGAATTTAGAACTCAACCCTAGACCCATTGAATAGAAATGAACCTTCATGGTCTCTTGGAATCAGACTGAGGCTCCACAGGCTTGGGAACTGCTGGGATGGGTAGTCTCCAGGCCGCTCTTCCTGAGTACTATTCAACTTCCTTACTTGGTGAGATGCAAAGTCTACCTTTTATCAAGCTTCACAAGTAAAAATATGGATTTTCAACTAATTTTTTACAAGATGGACATTTGCTTTACCAAAATGTTCATCTTGAAAATGATTTTCCAGTTTTCTTTAAATAAAAAGCTCCCTCTCTTTATCTAAGATCCTGCTTTTAAGTTACTTATACATTCTATGGCATCTGAGATAAGAGCATGGGGCTCTGAGACCAGCCTGTCTGGCTTTACATCTAGAGCAGCCACTGTGACCTTGGGCCATTCTATAACCTTTTGATGCCTCCGTGAGTTTGTTTTGAAAATGGAGGTAATAGAAATTTATCCTAGGGCTGCCGTGAGGATGGATGAAATAATATACATATATGGGGTAGGATAATGCCTGACATATGGTTTATGATCCGTGAACATCAAGTAACTTATGTCTTGACAGGGTAATTTTGATATTCTTGTATTGTGATGGTTGCTCCCGGACCACATATAACTAGGAATCTTGGTCTATGGACCAACCCTGTAGATATTTGCAGCTCTGCAAAACAAATGAGACTTACTTGTTTTTCTGAATTTTGTGTTCATCCAACTGTCTTACTGGGATAGGATTCACATGTATTGTTTTTATATTATTGTAAGATGAACTGATGAGTTGCATGCACATAATAAATTATTTGTGATTTGAGTAAAAAGAAGCAAAAAACTGGAGTGATTGAAGTACTATATCCCAGAAAGGATAGTCAGAGAAGTCTGTTGGGGGAGTGGAGCAGAGGAGGGAGGAAGTTATCACTTTATATCCCTGTAGAGTTTGGAACTGGGTACTTGACATTTTATTGGCTGTGGATTAGGGAGATGCTCTGTGAAAGGAATTAGGATAACCCTGCAGTTACATGCAAAGGTAAGCTGCTTTTGTTGTTGTTGTTGTTGTTGGTAATCTTCACCCAAGAATATTTTTCCATTGATTTTTAGAGATAGTAGAAGGGAGGGGGAAAAACAGAGAAACATCCTTTGGTTGCCTCCAGACCAGGGAGGGGAATGAGCCTGTAATCAAGGTATGTGCCCTTGACTCTGGACCCTTCAGTCTTAGGGTTAACACTCTATCCACTGAGCCAAACCAGCTAGGGCCAAAGATAAACTTCTTATTTATTTATTTATTAGTTAAATCTTTATTATTCAGATTATTACATTTGTTTCTTTTTTCCCCTCCATAGCACCCCTCCACCCAGCTCCCACCCCTCC
>JAAGEH010000392.1:8595074-8660712 GCA_011751065.1 Lasiurus cinereus
CTTCTTACATTATGTTCACATTTTTGGATTCTTTTCTCTTCTTGCTTTTCCAGTTGAGTGTTTTCTGCTTCTTTATATTTCAAATTTTTTACTTGATTCTTGCCTTTCTCTAGTCTGCTGTTAGGACTCTGTATAATATTTTTTATTTCAGTCAGTGTATGTTTAATTTCTAGTTGATTCTTTTTCATCTCCTCTTAGGTCTCACTAAATTTATCAAATTTTTCTAGCATATTCTTGAAAAACCTTATAAGTGTGGTTTTGAACTCTATATCCAGTCGTTTTTTTTCCTCCATTTCTTTTTTTTGTGATCCCTTCCCTTGTTTCGGCATTTTCACTGTGCCGGGGAAACTTCTGTGTTGGATTCAGCCTTATGATACCAGATGCGAAACCGAAGAAGCCTCTGTTGAGCTTGGGAGGGGTGGAGTCTCAGGGCTTAAGGGACCGCCTTGCCTTCCAGTCGGCCCCGCCCTCCACGGCCCCTGAGTCTCACGTGACTGGGTAATGGCTGGAGCGGTCCTTGTGCGCGCACCTACCCGCAGTGCCTCTAACCGCTGCCTTTCCGCTCCCCTGTGTACCAGGACCACACAAGTCTAAGTCCCCAGGGTTTTGCCCGAAACAGGGGCTTACGGGAGTCAGAAGTGGCACAGTTGGGAGGGTCTGTCTCCCGCCCACTGGCGAAAGCCAGCGGCACAATCAGCAATCTGTCCTGCGCGCAGCACCGTGCGCGTGCGAGACCAGACCTGATCTTCTGCGACTCCCCTAAATTTCTGTGCACCTCTCCCTTTTCACAGTCCAAACTCCCCCCGTATGAGTTTCGCTGGATCTGGGGTTTAGTGTCGTAAAATAAGGGGTTCAATGCTGTTGGGAGTCTCCGTTTCCCTCCTGCCAGAGAAAGCCAGCCAGGTACTCCGGCACCTGCTCTCTCAGCGTGCGCGTCTCAGTACCTCGGCTTTTTGCAGCTCCTTTGGGTCTCTGTGAGCCCCTCTCTTTCCTTCTAGCTGTAGAACTTACACTCCACCAGCTTTCCTGTGGTTCTGGATGATGTCCGCTCCATCTTTTAGTTGTAGTTTTGAAATTGTTATGCGAGGCAGCAGTGTAGGTGTTTACCCATGCCACCATCTTGGATTCTCCTGTACTGATATCTTTTGATTCATTGCAATTTGTATACCTTTTTAGGTAACTAGTGTAAACACAAGCAGTGCCATTTAAGAGTGGTTTCATAGTCAGAGAGAAAGGGGAGAGGCAGTATTCATGGTGGTTAAACTGAGGGCTCTGATAATGGGGAGATGGGGGTTAGAATTCTGGCCCTGGCTCTTGAGTTGTGTGATTCAAGCTAACTTACTTAAATCTGTGGTCATCAGTTTCCTCATCTGTAAAATGAGAATGATGACATCGATCCTTCTGGATTGTATGAAGGATCAAATGAACATTCAGTATATATATATAGTCAGATCTCAATACATAATCCTAAAAAATGAAAGACAAAGAGGGAGAAGACACAGCACTTAAGAGCTGGGGGGAAAAAACAACAAGAACAAAAGAAAGAACTGTGCTTTGGGGTTATTCCAAGTATGAGGAACCCCTCAGAGCCTGTCCTGAGCAGGATTTGAATCCCAAATGGACCTTTGAAACTTGGGAAAACCTAGACACCTGGTACTGATCTGGTCGTGACCTTCTCTGCAGGTCGATCTGCTCCACAGAAGAGGTTCACTACCACAAGATTGCTAGAAATATTACATGTTAAAAATCTGTTGCTTATACATTACAGCAATAAAAGAAAGGCAATAAAAGCAAAAGTTCCCTTCAATTTCACCATCTCAGGCCATAAATCATGTTCACTTTCATGTGTTGTTTTCTGGTCTTTGATTATTTAACATGTATCTTTTTCCTGTTTTGCTTTTTCCACTTAGCATGAGCATTCTCATTTGCAACCTAGACTTTACAGTTATCCTTTGCAAGGGTTATATAATATTTTGTAAAGTTGTTTTATGTTAATTTAAGTTTGTATCATTTGTGGACATTTGAGTTATTTCTAATTGTTTACTATTATGAAGCATCTTTGAATATCTTCATACACTTTAGTATTGACCTGAGACACAATAACACAAGAAGGCTGTTACTACGATAGAGGGGGCTTGCCCTGAATTGCTTTCTAGAAAGCTGGTACCAATTTACATGGTTATAAATGACAAATGAATGTGTCTTACTCAACCTGATTAATTGTGGAACTTACTATTTTTGGCTAATTGAATAGGCTTCTTGATTTTAAAATTTGCATTCCTTTGATTCCTCTCCAAGATAGAACATTTCCATTTATGTTTATTTACTACCTTCGTCTTTCACAATTAGCAAATGGGAGTCTTGATATTCTCATCTACGTATATGAGTTCTTGATGAGTTCCAGATATTTCTTAAAGTCATATTTGCTGCAGGTATTTCCCTAGCCTGATTTTCTTTTATTTTTATAATTTCTTTTTTTTTTTTCTGGGATTGTACCCCAGGCCAATCTGGAAAAAAGATGGAAGATCGGGCAGCTCATGCCCTAGGCAGGCTTTCCTGAGAATAGTTCTCATTCTCATCTGCCCACTGCTCCCCTTTGGAACTGGACCCCCTGGAAACTCTAGTGCTTTCTGTTGCCAGGGACCCCCTTTCCTCCTCCCTTCCTCCCCACTATTCACTCCTTCTCCTTAATCTTTACCCACCAAGGGCTAATTTCCTATCTGTCTAGGCCTCTATCTGCCTTTGGGGTTCTCTGCCCTCTGCTACTGACCCATGTTTTTCTCAGGAAGCCAGGCCCTGGGATGTGCTGGGAGCCTGGAAGCCTCCCTCACTTGGGCCCTGGAGAGATCAGTCTGGAGTTTCATGGTGGTGTCGGATGGTTGGGGTCTTCACACCTTGCACTCATTTAGTCCCCAGACTACCCTGCTGAGAATGGGCTCTTTGGGTGTTTCTTCTTATTGAAAAAATTCAGTTCGTTGGTCCACTGCACCAGAAAATTTCCAGTTGGATTTCTGGTCAGGGCACATGCCCAGGTTGCAGGCTGGGTCCCCAGTAAGGGGTGTGCAGGAGGCAGCTGATAGATGTTTCTCTTTCACATTGATGTTTCTCTCTCTCTTTCTCTCTCTCTCTCAAATCAATAAAAACATATTTTTTTAAAAAGAAAAAATTCTTATTGAATTTAGGTTTCATGAGGATTCTTAGAAACAAAGCTATGGTGAATGAGTTGGAGGTTGATCTCCCTCACATCTGTTCTTTGGCCTGGATCAATCTCCCTCAAGTATTCTTGTGATCTGCTCTCTGGTGCAGATGAAAGTTCCCCTGAGATCACGATCCCAAAGAGATCATTTTATCTGTAAGAGAGTAGTAGTTCTGGAGTCCTGAGCAAGATTGTCACACAGACAGGGGAACCATTCCTAGGGGACAAGGGAACCCTGCACCCCTCTGTGCATAACCCCACCCGTGAGGGATGAGACTGATGGGCTGGAAGGCAGTCTGACCATGGCATCTGCCCCTCTGAGTAAGTCGGCCATTTGGCCATTCACTTCTTCCTTGCATATGAATTCATCTAGAAGTGAGGATCCCTTTTCCAGGTAGAGAGATTAATGTGGGGGACTATGTGCTTTCTAATAGAGGTTTTGACGAGTATGAAAAAGGGAGCCTGGCATTAGAAACTGAGGCCCGGGCCCTTTGTCTGTAGCAGTACCCTGGTGGGAAGTGCCCCAAAGTCCTTTCTGCCTAGCTCTGGTCTGACAAGTTCCCAGTGTGGGCACAAAGGACTCTGAATTAATTTTGTTTTGATTATGCTTCCTCTTTCTGGGGTTCCACTTCCACTTTACCCCTGGAGCTGCCTCGGTCACTGATGCTCAGACCATTGAGAAAGATGACCCCCAAGTTGTAGCTTTTGGGGGAGACAGCCTTTATATAAGGAGCTATGAAAAGAATGTTTACTTCTAGCTGCTGCCTTTGGTACCTGACCTGTCACTACTCATAGGATTCGCAGGTGTTTTCCTTTACTTTTCCATGGAGGAAATCTTTGAGAAAAATATGGTGATAACATCTAAGCCCGCATTTTGGTGTTTTATCTTGGCGTTCCTGTTCTGTGGAAGCCTCTGCAACCCTCTGTGCCTTTCTCTACTCTTCAGAAGGAACTGGTCGTCTTTTTCATCCATCTCGGTTATATCTAATGAACAGTGCTCTTTTAACCATCTGTGTAAACAGATGTGAAAGGCGAGTAGACTACTTTTATTTTGTCGCCTCCCAGCAAGTCTTAGACCCATTTCAGTTATCCTAGAGGTGAGAATAGGCCAATGTATGTAGGAAGCAACATTAAAGTGAAGATAAATATTTTTGCATGTGACCTTGAAACATGGGTTTTACAGTAGTACGTGAGCTTCTCCAAGCAAAATTCTGCAAATCACAGTTCATATCATCCTTAAGTCCTGGAGAGAAGGTTGTATCTATGGAAATGAGCAAACGCTAGCTGTTTGCTATTCTGCTGTGCAGAGAACATGTGATGACTTGACTAATCTCAGAGTTTCTATCTCTAAATGGTATGTACTTTTGACTCTTTGCCCTGAAGTCTCAGGAAACGATCTTTAAAGACATTTTTTTTTAACTTTCTCATTTTAAATATTCAGGGTCTTCAGAGACTTCACTGGGATGAAAGTCCTGTCTTTTCCTGTTTCTCTGTAGAACTGCCCTTTTCTTGCAGCCTGAGCCTCTGATTTAGTAAATACAGCCTTCAAACCACTGCCATTAGACGCTGTGCAGTGGCTGGTGTGTCGTGGGACAACCTCCGCCGATAACAGCACATCACAGAGGTCAGAGAGCCTTGATAAACCGTTTCACTGGGGAGTCTAGACTCCTGAGAAGACTGTACTTTTCATTTTCTGAAACCCAAGAGGTTGACCGATTTGCTGGGTTTTGGTGCCTTGAGCACATGGAGCCTGGGCTGTAACCCCAGCTTTCTGACCTACAGTTCAGCTTCCCTCTCCATCACCTGGGCAGCCAGGACACGGCAAGAATTATGCAGTTGTGTCTCTGAATCTGTAGACTGAAAAGACCTAACTTTGCTTAATTAAATTGGCCCACCAGAGCAATTTTGAGATGGAGCCTGAAAGGTGAAGAAGTGTAATAGTACTGTAGTCCTTAGTTACCCCTTGAAACTTTCATTATACATTTAGATAGTAGATGTTTTTGTAGTGCCTAAGCCTAAACTTGATGGATGGTTAGAGAATGTTTTCCCTTTTGCAGCCACTGCACCTTTAGTGTTGAGCTGCTAGAACTAGATTTCCTTTAATGCACCAGTGTCAGCAAGGTTAAAAACACCAGGAAATCAAATTGATCTTGTATATTGGCATCTTGGAATCTGATACCATCTTCTCTGAGAAGTCCTTTCCCATGTGGATCATTTTTATATCTCTGTCCCTACTGTCATTCTGTTGGATGTTACAGAAGAGAGTGGTGGGAGCCATCCAGCTGTCTGTTGATCAGATTTATACCTCCTGAGCTGTAGGAGCCAGTGCAGGACACTAAGTAGCTTCTATGACCAGTATCTACTATCCTACAACATCTAGCAGTTAATCTTTTAATAAAAACAGTGTTCATCTCTAGTTTTCCAGAAGCATGTGCACTAGTAATAGTTGTTATAAAGTCTTTTCTTTCTTTGCAGAAGCTGACGACCCTGCCATTAGTTTCAGAAATACTTTGATTCACTTTTAGACTGGACTAAATCTAGATTTTCTTCATGGGAGCCTCTTAGTGACTCTACAAATGAGACAAAGGCCATCTCTCTTTTAGGCATCTCTCCCATCCCTTCCCAATCTCTTTACACCTTTTTCCTAGGAGTCAAGGTGCTACAGCCTGGCAGGGGGATTTTGCTTGGTGATGGAGTAGCTAAGGATGTTTCTCTCTAACAGGTCACAGAATGTGCTGGTGGACATCTCTTCTTGCCCCAAGATCTTCATTGGAAGTCCACGGGACTTGGTGTCTTTGCTGTTCAAAGTATATATGAACTCACCAGGAGGCATAATGCATCACCATTTTATTTTGGGCCACCCTAAAGGATGACACCCAACTTCTGAGACCTCCTCTTGGACATCATTCCTGAGAACCAGTGTTTTAGCTCTCCTGTTGTCTGGAATCTGTTTCCAACGGATTTTGAACTGGCTCAGGCTTCGTCACTAAATGGCCAGGACAGTGTTAACTGTTCTGCTTGATCAGCTTGCTGTTACACACCTTTTGTCTCTTTCAGAGCAGCAACTCCCTCTTGAGCTCTTGTTGAGTCTACACAGATATGCTAGAAAACAGGCACCAGTCCTTTCTTTCCATCTTGGCATTTGCCCATAGGCCGAGTCCTGGGATGACCTGGAGTAGGCCCAGTGGAGGATAAATGCGTCTTGCTCAGACTTGCTCAAGCTAGTTCTAGCCTGTCTCTCACCACAGATCTAGCTTTTAAATACTCAAGTGATTGCTTTTGGGTAGGAATGTGTGGATTGTTGGATTGGAATAATTTTCTCCCTGGATTTCTAGTGTTTACATAAGTAGTTATAAAAAATGTTCTATCACTGATTTAAATAGCAGGGCTTATTTTAAAAAGTTACAGGTGCTTGGCGATTGTACAGAATAAAAATGTAGTTTTTTTTTTTTAATTTACAAGTTGTAACACAACCAAAAGCTATATATTAATATTTGTCAGGAAAGGGTCAAAACTGAAAATTTGCAACAAAGACAAACCAGAATAGAATAAGTACAAACAGAAGCTGAAAAATATATGCCCCTTGTTGGGAGTTCAGCCCATGGAATGTTATGTAGGACAAAAGGAATGGAAGAGATATTTCAGTAACATTTTGTTCTCTGTCAAAAACCTTCTGAAATATAAATCTGCTGTGTATTTGAGAATGGATACAGCAACTGATTCAACTTGAATAGCTTTCATTTAACTAGAATATCCCACAGAAAGCAGTTCTTGTTCTGACAACCATACTTTTGCTTTCTTTGACTTAAGGAAAATTGAATTCATGTTTACATATCTTATGTGATTGTTTTATGGACAAAGACACAGAGTCAAATCCCATCCCAGCACAGTGGCTATTGTTACAGCGAATAGAAACATTTCTAAATTAAATAAAAACATCTCTAAGCCATGGCCTGTGGCCCATAGTAATAATTCCAGGTTGGTATTATGAAACCAACTATAAATAAATCAGACATAAATGTGCTTTTAAAAAATTATGTTTGCTTCTTAAAACTTGTGTTCTCTTGTAAGCACACATACCCATACATATACCTCACCTATTTGCATAGTAGAGAAGGAAGAATATGAATATGTACAATAGGAGTCAACTTAATTTTGGATTTTCTGGAATTGATCAACTTTTTTCTTCTCCATGATGGCTACTTGGATTGTTTCCAATCATTGAGATTTCATAGCTGCCCACAAATATGGGTATGCCCTTTACAGGCCCTGCCATGTCAGTCAACCCAGTCAAAAGCTAGTAGCCAGTGTTAGTGGTTTAAGAAGCAGATTCTCATTCGCAGGGTGTTCTATTTTTATTTCTCATTTCTACACTTTTCAAAGAGAACTTAATTGCTTGTTTTGTTTTTTCAATTCCCAGATCATTCTGGCATTGATCTGGGAGTCATTGCAAATGTAATTTTTATCAATAACTATGACTGAGACATTTTGGCTCTCTGTGTAGCCTATGGTTCAGTAGGCTCTAAGGTTTTCCAGGTACACCAAGGACTTAAACCCAGAACATCTTAAAATTTTAGGGATACTGATCAAAAGAAAGCTTCTCTATGAATAAATGTCTGTTCTTCTTTGAAGATTTTTAATTGGATGTTTTATATTTGATTTACTTTGTGTGTTTATACCAATTTGCTACTTGGGTTTATTGTTTCTTTTTGAAAACAGCTTAAAAAAATACATGGCTCTTAAAAATTTAAAATTGTTCCAACCTGCTCATTCTTTCCTTGACCATCTCTTCTGTCTTAATGCTAGACCACTGTTCCTCTTTCTTCTCTTCTGGGATTTTAATTTGCTCAGCAGTCCTAGTGTATGATTCTGAATTCTTTGGTTTGAGTTTCCTGATCAACTTCTCCTTGAATATGCGTCCATTTCCTGTGTTAAAGCTTTGGCATTCCAGTCACCAATCCCAGTCAAAACGGAAACTCCTAGTGTTAATAAGATTAGTCCTTAAAACACTGTTAATTTCTTCTCTGTTTCTTACTCCTTTTCTATTTCTCCAAGGCAAAAATGTATTTGCCACTCCCCACCTCATTTGGGCCTCACTTCCTAAAGATCTCCTGGATTTTTCAGTGTCACTGATATACTCTGTTGCATCCAGTTGCAGCAACCATCAACAGATCTTTGACAAATTAGTTGTCCCTACCCAGTATACAATATTATACTAGTTCTTTAAAAATAATTAAGCTTCTTTGGTGTTCTTTGCTGTGGGTCAGGATTTTACTTGCTTTGCCATCCAACACAGAAGTTAATCACAAACGGGTCCTCTGAACCAAAATATTAAAAATAGAGCAAAGTTTCTGAACCAAGTGGTTGGCAGAAAAGTCTGTACTTCCATCTGTGCATGGTTAAGAAAATATTTCATGATATTTAAATAGCATCAGCTTTGCTCTCTTTTGTGTGAGAGTGTATGTGTGTGACTGCATGCAAGTCATTGCTCTGAAGATTGGTTTGACTGCTAGCTAATCTTATATTTTTAAAAAGTCACTGGCAAGGAAATAGGAAAGGAAATCCAGGTGTTTTGTGTGTACATTCTTTATTTGCCAGCTTCTGTTAAGGAGTAGTAGTTTTGCTTTTGCTTTTTTCTCTAATGAGTCTTTCTCTTTTAGCATGTGCCTCAGAAAATTAAAGAGCATAACATTTTTACTTTGGGATAAATCTTTGTCATTTGATTCTCCACCTTTGTTCATAACTTTTGCTCAAATAACTTTTGTTCATAACTTGCTCAAATAACCTTTGTTCCTAACTTTGTTCCTAATTTTCTTAAGTACATGAAATGCTGGTTTATCTATTTCAGTTCAGAATTAGGAGTTGCTGCTCTCTGGAAGGGGAATTTTGGCTTGGACAACACAGCAGACTCAAAAACACTTTATGATATAGGTACAGACCTGTGAGTAACTGATTTTGAGAGAAAACCCCTCAATGTGGATTTTCCTTTTTTTTTTTTTACCAATTATCCATAGCTTATCAAATATTCTGTTTTGGCAGTTCTGCTATGATAATGACTTCAAAAATATATTTTTTTGTTTGTAAGGTTTTAATTGCTGTATAATATAAAGATTATTTATTTCCCTCTGGTATTTTTCTATTGCAACTATCTTTATCCCTGGAAAACTCTTTACTTTTAGGTTGATTTTCTTTATCCCAGGAGAGCCATTGTATTAAATAACATCTAATGCTCAATAAATACATTAAAGGGAGTTGAGGAATTATTAAAGGGAAAAGAAAGGAAATTTTATTCCTTTAGTTCCAAAACATATTTCTCACAGTCTCCAGTTTTTTACTGCTTCTAGAAAAGTGGAGTTTAGGCATATTCTTAATACTATGATGATGGAATTAAATACAGACATTAAGATTGGATTGACCTTGTTCACATTAATTGAAATTAAGGAAGGAGTAATACTTTTCATGAATTTTATTACTAATGGAGCAGTGAGTCCTTGAGTTTAGCTAAGGAGATCAAATACAGTCAGTGATTGTTTAATTCATGTAGGCACTATGCTAGAAGGGAACAATAAAGTTGAATAAGTTGTTTATGGTTTCAAACAGATCAATCTTTGATTTTCTTTACAGTATTATTTAGGGAGTGGAGGTATCTTTTAAAAAGATGTAAGTGGATTTGACCAAATGTTATTCTTTCTCAGTGTATGATATTAGTATTTAACATATTTTCTGAATTCCAACTACATATAAAGATGAATGATGTTTTTAAACTTTAAAGTTAATGCTGGTTTGATCTCTTATACGAGGCTTTTCTAAATGTTAATTAGGCTTTTCTAAAAGGGAACTAGATACTCAGGTTCTCCATGCTTTTCTTGTAGGACTGTTCAGTGTGTTTTTCTCATTCATTTGGGCATTTTCTAGACAGTGACATGTACAATTTTAGTGAAAAAAGCCTGCGTTTGATTGTTGAAGTTTTTATTCCATAAATCATTCAGTTAACAAATATGTATTTACCAGATCCATGACTGAAACACAAGGAACAGTGTACACACTCAAGAAAGCTCATTGTGTAGAGAACCTATTCTTATAATAACAATGGCTGTCTGGCATATTGAGGATTTAGGATGTGTCAGTCATTATGTTAATCCCTTAATCCTCATAGTAAATCTAGATAGGTACTTATTATCTCCACTTCACAGATAAGGTAACTGGGTTAGTAGCTTGCCCAAGGTCACAGGACTAGTAAGTGGTAGGACTGGGATTCAGCTCATACCATTTTAACTTCAGACCCATTGCTCTTAACTCATTATACTTTGTTGCATACTACTCATACCATTATGGGACTTGCAAAATTCTTCTCTTAAATATTGAGTATATACAAAGGCATAGTCGCAAAAACAAAGGTAAATTATAAATAATAAGGATTCAGTTAGCCCTCAAGTAACTGTCTGCCCAGATTTAAAAATTACTGAGTATTTGATGTCCTCTAAAAAGGTCCCTCCCTTATCTCATCATTGATGTTTCTGTCTCTCTCTCCCTCTCCCTTCCTCTCTGAAATCAATAAAAATATTAAAAAAAGAAAAGAAAAATGATGTTTTAAAATATTTTTAACAGAAACTGCACAAAAATGCAACCCAGCCAGATGATTATTTTATTTTCCTTCCTTTTTCTTGGCTCTCTTCTCTGCTTCGTCATCTCTCTTCTTCCCCGTTTTTTCTTGCCTTCTTGGAGCATAAGAGGAACTGAGTCAGACCTGCATAAAAGGTCCACAGAACGTTCCCTGCTCAGATGTCCAGGCCTAAGTGCCATACGTGTTGGGAATTCTTGATGAGGCCATAGTTCAGAGCACTCACATCATAGTTCCTCTCCCAGACAAGCCTGCTGTGGAGGGACTACAGTAACAAGATGACCACCGGAGGGGGTGATTGACTATGACTGTGCTGACACATCTCTAAAAAGCTTGTTGGGTTATAATTCACAAATATTAAGGGTTAAGGACACAAGGTTCTTTAAGAGGCTGACTCTTAAAATAGTGATGCATTTTTGGTAACCAATGTGAAGGCAGTTCATAACACAATAAAAAAGCATTGAGTGGAACATGTTGAGATAATACAACTTGTTGTCCCTTAGTGCTTTAATGCAGTCTTTCAGTTAGTAGTAATACTTGGTACAGTATATAAAAACCAAAATGGATTCTGGCCTTGTGGGAATAATAGAATTCTTTCATCAGATGGAAAATATATCCTCATCACTAACTATATTTTAAATAAAAACAAGCAAGGAGGTTTTTGTTTGTATATTATACTTTGTTGCATGAAATTTTTTCCAAGAATAACCTTTTAAAACACATGCATTTCTGTAGGAGGAGGTGGCAGTTAAAACAGAACCACATCTAGCTAAACATAAAAGTGCTTATAAAGGCATATGCGTCTACCTGTATGTAGTCATTTGCCCATATATATTTATATGTGTAGGTATTTTGTTAGTATTTTTCTGGTGCTGCATGCATTTGTATGTGTAAATGTGATATGTGCCCTTTGTAGGACTGGTGTTAGGGGACCTTTTTATGAACCATCTGTATGATTTGGAGCTTTATCAAATGTAGTGATATTTTCAAAGTACAGTAAATGATTTTGACCTGTAATAATAAGTAGTTTGGTAATGAGATTGAAGTGTATATGTCTACTTATCTATATCTGCTATCTCTTTTTGCTTAGAGAAAAATCCACATTGAAAGATACCAATGTGCCTACTAATAAGCTTTAAATATGAAAAAGGAGCTACATATGACATTTTGTTACAATTCTGTACATTGTCTCAAAAACATGCTGTAAAAATATGGAACTAGAAAAACCTTGGCAAATGTAGCTGAAGAGTATAACTGATTTAAAAACTGTATTTGAGTATTCTAAGTACTATTCTGTGACAGCTATTACTACAAAAATTGGCACCAGCAAAGAAAATTTACAGTTTAATACTTTAGAGCAAATAATTGCTCAGGATGCTTTAAATAGCACAGGAAATGTGTAGAGTGTTTACTTGACATTTGTTGTATAGAACACTAATACTGAAACAGATTCTTTGACCACAGAGAATGCCAGTGTAGGTGGGGTGGGGGCAGACAGGAGAAAGACAGACGAAAAACAGCCAGCTCGATTAGATAAAAATTAAATGGCAAACGAGCTTTTTCATGATTTAGAGATAACAGAAGGAAAATAAAAAAGCCCATTTGTTTGATCATGTAGTCTTCCATTGTGATAGCAAAAGCAAAATAAAACAACTCCCTAGCAAGTGGTTTCTCCTGGTTTTAAGGCACTACATTAGGTTCAAGTCTGTCTTCACCAGGGGTTCAAACCTCTCAGCCTTGGCTGTTCTCTCTCAGGTCCTGAAGCAAGCAGAATAACCTCCTCTTTTATAAAAAAGAAGAAGAAAACCACCCTCTTGTTATCGGTTTAATCTGCACATGCTTGTGAAATTTTTTAAAAATTTCTTTCTTTAATGACAGCTCTGGCGCCCTCATTTCTCTGTACTTGTGATGTTTTCCCCCTGAATGCATCTTGTACTCCCTGAGTCTTCTCCGCACTCTTCCCAGGACTGTTCATGTGGGTCTTATCTTAGAGAGGGGTCTAATGCAGCCTAGTGTAGCTCTTAAATGCAGAGAATTTCTTTTTGCACAAACTGCTTACCCTGCCTAGCAATTCAGCTGCATTTAATGAAAAACAAACAAACAAACAAAAAACCCCACTAAAAACCATAGGGTATAGTTTAGGCTACTAAAACTCCTCCCATTCATATACTAGTATGTAGTTGAGTCAGATATACAGTGTCTTTAAGAATCTTTTAAATGCACATGTTAAAAACTAATTGGCACGTGTAATAGGTCTAGGAATGTGAAATTGTGCAGTGTTAATGAAATCGGTTAAAAGCTGCTTCCTTCAATCTTGTCAACATGAGCTGCTTTTAAATACCCAAGGGAATTTGAAAACAACAATGAAAAGTTAAAACTTCACCCTGCAGTGTGGCCCAGCACCCAGAACAATCAGCGGCCCAGAGGCTGTATTAATGGCTTTTCCACTGACTTGAGATTTGACCTTGAATAAATCATCTTAACTTCTCCATGCTTCAATTAGGCTTTGAAAGATATATGTGGTTATGGATAGCCAGTGGGAAGGCAATAACTAAAGTTCACAACAAAAGGAGAACTTGAAGGAACATTTTATTAGAAAAGCTCAGCGGGCATGAATGCAAGCAAGCCTCATATAGTGTACTATTAATAACACATCCTCTTAGGGAAGGTGGGGGTTTTTCTTGTAATACTCTTACCATATTTTTTAGAATTACACTTTTACTTCAGAAACTTTGTGTTCATGTATCTTTTTATTTAAGTTCTGGCTGTCAAGAGATTTGTATTTAGAATTTTAGAATTAAATTGCAATCATGCAGTAACAAATTGAAATGAATCATTTAATATACACTGACTTTAATTTTATTGTTTTAAAGAAAATTCCAAGTTGCTATTCATTTAAAAAGTTTATTTCTTTCTAATCTATTACTACTCCTGAGATGATCTGAATATTTTTTAAAATTAATTTTGTGTAGAAAGGAAGAAAAGTAATCACTGTTTATTACACAACTACTATGTGCCAAACTCTGTTAAGCTCTTAGTCCTTAACTACTTCATGTGACTTATTTTCACAGGACCTGTTTTACCCTTCCTGGTGCATTAGGGTGCAGTTGGGAGAGCCAGAATCCACAGGAAAAAATAAAATCTAACCAGTGCAACTGATAATCAAAAGAAGGGGCTTTTAGTTGGGGGCACCCAGAGCTTCACCTGGTCACATTTGCCTCAAGAATCTTTAAACCAGTTAGGGGCACAATCCCTTAGATCAGTGGTTCTCACCTTTCTAATGCTATGACCATTTAATACAGTTCCTCATGTTGTGGTGACCCCCAACCATAAAATTATTTTCGTTGCTACTTCATAACGATAATTTTGCTACTGTTATGAATCATAATGTAAATATCTGTGTTTTTCCGGTGGTCTTAGGTGACCCTGCTAACAGTTCTCAACCTGTGGGGCACCTAAGACCATCGGGTAACACAGATATTTACATTACGATTCATAACAGTAGCAAAATTACAGTTATGAAGTAGCAACGAAATAATTTTATGGTTGGGGGTCACCACAATATGAGGAACTGTATTAAAGGGTCACAGCATTAGAAAGGTTGAGAACCACTGCCTTAGATTATCAAGTAAAAAAATGACAACCACCAATACAACAATAGCTGTCCAGTGTAAATCAATCAAAATTATACCTATTTTTTTTGGTCAGATCTGCAAAAAATATATATTGTTTGGTGTGCTGCAGCATATTAGTTATTAGTTTTATGTGTGTCATGAGATGAAAAAGGTTGAAAATCGCAGAAGTGAAGCAATTCTGATGAGTCCGCCAACTTGGAGACCTCTCTCTGGGGTATATTGCTAGATTGCAAAATCAGGCCAAACCACTTCTCCCTGGTCAAGCCATTGCAGTTATTGCTTCATTCAAGTTACATTGTTGTAAAAAGGACATAGGCATCACAAGTTGAAATGCTTACAATTTGAATGAGAGATTATGAGCTTTCATGTTATTGAGAACCGACTCACAGTCTCAGATGGAGTTTTGGGCTGAGTAAAGGCATCAGCTCCAAGTGTAGAAGAGAAAACATTTCAGAGCAAGCTTATAGGTTTAACACAGTATCCATGACTCACTTTCTCTTTGCTCTCTCCGTCCAGCCGTTGAATGCACTCACTGCTAATCCCCCAAAAGGCTCCTTTTGATGTTTTCCTTTGGCTGCTTTTCAAAAAATATAAATATATACCTTGCGGGGGGCAATAAGGGGATGGGAGAGAAAAGGCAAAGATCATAGTTTTTAATGCTGGTTCTGCTAATCACAAACTCTGTGACCAGATACTTGTTACAGTAAAGGAGGATGTTTTTCAAATCCATCTCAGTTGCCAGGTGGCAGCTATTACTCTATAGAAAGGCTGGCCACTATGTTTGCATTGCAGTAGTACCCAAAGAACCGTCTATTTGGAGAAGTATCCCTGTAGATTTGACAGCAGCTTTCAGAATCCTTAGCAGTTAGGACTGAATTGTCAGAAGGAGAACCAGAGGAATAAAAGATGAGTGATGAGGAAGAGGGTGCCAGGCTATTCTGAAGTTACTCTAGACTTGTTGGAAGGTCAGTTACCATAATTTTGGTGTCTCTTGTGATTTGAATATGAGCCTGCCATTTCCTAGCTTGGATAAGTCACCTACCCCCTTTGTGCCTCAGTTTCTTCATTTAAAAAGGGGATTATAATCAGTAAAAGGATTCAATAAATCAATATATGTAAGATACTTGTAAGAGCACTTGGTACCTTAGTAAATGTGCTTTGCACTTACCTGCTATTATTGTATTGTTCTCCTTTATAATTTCTTTGTGCAGCATTTAGAGCCAGGCACCAGGCATATGGGAGATGGTGATCCAGGGGTTGGTGAGAAAAGAAGACCAAGGATTATAGAGAGTATGAACAAAGCTTGGTGTCTACCCTCAGTCTCAGACTTTGCCTGTACATATCATGTTTATTTGGACCACTGGGCTTGTTCCTGGTGTTCCCTAACCCCTCTGCCTTCCCCTCACCACATTCTGACCCACCGTGAATGACCAACACGAGCCTTCCATCTGCCAGAACAAAAAGGTGTTTCCATCTCTATTTCAACCCAAGCGAACCTGCCTTGTACTGGCCTTCATCCTTGTGTACTTGTCTGCACAGATCATTTTATCATGTCATCGATGCTTCCTTGTGTTCAACAGATGTCTTACTCCCGACATCCTCTAGGTGAGTGAGGCCCTTGCTCCCTCTCAGCATCCAGGGCAGTAAGGCGGAAAGAGCAAGGAGTGGGGAAGGAGGGGACCTGCTCTCTTCTCTAATAAATGCATAGTGCTCAAGGCATTTGCTCTCTCTAATCCTCAGAGCTTCTTGGGTAAAGTGAAGGTCTAGACTGCATTTTCCCATGCAGGTCCATGATTTTAGAGTAGCACATGAATGAATAAATGAAGTCTGAAGATGCCCAGTTGTGGCTGAGTCATTTTGTGCTCAGTATATCCCTGCTTGGCAATTAAAGAAATTGTCTATATGATTAATTTTACACATTTTATTAATTTTGACCCTTTTATAGTCTGAATTCATGTTCATGTCTGAGTTTATATTAATAAATTTGCTTATTAAAAAGATTTTTTATGCTAAAAAGTAATATAAATAATACCACAGACTAGTCAATGTTATGAGTACATAAGAAAGAAAAAGTATATAGGAATGCACGTTAGAAGTTCCTATTTTAGACCAGAGGTATGGAAGCAGGGAACAGAATAACAGACCTCGAGGAGGAGGTGTTAGGGAGGAGGGTGCAGGAAGAGATTAATGAAAGAACATATATACATGTATGTATAACTCAAAGATACAGAAAATAGTATGAGGAAGAGCTGGGTTGAGAAGGGGGAGCATGACGGGGGGCAAAAAGGGAGAAAATGGGAGATATCTGTAATGTCAATAATAAAATAAAATAAAAAAGAAGTTTCTATTTTATGCATTGTATGTTATTTCTTATAAATATATGGCACCCTGCCTCCTGCTGTGCAAAGAGGCACCCTGTGTGGGTCTGGGAACTATGCCTGAATTGTGCAGCACTGGCCTCTGTGGGAATCAGGCCAGACCGGTGCTGCAGGAAGTCAGACCGGTGCCATGGTGGGTCGGAACCTGCACCTGAATCGCAGTGTCTCCTGGCCCCCCTGCCTGTGTCCACTCTGGGGCTGCCCAAGCCACCATAATAGCTCGGGCACTCTGGGCCTCACCTGTGCGTGCAACCTCCACCTGTTTGGTCGTGACCCATTACAGAGTCCTGGCCTAATTTGCATATTACTTATTCATATATACAGATAATATGAATATCCTATATAATAAAGAGGTAATATGCAAATTGACTCTCACATCCTCACAAGATGGTTGCCTACAACCAGGCCAGTAGGGGGGTTAGTAAAGGACGACCAAATGACTGAATAAGCAGGCTGCGTGGGGTGACCAGGCTGGGAGGGGGGACAGTTGGGGGTGACTAGGCTAGCAGGGGGATCAGTTAGGGGTGTCCAGGAGAGCAGAGGGGGGCAGTTGGGGATGACTAGGCTGGTAGGGAGTGCAGTAAGAGTTGACCAGGCTGGTGTGTCGGGGGGTACAGTTGGAGGCCAGCAGGCTGGCAGAGGGAGACAGTTGGGGGCAACCAGGCTGGGGCACTAAGGGGTGACCAGGCCAGTGGGGGTGGTAGTTAGGAATGACCAGGCTGGCAGGGAGGAGGTAAATGGGAGCATCATAGCCGGCAGGGGTGGGAGGGGGCAGTTGAGGTCATCAGGCTGGCATACAGAGTCAGTGAGGGTGATCAGGCTGGCTAGGGGGGGCAGTTAGGGGTGACCAGGCAGGCAGGCAGGAGAATGATTAGGAGCTAGCAGTCCAGGATTGTGAGAGGGATGTCCTGGGATTGGGTTTAAACTGGCAGTTGGGCATCCCCCAAGGGGTCCCGGATTGGAGAGGGTGCAGGCTGGGCTGAGGGGACCCTCTTCCCTGTGCATGATTTTCATGCACCAGGCCTCTAGTATAAATTTATAAAATTATATAAGTACTAGAGGCCTGGTGCATGAAATTCATGCACTCGATGTGCCGGGGGAGTCCCTCAGCCTGGCCTGTGCCCTCTCACAGTCTGGGAGCCCTCAGGGGATGTCCTACTGATGGCTTAGGCCTGCTCCCTTAGAGCTGTGCCACTCCCCCTGGGTTGAGATTCTGCCCCCTGGTGGTCAGTGAACATCATAGCAAATACTTGAGTGGCTTTAGCATATCATTAGCATATTATGCTTTGGTTGAATGGCCAACTGGATGACCAGACACTTAGCATTTTTCACTTTTACACTAAGATACACATTATCAGTGTATAAGAAAGCACTTTAGAAGTTCCTATATTATATATTTTGTTATATGTAATTATAAATATATAAATAATATATAAGCTTATCCTATCTAATAAAAGAGAAGCATGAAAATTCCTGCAATGGGCCTCTAGTATAAATATATAAGCTTTCAGAGTCCATTCATTAAGTAATTTATTATTTTGAGGTTTTTCTATAAGTACTTAAGAGACTTAAACCTGTATTTCTTTTTAAAAGTTTATAATTTGGACTTGTTTTCTTATTCATGTTAGGTATCTTGTCTGAACTTCATTTACTGAGCATATATATATATATATATATACACACACATATTTTTGGATGTTTGACATATATGGTGCTTGAAATTTTCAGCAAGTTTTGCTTTGGAATTACTTATATATTTCATTTATTCCTCTTCCCTAATATCTATTTTCAGATCCCAAATCAATCACTCATTTATCATTTTGAAGGCATCTATTTATTATTTTACTAATATTTGAAATTTTTAAACATTTGATGAAATATTTCAAACTGATCTAATTTATTAGAGAAAGGACAGGGAGAAAAAGAGGGAGAGAAAAATAGATATGGAATAGAATCTGGCCATTTATTTATGTTTGTAACTGTGCACATATAATAACACCACAGCAGTGACTTCATATAGAGAAGAAGTTTTGGTAATAAAGTAGTATTTTTTTCAAATTGATATCACATTCTAAAAGAAATACTTTTGAAATATTATTTGTTATACTAGCTCAGATCTAAGACATAATATGTTCACTGTCTAATTAGGCTCCATATGGCTTGAACGCTTGGGAAATCCAACTGAAATAGGACCCTGTTAAGAAATTACTCTCTGTCATACATAATCAGGTTCAAGAGTTCTTAGTAATTTGCATTTAAAATGATACTTGGCATCATCCTTAAAGAATTCTGCAAAATTGGGTGTTTTTTTTTATTCAGTTTGGCAGTGACACTAAGATACACATTAAGCCCTGGGTGGTGTGGCTCATTTGGTTGGGTATTGTCCTGTGCACTGAAAGGTTGCTGGTTTGATTCCTGGTCAGGGCACATGCTCAGGCTGTGGGCTTGATCCCTGGTAATAGGGCATGCAGGAGGCAGTGGATCAATGCTTCATTCTCATATTGATGTTTCTCTTTCTCTCTCTCTCTTTCTAAAAATAAGTAAAAAATATTAGGAAAAAAAGACATACATTAAAATATCTTTTATATTATTGGAAACCCTTCCAAATTTTTATAATTTACAGAGTGTAAGAAACTCCCCCCTAGTATTTCATCCTAATCCAGTGTTTAGAGTTTCATGTTATGACCAAAAAGAAAATTCATGTGGGTATTGTGGGGAGGGGGACTGGAGAACAAGAGGTCAACAGAGTAGAGAAATATCAGCTGCCTTTATTTAGCAAATATTTACCAATCCTTCCTTCCCATGTGGATGAGCTCTTTGTGTACTTGGATCTGACTTGATCGAAAAGGTCTATATTTATTGAGTTTTTTCTCTTAGGAATGCTTAGCCTTTATTTTCATGTTTTTTCCATCTTTTTATAAAATGGTGCAGAGAAACATAGAATATATACAGTCAATTTGTATAGAGGTGATTCTCTCCCTCCCTTATCAGGGTATAAATACTATTGGAGGAGAGAATGTGGGAGTAGGTACCAGCCAGAATGTGTACCCTGAGTACAAATGACAATTGACTGCACTGACCAGAGAAGGAAGAAAAATAGCTTAAAAATATTTTTCACAGGATATAGCAACTAGCTTTCTGATTTTGGTTTCTGATTTGAAAACTGCTTTTTTTGTGTGTTTTTTTTTTTTGTTGTTGTTTGTTTTAACTGAACAAGTTTATCACGAATTCAAAGAAAAGAGTATTTCTTAGGCTTCCATATCTTTAGGCAGTGAGTCATTTCCATGTCTTGGAGAGATTTTGCAGCCTTTACTGCTGTGTGTAGTTCATGCTTTGCTCTGGATGTTTTGACTCCGTAAGAAACTCACAGTAACAAATGAGCAATCACACGCCTCTGGAATGAAAACATGCAGTAGTGGATAATAAACAGCAATTCTGGAGCCCTTAATAAACAGAAAATTTTGCTTTTATCCTTAAGAAGGCTCTAGAGAAAGAGCCCAATGTCTAACAGATATAAGCACGATACACCATTTAAAGCAAGAAGAAATAAATGTGTTTTTCATTTTATTTATCCAAGGGACTGTAAAACACAGCTACTTTCACTCTTTAAAATGTTAGTCATAGTGTTTAGTCACCTGACAGAATTCTGAAATCAATCGTAATTTAGCTGACAGGTTTGACATACAAAAGTGAGTTGTGTTTGGGAACCCCACGTTGGTCTGAACTTCTCCAGTTCTTGTCTTCCTCTGAGGGGGCTGGGAATAGCGCTGGGGCCTGGATCTTGCTGGGAAAGACCTGAATCAGCACAGTGCTAAGTCTAAGTGCTGCCTGACTACTGCACATCTGAGTACAATCCTGGTTGGGCCCAGAAGTTTTTGGAATTTTTATATCAGAAAGGGGTTGTAAATAGTTAGCTCAGCAACTACTTTTACCCTATTCTTGGGGTGGCTAGCTCTGATTCTGGTGGAGTAAACTGGATAGTCTCCCAGCAATGAACGCTTGATATGGTTAGAGGCCATTGTCATAAAGAATATTACAGCCCCTTTGTTACCATACATGCTTGGAAGGAAACTTGGGGCTTTGGTTTTCCCATAAATCAAAAAGACACCTTAAAGTCCTAGCTGGTGTCGCTCAGTGGTTGGAGTATTGGCTCAAACACTGAGGCATCTTGGGTTTGATTTTGATTCCTGGTCGAGTGCATAGGCCTAGGTATTAAGTTCTATCCCTGGCCCGGTTGGGGCATGTGCAGGAGGCAACAATCAACTAGTTTCTTTCACATTGAATCAATCTCTCTCTCTCTCTCTCTCTCTCTCTCTCTCTCTCTCTCTCTCTCTAACTCTATCTCCCCCCCCCCACCTTCCCCTCTTTCTCCCTCGCCCTCTCTTCTACTCTCTCTGAAAAGAATTGCAAAAAATATACTCTGGTGAGCATTAACAATAAAAACAAACAAAAATAGACACTTAAAGAACTTGCTGAGATTCCATGAAGTTTCTGTAGATTCTTACTGAGGAATTGGGGCTAGGAATTCCCCCCACTCCCCTACTCCATACTTGTGTCAGTTTCTCTTGAAATCTGCCCATATTTAGCCTGCCAAGTTGAGAGGGACTGACCTTTCACTTTGTGCTTAGGACAAGGAAGTTCTTTCCTTACCTGGCTGGGATAGCTCATTTGGCTAAACTTCTAGTCTGAAGCATGTGAGTCAGACAGAGGCAAAGATTTAAATGTTATTACCATGAGAAAAATCTTTCAAACATGAAGTCATCATGCTTGAGGTTACTTTGAACTTCCCTCATAGTCTCTTTTATGATTTGTACCAGAATCGACATGCTTTAGTTTTATGCTAAAAGACAGTGGAATAAAAATGGACATGACTATGAAATTGCACGATGGCCAGGCACTTTCATATTACAGAAATGTTATACTGTGATAAATATTTAGTAAAGCTACTTGGCTCATGGGCTATTTTCTAATGACTTTTGGGTTTAGGATTTTTTAAAGTCAGGTCCTTTGTAATTTAAATTTTCTTCTTTGCAAGGAAGTACACTATGTTATTAATTTAAAAAAATATATACTTAGAAGTTAAAATTGTATAATTATCTTAATGCTCCAGAGCCTCTTTTCTGAATAAACATTGGAACTTATTCTGTTGAATGCAGGGAATTTGTCCAGAAAAGCTCAAGGAAACTTAGCCTACACAGGAAAATTTGCTAGATTTAAAAATAAAAATCTTAACTAAAGGATGATACATAACACAATTTTATTTTACGTATAAAGATTGTATTTGAGCTTTTTCTCTTGGTCTTTCTTTAAGGAGTGAGTAATAATTGTAGCTTACTTTTTGTAATTGATTTGTAGTATTAAATTATGTCTAAACTGACTGTAAATAATTGAGCTCCTTTTAACTGCATAAAGACAGATTGCTCCCATCTGGTGTGGCTCAGTGGTTGAATGTTGACCCAGAAATCAAGAAGTCCCAGGTTTGATATCCAGTTAGGGAACATGCCTGGGCTGCAGATTTGATCCCTAGTAGGGGTGAGTGGGAGGCAGCCAATTGATGTTTTTCTCTCATTGATGTTTCCATCTCTCTATCCCTCTCCCTTCCTCCCTCCCTATCCTCCTTCTCTCTCTCTCTCTCTCTCTCTCTCTCTCTCTTTCTCGCTCTCCCCGCCCCCTTTCTCTCAAAAACAAAACACACACACAATAAAAACGTATTTAAAAAAAACAGATTAATTTTTAAAGGATCCTAAACATATACAGCCTACCTAATAAAAGAGTAATATGCAAATTGACCATACTTCTGCTACACCACAAGCCATGACCACCAGCCACGCCCACTGGCAAATCAGGAGCAAGTATGCAAATTAACCCCAACCAAGATGGCTGTGGTTACAGAGAGAGCAGGAGGGAGGCTTGGGTTTCCCCGGAAATGGAGAAAGCCAAGCTTTCCACACACCCTGGCCAGCCCAGGCCTCCACTCAATGATACAAAGTTTCAATTATAGAAGATAAATAAATTCCAACAAAAATGGCTGCAGCCACAGAGTTGGAGAGAGCAGAAGGCTATGGTTGCCCCCGGCAATGGAGGAAGCCAAGCTTTCCATAGGCCTGGCCTGCCTTGGCCTCCACTTAAGGCTATAAAGTTTCAATTATAGAAGATAAATAAATCCAAACAGAAATACTATAGCTGCAGCCAGGGAGCAAGCAGGAGGCTTGGCTTCACTCCAGACTACAAAGTTTAATTGTATGAGATAACTAAATCCCAGATACCAGGGCCTCTACTTGGGTTGCTGGGGGGCATGCTGGCCTGCAAACCACCACAGGCTCCTTGCTCAGGTTGCCCCATGCCCTAAGGAAATCCCTACCCTGATTTGGCACACCCTTCAGAGCAAACCAGCTGGCCCCCACTCATGCACCAGGCCTCTATCCTATTTAATAAAAGAGTAATATGCAGATTGACCATCATTTTAACACACAAGATGGCTGCCCCCATGTGGTAAAAGATCCTGTTCCCATGTGGACACAAGATGGCCACCACAAGATGGCCTGTAAGGAAAGACAGTTGGGAGGGACCAGGTCTGCAAGAGAGGGCAGTTGTGGGTGATCAGGCCAGCAGAGGAGGGGAGTAGGGAGGGACCAGGCCTGCAAGGGAGGACAGTTGGGGTGACCAGTGCTGCAGAGAAAGGCAGTTGGAGGGGAGGGGCCAGGCCTGCAGGAGAGAGGAGTTGCAGGGGAGGGCAGTTAGGGATGACCAGGCCTGCAGGGGAGGGCAGTTATGGGCAAACAGGCTGGCAGGGGAGAAGTTGGGCATCAATCAGGCTGGCAGAAAAGTGGTGAGGGGGTGATCAGGCTGGCAGCAGAAGCAGTTAGGGGCAATCAAGAAGGCAGGCAGGTGAGCAGTTAGAAGCGAGCAGTCCTGGATTGTGAGAGGGATGTCCTATCGGGATCAGGCCTAAACGGGCAGTCGAACATCCCTTGAGGGGTCCCAGATTGGAGAGGGTTCAGGCTGGGCTGAGGGAACCCTTTCCCCCTATGCAACAATTTCATGCAGCAGGTCTCTAGTCTTTTATAAAGTTTAAATGTCCCTAGAGATCCACACCTGAGGTCTTAAAGTAGGAAAGAAAAATAATATAGTATTCTACTTTTTCTCTTAAAGAAATGCCCTTTTCTATTGAAAAAATATCTTTAAAGAATTCAAAGTTTAGAATATTAAGTTGAAATAATTTATAAATCATGGCACTGACTTATTTAATTCTTAGTAGAATTCTCCTTTATTTCTAAGAAGCTTGCATAAATGTTTATATGAACATAGCATAAGTATTTTAAATATAGCATACCAACATTACTTAAAGACAACTTTATGTATAACTGCACATTCAGAGTTCTTAGGAAAATGCTTTGTACCTTCTTTGGAAGAAAAAAATCTTATAGTGTGTGTGTGTGTTTTCTTAAAATTTTAAATGTAATTGATCTTTTGGGGCAGAGTAGAAAACTAATATTGTTACACTGGATATACAGAGTGAGACAAGAAACAATATATGGTCAATTTTAGCAAGTTAGACTCATTAACAAACTTGACAAATTTTAATTTTTATTGTGGAAAATATTAATAGTGTTTGGTAAAGTAGAGATAGACTCAGTTTTGATTTCAGTGATGACTCAGAGGTTTTATAATTTGACTATTTTCTCTGTATAATTTTAGATTTTTCTCTTATTTTAGATTTTTTCATTTACTATGGGTTAGCACCCACATACACATAGCCAAGAAAAGCAATAGTTAGATGGCTCAATGCATGGAATCAATTTTGTTGAACAAAAAATACTCCCCTTCCCTCCACCTTGTTTGTAGCTTGGACTGTCCTTTGGCTTGTATCTATTTAAACTAGGGGCCTGGTGCAAGAAATTTGTTCAGTGGGAAGGGGTCCCTCAGTCCAGCCTGCCCCCTCTCACATACTGGGAGCCCTCGGGGATGTCCTACTGACAGCTTAGGCCCGCTCCCTGTTGGAACAATCTGGCCTCCCTTTGCGAGAGGTGACCAGGCTGATCAGGGGAAGGTGCCAGCCCCATCACCCCGCTACTGCTGTCACAGCCAATCAGCACAGCACCAAGGTATTTTCATCAACATGGACTCCAGTCTCTTCACCATGAAAAAAATGACAACTTTCTTTAGGCATTTTCAAGATGTGCCTTTCATAAGATATGACATTTCTTTATTTTTCTTTTTATCCTCACCTGAGGATATGTTTCCTTTGATTTTTTTCCCTTTCCCTCTGATTCCATGCTCAGCCACTTTCCAATCCTACAGCCTCCACCCCAAGCTATAGGCTTGGGAAGCAGGCATCCCTCCACCCCTCTGATGGAAGGTTCAGGCTGTAGGCTTGGGAAACAGGCTCCTTTTGTTCCTCCAATCCCAGACCCAGCCCCTTCCCAAGCCTACAGCCTGTTGTCACAGCTGTAGGCTTGGGAAGTGGGTATCTCCTGCCCCTCTGATCCCAGGCTTGGCCCTTTTCCAATCCTACAGCTTCCACAACAGGCTGTAGGCTTAGGAAGCGGGCATCCCCTGCACCTCTGATCCCTATTCTACAGCTCCACAACAGGCTATAGGCTTGGGATGTGGGTACCCATCTGTGGGATGGCCAGCTGGGAGTGATCTGGGTGCCAAGGAGGTTCCCAGGACCCAGACATGTATGCAGATTAACTGCCATCTTTATTGGGTTAATTTGCATACTCACTCTGATTGACTGTGGGAGTAGCGGAGATATGGTCAATTTACATGTTTCTCTATTATTAGGAAAGATACATTTTCTTCCTTATAACTTCACACAAACCAATCATAGAAATGCATTTCAGATTAAAAAAAAAAACCCACACAAGACATTTTAGTGAAATTAAAAATTCATCGTTTCATTTTGTCTTATAATTTCCAGTCCTTCCTGTTTGTTAGCTCTGGGCCCTGTCGTGCCTGCAGGCCCTGGCTGAGAACTGCATCTCTGGAGACTGGTTCACACTACCCACTGTGTATTGATAGTGGGAAAACTGCACAAGGTCCTTACCTCCGGCTCCCATTTCCTCCACTCAGCTAATGCTGCAGAGTTCCTAAGATGACAGACCGCACAGTGGTGCCTAATTTGTAGGCCAGTCAAAGGAGGGAGAGAAATGCTACGAGGTGGTCAGGTGAGGAGGCTGTGCTGACATTACAAGGTGATTGTTGGGAATTTTTCATTTCTGATCACTGAATTTTTTCATAATACCTTATGGCTTCTCAGTGACCATATTATAGTGTGACATTACAGGCATATGTGTTTTTCTGTGGAGAGAACTGCAGTTTTTATCAGTTCCTCAATGACTTCTTTGCTCCCAAAAAAGTAAATAAGAACCCACTAATATGAATTGAAAGATATGGATATCTTTAAGGATAAGATGTTAAGGCTGAGTTACAGAAAACATCCCTGGGCTACCTTTTATATTTGATTAAAAGTCACCAGGATGTTCAGGGTGTGGTTCAGTGGTTGAGCATTGATCTATGAACCAGGAGATTTACAGTTCCATTCCTGGTCAGGACCCATGCCTGAGTTGCAGGTTCAGTCCTCAGTAGGGGGCATGCAGGAAGCAGGTGATCAATCAGTGAATCTGTTTCATCAGTGATGTTTCTACATCTCTCCCTCACCCTTCTTCTCTGAAATCAATTAAAAAAAAATATATATATATTTTAAAAATGACCATGATATAGCCACATAGAAATTTGGTAAGTTGGCATTGCAGACAAACCTGGTACATACCAGAAACATAGGTTATTTTGATACAGAAAAAACATACTGTCTCTGGGTTTAGAGCGACCACATGACTCAGTGCTGTCACCTGGTTCATGGTAGCTCCTGTTTTTTTTCTGTATTAGAGATTGTTCAGCACGAGACAAATAGGAACATTTGGACATGTGACTGATTGAATGAAGAGTCCAGTCTCTATCCTCAGAGAATTTTCTTGTGCTTTACATTTGTATTAAGAAGTATGCAGAGCAGGGAAACTTGAATGGTTTGGAAATGGGAAGCTGGTTATGTTTGTGTTTCAAGCACAGATCTCATATTTTTACACTTGCATAACACTTTACAATTTGTAAAACTGCCCACTTACATGTATGCTTGGTAGGGCAGACATTTCTTGCTTGGGTTCTAGCTGTGTCACGGTGCTGGCAGAGTAACTGGCCTGTGTAGTATCTGAAAACATATTTTTTGCTTCAATTGGCTCTCAAAGCAGTCCTGCCGATGTAGACACAGAAAGTCTCAGCATTCCTTTCTAGAGACTCAAAGAGGGCAATTATTTACACAAGGTCACATGGCTGGTTGATAAATGATCTGGGTCTTGCCTTTACACTACGCTTTTTATCTTGACCCAAATAACAAAAGTGGAAAAGCCACATTTGATCAACTGAATTTTAATAGAAGAGAGTGGGAGGGGCTGTACCCCTCAGATAGTTTCAAGAATGGTAGTAGCATGCTTGCCTTATAACAGAGAGAAGGTCTCAAACCAGTATCTCTTGATGATACATTCAAGTTAAGCTTTTGTAATTTGGTGGGAGAAAAATAACTTTTCATTCTTATACAATCAGATGTTTATGACTGACTCCTCTGGGGATAGAATGTGGAACAAAGGTGGTGGAAGACTCACCCTTAGAGAGCTTTCCTTCTCACAGGGAGAAAGACCACAAGTAATCCTGTAAAGATACTCTGTATTTCCAGGCAAAAAATAGGGGAGAGAGTGTGATGGTAGCAGCAAGGGGGATTATTTATCCGGGGATGTCAGAGGATGTAAAGTTTATGCATAGACCTCTGTAATGTGAAGGAGTCAGCACTGGAAGATTGGAATGGTGGGGGTGAGATGAGAGGGATGAGAATTCAGGAAGACTGGCGGAGCAAAGGCCCTGAGGTCAGACACAGCCTCTGGTCTGAAACTAAAGGCAGGGGGACATCAAATTTATCCTAAATGTCATAGAAAACCATATTAGTTTCCTAGGGCTGCTCTAAAAAATGACCAAAACTTGGTGTCTAAGAGAATAGGAATTTGTTCTTTCATGGCTCCAGACGGCAGAAGTCTGAAGTCAACATGTCAGCAAGGCTACACTGCCTCCAAAGTCTCTGGGGAGAGTCTTTTTCTCTTCCAGCCCTTGGTGACTCCAGACATCTTTTTGGCTTGTGGAAGCGACACCCCAATCTCTGGATAATTTGTGTCCTTTAAAATTTTGAAAAAGTCATACTGTTATGTGTGGAGGCATGGATTAGCAGTTCTGGCCTTCTCCTCTGTGTCGGTATATTGTCTTGTTCTGTCTCTTATAAGGACACTGCCATTTAGGACCAACCTGGTAATTCTGGATGATCTCATTTTGCGACCTTAAACTTATTTTTTTAAATATATTTTATTGATTTTTTACAGAGAGGAGGGGAGAGAGAGATAGAAAGTTGGAAACATCGATGAGAGAGAGACATCGATCAGCCACCTCCTGCACACCCCACAGTGGAGATGTGCCCGCAAGCAAGGTATATGCCCCCAACCGGAATCGAACCTGGGACTTTTCAGTCCGCAAGCCGATGCTCTGTCTACTGAGCCAAACCGGTCTCGGCTGTGACCTTAAACTTAATTAAATCTGCAAAACACCCTTTTTTCCATAGATGGTCACATTCACAGGTTCTGGGACATGAATTCCTCTTATTGGGGGGGGGTGCACTGTTCAATCCATTACAAGAACCATAGAGAATGTTTAAGCAGAGGGAGTGATGGGGTCTATTACATTTTAAAGAGATAGCTTCGGTGCTGTGGTTATAGGTGGATGAAGAAGCAACCAGGGAAACTGTTAGGGAAACTGTTTCGATAATCCATACGAGATGTGGGGATGGAAAGAAAGAGAAATGGGTGAGTTTCAATTCCGTTTCACAGGGGAGCAGATGGGACTTGCTGATGGGTTAGAAATAAGGAGAAAGGGAAAGACAAAATAGGGAGAAAGGGAAAGACAAAATCCATGGTGCCTACCAGGCAAATCTAGGAAGGTAAACCTGACAAGGGGAAAACTGGTTTAGGAGCAGGCCTGAACATTGGTGACTTTGAGAGTTCTGTTTTGGGCATGTGAACTGTGAGAAATCGAGATCTTGGGCATTAATTTAGATCTATGTTTCTATAGCTCAGTGCTTATGTAAACTTGAGCTTTGTCAGCCTAGAGATGGGTAATATAAACACATCTCTAGGGGGAGGGTTTTTTATGGAGTGAGACTGTGGTTCATTAGTATGAAGGTCACAGAGCTGCTGACCACAAGTTTCAATTTCTCATGGTAGCTCCTGACATTTATGTTAGGGTCCTAAAAGGGAGGGCAAATGGGATATGAGCCATCAGGAGAGCCTGTCTCAGCTATCGTGGCTGTCACAAAGGCAGTGTGCAGTTAATTTTTATTTCAAGATTATCATTGTTTCCTTTGAAATCTTTCATTCTGATCCCGACAGGCCTGATTGGCAGATTCAGTGTCTGATTTTTCTCGTTTTAGATTATATGCTTTTTCTTAAAACCATTTTCATCTATTAACCTACATTCATTTTTAATGTTAATGCTCCAATCAATAATTATTTCACTTGACAGCTTTTGACAGTCTGCTGCTACATTTAGCTGTTTAGCATGAATTCAAAGGTGATTTCTCAATTTGCACAAATGAAGTCAAGTTACTCTTTCATTCTGTGCTTTGGGGGACATAGGGAAATATCCATGTTTACAGTGCTTTGGGGATCTTTGATGTAGAAATACTTAATAGTTTTCTATGTAAGAAGATAGAGGACTATAGAGCACTACAGTTTTCTGTGATGTAGCATTTTGCTTATGTCATTAATTAACTCAAAAGGTTGATTGCTCTTAATTGGAATTGATTTTGTGAGGTCATCCAATCAACAAATGTTTACTAAATATATGCATTGTGTGCAAGGCACTGTGCTAACTGTGATGGGAAATTAATACACAGTCTCTAGGAAGTATAGTGTCCAGGGAAGCTAAGCCATCTCCACAATTATGATGGTTAGAAATACTTTAAAAAGGACAATTTTATTTTGTTGCATAACTGCACTTAATGATAATCCTACTTGGACATTCCAAGTGAAAAACTCAGAACAAAATGCACGATCATCTTTGTATATGCATTGTATACACACACACACACACACACACACACACACACAGGAACATATTATCAGCAAGAGCAAGCCTAGCTGGAGACTAAACAGCAGGGGGGAAGTGTTCTTTCTTACTAAAATCACAGTGTTAAAATTCTTGGCAGTTCAGATGGTCTGTAGCTGTGGATTTACATTTTGATAATTTACCAGTGAGCATATAGTATTTGATTCCTAGTTGGACTGTGCAACTGAACACAGCATTTCCAGAGAAACACGCAGCAAATGTGAACATGTTTTCCTTGGGAACGAGTGCCTCGCTTACTCCATGAGTTCTCCTGTAGGTATGTACGTAACTTGTGGGTTAGAAGTTCTGGAACAGGAGGAAAACAGATCCCGTCACAGTTAACAGGAAAGGAGGTGCTGAATTCCCTTACTCCTTTACAGTTAGCTCTACTTTTCCTCCTTGGTCTGGGGGCCTTTGGCCTTGCACATCCAGGCATGAATTAGGGAAGCAGGCACTGACCTTCTGGTGCCCTCTTTCATTTTACCCTAGGCATATGAATAGGCAAAATTCATTGTCATGGTATTGTGGCTAAAATTTTTCTGACTTCAGTACTAAGCCTTTGCTTTTCAGCTTGATAAGGCAAAAGGTTGGCATTTTCTGAACACCATTGACTCTTGATCTCATTTTAGGTTGTGTTTTTTTTTTAAACCATGTGTAAACTTCATTGCACCTTATGTGGTGCTGTGCCAGTCACTAATTGGTACTCTGGGGCATTGGCTGTGTTTATAGTATTGGCTCTGGTTTCTAGATTATTTAGACCTGGTGCCAGTTTTATAGATGCCTCGGATGTAGACATAAACGTCTTGAAGCATCAAGCTCTTGGCTTCCTTGTCCTAATAAGAGCTGTGGAAGTGAGCAGAGCTGTAGGTGGTAGGAAAGCCATGTTGTAGAGAAGGAAGGCTAGATCTCTACAGACTCCCTGCCCTCAGTTCCTCCGACCAGAAATGGCTTCAGGTCTGTGTTCAGGGCTTGACACACAGACTCAGAGAGCTACGTAACATATGAGCTGGAGTTGGTACCATTATGCCAACATATTAATTCACAGTGAACATGACTAAAGTATTCTCAGGCCCACGCGATCAAGCTACATGGAGATATTATTTGGAAGCTACTATATTGATTTGCTTTGATAAATTGCTGTTCTCTGGCTGCAGGTAGCAGCACTAGTTACAATGCACATGTTTTCTAAGGAAACATCTTAGCTGGAGTCACATGGTTGCTTGGTGAGCCAAGAATCAGAACAATGAAGTTGGATGCATTACTGTTAAGTGGTATCAAGCTAAAGTAGCCTACTGCTCTGTTCATCTCAGGAGAAGGGTGGATTTGCTAGCAGGACCAGAACCACATTTGTTGTTGGCCATAGTCTTTTCCCTAGGGTGACCTTGTCAGTGAAGTTTTCCCTCCCTCTCTGCCCACATTGGCTTTAGTGACTCTACTTCCCTGAGCCAGCCCATGCCTCCTTTTGGGGACACAATCTTTCCTTAAGTATATGAGTGTAATCCACCAGGTGCTGCCTAGAGCAAGGGATAGCTGTGGTGGTGATGGTATTTGGCTTTCTTCCATTGACTTTGTAAGTGCACGTTCTAATCCAGTGGTCCACAAACTACCGCTCTGTTGACTAATGAGTTTGCGGACCACTGGAATAGGGGCTTAATCACAAGGAACAACTGCCTGTAATTATTGAATCGAGAGTCTAGTCTAGTGGTCGGCAAACTCATTAGTCAACATAGAGGCATACCGCAGCTCACGAGCCGCAGTTTGCTGACCACTGTTCTAATCCATTGGACCTCTGCCTAGGCAGTTGCTTTCCCCCATTTCCAAGTTCCAGGTAGCGGTATGGTGGTATGTATGTCCTTATTAGTTCCTTGAAGACTTTGGAATAGGTATCCCATGAATTGTATCTAGAGATCATATGCTGTGATCTGCATAGCAAGGTGGAGGCATTTGTATGGACCAGAAGTAGGCAAATCCAGCCTGCTGCCTTTTTTTTTGTAAATAAAACTTTATTGGTACACAGCGATGTTTATTCATCTAATATCTATGAGTGTTTTCACACTACAACCACAGAATTGAGTTGAATATTTACAGAAGGGACTGTAGGCCAACAGTTATTTCCTATTGGGTCCTTTACAGAAAATGTTTGCCAACTCTGGTCTGTAGAATTTGCAAATCATGAAATTGCAGCAAGTAATAACTAAATGTACCCCCACCCCGCTCCAATTCAGTGTGCAAATGGAGGATCAAAGAAAGAATGTGGCTTGCCTAAAGAAACAGAGCTGATTAGTTCGAGGTACTGAACCTGAACTCAGATCTTCTCACTCCTCATATGAGAGTATTTGCCTTCTATTTTCAGAGGAAGGACATTGTGAATTTTATGGCTTACAGATGATTAGTCATTACAATATACTGAATTAAAGCTTCTTTAGTGCTAGGAGCTTATTTCCAAACTGACTTCCCCATGTAAAATCACCAGCCAAATTGGCACTGATGAATCTTTTGAATAGCACCTATTGTATGCCAGGAATGAGGATAAGGGTTAGGGACACTGATGGATAAATACCACCCTTCCCTTTGGAATAGAGGAGTAGTCAGACATTTGCACATGTTTTTATTTTGCAGTGTGTTAAATGTCATAATAGAGAAACTGTTCACTGAAGGCTGTGCCATATAAAGGAAGGATATACCTTGAGGGGGAAGTGGTGTTGTTAGGAATGGCTCCACGGAGTTGGGATATTTGAGTTGTGCTGCATCTCAAAGGAGGGAGAATTCTTCAGGCAGAGAGCTTCCCTGGAGCATGAAGCTCCAATAGTTTTGAAATACTGTCTACCACACTGAAAATAAAACATAGGGTATGTGGTGAGGGAAGAACAGGAAATGCAATTGGAAGGGTAGGTTGGGGTCAAATTGTAAAGCCCATGGCATTTCATACTAAGGATGTCAGCTTAAATGCTGTGGGTTTCTAACTGATAGATTCCAGAGCACATAGGAGAACATAGTTCTTATAAGGGAGGGCCTATATCCATATGCTCATAAACATTGTCTTTAGACTAATAATATCACTAATACAGAAATAGGGGCTTTCTCCCCAATATATGGGGTGAGGCAAAAGTAGGTTTACAATTGTGAGTTCGTGAAACATACAGTTCATTCTTGTATTATTATTTATTAATTGCATTATTTTCCATCTGAACAACTGTAAACTATTTTTGCCCTATCCTGTGTGTAACTGGCTGATACTGTGATTTACCAATCAAAAGTTCATTTAAAGTGTTACTAAATTAATAGTATCTTTTTGATCATTGTATATATTTTTGACCAATGAATATTAAGAGTAAAGTATCTATTGCCCTAATATGCAAGCATTTTGATTGAAAAATAATATTGGGAACTATTGCTGTGGATGACAAGTAATCATGACATTTTTGATTATAGGTTTGATATAGGTTTCAGAGTCAGGCTGCATCTGATTTTACAGTTGTGTGACTTTGAGCAAGTTATTGAACCTCTCATAAGCCTGAGTCCTTCTAAGTTATTTAATTTCTTTAAGCCTAAGAGTCCTTATCTCTATCTTTACTCTTATTACTAAAACTAGAGACCCGATGTGCAAAATTTGTGCAAGAGTAGGCGGCTGCCTGCACCCCTCTCTTGCAGCCATGGTGGCTGTCTCGATCCCAGGGCTGCAGCCTTGGCTTTTCCAGAAGGTTATCTGGAAGTTGTCTGGAAGGATATCCAGTTTAATTAGCATATTATGCTTTTATTATTATAGATTAAAGACCTGATGCACGAAATTCATACAAGGGGCTTGGCCCCCGCTGCCACAGCAGTGCCTCTGCCTCAGCCCCCATCAATGAGGCTTCGACTGTAAGGTTGTCCAGAAGCTCCTCTGGAAAGATGTCTGGTCTAATTAACATATTATGCTTTTATTATTATAGATAATAACATGTGCCTTCTAAGATTGTCATAAAGATATAATATTACATGAATAGCATGCATCATGGTGTCAAACACATGAGATGTACTCAATAATGTGTATAAGCTATTTTCATCATTTTTGGTTGCACGTGCAGATGTATCTTACGTCTATCCCAGTGTGGAGGATGAATCCAGAAGAGTGAATTGTAAAACTTTTTGTTGTCCCAGTGAGAAATAATGGGCAGAGGTGGAGGTCTGGAGAGGAGAAAGTATAAATCTGCTATAGGTAATGATGTGAGAACTGAAAGGACCTTCTGTTCATGCCCAAAGCTGTGGACCAGGCAGGGATCAGAGTTTAGGGAAATCTAGTTCTCTGATTTCTTGGCACTGGATATTGTCAATAGACTGGCATGTTCCTTTAATTCCTAGAATTTATTTAGATAAGAATTCCCCTAGGGTAATTTTTTAAAAATACTTTAATGAATTAATAACATCTCTTTGGAATATATTAAAACCAGAATTAGAACATAAGTATCTTGTTTTATGATGATTTAATATAGCCCCGCACTGTCTATATCCATAGCAGAAGTGTATATAAGACAGTATGTAGCATATTCCAAATTTTAAAAAAATTAAGTATAGTGTTTAGATATTATTAAATATTTACAAAGCAAGGCTTAGAAATAAACAGGGTAAATGTTAAGTGTCACTGAGAGAGTTTTATTTTCTTCTTTGTCATTTCTGAATTTTCCAAAATGAACATATGTATTTTTAAAAAGTGTTAAAAAGGAAAAATAAAAAAGGAATGGATCAGAAAGACCTAAGGGAATTTGCCATCCTTGTCTCTTTGAGCAGCTCTTTACAAATGCTAGTGGTAGTGAGCGCCCTCCCCACTTTGTTTCATCTCAGTCAGATGTTTTTCTAAATCTGGTGATATGGGGGCTAGCTCATAAAGGTGGGTGGAAGTGAGAAATTGGAGGAGCAGCAGTACATGCTGATGGGGCCAGTCAAAGTTTGACTATTACATTTGATTGACTTATTTCTAATGTTATGTTAGAGTCTGGGCTAAGACATACGAGTCCTGTTATTTACCATCATTTCTCAGTCTGCAAATTCTCACACCCGTGGGTGCTTACACATATGCATGGGCCTACACTGTAGAGGTGCTAAGTCCTCACCATGAGCAGCAAGAGCACTGATTTGGAAATCAGGGCATGGGGGTTTGGTCTCAGCTCTGTTACTTAGCTTTTTGTTTTTTAAAAAATATGTTTTTATTGGTTTTTAGAGAGAAAGAAAGGGAGAGGAGATTGAGATAGAAACATCAGTAATGAGAGAATCATTGATCAGCTGCCTCCTGCATTCCCCTTGCAGGGAATCAAGCCCACAACCCGGACATGTGCCTTGCCTGGGAAATTGAATCTGTGACCTCTTGGTGCATGGGTCGATGCTCAACCACTGAGCCACCCTACCTGGGCTCTGTTCTGTACTTTTGTAGTAGACTAAATCATTAAGCTCTCTGAGCCCAGCTTTTTCATCTAAATGAGGGTAGTTCTGACTACCTAACATGGTTATTTTGGAAGTCCATTTTGAATGGATTATAAACTGCCACACAGATAAGAGTTGTTTCAATGATAGCCTTGGCCACTCTTCGACATTGTGGATATGGGCAAGTGACATAGTTCTCTGGACTCTAGCACTGTAAAACCAAGGCAATTGAATCATAACCTTTGTCCATCCAGCACACCTGACAGATTTGGGATTGTAGTGGGTCCCTTTGCAAGTTATATAAATGTGTAACCACTATGCCATACACATGAAACTAATATAATACTGAATTTCAAGTGTAATTGGAAAGAAAGAAGCAGTGGGGTAGAGAGGCATGTCCTTAGGCAGTGGATTCTCAAAATGAGCAGGCCTCAGAATCAGCTGGCGGCTTGTGAAACCCAGATTCCTGGACCCCGCCGCCAGGTTTCTGATTTAATAGGATGGGGCCTGAGAATATGCATTTGTAACAAATTTCCCTCATGATACTGATGTTGATGTCCCAGTGACCACACACTATGGGTGAGAGTGGGAAGGAGGCCGGTGGGAAAACAGTGTGCAGTATGAAAAAAGCATCCAATTGAATTTAATATTCACACACACCACCCCTGTAAACATACATCAAAATCACCTGAACTCGAGGTTTCTGAAATTCTTTCCTTCTGAATATTAGGTTCTCTCTTGATACCTTTCCAGGAGAAGCAAGAAGTGACTTTGGATGAAGCAATTCTCACACAAGTAGCCTAAGTGGACAAATCATTGTTTCATGGTACCGGCTTGAATTCAGATATGCTCATTCACATACGTATGTGCTAGAGGCCAGTGGTGTCTTTTGCTCTGTTCCCCCTTTAAAAAATCACCGAGGAAGCTAATTTTATAGGATGTCTTGAAAAGCTATTCCTCTAAACCCCACATCACTGAGTTGAAATAGAGGGTGAGCACAATCTTACTGAACTTAATCATGTAGTTAGTGGTCACTCTGGATTCAGAGAGTTTGTATAGGAGCCCTCCTACTCCTCCCTTAGTGCTCTATTGTATGGTAAAGTTCAGTTTGCTGACCTACTATTTACTCTTTTCAGCTAGGGTTAATACTTCTCCCTGATCTCTTCACTGGAGGGGATGAGTAAGAGAGGGAGCTTTGGCATTAATTGTTTCATCAACTGTTAGTGTGAGTCGTCTCCGAATTGTCTTATTAATTCGACTGGAAGGAGGAGAAATGTTATCTCTGGTTCCTGAGGCCAGTTTGGGGTATAGTTAGCGAGGATACTTCCGGGGAGGGATGCATCATCACAGTTTCATTCACTTACTAAAGGAATGAATAGGTTGGGAAGTTCATTATCCTAGCATGTGTGCATAAATGCATATATGGCAAGCTGCTCTTAACTTTGCTATGTTTATCTATGACCGGATGTCGTAGGCGGGACGTTAGCCCTGGAAGGGATTTCTATTGAAGGTGGTTGCTTAAAAAACAAAGAAAGAAAGAGCTTGTTCAGGTTCAGACCTCTGTTGAATTCTCCTCTCCTTGCTTTCAATTTGAGTAACAGGGGTGTTGAGAGAAGAGAGGACAATTTCCAAATGAAACCACCTTCAGTTCTCTTTGGGTGTAATGTGGTAGCTGGATTACTTTGAAACATAAATTTTATGTCTCTTATTCTTTTCTTCTTATGTTCAGTTCACTCTGTCTTCCTGTTTGGCCTGTACCTTCCCCTTCTGACTCAGTCTTCTCTATTTCTTTTCTCACTCTGCCAGACCGCTGCTCTTTCTCTGCCTTTGGCTTTTCTCACTTACTGTCGCCCTTGCATGGCCTTTCTCACTGAAGCATGTCTCTGTTCACTGTTTCTTTACAAAGATTATGGTTATCCCCAGGCAGGTGCTCCCAGTGGAAAGTACATCTTTCTTTTAACTAATAAATTCATTTTTATTCAGGAAGAATAAATCTACAGTGAATGCATAATCTTAACCATACAGTTCATTTATTTTTGACACATAGGTATATTTGTGTAGCCAGCACTCTAATGAAGTTAGAGGCTATTTCTATCACTTCCAAGAGTCTTTATTCCTAGTTCTTGTCAACTCCCACCCTCCCCACCTTCAAAAGGTGCTCTGATTTCTTTCATAATAGATGAGTTTTAGCTATTCTTGAACTTCATACAAATGGAATAATTTAGTATGTACTTATTTGTATTTGCTCCCTTTTGTTCAACATATCACTTTTGAGATTCACCCACATTGTTGCAAGTATCGGTATTTCATTATTTTTTAAAATGCTGACTGGTATATATTACAGTTTATCCAGTCACTTGTTTGTTTGTGGAAATTTGAGTTGCTTCCATGTTTTGACTGGTCTGAAGAAAGAAGCTATGAACAGTGCTGTGCAAGTCTTTCTGTGGGCATATGATTTTATTTCTCTTTGGAATGGTATTACTAGGACATAGGGTGAATGTATAACATTATAAGAAACTGTCCATTTTCTAAAGTGATTGTATAGTTTTATGCTTCCTCTTCCAGTGTATGACCGTTCCACTCACTCTACAACCTCACCAACACGTGATCTTCTCATTCTTTTTTAATTTTAACTATTCTAGTGGTTCAATGAAATAGTATCACATGGTTCTAATTGCACTTCCTGAGCATCTTTTTTATGTGCTTACAGGCCATTTGTATATCTTATTTTCTGTAGTGTCTGTTCAAATCGTTGGACTATTAAAAAAAAATGTTGGTTAGCTGCCTTTTTCAATGTAAAAGAGTTCTTTATATATTCTGGATATTACATTTTCCCCCAGTGTTGGGCTTACCTTTTCACTTTTGTAACTGTGTTTTTGGATAAGCAGCTTTAAATTTCAGTGAAGCCAAATTTGTCATTTTTTTAAGATAAATATTTTTTGTGTTTTTATAAAACTTTTGCCTACCCTCTACTTAGTAAGATATTCTTCTATGTTTTCTTCCAGAAGCATTTTAGTTTAGCCTTACTATTTCAGTCTGTGATCCATCTCAAATTAACTTTAGTGTACGGTGTGAGGTAGGAATCAAAGTTCAACTTTTTTTTTCATATATTTTTGGAAATGTATGAAACAATTATTGAAAAGTTTTTCTCATCAGATTGCCTTAGTGTCTTGGCCAAATATCAATCGACTGTATTTGTCTGTTTTAATACTACTCTATTTCATTGATCTGCATGCTGTATTTATATCAATACCATACCGACTTGATGAAAATAGCTTTATGGGAAGTCAGAAAGTATGAGTCCTCTAACTTTGTTTTTCTTTTTATGATTGTTTTGTGTGTTCTAGCTCCCTGTAGAGCACTTCATATAAACTTTAGAACTCTCTTAAAATTTTAAGAAAACCTTTGAGACATTTGTTGGGATTGATTGAATTATGAAAGAGCAATATAAGAAAACTTGACATATTAACAATATTGAGACTTCTTGTCAAAAATTTCATATATCTCTTTGTTCTGTTATTTGTTCATTTCTCTCAGTATTGTTTCCCTGTTTTGGTGCAGCCTGTTTTTTATACAATTTAACTGTATTATATGTTTTTTGATACTATAAGAAGTTTAATTTTTTAGAATCTATTTTCAAATTGTTTAATGTTTAGATAAGGAAATACAATTGATTTTTTTTTTTGTATATTGACTTTTTATCTTGTAGACTGCTATATTTATTTATTGGTGAGAAAGGATAACCAGGCTTTGCTTTAAGGAGAAAGAGTTTAGTCTTTTACCATTAAGTATGATAACAACTATAAGCTTTTAATAGCTTCCTTCTATTTCTAATTTTTTGAGAGATGGTTATCTGTGGGTTTTTATCAGCAATGGAATATTGAATTTTGTGCACTTCTTTTTCTGCCTCTAATGAGATGCCATAAAGTTTATCTCTCCTATCTGGTAAATTAGATATGTGGTGGAGTGTTCCTGTGTTCACTGTGTTCTTTCTAAAAGAGTTTTTGTAAGATTTTATTTCTGTTTAAACCAGCTGGTGAAATTCAGTAGTGAAACCATTTGGGCCTGAGGTTTTCTTTGTGCAAAGGCTCTAAAAAATCATGCAGTTTAAAAGTTAGCATACAGCCAAACCGGTTTGGCTCAGTGGATAGAGCATCAGTTTGCGGGCTGAAAGGTTTCAGGTTTAATTCTGATCAAGGGCATGTACCCAGTTGGGGCACATCCCCAGTAGGGGGCGTGCAGGAGGCAGCTGACTGATGTCTTTCTCTCATCGATGTTCTAACTCTCTATCCTTCTCCCTTCCTCTCTGTAAAACATCAATTAAAAATATATTAAAAGTTATCATACAGTAAAATGTCCTCTTTTGTTGTTGTGTTTGTCCAGTACTGTGAGCTTTAGCACGTGTGCAGTTGTATATGTTCACCACAGTCGGAAGACAGAGGATTTGTAAGCACCAGAGTGCACAGGGTTTTGATAGTGAATTCAGTTTCTTAAGAGATTGTTGTCTATTTAGTTTTTGTTGTGGTTTATTCTTGGTTAAGTTTTAGTAAGTTATATTTGCTAGAAATGTAGAAGGAAATTGTTTATTTTATCTAAGTTGTCAAATTTATTGGAATAGAATGGTAGCTTATAATATTTCCTTATTATCTGTTTAGTGTTGATAGGATCTCCAGTGATCTTTCCTTTTCCATTTCTAATATTGGTTATTTTGTTTTCTCGTCTTGTTTTTGCCATTAGTCTTGGTAGGAGTTTTATTTATCTTTTCAAAGAATGAACTGTTGCTTATTTTCTGTATCATTGATTTCTACTCTTTATTATTTCCTTCTTTGTCCTTATTTTGAATTTAATTTGCTCTTATTTTTCTAGACCATTGATTTGAAATTTTTCTTTCCTGTTATTAGGTGGATAGGCTTTTAGGGTTGTTATATCATCCTAATGCATATGGTACCCTTTAATTAGGATACGGTGGTTCTTTAACTCTGGTAATTATCCTTGTCTACAGTCTGCTGATTAGGGATTTGACCACAGCAGCTATAGCCTATTCAGTCAGCTAAGGACATGAGGTGAATCCTCATGTTTTAGCTGCACTGCACAAATTTTGATATACAATATTTTTATTATTACCTAATTTAGTATATAGTAATTTCCATTTCATTTCCTCTAGGGGTTGTTTAATAATAAGTTTAATTCCTAGAAACATGAGGAATTTTTAAGCTTTCCTTTTTTTCTCTTGTTTGCTAATTACATTTTTGATTTATCTAATTTTCTCTATAGTTGTTGATTTAAATATTTTGAGAACATTTTGTGAGATACATATATGTTCATGATCATAAAATCTGTTTTATTGATTGTTCCTTTTCTTAGTATATAATGTCCCTTGTAATATCATTTGTAATACTTTTTACCTTGCATTTCATTTATCTAGGTTCCTACATTTTTAAAAATTTTTGTTCTTATTTTTCTAAGCCCTTATTTCAGCTTTGTTGTATACTTTCATTTTAAATGGGTCACTTTTTTCTACATATTGTGTGCCATTTAAATGCAGTGTATGTTTCTGTTACTTTATTGGTGACTTCACAATCAATTATACTTATAATTATTTTTATTAAGACTTTTTAGCTGTGTTTAATGTTCTCTATTGTCATTGCTTTTCTTCTTCTTCTTTTTTAACCCCTTTTCAACCTTCCTTTGTATTGGTTGAATTTTCTTTTCTTTTTTTTAAAATATATTTTATTGATTTTTTTACAGAGAGGAAGGGAGAGGGATAGAGAGTTAGAAATATTGATGAGAGAGAAACATCGATCAGCCACCTTCTGTATGCCCCCTACTGGGGATGCGCCCGCAACCAAGATACATGCTCTCAACTGAAATCGAACTTGGGACCCTTCAGTCCGCAGGCCGACGCTCTATCCACTGAGCCAAACCGGTTTCGGCTGAATTTTCTTTTGCTAGTTGTAAAAATAATACATTTTATTTTATTCTTATAGTGTTTACCTTAATCTTAACATAAATTTAGTTTTCTCTATCTAAGACTTATCAATAACTTTATTGTTTCCCAAATCCCTTCCTACTTCATAACCATTGGATGTCTCCTGTGTCAATCTGCTATTTTCCCAAATTTTTCCCCTCCTGAAACTTAACCTCCTTTTCTTCTGCAAGAACTTCCCTGAATGGTTTGTTAGTTAATGGGCGTAACTCTAACTTATGCAACCTCCCCATATTGATTGGAACCAAGAATCACTTTTGCTTTTAGAAACTTCTTCCTCCTGGCAAAGTGGAGGACAGAATTAATTGGGATGACTTTGGAGATAAAGCACATCTATGGGTCTATTGTACCAGTCTAGGAGAATTTAAGAGGGTCTGTGTTAGGTTAGTGGCAGCTGGTGGAAGGATGGGGGAAACAGTCAGTAGATCTCAGTGTGTTTGTACTTGAGGAGTGCAAGAGAAAAAGTGTTAAGTATGAGAAGCAAATTTATTAAATTTCTCCCCCTCCTACTTCCTTCCAAGTTTCATTACATGATTTCTTAACAAAGCTTTGTTGGTAGTGTTAAATGAGGTAAAATATATAACATGCATGTCAATATTCTGGAATAGAAATGACAATTTAGAAAGATTGAATGCTAGCTACTTGTATAACGCTGTCTCAGGAGATATAGGTGACTTAGGAAGTTGTTTTTGTTTGTGGTTGGACAGAGGAAAGTGTTAATTATTTTATTTCTTGTTACTTGAAATTTGAATTGCCAGTGGGGCATCTATATAGCAGATACTTGGATATATGAATCTAGAGCTGATAGGAAATAGGGATTTGAGAATAGTAACGAATTATAGGAGGTCATCTAGCAGGAGATGATAAAGTTAGAATGAGAAGAGATCCTTGAAAAACATTTATAGGGGCGACTTGGAGGAAAAAAACCCATTAGAGGATTGGGAGGCCTAGATTCTTACCCCTGCTGTATTTAAAGTTTTGAAAAGTACTTAATCCTTTCAGGGACTTGTCTTTTTTGCTTGCAGGCTGGTCCTCTCTCTTCCTCCCCTCGCTCCCTCTTCTTTTCCTTCCTATTTCTCTTTCTTCTGCTCTCTCTTCATTCTTCATTAATTCAACAAATATTTCTTAAATATCTATTATATGTCAAATTGCGCTCTAGGTACTGAGATTAAAGCTCCAGATAAGATATGGTCTTTAGCCCAGCTGGTGTGGTTTATTTGTTGAGTGTCAACCTATGACCCTGCAGGAGATCAAGGGTCCATTTCTGATCAGGGCACATGCCCGGGTTGTAGGCTCCATGCCCAGTATGAGGGGTGCAGGAGGCAGCCAATCAGTGATTCTCTCTCATCATTGATGTTTCTATCTGTCACTCTCTCTCTTTCTCTTCCTCTCTGAAATCAGTAAAAATATATTAAAAAAAAGATAAGATCTTTGACCTCTAGTGCTGAACAGACAACAAATTCAAACAGTACTCTGTTAAGCTTTATGATACCTGTGTGTTATAGAACCCCAGAGAAGGGGCATCTAAATGAAATTGATTGGGGAGAAAATCTGTCAGAGATTTTAAGAACATGTCTTTCAAAGTAAGCTTTTCAGAATGAAGAATAGTTTAGACAAGAGTGTGCAAAAATCATCTGGACAGCATGTGCAAAGAAAGGCATAAAGAAGTGCAAAATAGTATGTGGATGGGCTGGAAGAGCCACAGGTCGGTGGGCCTGACAGCTCTGGAGAGGTTCAGGTCCAGAGGGACCTATGTGCCAGACCCAGGAATTTGGATTTTATCTCCAACATAATCCAGACTCATTGCAGGACTGTATGCAGGAATGTGGACAATCAGGTGTGTTTTGGAAATCTCATTTTTCTAGTGTTCTACATTTGTCATGATAAGGGGCCAGATGGTGGGCAGGGGGACAGAGAGGAAAAAGTTACAGGAATTCAGCTGGCAGAGGAATGTTATTGAACAACCATGGTGCACCCACCCACTGATCTGTATGCTGGAGATTCTACAGGGACCAGGGCAGACTGCCCTCTTCTCCAGGAGCTTGCACTGGCTTTGGCAGTGACAGAATAGGAAGCATAGACAGTCTGGAGATATGTTAAAGAGGCAGGATCTATAGGAAGTGATGATTAGGCATTGGTGGTAAGGAGAGAGAGGAGTTCTGGTTTGAGTCCCTTAATGACACCACTCACTAAGTTGGGGGACCAGAAGAAAGACTGAATGGGGCCTCTAGGTAGAGAGGTGTCTTGCATACACTTAGATAAACAGAAGAGGCCTCTGCCTCTCACTTGTTTACTAATGAAAGAGCTAAACTAAATGTTTACATTATTCGGTTTCTGTTTCATGCTCAATTTTAGTCTCTGCCTTAGTTACAGTTGCCTCACTGAAGATCAGGCTTCCTTATGAATCTCCCCATAATATAGTAAGGGGCCAGGCAAAACTGTAGGGTTAATCGTTGTTTTAGGTAGATCTGGAATCCGGAAACATTGATTTCATTGCTCAGCTGCTGGTCCCTACCTTTCCTTACTCCCCTCAGAACCAGTGTGAGCTCACTCACTGGATTTTGGCTTGCTGTGTAAATTGCTGTGGGCAGTTGTATGATATTCATATTACCTAGACTTGCATAGTGCCCCAGCTGGTACAGATTTTAGGATTATTGGGTCCCATGGATGCATTTTACAGGCGAGAGCAGAGGCCTGGGGAGGTGTGAGGCTTCCAGAGTACAGTAGGGCTAAGATTAGATCTCTCCATTCACCCCTTCCTCGCCCCCCCACACTCAGTTCACACTGGAGTGCTTAGAGAGCAAGGCAGAAATGTTCTCAGGTGATTATTTGTGCAGAAGTTTGGAACCGACTAAGCTCGTGTGTGTAAGTTTGAGACTCTGTGTAAAGATTGTCAAGAAGAATTGAATTACCTTAGCTCTGACGTAGGGAGACAGTGTCCTCGGGTGTCATGCTTGGAGTCAAGCAGCTCTCTCTGCCTGCACGCCCTTGTTTGGGGCACCCTCAGAAGGCTCCCCATAAGGAGTCATTTTATCCCAGGGGTAGATCAGGTTGCACTGTAACTTCAAAGTAGAAGAGGTGCAGAAACTACTGAACTGAGTGTGGGAAGCACTTCTTGTTGGTAAGAGTTTCAAGTGCTAGAGAGAAGATGTGTTGAAAGGACATTTACTTTCATCAGCTTAGAGCATCTGGTTTTTATTCTTTAAAAAGAAGCAACACCTCACATGATGGCAGTCCCCAGGCAAGTAAGCACTTGAGATTTGGATCTGTACAGGTTCTTAGAGGGAGTGTCTCACAGGAGCTTTTAGTAGTGACTTGCAGCACTTGACCGATTCTGCAGAGTGACAGCCAATTTTTGTGGGGAAGGGGAGAGAGAGGCAAAGAGAGTCCTTAAAGAACTGCTCTATGAAATGGCAAATAAGCTATTTCTCTCCAAACCAGGAAAGAAGTGGGAAATGTGCTCAACAGATCCTGTAGAGCAAGTGAAAGCAGATTAGGAGTGAAAACTAAATTCCAAGATTTTTATTGTTAATTTAGTGCCCACCTTGAAAACATTCATACACGCTATAAGCTCCATCACAATTTGTCCGCCCCCCTCTTTATACAGATTTAATTTTTTTTTATTGTGGTGGCATGTACATAGCTTAAAACTTGCCATTTTTACCATTTCTTAATGTGACTTGGTGACATTCAGTACATTCTCAATGTTGTATATCACCACCATCTTGTAGTTCTTATTTTTATTTTTAGGTACAAGTTTCCCAAATTAAGCAAATTGTGAAAAGAAGCATCACCCCTAGCCCCAAGTCCCAGCATAACCAGTATTAGAATTAAGGTGTTAGTCTCCATATGTTTTTTTCTTATTCATATGGTTTGGTTCAAACCTAGTTACAATGCTGACAGTGAGGTTTAGAGTTGTAAGGGAATTTAAAGATGGTTCACCAACTCTCCCCCCAGCCTTCTTGGTTAAGAAACAAATAGCTGAAGGGACAGTGGCCTGCTCAGCTGAACAGTGGCTGGGCTGGGCCTGGGGTCCATGTGCTCCATTCCCTGAGCCCCATACACAGAGCAAGTCTGTCTTTAGTTTCAAAATGTATTGTAAAAAATTCATGCCTGATTTATTTTTAGGGTAATTTCTCTCTCTCTCTCTCTCTCTCTCTCTCTCTCTCTCTCTCTCTGGTTTCTATGTTTGGATTTTTTTTTTTTAAGTGGCGTCTTCAAACAAGAATTTGTTTCAAGTAAAAAAAAAAAAAATCCCAACATTTAGCTATTCCTAGGGCTTATCGCTCATGACCTAGACACTGACATTCACTCCTGTCTTGCCTCTGTTCAGATATGACTATCTCCAGGATGTTGCTGCCTTTTTATTTTTCCCACTTGTTTTGCTGATTGTAGTGAAAGCAAAGTTTAAAGGTGATTAGTCATTTTCCCAAGTTTTCTTTTCCTCCTGAAGATCTGTTTTTCACTTACAAATTAGGTGAAAACTCAGGGAGGCAGAGCCTTGCAGCTAAAAACAGAATGTCTGCAGTACCGCTTTACACCCTCTGGGCTGATCTGCCTGTTAGATCCCCTTTCAATCCTTTCCAGCTTCTGAATTCCCATCAGCAAGCAGATTTCAACTCCTCCTGTCCACGGTGGAGTCTGTGGGAGGTGGTTAGGAAGCTGGTGGACTGAGGAGCTGGGGTATATTGTTTGGGTCGGCCATGGCAACCACAGCAGTAAAAGAAACAGGACTAGTTTTGTGCTGCTCTGTCAATGGCCAGGATTCAGCTGGTATCTCGGGACTTCTGGGCAGGCACCAGTCAATCTGATCTCCTGGTAAGGTTAAACTCAGCCTCTCCTCCAGTCCTCCTTTGATCACACTGTCAGCCAGGAATGGAGCGGGGGAGGGGGCAGTCCAGAACACAGCAGGGTGTGCACCCAGCAGAAACATAATAACCACGCGGGCAGAACTGGAGTGTTTTTCATCTGTACCCCAGATACAGAGCAGTACATTCCCGGTCCTTGCCAGCACTCATTCTTAAAGGTTGAGCACCTCGCTCTAAAGAGCCTGTCCAAATTACCAGCTTGCCTAACAGGAAGGAGCAGCCACAGGCAAGTCTAGAAAAGACCCCAGAATTGGTATAGTCAGGGAAACTGAAATGCAAGGACTGCCTGCCGCATATACTTCATAAAATTGTAACTGAAGAGGAAACTGAGAATACAGAGTAAGCCTCCTTTGCTTAATACTGACTTATTTTTTTGACTCTAAATAACTTTTCATTCAGCAGCTCATTTTAGGTGTCATTAAGTTTATTTTAAGTCCTATGTTTTAGCCTGAGCAGATTGAGAATTTTGTTTTTTAAACTCTGTACTGTGTTGCTGCCTAGTGGGAACTTCATTTTTTTTTTTTTTTTATGATGATAAGCAAAAGCTATGCGGCCAAGTACTGAATTCTGAATGCTTTTCTTCTGAGGGGCGAAGTTGATTCTTACTCAAAATCATGCGAGGCTGACATTGCATTTGGGGAAGTCTAAGGAAGTTGGTGAGATCTTATGTTAATAAAAACAAGTGCCTCTTTTTCTCCTTATCACCCTTTGGTATCTGCCCCGTTGGCTCAGGCAGTGTGGTCTGGCTTAGCTCTCCCTGAAGTCACTTCGCACTTTAGAACTGTCTTTACTATGACCCACAAACAGTCTTCAGACTTCACTCTAAGAAGCCCTGGGTGAAACCAGGAATAAACAAATGGTGAAACAGCATCTCCACTTTCTTACTTCTGCCCTCCCCCAAGCCCACTTGGAATCGGCCTCTCAACTCTGTGTGACATGCTTGGTCTCTGACTTTTCCCATCCTCATCTATTCCTAACTTATGGGGGTCCTCTCCCTTTTTCTTTTTGTATTTATCATGGGAGTAGTATCTGACAGGGAAATGATTACTCAATTTGTAAAACACTGGGTAGTGAGGTCACAGAGTTTGAGATTAGCTTGTAATTTGTAACTGTCTCAGAGGGATGACAGCAGGATTTTGCTTGCTTATTTCTGAGCTGTTTTGTTGGACTTTCAAGTGCAGTTTAGTACTGAGTAATAGAGAAGTGTCTGCCAGGGAGCTACCAACCCTTGAACGAGCAGATCCTCAGATAGAGATGAATTTCAGCAGGCACCTAACATTTCTTTTCTAGAGGTGGACTGAACCAAAATGGGGCTTTTTCTGGAAGCAGGGATCAGATATTAATTTCTGGACAGACTGTGTTGTACAAACTTAAATTTTTAAAAATTCTTTTCTTGTTATATTTTCTTGACATATTTGAGCTTTTCTGCCTTTAAAAATTAGCATACATGAAAATAGCAGGCAGTATTAAACAGTGTATCTTATTTATTGATTTGAAAGGACAATCATAGAATCAGAGTGTTAGAGCTGAAAGGGTTCAGTCTAACATAATGTTCTGATCTTACAGATGAGAAATCAGGTGGAGTGAAGTGAATAGCCCTTCAATGTACAGCTTGTTTGGACAAGGGCTGAGACTGAGAAAACCCAGCTGTCCAGAGACTCCTGGTTTTGCATTTTTTCTTCGTTGGGCATCATTCTTTAGCTTCAGTTAGGGTCATTTTCTACAACTGAGATTATTTTACCAATGTGCTGGTCTTGAAAAATTTAATATTTCGAACTCATGGTTCTCATACTTCCAGAAGACCAAAAAGCTTCCGAAACTAAACTTCATTACCACATACCTTGGAAAGTACAGTTAGTTGTTACAGATTGCAAGCCTGCCATAAACATTTAGGTGTTTTAATCCCCTTTAGAAAAGGTTCACTTGGTTAACAAAAGCCTAATGTTGTGTTAAGTATAGACTTAGAACAATAAAGCATCACCTCTTAGGTGCAGGGAGGAAGAGTGGGAGAGGCTGGGTGTGGCCAGTCCTGTGGGCAACCCAACACATTTTGTTCTAACCTCCTCACATGTTAATACAGTGAAGTCCTTCAGTGAGTGTCACTCCTGATGGAGTGATGTGTTCAGACTTGAAGATTCTAGGCGCTGCTCAAATAAATAATGGGCATGGCCGTTTGCCATACAGGAGGTACAACATTAATCACTGAGATGGGAAGGGTTGCCAGGCTCTGTCTTTTCCTTGTCACGGCTGTGGCATCATCACTTGCTTTGCCTTGGGAAGGGGTGACTGGAATGAGCAAATCCTCCTAGCAATGGGAAAGCCTTGTGGGTGTGTTATCTGCAGAATGGTAGCCCTCACTCAGGAAGGGACCTCCTTCAGTTCCTGGGGAGAAGCTTACCAGAGCTTGGGGGCTCTCTGCCTCCTTGTCAGTGGGGTAGAGGGGTAGTGCACCTGTTTATTGGTGAGAATGGTACCCATTGGCTATCAGGACTTGATTATTTACTTGTACTGAGGTGTTGTGAAGAGACTTATTTTGTGTTGTTTGATCCATGTTTATTATCTTCATTAGAAGTGCCTTAAAAATTCAGAAGGAAGAATCCTGGCAGTGTGTTGCAATGATTAGAGTGTCAGCCCATGAACCAAAGGGTCACAAGTTCGATTGCTAGTCAAGGACGCATACTTGGGTTTCAGGTTCAATCCTGGCTCCAGTAGGGATGCATGTGGGAGGCAACCTATCGCCATGTCCCTCTCACATCCATGTTTCTCTTTCTCTCTCTCTCTCTTTCACACACACAGACACACACTCTCTCTCTCCTTCCCTTACACTGTCTTAACAAAAATTAGAAATGGGAAAAATATCCCCAGTGACAAAGAAAAAAATAAAAATTCAGAAGGAAGAGATGTTTTCCCCTTTGGGAAAGCAGGCTGGTCACTTATCTAGAAAGGATTGTGCCACATGAATGGCAAACACATTAGAGGATGAAACCCAGTGGTGCATTTGTCTCTTTTATCAGAGATTTAGGGAATGGGGGGCAACTGTAGGGAAAGAACACATAGGAAAAAATAATTTTAAAAAGAAAAAAAAATTAGGATCAGCTCTCCAGAGACCACACCAAAACATGATGGAAGTGCAAAGAAGCTAATAAAAGTTTGGAAGGGTTTTAAGTAAAAAACAACAACAAAACAAAATGAAGTGCTGTTAAAGAGAAGAACAAACAGCTGTCCTCTAAATAGCATCTCAGTAAGGGATGTGAAGGGAAAAGAAGTCCTGAGGTCATAGGGAAGTCCAAAGGCAAAAAGTGAATAGATATTTAAAGAAGTGGAAATTATAACAGTTTGTTAACAATGAACTTACTTGTACTTAGAATTATTTTGCCCTTAATACTTGATAATATCCTAATAATAAGCTGAAGAACTTTCCTGATTTATAATCAAAAGCAAATTTACCCTTTGTATGTGCTACTGTTGAAATCTACTTTAAAACAAAATGCATGGTGGCCCAACCAGCATGGCTCAGTGATTGAAGACTTACCTATGAATCAGGAGGTCACAGTTCGATTTCTGGTCAGGTCATATCCCTGGGTTGTGGGCTTATTCCCCAGTGTGGGGCCTGCAGGGGGCAGCTGATCAATGATCCCCTCTCATCATTGATGTTTCTATCTCTCCCTCTTCCTTCCTCTCTGAAATTAATAAAAATATATTTTTTAAAAAGATTTAAAGTGCAGGATTATTAATATAAAAATGCATAATGGGTGTATTAGTCTCCCTGTTCCTCGCTCTGCTGGGGCGTTTCCACTTTAACAGGGTGTTGTTGGCACCACTTGGCACCAGTACAGTGTCATAGAGGGGCAAACATGTCCTGCCAGAATTTGAGGGGACAAAAAAGATGTGGTACATTTACACCATGGAATACCATGCCTTAGTGAAAAAGAAGGATCTCTTGCCCTTTGAGACAGCATGGAGGGACCTGGAGAGTATTATGCTAAGTGAAATAAGCCAGTCAGGCAAGTATCACATGATCTCACTCATCTGTGGAATCCATTAAACAAAATAAACTGATGAACAATCTAGATCCAGAGACATTGAAGCATGAAACAGACTGTACAGAGTGTCAGATCTCAAAGTGAAGGTGGGGTGGATGGGTGGGAAGAGATCAACAAAGAACTTGTATGCATATATGCAACACCCACAGATACAGCCAATAGGGTGGTGAAGGCCTGGGGTGGGTTGAGGGGCGGGCTAGAAGGGATTAAGGGTTCCTTTTAGGAATGAAAAGAGGAAGAAACCCTTTTCCCACTATTTCTCTGAGAGAGGTTTCACATGTCTTTTGGTCCATCCAAGCCCAGGGCTCACTGACAACTGCACCTCTGGCCAGTAGGGCAGAAAGTGAATATATTTCTCTTCTTCAGAAGTTCCTCCATGAAAGAATGCAAAACCATCATTTGAGTTCCTTAATAATTATTCACTTTTGTTCTTACTTCAGAGTTCTCTAGTAAAGATTTAAATGTTTAATTTTGTACACTCCTGAAATTAACTGCTTTCAGATAATATGTTCATTCAGAACATTTAAATACATCAAGTACTGACATTGTTAGAAGGGGAAAAAAAAACAACACCACACACACACACACACACACACACACACACACACACCCTCAGCATTTTCAGGTAGAAGTTACTGTAAAATACGGTATAAAATGTCCTAAATAGAGTACATTATAGTAAATATAATTTAATTTTTTCTTGGTGATTTATTGTTTCTCTGAAGAAATTGCACTGATGGTAGAGTCATGATGTCCCAGAAGCCCATGATTTCTTCTTGATGCCTCGGCCTCTGTCTTATCCACTTCTCTTGATTTTTCTCTTAAAGCTCCTCTCATTTGCCTCTATCTGATCTGTCATAAATGTAAGGAAAACCAGATAACCAAGCTTGTAAAATTACTAGGCTGAACCATTCCAACCTCTGTTTTACCCTCTACCCAGTTTTCCCTGAGGCAGTCCTGGACACATTCTGGGTAGTAGAGGCTAAGAAATTCAGAGAGGACACCGCAGGTTAGGTAGGACGTTAATATATAAAGTAAGGGCTGTCAGTATGCATGGCATTAAAAAACTTTAACAGTCTAAATGGCATTGGATAAAATAATAAAAATAAATAGTCACTTTTCTGCTTAAACCATTCATGATTCCACTTGAAACCACTAATCCAGCATTTTAGAGGACTTTGTTATTTACTGTAACACCTGTTAGGTGTAGACTAGGAAGAAGCTTCAGGAGCATTCTTAGTCCTAGGCTGAGCCCGGACTCTACAGTAGCCCCACAAGGCTGGCTGGTACATGGGGGTTCTTAGGGGGAGACACCAGGGAGACCTGTGACTCAGGAATCTCAGAAAGCAGAGGAAAGATGGTCATCTGAGTAGACTGGGTTTGCTAGCTCTGCCACTTCTGCTTTACATAGCTTCTTTTAGCTGAGGGAGGAGGGGCTGTGAGATTTTTATGCATGCTCCAAAATACTTACTCGTCTCATAAGGTAGATAGGGGACAGAGTGATAAATTACATCTTGTGGGGTTTCTTTTTTTGTGTGTGTGAACATATTTTCCCCACAAGTAGAAGCAGTGATTTATAAATGGATTCTTTCAGAAAGACTCTCGGTCCAGAACTTAGAATATATTTCTCATAGAAACAGTGTATGTTATAGCTGGTCCCCAAGAAAGTCCATGAAGTCCCTTCCATGTTGTCCTTAGTACTAGGCCAGTCATAGGCTCCATGGAGCCTTGGTACCCAAGAGCCCCTTCAGCTGGGGATATGTTACTGTGAAGAATGGCTATTGTGGTTTATAGGAAATGTGAATAGAAACACACACACACACACACACACACACACACACTTGTTGTTGCTGTTAATCTTCACCCGAGGATATTTTTCCATTGATTTTTAGAGAGAGTGGAAGGGACGGGGAGAGACAGAGAAAGAGAAACATCAATACAAATGGGTTGGTTACCTCCCACACACAGCCCAGGGATTGTACTTGCAATGGAGGTATGTGTCCTTGACCGGTATCGAACCCAGGACCTGGACCCTTCAGTCTGCGGACTGATGCTCTATCCACTGAGCCAAACCAGCTAGGACTATATTGAACTGATACAGTGGGTAAGACCGGCAAAGGGCCTGACTGCAGTGGTTCCAGGGGGCCTGAGAACTAAGACAAGAGGGAAGTTAGAGGTAGAGACTTAGGGTCCACTTGAGGAAGAGGGTTCTAACATCAGGACTGCCTAAAAATAGAACAGGCTGGCTGATGAGGTAATGAAACCTCTGCCACCCAAGATGTTCAAGAAGAGCTGGGAGGACTCCCTTCTCAGGGACTCTCTGGAGGGGAGCCATGGAATGAGTAGAGGGCTATACTAGAGCACCACTTTGTTTTTTCTTAACCTTGAAATGTGGTACTTAGGACTCAGTTTGTGTCCCAGTTTTTCAATGGAAAGATACTATAATAGTGTTGAAATAATTTTAAGATAGGCAAATAGTCATACTTTTACAGTACTAACATAGTATAACTTTTTACTTTATTTATTATATTCCTCACTAGCACACACCTAATTTCTTTAGAATAGGACACAGAATTAATAAACAAAATATTATGTCATGGAGTGTAATATTTACTATTACTCATTTTTTTTATTCTTTTAAAAATATATTTTTATTGATTTCAGAGAGGAAAGAAGAGGGAGAGATTGAAACATCAATGATGAGAATCATTGATCAGCTGCCTCCTCCACACTCCCTATTGGAGATGGAGCATCCACAACCTGAGCATGTGTCCTTGACCAGAATTGAACCTGGGACCCTTTAGTCCACAGGCCGATGCTCTACCCACTGAGCCCAACCAGCTAGGGTTTTTATACTTCTTAAGTACTGATAATAAGTATTAATATATTTAATAATATATTTGTGTTATTCCTTGTTCAAATTTTTAAGTTCCTTATTTGCAAAACTATCATATTTGAAACACGTAGTCATCTTACATAATTTAAAATTTTCATTGTTTTAAGATTGTTGCACATTGGTGATCCTTGAGGATTATGCAGGACAAAGTCCTTCTGACTTTTAAAATTAGCGTGCTGAGTTCCTGTGTTTCCTACCCCAGGGTGGGCTGTACTTTACTGGTAAAAGTGATTGGGGGTGGGATGGTGAGGAGAGGCTTCTAGTTACTAGAGAACCTGTGACTTATTCTCTGTGCTTTTCATAGGTCACAATTTTCAAAGAATTTGACTATAATTACATATACTTCATAATAAACTAGGCTGAACATAATTTAATCTTTCCCTGAAGGTACTTCAGTCTTGGAGAGCTGTAGGGTCATGATGAACATCAATTACTTTTTCACGGTGGGTGTGCAGAAGGAGGTAGTTAATAGAGTTCCATTTGATCAAGTCCTGAATGCCTGGAGATTTGTTATATTATTATAGAAAGTACAGTATCAAGACTTTGGAACCAAAGCTTAAGTTGAAATCCAGGCAGGAAAGAATATAATAAAGATGACCTCTTTAGTCTTGAGGGGCTCAAAGTTGATGATAATATTTCACATGGACATGGTGATTTTCAGCACTTTTTAGCTTCCAAAGTGTTGTCCACACCTTGTCGTCCATTACCGGTTTCCTATGACAGTCCTATGACAGTTGGTTTCCTATATTTGCAGATGAGGTAAATGAAAACCAGAAAGTTTAAGGGACTTGGATCAGGTCACATCTACACCCTAAGTCAGAGGTTGGCAAACGGCAGCTCGATAGCCACATGCGGTTCTCTGGCCCCTTGAGTGTGGCTCTTCCACAAAATACCTCAGCCTGGGCGAGTCTATTTTGAAGAAGTGGCATTAGAAGAAGTTTAAGTTTAAAAAAATTTGGCTCTTAAAAGAAATTTCAATTGTTGAACTGTTGATATTTGGCTCTGTGGACTAATGAGTTTGCTGACCTCTGGCCTAAACCATTACGACTGAACAACCAGAACAACCAGAATGACTGGTTGACCAGTTACTATGATGTACACTGACACCAGGGGGCAGATGCTAAATGCAGGAGCTGCCCACTGGTGGTCAGTCAGCATGCTCCCACAGGGGGAGCTCTGCTCCGTCAGAAGCTGTGGCAGTGGGAGCCTCTTTCAAATCCGGGCAGTGCTACCAAGGTGCCGCAGCAGGCACAGAGGGCTGGGATGAGCTCAAGCAGTGTGGTACCTGCCCTGGCTCCTGCTCTTCCCTCTTGGCTTACTGCTACATCCTCTGAGGGGTCCCAGATTGTGAGAGGGTGCAGGTCAGGCCGAGGGACACCCTCTCCCCATACTGCATGAATCCAAGCACCAAGCCTCTATGACTATGTTATTATTATGCATTCACAATGGCCAAAATCATATTAAATTTTTTTAAAGAATAAGCTATTTGTGTTTACTTCCTATTGTATGGATATCTGTGTATTAGTTGGATCTAATTGTCTTTCTTAAGTCTTTAAAATAGGCAAATTTTATAATTATTTGTTAATATTATTCTACCTACCGACACTTGACTTGATTTGTAACTTTATTTCATTAGAGAGCTAGCAAGTTGTCTGAGAACCTAGTCATAGCCCAAATTATTTGTTATATAATTAGTGACTGTAATATAGCTTCTAAGATAGAGGTTCAAATTTAAAAGCAGAGAGAGAAACATTTATTTTAGTGGTTTTAAACAAGTCAATCAATTATCTAACCTTCATAGAGCTCATCAGAAAATACAGTGATCACTTTTATACTGTTTGAACACACAGTGCCCGGAGTTTGCATTTTATACTCAATTCCAATTACATTTGCCTGTTTTTATTTATTTGTTCAAGGTTATCTTCTCTGTTCTGTTTGCCACCCTTATACGTTTTATTGACCTTGTGCTTCAGATTGTAAACTCTTGATAATAATACAGGAAACTTTTTGGCTTAACTAATAGTACCTACCTAATGGATATAACTCATAGTAACTGCTTACTTAATAGGTGCTTTACATTTTTAACATACTTCTCCTCTTTATAAATACCCCCAAACCCTTTCTTTTAACATGTTCTTACATTTTAATTAGGTATTTTTTCATTTTCCCTTAAGAAAATGATAATACTGCATATGCATTTTCAGACTGTGCACATTTTGTCTTCATTCCTAGCAGGAGATTCACTATTCATTCTTTCAGTAAATGTTACAGAGTGTTCACTTTGTGCAATGCAGGCCCTAGGTTTAGGGACTATGCTAGTGAACAAACACACAGGTTCCTACTCTCCAGGACAGTGGTTCTCAACCTTTCTAATGCTGCGACCCTTTAATACAGTTCCTCATGTTGTGGTGACCCCCAACCATAAAATTATTTTCGTTGCTACTTCATAACTGTAATTTTGCTACTGTTATGAATCGTAATGTAAATATCTGTGTTTTTCTGATGGTCTTAGGCGACCCTGCTAGCGGTTCTCAACCTATGGGTTGCAACCTGCTGTAGAGCCTAACACCATCAGAAAACACAGATATTTACATTACGATTCATAATAGTAGCAAAATTGCAGTTATGAAGTAGCAACGAAAATAATTTTATGGTTGGGGTCACCACAACATGAGGAATTGTATTAAGAGTTGTGGCATTAGAAAGATTGAGAACCACTGCTCAAGAAGCTTTGCCACCATACCTAATTATGACAGTGAAAGCAGCAAATAGTGATTCGGAACCTCATTCCAAAAGTGACACCTGTGGGGAAATTTGAACTAAAAATCATCCTCATCACTATAGAATACATTAAGCTGTGTCCCATCATTTCATCATACATTACATATAATGAAAGACACAGTGGTGTTTGCAATTGCTAAAAATAGATTGTCTCTGACTCTTCTTTTTAGCTCCCTTCTTACCTCTCCTTTTTCCTTTTGTGTCATTCTCATTCTCAGTTTTTGGAGCTTAGTAATTATTTCCAAGTCCTCTCCTAAAATGTAACTGGACGAGCTAAGGGCAGGAGACACGGGCTTGAACTACCTGCACCAGCATGACTTACCAAGGGACTGGATGGAACAGTATGTGTGCCACGCTGCTGTGGTTAGGTCTTTAGGCAGTGCTGAACGAATTTGTATTGAGTTGAATATGTCTGGGCAAGTCACCCTCTCTCTTTGTATCTCCCCTTTTTTATTGTCAGTATCAGAAGTTGAAATAGAGGGATTTTTCTAAGGTCTCTGCCAGAGCTGCAGTTCTGTGATTCATATGTTCCTGAGGAGTTGAGTGTACTTTCTCCCAATACCTGCAAATGTATTTTCCAATGAGCCTGGAAATCTATTTTCCAATTATCCTCTCCCCTGGTTTATAACTTATCATCAATGTGTTGTGGTTTCTAACACTGTTGCTGCTCTAAGCCCATCAAGAGGTTAATTACCTGTGAAGAATGAGGAACTGCTGGAGAGCTGTAACACATTGAAGAGAACTCTGGAGTTCCTTGGTAATGTGCATAAGGAAATGGCCTTCATGTAGCTAGTTTTTCAGCAGAGGCATAACAGTACTGAGTTATATAGGCTGGCAAAAGTCAAGTTGCTGATAGAGGTGCGTACTCAAGGTCATAATCAAGCTCTTAAGAATTGTCCTCTGTCTCCGAGAGGTTATCCAATCAGAGCACAAATGATACTTTTAAAAAATAACTTGATCCCTCCATGTTTTCTTAGGAATCCTAAAATTCCCATTTTGCTTTGTTTCTTCTCAGTCTCCTGTAGTGGATAAAACTCCCAATGAGGGTTTTGTCAAAAACATTTTTTTTTTAAATTTTAGAATACAAGTTATCTTCTTTTCCATCAGAAATAGGACAGAAATAGCCCTCAACTTGTTTTCCTGTGCCTTAAGCATTGCAGTCCCATAACACTGTCCGATTCACAAGCCCTGTTCCAATGAGTAATTATTGTCTTTATTTGCACTAAAATATGCCAGGCAGGAAATTCCTGCTGCATGTAGGAAAGGGAGCCTCCCTCCCTCCCTTTATCCCTTCCTCCCTCCCTCCCATCACCAAGCATACCTAACTCCATGTTTTCTTTCAGCGAAGCACCTGGAACAATGAGAGAGTTATCTAACTCTAACCAACTTTTTTTTTTTTTTTTTTTTTTTTTTTTTTGGTGATTGTCAGGAATATAATTCATGGGAATCTCAAGATATTACATTTTATTTTATGAAGTAATTCATTGGTGGTTTTAGAATGGCATTACCTTTTAGATAGCCCCATTTATCATGGAGCAGAAGGAAAGCTGTTTGGATGTCACTAAGAATATTTTGTGGAAAGCAGACATATATAAGAATTCCCTTTTTTCCCTATTACCTTTATATTTTGGTTTGCTGTATTCTGTTGAGTCAAGCTGGCTATATTCCATCAACTGGATATTACAACTTGCCAAAAATTATTCAGTGCTAAGCAGGTACTTACTTAACCATTTTAAGGAGGCCAGAGTTAGGAGATATGCCTAGAGACCCTCAGCCAGGGGAACCTTGAACTGTTAATTCTGTTAGTATCTGGTAACAAGTTGTCTTAGAAGTTGAGTTTAGAACACTATCTCCACTTATTCTTTCTGTAACTTCACAGCCATTTCAATAATTATTTCTTTATTTACTTGTATCAAGTGTATTTTCTCAAGTTACAGGGAGGGGTGGACTCCCAAGAAACAGACATTGCATTAGTGCTTTTTTATTTCTTAACAAGAAGGTTTTTTTTGTTGTTGTTGTTTTTTTTTTAAGTAAAGCTGTTAATGAGATGTCTCATATTCATGGAAATTCATCAGTATTGTTTTTGCCTACTGTCCCTTACCTTTACTTTAGGTAACCACTGTGATTAAGTAAACACAAATCCCTGGGTCTTAGAAATAAACTTAGGAGCTAATGTCATTAGTAAATTCTGAACTTTTAGTGAGACAGGAACTCAGTGACACATAATCCATAGGAGAGCCCCCATGAACTAGATTTTCATGGGGATGTCATACACCTGTGCTTTGAGAAGCATGGCGGTGTCAGAAGTGGCCATATGAAAGTACAATTTCTTTATGTTTTGTTTGGTGAGGATTTTTGGCAGAGGTTACGTTTTAGCCCTCCTGGTTGCTATGGCAATACTGACTTTACAGAGCTTTGGTGACCTCTGCAAGTGCCAAGTAAGTTAGGAAAGATAAAGACATGAAAAGGTCAAGCAAGCCATGTGTGTTCTAAATATAAATATATAGATTAAATTTGTATACATCATTCTCTTCATTCCTCATGGTGCTTGTTAGTGTGTGTGTGTGTCTGTGTGTGTTCGCTTTTGATTCCAGGCTGCTTAGAGAAAAATGCTGATTCATAGTGTCATTGTCTTTTGTTTTCCCTGGGGAAATTGAGTTTGTTTCTAAGTTCATTTTTCTACAACCCTGAGTTTAATCTTTCAAGTTTAATCTTTATTTTTTCCCCTCTTACAGACACAGGCACTTTGCTTTGTTTATGTTAATAAATGCCAGGCTAGTCTCCAATAATCAGAAGAAATGCCAGTAATTTTGTATGGTTTTTGTGCATAATTCTCTCCTCCTGTCCCCCTTCCCCTATACACATCCACCCTTGTTTCTTAATACATTGTGCTTTTGGGAGTTTATGTTTTTAGGTGTCAGGAGGTGATTTTAGAAGATCCTAAAATTTTATTGGCAGCATCTAGACTTTGTGGTTCTCACAGGTATAAGATATATCTGTGTAGTAGACCCTTGTGGATATTTTCTCATCACGAAAGTAGGACACTTGATTTTGGAGAAGAAAAGGTTTTTCAAATATATTAAATAGATTTTGCTACAGAGAAGTGAGTGGCACTTTCAGTTGAACATTTCTCACGTACCAGCCAGCAGACAGCTTGGCTTCCTGGTTGTAATTACATGCCAATGGCTTGGTAGTTATTATTTTAGAAGTTGAATTCATCATGGGTTCCCTAAGCATGTGGAGTAGCACACCCTGATTATTCACTTAAAGATTGTAATTCCATCCAAGGTTTATAGTGTCATCATAGAAACTAGATGAATTTATGTAATATTTCCTTTCTTTTCTGTGTCAAGTGTGGCTAGAGAGCGGATCCAGTTCCTGAGTAGAAGAGCTGGGGATTGAGAAATGAAAGAAAGAAAGAGACAACACACAAAATGGAAGGAAAAAGCTGGGACTGGGTGGGACAGCTGTCCTCTTCTGAGGGAGAAACAGTGACCCAGAGCCCATGCAGGGTGTTTATTTTATACCTCCAAATACCAGGGAGTTTCACTAAAAGTCAAGACAAAGGAGATTATTTACATTCTTGAGTAGGTCCCAGCATTCCTGGTGCTTGACTGGATTTACATATCAAAACCCACTACCCAACACCTGGGCTGAAATGAAGGTCAAGTTGATAATACCCTTGCCTTTTTGTCAAACCATGTTCCCAGGGCGTGGCTTTGCCTGTCACCTTGTGTTCAGCTGACAATTATTAAGGAAGAAGGCCCATGTGCCTTCCCAAGTGCTCTCTACAAAATTACAGCCCCATGCACATTTTGGAATACTACGTCATTTATTGACATACTTTATAGAGTTAAATAATTTTTTAAATATCTTGGGAGTTCATGAAACTTAGAAACATATAATCCTGACCACATTGGAAGTTTTTAGTAAATATTTGTTGTCTTATTTGATTGACTTCATTTACATCTTTAAATAACTTATGATTTTAAAAAGGGTCTGTAAAGGTTGTATTTAAGTATTTGTAAGACTTAAAAATTATTGCCTTAAAATGCTTATAAGGTTTCTTGCTTCTTATTGGTAGAAAAATTGGCTTCTCAGATGAATACAGAAGTGGGCAAAATAAGTTCACAGTTGTTAGTATGGAAAATAATACAATAATTAATAAATAGTATAAGAATAAACACATATTCGTGACTGTAAACACATATTCGCTCTTGCACACCCCCTGTATACTACTTAATCCTTTTTGTTTCTAGCCTACAATATGTTATGAGTGGTTATAGTGGCCAAGAATCTTTATTTCAGAGAAGTCCACCGACACTAAGTAATTCCTCTTATGGAACATTGCTCTTCAACATAATCCTCATAAACCTGTGTGTCGCATGCCTCTGAGCTGGACTCCCATGAGGTAATTAATTACAAAACTAGAAACTTTGGCTCTCTCTTGGAATATTGGATGGATGCCTTTCTTACTGGTTTTAATTGGGACAAGAACAATTATGGTAATTCACTAATTCATGGTATGTTACCAGAATTTAAATGGCCTATTTTTCATACGTCTGGACATCCTATTTCAGAAGAGTATAAGGTGGAAAGTTCAGAAGGAGACATTATCTATTTCAGAATCTGTTATGATCTTTAAAGTTTAGACTATTATAATATTTAGGATGATGTTATATAATCTGTGTTATTAACTGTTACTGATAATGTAATTGCCTGTGCCACCATGCTCTGGATGATATAGTAACAAGAAGATAAAAGTCAATATATTTTGGGTAATTTTTATTGAATTTGAATTTTTGTGAATTTACATGAATGTATGCAAGATTCTTCAAAAATAGAAATTTCAATTAAGGAAATTCTGTATTGTGACATTCTTGATCAGAAATAATTAAAAATATAAAATTACCTTAATCATCTATTATTTATAACTTTTGTCCCTGGAAATATTTCACTTTTATAAATTTGTAAACAGAACAGAAATAGCAAGTAAACATACTGGTACAATGTTTTCTTGAAAGAATTTATTGGAAAAGAAAATATATTTACTCTATGAAATTACATTTTTATTTAAGGGCTTGCTAACACATGAAGAATGTTTCGGCTTTTAACAGTTGAAAGACCGAACAATAACTGGTTCCTGTTTCCTGATTGGTTTTGATGTGAATTCATACATTTTTTATCACCTGTAAACACTGTATGTTAGCTATATAAATTATACTCAGATTTAACGAAGTATAACTCCTAGGTACACCTTACCACCTACCATGAATTAAAAGCAGTATTCTCTTTCTCAGCTTCTAACAGGGAGTGCTGCCGGATTTTATGTAAGAAGCTGACTTTAAAAGTGGTGGTTTTGCATGTGGTGTGGGTGTTGCAGAGCAATATTGTGCATTCCTTTCAAAATGTGCAAGGTACCTCTGTGTCTGTGGGTGGGGGAACTACCTGTGGTGTCCTCGCTCATTACTCATTCAGTTCTTCCTCACCAGAAAAGGGAAAACCCAGTACTCCAGGCTCCACTCATTCTGAATAACGGGGGTGGGGGATGGCACTGTGGAGGTGCCACTCTTATTTGGCAGAGGCTTTGTTTTAGAATAGTTGAGCAAAATGCAGTTTTATTATTTTACTGTCAGTCTATATTGCAAAATGCAGTTTTATTACTTTATTATCAGTCTATATTGATATATAAATGACAGTAGTGATCAAAATGGAGTACAATGGTGAACAGAAATTACAATGCACTTCCACTTTCAAATGACACAATAGTGAAAGCTTTGAAATTCTTTGCCCTTTGTAAGTAATCCCTGCAGTAAGAAGTTGAACTGTATGTGTGTGTGTGTGTGTGTGTGTGTGTGTGTGTGTGTGTATGTGTGCATGTGTATGTTGCTTACAGAAGTTAACAAATATGTTAATTTATTGACCACTTTGTTGGTTTTACTAAATAAGAATTCATTCAGTCCAGCTAGGATGACTAAATTGTTGAGCATTACCCTATGAACCAGGAGATCAGGGTTTGATTCCCCGTCAGGGCACATGCTCCAGTCCCCAGTTTGGGGGTGCGGATCAATGACTCTCTCTCATCATTAATGTTTCTATCTCTCTCTCCCTCTCCCTTTCTCCCTGAAATCAGTAAAAATATATATATATTTTAAAAAAGAATTCATTCAGTATGCTTCTGATTTATATCCCACGAAGTCTCTATTTACCTTTAGATTATGAAGGTAAATTCATAAGGAATCCTTAATTCTTTTAAAGAACACTCCTAATTTAAGAAAGGTGACATTTGCATATAAGACTCTAAAAATTATAGGTTTTATAATAAATTCAAAGCAATTTAATTATATTATTCATTAAGAATACATTATCTTTACTAGTAGAGACTAAATGATTATGGTTTTACTGAATACTAAACACTTAGGAAGGACAGACAGAGAATGGCCCTGGTCTGAAACATTGGGATTTGTAAAGTTTTAGGCCTGTCATTGACAGCAGTGTAGCCTTTGGCAAGTAACCTAACTTCTCTGGGCCTCAGGAAAGTGAGGGAGTTGCATTACAGCAGTGGTTTTCTAATGTGGCTTCAACAAGCCCCTGGAAAGCTCTAGATCTCCTAACGGCCTCTACTGAATGAGTCAAGGACCTGCATGATGGGCAGGTTGAGGTCCAGGGATTCTAGATTATAATAGTTATGGTTTCAGTTCATAGCACTGCTAAATCAAATAATCTTTAAAATTACTTCCAGTTCTTATATTTAATCCCTATAAAAATAGTTTTTGGTCAGTAGGGAGCAATTCAATAAGGAACACTTTAATATGGGAAGGGAAGTGTTACAGATTTAACTATCTCTGAGGGCTGCTGCCTACCCTGATCAGACAAGTCTGAGACCTTTTCCATGGAATAGGGAGGAGAGCAGAGAAAGGTCCTTTCTCTGTATCATCTCCCCAGGGGAGAAACTAGGAGATAAGAGGAAAAAGATAATTCCTGGATTTGAGGATGACTTCTAGATGTCCTTGTGCCTTCAGCTATCAACCATGAACTGGATTTGTTATCCCGGTGGTCTGTGTTAGAGTAATCGACACATGATGTCAAAAGTGGCTGTTTTCTGTCATCACTCCACACCAAAGAGGGGCCAGGAGGCATGTGGCATGAACCATGCCCCTGTCAGAAGTACCCACAGCTCCTTGGCACCCAGATGCACAACCCTCTACCCTTGCAGCCCTTGCACCAATGATATCTCAGGGGAAGGGGGACTGGGACCCAGGGAAGAAAGGAAAGTCCAGGTCCCACATGGTAAGGTCCATAGTGATGGCAGAATAGTTTGCCCAGAAGAAAACTCTCTGGCAGTGGATGCCAAGCATGTTTGTACTAGGATGGTATTTAGAAATTCAAACAACATTGTCTGTTTTTAAGGACACTTGTGAAAGGTTTGTTTGTCCCAAGCCCAAGTCTATTGGTCATAAATACTCTTAGGTAGTCCCAAACCAGTTGAATATAATCTCCAAAATATAGAAGACAAAGGACTCAGGTCTTCAGCTCTCTAATAAGAAGCGATAAATTTTTCTTCTGAGCAACTCTGCCTTATGAATATTAAGGAGAGATCCATGTCAAAAGTTCTTGCAGGAGAGCTAACAGAGGTGGAAAGTTGAAATAACCTTAAAGGCACTGAAGCTGAGAAACTGCCCCCTTTATCCTAATAGCCACAATTAGTGTTGGAAGGCTGTCAGTGTAGAGAAGCCGGGCTGGTAATTCAGAAAGCACCTGTGTTGGATGCCTCCAGTGTGCTGGCCCATTGGGCACCATGTCTCTCCCACAACATGTCAAAATTCAAGGTGAGGAAAGCTGCGTCTGGCTTGGAGCTAGACTGACATAGGGACATCTGGATTTGCACTCTGACCACACAGGGAGTAGCTGGTTGCATTATAAATGGAGTTCTCTTTGATAAATAATCTTTTTTTTTTTTTTAAGCCATATGGGAGAATGTAAAGGATGCCCTTTCTCTAGTGTTTTGGAAACCTGGATCTCATCAACTTTCTGGTTGGTTTTGGCTGTCAAATCTCCTTCTGACAGAGTCACTATGAGCCAGGTTTCTGAGGTTCCTCCTGATCCATGTTGGCAGCCTCTTAAAAATAACTGTCATTCCAAGTTCAGCTACAGTATATAACTCAACAAATAAATACATATAAAGTATATGATTAGAAGTAAGAAAGTGAGGATTAACAGGCCAGAGAGTAACAGTCTTGCCATAAAAAATACTATAAAACACTCGTAGGAAGGTTCTTTCTTATGTTATTACTTATACAATAAATATAGACGCTTTGACCCAGTTCTCATGATCCATCATTTCACTCATATTTGTCATTGGTTTATCCCAGGCAATGAGTAGAAAGTGGTTCAGTGTCCTGATTAATGAAATTAAATGTTCCTTTCACATGTGCCTCAAATATATAATCACATAAGTTTTTGCTGATCTTGAAAATGAAATATGAGAACAAATAACCGAAAGGAGAAGGGCAGTTCTTCACATTGGACCCAGTATTCACTATATTGAGATACAGATGTTGACAGGTGTGTGGGGTGCTCCGAAGGAGAACACGTTGTTCACTGAGAATGAGTTCAAGATTCTGTTCATGTGCTTTACATTGAATTGCTGCATTATATCAAGTCTCTTGTGGGCATTACCATTGGGGGAAAGATGACATTGAAAACTGCTTTATGGGGAGTTCTGTGTTACACAGCGTAGCTTCAATTTCCAGGGCTTTACTATACTCCAAAGAGTAGACATTGCTAATTTCATTGTGAATCTTTTTTTCACCCCAACTACTGTTATCTGCCATGTATATATCTAATTTGGCATGTAAGTGCATGGTTCCTAAAATTGCTGGCAAATAATCTCCATTACACATTTTGCTGGCACTGTGATCTCACTGTAAATGCTCTCTGTATTGTTCCTGGGAAGTTGCATAATTGCAGTTGCTCTAGTTTACTGTGCAATATGCTCAGTGACTAATGGCCTAATCAGGACTTGAAAAATGTATAAACAGTTCAACAGAAGCAATTGATTCACTGAGCGCTTTTCATCCAGACAAGGGTGACCTAATGGGAATTAAAAAGATGGAGGTGTGCAGCAGTGTCTTTGATGCATTGATGTTAGAGCATTATTGCTCATTGATGGCGAATCCGTTTCCATATGCATGAGCCTGGACTGCCAAATGGTCATCCTAATTGGCTCGGATTTGGTATTCTTTAATGTGGATGTTACACATGTTACAATGCTTTACTCTCCTCTAACTGCATCTGACTGACAGCTTTGGAGAAGCAGCCTGTCTCACATGTCCCCTGTGGCGTCACTCTCACCCTGGTTGCTTAGGATAGAATTACAGTAGAGACTGTGCAAGCAGGACTGCAGGGCTTACCTCTGTGCATTGTTGATTGGCACACATTCTTGCTTCTGTGTCCTCAGGGACACCTCTTCTTCCAAAATGTCCAATTCCACTTTATAAAAATATGTTTTTATTCAATTTTAGAGAGAAAAAAGAGAAGGAGAGGGAGGGGGCAGGGGGGGAGAGAGAGAGAGAGAGAGAGAGAGAGAGAGAGAGAGAGAGAGAGAGAGAGAGAGAGAGAGAGAGAGAGAGAGAGA
>JAAGEH010000392.1:8660722-8716653 GCA_011751065.1 Lasiurus cinereus
AGAGAGAGAGAGAGAGAGAGAGAGAGAGAGAGAGAGAGAGAGAGAGATTGAGAGAGATATCTATACGTTGCCTCCCACATTCACTCTATTCTGGACTGTGTGGACATGTGTCCTGATCGGGAACCGAACCAGAGATCTTCTGATCCTTGGCGACCTTCAACAAACTGAGCCACACACTGGCCAGGGCTCAACTTTTTCTCATATAACCTTTTGTCTGCTAGCTTGATCATTAATTTAATTTAAAATTTTTTTTCATGACATCATTCAATCTCTAGAAGCTAGCGTCTCATTGATGTAATACTTCAAACCATTCCTGAAGAAATAATTAATGATGGAATACTGACTTTTGTGAAATAATGAATGGATTGTTTCCTTAGGCACTGCTGGCTTGTTCATAAAGGGGAAGAAGAAAAGGGTCCTTGCTTGCCCTGTTTTCTAGCTTTTTAAGGATTTTATGGCTGACGGGTTCCTCATGTATAACAGTGAATAACACCAATCAATGCTACTTGTTTCACTTTAGATTTTAAGCTGGGGCATAAGACAGTAACCAGTTTTCCATGCCTTCTGGGACCCCTTTGTCCCTTTTTCTCTCTTGGTGACACTCCATTCCTATCCCGGTGTTGGAACTGCCTGAGCCCCTCTTTTCTTGAAGAATCTGATGATGTTTGTATCTTAATTTGTTAGTCCTTCCAGAGGAGGTATGATTTAGAAAAAGAAGCTGGAAAGCACACTGGAACTTAGAACATTATGGATTAAGGTTCACACAAAAAGGAAGCGGAGTAGAAGGGATGTGGGGTTGGGGGCTGAGGTGCCTTTCTGGGGCTCCTGAAAGCAGTAGATGTTCAGGTCATCACCCTATTCCAAGGCTGCCTGCAGCTCTGCACCTTGACTCTTCACACAGGCCAGTTATCCAGGTGCTTTCACCAGAAAAGCCAGATACAGGAAGGGTAGCAGAGCAGCATCTTCCCATAATTATTTAAAAATGTATGCATTTTGTGGGAGATCATGGCAAAATATTCCAAAACAGTGGAACCCAAGGAAAAAAGAGGGATATTGGTGCTGATTTGGTTATGTGCTTTAATTTTTTTTAAATTAACCAGATTAAATGTTTTTAAAGCATTGATTTCTGTATTTATTTATTTATTATTAATTTTTGAGAGAGACAGAGAGGAAAGGAGAAGGAGAGAGAGGAAAACATCAGTTAGTTTTTCCATTTATTTATGCATTCATTGGTTGATTCTTATATGTGCTCTGACTGGGGAATTGAACCTGCAACCTTGTCATGTGGGAACATTTTAGCCCACCGAGCTACAGGCCAGGGCATAAGCCTGTTATGTTTGTTAATTCCATTACTTTAGGAACTCAAGATGTGAGCCACAATTGCATAATATTATTATGCATTTAAGTTAAAGCAGCTTAATATTACAACAGAATGTAGTAAAACCTGCTGGAAACCACTACTGCTTCAACTAATTCCTCTGTTTATTTTTATTTTTTAAAAAGAATTACTTTTGATTTCAGAGATGGAGGGTAAGGGAGAGAAATAGAAACATTAATAAGAGAGAAACATTGATCAGCTGCCTCCTGCATGCCCCATTGGGTATCAAGCCCGAAATTGGGGCATGTGCCCTGACCAGGAATAGAACCATGACCTCCTGGTTCATAGGTTGACATTCAACCACTGAGCCCTGCGAGCTGGGCTAATTCCTCCCATTTAATTTCAGGGATATAATACTTGTAAGAGAGGAATGATTTGAATATTCAGACATTTGTGTGCAGACCTGCAGTGAATTCTTCCTGTAGTCTAATTCAGTAGCTTCCAGACAGTGTACATCAAGCATGTCAAACTCAAAAGCTAACATGGACCAAATAAACAAGGTTTAAGTTTATGTGGGCTGCAAAACAAAACAAAACAAAAAAGCTTCAATTTTCATAGAAACATAGGTTTATTTCGATAGAGACATGCTGAATATAAAGGGCTGAAGTAAATGAGTAATCGTTAACATAGAACATTTAAATAAAAATTAATATTTTTTCTGAATATTAACTTACCAGACACTGAATAAATGCACAAATTAATAAGCGTAGCACAAATAAGCCTATTTTTCTTGTTCTCTGAAAGCGAAATATTTCCTGTTGTGCACACCAAACAAGTTAGTCCAAGACTAATGACGTGGCAATTGGCTGCTAAAATATTCGCTGCTAGTATTAGTGGAGAGAAAGGGAAATGAATGCAACATGATCATAGCAGTCAGTCATTAGGAAACATTGTAGTTTGTTATTAATAATGATGTTTAACAGGATATTGTAAAAATTAAGTTAGAAAGTTTTTATTAAAACATTTTTTACATTGGCTGGGTCGCAAAAATATTCTTTGTGGGCTGCATGTGGCCCGCTGGCCACAAGTTTGACATGCTTTGTGTACATGAAATTGCTGAAAAGAGTTATATACACAAAATCATGTTTTCAGTGTCTTATGGAAAGTTAAGGGATTTTTAAAGTTAATTTGGGTTACATATCACTTTTTCTGAACATTTGAATTTAACCTCCACATAAAAATTATTATTTGTTCCTTTCCTCCTCCTTTTATGTACCTCCATACCTCCTTCCCTACTTCCATACATTCCTACCTCTCTTCCTTTTCTTTCCTTCTTCCTTCTTTTCCTTTTGATAGGTTAACTTCCACTGTTTTTTGTGTGATATTAAAATAGTGGTCTTTACTTATATTCAAATCAGAAAATCACTAGCATAGTGAATATTCAGATTTTCTTAGGAAAAAAAAAAAAGAAGAAGAAAACCATTTCATAAAAGTCTATCTGAACTCCCCAGCCTGTGCTCCTCTTCAAGTTTCTTTCTTTGGACCCAGTTTTAGCTAGAAAAGTGTACCAGTCAAAGGACAGCCAGGTTCCCTGTGCAGCAAAGCACTTGAAACCATCATATCTAATAAAGAGATAATATGCAAGTTGACCATCACTCCAACACACTAGATGGCCTCCTACATGTGGACACAAGATGGCCACCACAAGATGGCTGGCAGGGGAGGGCAGTTGTGGGCTATCAGCCAGCAGAGGAGGGCGGTTGGGAGGGACTAGGCCTGCAGGGAGGACAGTTGAGGGGGAGCAGGCCTGTAGGGAAAGCAGTTAGGGGCAACCAGGCCTGCAGGAGAGGACAGTTGCAGGGGACCCAGGCTTGTAGGGGAGGGCAGTTAGGAGTGACCAGGCCTTCAGGGAAGGGCAATTGGGATCAACCAGGCCTGTAGGAGAGAGCAGTTAGGGATGACCAGGATGGCAGGGGAGGGCAGCTAAGGGTGACCAGGCTTGCTGGGGAGGGACAAGGCCTGCAGGGGAGGGCAGTTGGGGGTGACCAGGCTGGCAGGAGAAGGCAATTGGGGAGGGACCAGGCCTTCAGGGAAGGGCAGTTGGGAGTGACTAGGCTGGCAAGGGAGGGAAGTTAGCGGTGATTGGGCCAGCAGGGGAGCAGTTAGATGTAGATCAGGGGAGTGGTTAGGGGGCAATCAGATTGGCAGGCAGAAATGGTTAGAGGCGATCAGGCAGGTAGGCAGGCAAGTGGTTGGGAGCCAGCAGTGCTGGATTGTGAGTGGGATGTCTGATTGCCCAGTGGGATTGGTCCTAACTGGGCAGTCGGACATTCCTCGAGGGGTCCCAGGTTGCAGAGGGTGCAGGATGGGCTTAGGTACACCCCCCACGTCCCCAGTGCATGAATTTTGTGCACTGGGCCTCTAGTCTATGGATAAGAAAGTAACATTTTGGCTTAAGAGCCCACTTTTGATATAAGAATGAAAATGATTATGATTGATAGAGTATATAGCATTTTTAGTAAGCCTTTGAAAATAAGATTTACCCAAATAACTGAAGATACTCAGTAGTTGGTTAAAACATGAAAACATGTAAGTTTTGTCAAATCAAAATAAATTAAACTAGATACATAAGAAGTCAGCTTTTAAAGAAGAAAGAATGTCAGTGAAAATCCTAAAAATAATTTAAGTTGGCATTGTATATATTTCTGCTATAGAAGAATAATTTAACCTGCATTTTTGCCAGTTGATATCAGCCCCTCAACTTTCTTCCTACAATTTCTAACTGGCACAATTAAAGTAATTCAGTCTAATAAAGAAGAGTTATTTTGTTTGCTATTGTTAAAATTAAGTGCCGAATTAAAGATATATTCAAAGTTATTGCCAGAATTTAGAAACAAACAAACAGCATTTGGCTCAAGCAACAGGTTTTCTTAGGCCAATAGCCACGGATAGAAGTTGCAAGGAAAAAAAAAAAGTTAAGTTCATCATGCACTGCTTTCAGACAATCATTTAATTTTTTAAATTTTCATAATTTTAAAGTATACTGTAAGTACAGAAAATAGGGTGTGCTGATTGATGAAAACAATGAATTAAGACTAGTAAAATAAAATTTAAACAGTTATATCTGAATTTTATCAGTTGCCTTTTGCTTATATTCAGTATTAGTCATCTGGTGAAAAAAAATAGGTGAACATATAACTGCATTAAAATAAATTAGCTGCTTGAAAGGACAAATGTTCATGTCTAATTTACCTGAAGAGTAACCCTCAACAAAATACTACATGAACATGTCAACTTTTACTAGTGTGAATGAAACCGGTTACAAATAAAATGGGTAAAATAAACAGAATTTGGAGAAAAAATCCTAGTACACAGATTTTTCTAGCTCTTTGTGGAAAAGCTACTAGAAACTACTTCAGAAGTAATGATGAGACTATGGAAAGGAAATAAGTCAAAGGTTGAAAAATAATTTCATCTAAGGACTACACATCAAACATGGTAGCATATTTGACTAAAAATAACATGGCTAAGCTTTCTGTGCATCCCTGTTCTCTTATCTAAGAGGAATTTTCAAAGAGCACTCATTCTGGGGAAAGGAGTTTAAAAATAGAAGGTTCCCTTCCCCTGGTGTACATTATAGTTAATACCTGTGTTCCATCTTGGAGCCCTCTGCCTGCTGAGTTCTTGCTTGCCTCTTATCACTCACCTACATTTCCTTAGGTTCACCTGAACCCTGTTGTTTGTTTACATGTTTGTCTCCCAGACTAGGGTTGGAAAGCTTCTTTAAGGACAAAGACAACCTCTTGTTCCTTTTTCCATTTTCCATGGTGCTTCACTTACTGTGGCCTGACATTATTCATTGATCTTTTCAAATTGTTAGCTAGTAAGTGAAAATAAAATAAGCCAGCAAAATGAGATAAAAAGCTCAGATCTGATATGTTACAAAATATTGTAGAGGGCAAGTGAACACAGGAGAAAATGAACATGTGATTCCAGATCTTGTAATAGAATAGAAGAAAAGCAGTTCTTGATTCTGGTGTGTAACTTTGTCAGCTGAATGCTCCAGAGTGGAGGCCAATTTTCTAGTTAAATCTGTTATGGAGATGTTTCCAGCCCAAAAGAATCATACTGAAATCCTCTGGTCACTATGAGTGAGCTACAACAAAAAATACAATTTGTGAGCTGGGCATCCTGATAGGAACACAACTTTATATATTTTTTTTAATTGAAAAAAGAAATCCATTTTGCCATTGTACTGCTCTCCTCTTTTATAGACCAGGCACACTCTATGCCATTGTCTGTTTGTTATCCCACCACTAGATGGAGAGTGCACGGAAAGGACCACACTTTACTCATATATATCCCTAGGACCTGGCACAAAGAAGTCATTCAGCAAATGTTGAATGAAGAAATAAGATTTCAGTTTCCCTAATAGCTAAAAGGATGTATAACACCGGTGCTAAGACCAAGAGTTGGTTTTATATGCTCGTAATTGTAGGTTTGAAAATAAGGAGCTACTTTATACAATATTTCTATATAAGCATGTTGAATACCTGAGTAACTTTCAAAGTAAAAGTGTACAGAGATAGGATATTCATTCTGACAGGGACTTAAACTCTGCAGAAACTCAATCCACTTAAGAACATTCCCCTGCTCTTCTCAGCTTAGCCATATACTAAAAGGGGTGAGTGTGGGTTGGGAAATAATCCTTTATAAATCTTGGCTTGTATGTATTTTCATCAAGTTGCAGACTCGCTCACCCTTGCTGTTTTACTGCTCTAGAGGTGTGGGTACTAGCCTGAGGAGGATAGCCTGGTTGGAGACGCAGGCTCCCTGCTGTTTCCTGTCTTGCTGTTTTCCTTCATAATGCAACACTTCCAAATTTAGTATTTGCATGTATTGGGGTCTTTGCATAATGATGTCCAAGTTTCTTTTCTTCCCACCCTGTCATCTTCTCCCCTGGGAGTGCCCTGTACCCCAATTTAAAATAGCATTATAAGGTTTCTCTTCGTCTCCCCTTGAAAACTCCTTTCCTGCACCTTCCTTTCTCATGTGTGTCTCATGTGTGCTGATTGTTGTGAATGCTTGCAGAACAGGTAAATGTGTAACATCTTCCCGGAAGATAAAAGAGAAAATGTATGTCTGTGGTTGTCAGCGTTGCATACCATGAGGCCAGCATTGTTACAACTCCCTCCCCCTGGAAGTAATTGTAAAATATCTGAAAGGAGGACAGAGGGTGGAATCCATAGTGAGTACGGTGCACTTTGGCCCTGAGGTCTCCATTACAGATGTGATGGTCTTTTCAGACTTTAGGAGGATGTTGTGCATTTGGAGAAAGGCCTCTGAGAGAAAATGTAAAATTTGAAAGTCTTAGTATTAATTCATATGGTAGTAGTTGATGGAGGGCTAATCTATAAAGGTTGCAGTTCAGCTAATCTGTTAAAAAGCCATGGGTTACTTCTAGTTATCAGGGATGTGAATGCTAACATTCCTGGGAGAACGTTCTGTAAAGCCACTTCCCTCTGTAACTCAGCTGCCTTTATCTAGACTTCACAGGGCTCGGATTGGCTGTAGCTTTCCATTAGATGAGTTGTGATCTTATGAATGTCACATCCAGTCTTAGAAGCTATAGTTTTAAGATTTCATCAAAGCCCTAACTGGTTTTGCTCAGTGGTTAGAGCATTGGACCTCCAACTGAAGGGCTGTGGGTTCAATTCCGGTCAAGGGCAGGTGCCTTGGTTGCAGGCTGGATCCCTGGTTTTGGTTGGGGCAAGTGCTGGAGGCAACAATAGGTGTGTCTCCCTCACATCGATGTTTATCTTTCTCACTCTCTCCCCCTCTCTTCCACTCTCTCTAAAAATCAATGGAAAAAATACCTTTGGGTGAGGATTAACAAAAACATCAACAACAAAAAAGATTTCAGTAAAAATGGGAGCTATGTTAGCATTTGATGTTCAGTTGTTTTGAGGTTGAAATCGAAAGTTTGAGCAGAATTAAGAACTACATAAAACAGGATCCTTCAGCATCATTGTTAAGTCATTTTTTTTAAAGATAACTTGTTGAGGAAATGATTTCTTCTTCCAGAACACTGGCTTTGTCCCCATACCTATGCCATAACATCTGTTCTGTTATCAGAGTCAGGCTTTCAGTCAGCCATCTGCAAATTTGGTCTTCACTGTGTTGCACCTGATTGAAAGGATTTTTATTAATGATGTTCAGGTAATAAGGGTGCAGAGAGCTTTAGAAAGTTCCTGCTAACAGTCAAATAGTGAGCTTTGGCCTAGTTAGCTTCTTCACAGCAGCAGACTGGATTGTGAGCTCATTGGCAGGGTTGGGTTGTGGGTCATTGTGGAGAGGGCATGTTTCCGTTGCCTGTGGCTGGGAATAAGTGTAGCAGGCAACACTTATTTAAAAAAAAACCCTGTGGTTGAGTTTTGACTTAGAGCTGTTTTAAAATGCCAAACAGACTGAATTCACAGGCAACTAGTTTGAATGAGACCAGATGCAATGTAAGAGCATATGCATACTTGTGTGGGAGACTTCCTCTATGGGAGGAACTTGTGGGGGGAGCAACAGATTGCTAGGTAAACTGACATATGCCTTAAGCTATGGATCTCAAAGTGGCCTGGGCCACTTTGCCCCCAACAGAGGGTATTTGGCAATGCATGGAGACATTGTTAGTTGTCACAACTGGGAGAGGGACTGAGTACTACTGGCATATAATGGGTAGAACCAGGGACACATGAAGTATCCTATAATGCACTGAACAGTCCCCACAACAAAGGAATTGTATGGTCCAAAATGTCAGTAGTGTTGGAGTTGAGAAACCTTGACTCAGACCCTCTGTTTTTATGGTTTTCAGTGATAAACTAGTCTGTCTTGGTGGAAGGTGTGAAGGTAAGCTGCAGATCTGAGTGGGAAGAGCAGAATAAGGACAGTGATAGATAAAAGAAGTGTCTGCATTGTTTGAAAATTAACTATTTTGGCCATGTCCTATTTGTATCCAAACAAATATTTGGGATTCTGTCTTTATGTGTTTGGGAAGACTAAAAAGTATGTGGGCCATGGCCTTCTTGTTAAAGGTGACCTGAGTCTTTCTTTCATAAAAACCTTTTTAGTTTCTTATTGCTGCTGTAATAACTACTACAAACCCAGTGGCTTAAAACAACTCACATTTATTATCTTATAGTTCTGTAGGCCAGAAATTAAACATAGGTCTTGCCATGCTGAAATCAGGATGTCAACAGGGTTGTATTCCTTATAGGGACTCCAGGGGGAAATCCTTATCATTGTCTTGTCCAGTTCCTAGAGGCCACCTGTACTCCCTGGCTTGTGGCCCCCTTCCTCCTTCTACATAGCCAGCAATGTTGCATCTCCCTGGATGTTTCTCCCATGATCACATCTCCCTTTAACTCTGTTCTGGTGTCTCCTTTCACTGTTAAGGACCTTTTGGTTATATTGGTTCATCTGTACTCTCTCCCTATCTCAAGATTCTTAATTTAATCACATCTGTGAAATCCTTTTTTTCCATGGAAAGTAACAGTCATAGGTTATGGGCATTAGGATGTAGGCATCTTTGGGGTGGAGGGTTATTCTGCCTACTGTGGAACCCAAAGCATTTGCCAGCAGCACGTTTCACTGACTTGAGCTAGGTGATATAGAAAAAGAAGGGTTGTAAAAATGGTTTGAAATAATCCTGTGTTCAGCACTGCAATTTCAGTGTTTTAGAAGCAATATTTTATTTTAGGTAATGTAGTGTGACAACGAAAACATTTGGAGGTTGTTGAAGGTAATCATTAAAACTGACAAAGACATATTCCAATAAGAGAAAACAAGGGGGAGGAAACTATAGATAAGGGTCTCAAAAACTTGAACTAGCTGAAACTGGTTTGGCTCAGTGGATAGAGTGTCAGCCTGCAGACTGGAAGGTCCCGGGTTCGATTCCAGTCAGGGGCATGTACCTTGGTTGCAGGCATATCCCCAGTGGGGGGTGTGCAGGAGGCAGCTGATTAATGTTTCTCTCTCATCGATGTTTCTAGCTCTCTATCCCTCTCCCTTCCTGTCTGTAAAAAATCAATGAAATATATTAAAAAAAACAAAAAAACAAAACTTGAACTAGTATTCACTTGGGGGAAGGGGGGAAGCTTGTTGAAAATTCAGATTCTTGAGCCCTAAGAACCTAAGTAGGGTGGAGCCCTGGGGTTTCATTTTTGTTGTGTAATCTCCTGTGATGTATTTAACATAAAAAGTTCCTGGATCACACTTTGAGAAATAAACCAAACTTTACTATATATATATCCTATATAATAAAAGCCTAATATGTCAATTGTCCTTTCGACCAGGAGTTTGACTGGGAGTTTGACCAGTGGGTGGGAGGCCCCTTCCCCTGGACAACCCCACCCCAGCCAGCAGCTGCTAGGGACCCTACCTGTGCACGAATTTCATATATATATTATATGTGTAAAATGAAACCATTGCATAACACGGATGTTAGAGACAAAATAAATAAATATATTACATTTTTGACAGTCTTGTTATTTCAATTAAATTTGGTGGGAAAGGGGTTTGTTTTTGCCATATCCTAATTTTTGTTATATTAAGCCATACTCTTTCAAAATTTGTTCTTGTTAAGACTGTCATCTTCTCTGTGTGGTTAATTGTTGTGTTGATATAGATGTGGGTTTGGCTTACTAATGTTCAGCAAATGGAAATGTCAGTGACTCTCTGAGTCTTTTTAAAATCAGCTATAGCCAGGCTATCATTAAAGGTTTGTTTGGAAGCTTAGAGATAACATTGATGAATTCCTTAACACATAGCAGTTATTCAATAAATGCTAACTCGAGAGACAAGTGGATTAGTTTGAGCTTTTCCTGGCAGTTTCATTTCAGGAATAGAGTTCAGAATTTCCACCATCTAGTCCTTAAGACCTACCTTCTCTGTGCACTCCTCCCCGAGACCCTCTCCTGCATGAAACAGCTTCCTCTCCTGACATTCCATAACTCTTCTCTTGTTTTCTTACCTTATGGCAAAGAAGTTGTGTCATTTGCATACATGCTCTCTTCCCAGATGGAGAATTACCTTCCTGAGGCATGATCCATATCAGATTATTTTTATTATAGACAAAAGCCAGGAGAATTTCTTTTCAAAGTACATATTCAATAAGTGTGGTGGTGATTTCACTAACATTTAGGCAATTAGGTTATCAGGTTACTGTTTTTCAGATATTGTTACTTATTTAGGAATTTAGAACTTTGCAATGATTTTTATAAAATAAAATTTAAGAGAAGTTATTTACTGCCCTAGCCTTTTTGGCTCAGTGGATAGAGTATCTGCCTGTGGACTGAAGGGTCCCAGGTTTGATTCCAGTCAAGGGCATATACCTTAGTTGCATGCTCCCTAACCCTGGTTGAGTACATGCAGAAAGCAACCAAATGATGTGTTTCTCTCATATCAATGTTTCTCTTTATCTTTCCCCCTTCCTTCCATGCTCTCTCTCTCTCTCTCAAAAAAAAAAAAATATATATATATATATATATTCCCTGGTGAGGATTAACAACAACAACAAAAGAATATTTAGTAAGTTTTTTTTTTTCTGAAAACTAACTTGAGTCAATCTACTTGATTGAGATGATATGTTATCTAGATGACGTTTCACAAATAACATCCAAATGAAATATAACACTGAGTTGCTGTTGTGCGATTGTGGTGAGCAGAAGCAGTTATTATACATTACTTGGTAAAATTCATATTCATATCTTGTCAGTTTACAGTGAGCCAGAGATTAAAAATAACATTTGTTTCTGTTTTAGTAAGTGCTTTAAAAAAATACCCCAAATCATTTTATTTCTTTAGCTTGACTTCGAGTAGTGTTTTTAATATGTGGCCTTTCAAGCAGTAATGAAATGCATCAATGCAACTTGGCAATGCATAATAGGACATGCTTCTAGGATTATTTTTAATGATTAAAACTCAGATTGAGTTTTTTTAAAAACTGACACAAAATACAGATGAGCCAAGTAAACTCAGAGAGAAATCTGTGAATGAAGTGTTGGTCCTTGGCCCTTTGCATATCCTTCACATCTGTTTTCTCCAGCTCTCTTCTCTCCAGACCAATCACAACAAAAGGGGGAGGCTAGTGGATCTCAATGTGTAATTTACATGTGTTTCCCACTCTCCCTTCCTCTTCAGTGATCCTTGGAAGAGTGTACAGGAGGTGTGTGTGGTTTTCAGTACAATCATCAGGTCTGTGAGTCTGGTGATTAGAGGACCAGGAGAGCAGTCGGAAATCTAGGTGGGGAGGTAGGAGGAGTGGGTGAGAGTAGAAGCAGTTATGCTGGAGGGTGCATAGGTTAGGATTCAAGTAGAATAACCAGGAGGTAGAATTGATAAGGTTTGTAACCAGCTGACTTGCGGAGTAAAGGGGATTGCAGAGGTATAGATTTTGATGTTTCCAGTTTGGGCAACTCAGTGATGTCAGGGTACCAAGAACAGGCTTAGTGGACACATAAGAGCAATTGGATCCCAGAGTCTCTTATCACCCAACATTGCTCCACTGCTTTTCTTGATCCATTATGTTACCCTTCCTCAGTTGGTGGGGGTGGGGGGACAGTCTTAACTCGTGGCACCAGCTTCAGTTGGGTGGTCTGGGGGTCAGGTGCTCAGAACTGAGAACAGGTGGGTGTGAGCAACACAGATATGAAAGTGGATGGAGGCATAAGGGAAGTGTTAGTCTAGTGTTGTCCTATTGTATCATATGAAAGGCTCTTTTGAAAATGTTGCCAGCCTAGGATTGCTCACTTCAAATTTTAAGAGCAATGGAACGCTGGTGTCCACCGAACAGGAGCACCAGCCTCTCCCTAAGTCATGCCAGTGACTCAGAGAGCTTTCTTTTGTGATGCAGTGCTGTGAGGGGTCTACCAAGACAGAAAAAGAGAACAGTGCTTCATAAACTATAATTACTCCAATGTTGCCATAAGTAAATATTTTAAATATACTAAAATGGCAACATCAGGATATATGACTAAGAAGTCAATGTGCGACACACCCTTTACCCCACCTTTGTGGTATTGAAAATTTCCACCAAGAATGATCTATGCAAAGAAGGCTAAGACTAGGCTGTTGCATTTCAGAGGAAGGTCCGATTTGCATGGTTCTTCAAATCCAATGATGGGGCTTACATGTGGGGATCCAGCACTTAAGTTAGAGTCTGTCACAGTGATTAGATGTGAGCCATTAAAGCAGCTGTCCTTTCTTAACCTCTGTGCAGAAGTTTGACATGGTAAAAAAACAGGTTCGCTCCTAACCATCTCTCTTGCTAATACACAGCCTCCAATTTATTTGGTTTGTCTGAGGGAAATGGGCATTTTCTAGGCAACTGAAATGCCTCATGAGTTTGACGAAGTATAGAAGAGCTGTTATTATCACTTGATATTCGATTGTATCATTTTATACGAAGTACATAGCATAATTTCTCAAAGAGTAATTGTGACGCCAATGGAATGAGCAGGATTCTTCTGTAGTCTGTGGTCCACGGACTTTTTAATATTCTTTCCAAAGCTCGGAGCCAGCTGTGGCACTCATATTGAAAATGGAGATGTACAGGCCACGTCAATGGGACATGGGCCTGCAGGTAATGGATGTCATTAAGCACAGCTGAGTGTGATGAGTGGATTTCTGGGTGTACCCAGATGCATCTTTTTAGTTTTACTTCTTTTGTCAGCCGTTCTTCTAAAATTAGTTCATATTAGAATGGACCTCATTCTTTCTACTCTGAGAATGTCACATAAATGGCATGCAGCTCCCTTCCCAGTGAACACCATTGATTACAGTAGAGACTACTCTTCTCTTTAAAAATGTCTACTATTTCTGGTTGAATTATACTGCTAATTTTGTTTCATGTAGGACTGAAGGGGAAAATGTGTAAAAATCAATCAACATAAAAATATATGCCTATGTCCTTTAGTCTCTGCCTAATTGGAGAAAAGTAGGAGCAAGTATGCTATTTTGTATCCAGTATCGTGGGAAGTGCTGTGAGACATTCTCTAGGTCTTGAGAATCTACTAACTACTCGCCATCTATTAACAGTTGTGGAAGATGAGATACAGAAATGAAGCAATATTACTCAGAGTAGTGGAGTGCAATATAAGCCCATACTGATAGAGTCCCTCTCAGAGGTGCTTTGGGGACAGGGAGAGCTGGAGTGGTTCTGGAACAACGAATGTCTTGAGCTGGGTGTTGGAAAATGATTATGACAAATCTAGAAAGGTATTCAATATATGTTGAATGATTCAGGATTAGCAGAAGGAAAGGCATCCAGATGGGAGAAATAAGGGTCAAGGGGACAGGTGCAGCATGAACAATCTGACCTGAGGGGACTCAGGGTTTAGAAAGCACCTGGAAAGGCTAATTAATACGACCTCCTTGCCTTCGATGCCTTGCAGATGACAGGCCTTCCCATTGCCCTTGTTGCATTGATGTGTTTCCAGAGAAAAGAAAGAGGGCATGCAGGCTGGAGATACCGTGGGCCTTGTTTACAGAATGTGATTACCAGTCCTCCTGCCTCATGACCTTTTAAGAATCGCCTCATGACCTTTTAAGAATCAAAACATTGGACTTCACAGCACCCAGCATATGTAGCTTTTGAGAGAGACTTCTTCTTTCTGGCTGCTTTGGTGAAGGAATCACTAAGCAGCTTGATACTTTGAAATGCAGTCATTCCCCATTTTCCACAGTTTCGATTTCTGTGGTTTCAGTTATTTGGGGTCTCCTGTGGTCAGAAAATATCAAATTGAAAATTTCAGAAGTAATCAATTTATAAATTTTAAATTGCATGCCATTCTGAGTAGGATGGTGAAATCTCTCCTTGTCTTTTCCCATCCTGCCCTGGATATGAGTCACCCCTTTGGTCCAGTGTTTCTATGATATATAACCACCCTTATTCCTTCCCCGCCCCTGAATTAGTTAGTAAGCTGATTAGGTTATCAGATCTACCATCCAGGTAACCCAGGGCTTGTGTTCAAGGAAGCCTTATTTTATTTCATAATGGCCCCAAAGTGCAAAATTAGTGAAGCTTACTTTATGCGAACAGATGAAAGTTCTCAACTTAATAAGGAAAGAAAAAAATGCAAAGATAGCTAAGATCTTTACCTGTGAAATTGTGAAGGAACAAGATATTCCTGCTAGTTTTGCTGTCGCACCTCAAACTGCAATACTTATGGCCACTGTGTATGATTAGTGTTTAGTTAAGGTGGGAAAGGCATTAAACTTGTGGGTGGAAGACTTCAGCAAGGGACTCCCAAAGTGAGTGACACCAAGACATGTACTACAAGTAAGGAATGATTACACAGATTTAGGAGTAGGTTTGGCATTTAATCATCTCTCAGCATCACAAGAAGGGTGAGTACAGTCCAATAAGGTATGTTGAGAGAAAGAGACCATAGTCATATAACTTTCTCCCCCTTTGATTCTAGAGAGAGTGAAAGGGAGAGGGAGAGAGAGCAAAACATCTATATGAGAGGGAAACATAGTTGATTAGTTGCCTTCCATTACTCTCCCTGTTCCCAGCCAGGGATAGAACCTGCAACTTGGGTATGTATGTGCCCTAATCAATGATCAAACCCACAACCTTTCAGTGTTGAGGATGATGCTCAAATCAACTGATCCACACAGGCCAGGGTCATAAAAACCTTTACTGCAGTATAGTGTTATAATTGTTCTATTTTACTATTGGTTATTTTTAATCTCTTACTGTGCCTAATATAAAGTAAATTATCATAGATATGTATGTATAGGAAAAATATGCTGTATGTAGGGTTTGATACTATCTGCAGTTTTAGGCATCCACAAAGGATCTTGGAATGAGGATAAGGGGGGACTGCTGTAAAAGTCAGCGGTAGAATTAGATCAGTGAAGTTCAAAACAGTTGAAAATAAAGCAACATAATGAGTTGTTAAGAGACAATCTTCGGTGTCAGAAAATTGAAGTTGGAATTTTGAATCTGTCAGTTATTTAGCCACTTGAGTATGTTATTTAGTTACATATACCTCAATTTCTTCATTTATTAAAAATAGTATAATGAAAGTATCCACTACCTGGGATGATTATAAGGCTAAAGGAGATAATGTAATTTGAAGGCTTAAAACACTCAAATATTAACTATTATTGTTGTTGTTGTTGTTACTAGATGCTCAGTGCATGAAAATTTATATACTGGAAGGGGGGTCCCTTAGCCTGGCCTTCCCCCTCTCACAGTCCAGGAGTCCTCAGGGTTGGGAGGCGATATGACGATCAGGGGCAGGCAATGCTCCATCACACCTCTGCTGCTGCCACTGCTGGTAGCACAAGCCTCAGCCAGCCATGGTTATCTGGGCCTTGTGCAGTACTGGGTGGCTAGGCAGCCACCATCCAAGGCTTACCTGCACTTCGGGCTGGTCCTGGGCATCTGAGGGAGTGGGGGACTCTGGAGGCATTTGTCCTGGGTGCTGCCATCTTGTAGCTATGGGCACCACCATCCTTGGAGGTATGGCAGTAAATTAGCATATTCCCTCCTTATTGGCTGTGGGTTCCACCATATTTGAGGGTGGTGGTCAATTAGCATATTCTCTCCTTTTTAACTGTGGGCTTTGCCATCTTTGAGGATGAGGTGGTCAATTAGCATATTCCCTCCTTATTGGCTGTGGGCATTGCCATTTTTGTGATGGTGTGTGGGTCAATTAGCATAGTCCCTCTTTATTAGATAGGATTGCATGTGTACGTTAATACCCAAAGTTAACTAGTGCTGTTTAGTAGTTCCTTTTATTTTTTAACTAATTAGTGGTTTATAACTGCATTAACTGATTTCATGAAACAGATCTTTTTGAATGTCAAGGTACTTACAAAGTTCATTTTCTTCATTTAAAACAAATCCTTACTAGATTATTAACGTCTAGGTTGGAAGAAAGTATTTATTAAAGAAGTCTAAAACCTACACCAGTAGTCGGCAAACTGCGGCTCTGTTGATTAATGAGTTTGCCGACCACTGCCTTAGGGAAAAACACTTAAAAACATTTTAATAATGTACTAACATCTTTAACCTGAAGTCAAAACTTCTGGGTAAGCGTAATGCCTCACGCAGTGGTCGGCAAATTCATTAGTCAACAGAGAGGCAAACCTTGGTTCATGAGCCGCATGTGGCTCACATGTTACAATTTGCCGACCACTGATTTACACCTTTCACAGATTCTTACCTGGTAAAATCCAAATAAACAGATGTTTTCTTCATAACTACTCCTGTCCTACTGTCCCCTCATGGTTCATGTCAGGCCCATGGCCAGCCTTGGTAAACATCCCTTGTTGGGTTGGACCTGAAGGTCCACTAGAGAGGTAGATCTGGCTAGACTTGCAAAAGCCATGGGCAGGAAGGCAGCTCAGTTCTGTGGGAGGGGTCTGTAGAGCTTAGAAAGTCTGCTCAGCCAGCAGTTCTCACTCTGAGAACCCGGAAGATGTTTGGGACTGGTGAGAGGTGCTCTGCAAGGTGAAAACAATTGTTATAACAGTACTCAAACATTATTTACCTATTTCATTCTCATTTTCTCACAAGTGTATAATGGGGTTTTTCAGGAGCAAAATGATGTGTGATGATGTGAACGAAATGTGTCCATTTGGAAGACCTGCATACCTCAGTGAACTGGTCTTATTTGCCTGGTGTGACCAAATCCTGCATGGAAAAAAGTCTGTCCTAAGTGCAAGATAAACCAATGAACTTTAATATAAAAGATTACAAGGAGTCCATTGAAATGTTTCAGACCTCAAATTGCCCTATTCTTTAAGAAACTACCACTTGCCAAGTATCAGTGTAATATGAAATAATTTCCACAATTAGCTCAAAATGAAGGACCATTTTCCCCCTGTACTTCAAATAACATATCAGAGCAAATTGAATTGAGACACATTTGAGAATTTTATTATTTTCTGTTAAGCCAGACATGAAAGACATTTGCAGAAATGTAAATTAGTATCATTCTTCTCACTAACTTTTCTGTTTTGAAGAATGTTGTCATTTTCCCATAAAGATATATACCATTTTATGTAACATGCAGTGGACATAATTATTATTTATATTAAATGAATTATTATAAATATAAATGGGCCAAAATGCATACTCTCTTCCCTCTTAGAGATTTGCAACACATACCAATACATCAACAGCCCTCAAAAGTGTTTCCCAAACTTATTTCAACCTTTTTAATTCTCTTTTTATCTTTGGCATAATGTAATGTTCCATAGTGGACTACAGCATCTCATAGAACACACTGGCTGATATATGATATATGCTACTCTCTCCCTAATTTTTAAAAATAAAAAGCAAGATTTAGCAGGTACTTTTCTTCAAATCAATGCTTTATTAAGATGATGCCCATAACAGTTTACCAGCTAACCTAATTTTCTTTTTAAAAAGAAATCCACTCATATTTCATCCTATTATACTATTTTGCTTATAGTCTTCAAAGCTGTTTCTACTTATGTTTCCAAACTCATATGTTTTAAAAACCCTGTTTTGGATATTTCTGTGTGTTAATTAGTAGCATCTGCTCCTGTGTCATAAAACAAAGTGATCCCGTCCCACACTGATTGCCCAAATTGCAGGTTAAGTCCTGGCAGCCTAGCGGTGGAGCTATTACTACTGTTTGGTATTTTTAAATAGCAAAAAAATACCGTTTCATGATGTATCACATGCCTTTATAAAACAGTCGCTTCTTATAACAGAAGGATTTACAAATAACATTGGATTTTATTATATTTTTATGATATTTTCTTTCCAGTCTTTGGTTTCCAATGGTTGTGGGCTCAACGCTAACAGTTAAAGCAAAAGTATTCCACAGAATGAAGAACATGCTCCTGACGGCTACATGCTGGGCATTTCCCTTCTACAAAACAGGGTGATAAAACAACCAGCACATTTATTTCTAACAATAATGCCCTTCTAAATCTGTCTCGAGGTAGAAGTGTGGAGATCATTTCTTTCGCTTTCTGTGCTACATGTGTCTGTCAGGCCAAGAATGGGAAAGTCTTGATTTGTGATAATAATTAAAGGGACAATAGCCATTGTACTGTGTATAGTTCAAGAGCTTTTTTATGTTTTGGCCTTGCCAGTTTCTACTTAAAAACTCAATATTTTTTAAATCCTTAGTGACTTTCTATTGCAACTTTGCTGCTGCTTCTGCTTATAACTGTTCAGAAAATTATCACAGAAATGCTTATAAAATTTCCCTTATTTAAAAAATTCAAGCAGAAATTTCTGTGGCTGTCTTCTTCAATATCTTCTTTTCAAAAATCCACTAAGTAACTTTAGAGAGAACTCTTTACATGTGCCACAGGACACTCAGTCTGTAGGAATACCTATTAGAGCATTTGTAGACTGCACTGGAGATTCGTTCAGAGTTAAATTAGCCAGATTAACCAGCCTGAAATTAAAGAACTAAGCTTTTACTCTTCACACAGCAAGAGATCGCCTTCCCTTTAAAATATATATATATAGAGAGAGATTTCAGAGAGGAAGGGAGTTGGGGAGAGAGATAGAAACACAATGATGAGAGAGAATTATTGATTGGCTGCTTCCTGCATGCCCCACACTGGGATTGAGCCCACAACCCAGGTATGTCCCCTGATCCAAAATCGAACTGTGATCTCCTGGTTCATCGATCGACACCCAACTACTGAGCCATGCTTGCCTGGCTTCCTTCCAACTTTTTTGACAATTGAGTATAGATTGTGGTATATTTGGGAAATTAAAAATAGAAGAATTGTAGAGCTCTGTGGCTGGTTAAGAAGTTGGGAGAAAATGCACACATGGGCCATTGTCCGCATAAACTAGTGGAGGGAGCACTTTCTGCAATGAAAGCTTGTTTATACAGTGACTCTCAGTGCTCAGGCATATCTGTGAATGCTCCAGGCCCCCGGTGTTTTTTCCTCCTTTCTAGACTTTTGGTCTTATCTCTATTTATAACTTCACCTGGCAAACAAGAATGGGAGGAAAGGCAAGTGGTTTGTTTTGTTGGTGATAGCAGACTGCTGAAAAGTTTGCTGAAGAAGGGAAGTTTATTGAACCTCTGCTTAAGATGAGGTGTGCAGAATTTTCAGTGGTTTTCTTTGGATCAAAATCGTCTCATTCTTGTGGGACTATGTGTAATTGAGGGTCAGCTATAAATCATAAAATAAATCATTTCCAACTCCTTCACCTTGACAGGGATAAGAATGGAAAATCTTGTCATTGAGATGGTCCCTTTTTTTTCCTTTCTCCTCTACAAATAGTATAAGCCTCTGGGCATCAGACTTTGGCAGCCAGTGGAGGGCCCTGAGCTAATAATGGAGCTGTTCTGCTTCTCCAAGTTAGATTTTGCTCTACTTGGTGACAAGAATATAATCCCAAAATGAATTTCTTTCTTTAGGGCAAAAACAAAACAGAAAAAGAGAGAGTGTTTTCAATACCATAAAAAAGTGTTGTGCTTCTGATAAACTTTTCAAACATTATGTTCAACAACATTATGTCCAGTAAGAATCAATGGGCATGAGCAATTAAACCCAGAGTCTAGTCAAGGCACAAATTAACTTGCTCTGTGGCTTTAAGAGAGCCAGCAGCTTTATTTGCAGAATTTTGAACTAGATGACAAAGACCCTTCCTATTCTAGAATACCAAGATACAGACCTGGTAACATATAAGAGAAAGGCAATAATTTATTTTTAGTAAAACAAGATTGATATCAGTCAGTAACTGGCAGTGGGCTTGCTTTAAATCCTCCTCTCCAAAATCTGTTTTTACCAAAACTGTAAACTAAAGACAGTTTGTCATGCTTTGAACTTCCTGGCTTATGTTGATTACTATCAATATGTTACTATTACACTTTTGAGTGGGAGCTGATTACATTTCATGAAAAGTGCTCAGAAAACGAATACAATCGTTACAGCCCCACATTTGGTGAGAATTGATATAATCGAGACAGGAAAGAAAGACTGTTCTTGTCAGGTAGTCGCTTCTTATTCTCCACTCCCTTGTTTAAACATTAACCAAGAGCAGCTTCCTTCTCCTCCTCCAAAGTTTTAAGTGCCTCCATGAACATAACCACAATTATATACAACTCCCCAAAGTCCTTTTCAAACATGTCGAGTATTCTATAAAGCAGTAGCTTCAGAAGTCTTTCAAGGAACTCATTTTGCATACAGCAGCCTAGAGAGGCATAAAAGTATACCAGCTTTACAGCAAGGTTGCTAGATGGTGAGGTCTTGGCTATTGCCCAGGGACCTTTGGAGGTGCGTAGAGTGTAGGCTTATAGTAGGAAGCAATCTCCCAGGTAGTTAGAGAACTGGGGGACAGCCAATGGACTTTCAGAATAGCTGAGGAAAAGCTCATAAAAGGCTGAAAAAGGATGCAAACATCTTTTGAAGACGGTTTCCAAGAGCTCAAATGGGCATTGTCAAAAAACAAACAGTGGGGTGGATTTGACTAAGCATCTGGAGCTAGAACAACGGCCTGTGACAAGTGAGCGTTTTTAAAACTCTCAGGCAGAAGAGAACTTTTCAGAGCGACCTTGTCACACACAGTTCGTCAGCGTAGGCTTTGCCAGCTGCTCTGAGTGGGGTAAAGAGGCATGCATATTTTAACCGTTCATTTCATATTCAGTGTGTTAAGTAAATGCTGCTTTCCAACTTGGGTGGAAGAGGTCTTGATCAAGATTTATCAAGAGTCAGAACGAAAACATTAATTTCTTGTTTGCAATGGAAAATTTCTTCTCTCTTATACTTTGTTTGTTTTATTCAATCCCATTAGCTCTTTGTTTAAAAATATTAATAGTTGTTCATTCAATCTTAGTTTAATGGGCAGAAATAGGTGGATTTTAATTTGAAACAAAATTCTCTCCACTTCCTACTCTTGAGAACCTGCATTTTAGTATCTTTAATTATTTAAACATAAGGAATCCTTCTTTTCTTTTTAAAAAAATATATTTTATTGATTTTTTAGAGAGGAAGGGAGAGAGAGAGAGTTAGAAACATCGATGAGAGAAACATTGATCAGCTGCCTTTTGCACATCCTCTACTGGGGATGTGCCCACAACCAAGGTATATGCCCACAACCAAGGTATGTGCCCTTGACTGGAATCGAACCTGGGACCCTTCAGTCCACAGGCCAATGCTCTATCCACTGAGCCAAACCAGTTTCGGACCTTCTTTATTTTCTTATTTCAGTTAGTAAACTTGAAATTTTCCAGGCACATTCCCACTGGTGTATATTATAATTTTCAGTACCTACCCAGAGAGTGCTTTGTTTTTTCTTTTCTGCCCCCGGCTCCCATCCAGTATTTTAGGGTACCGTATGTAGATCAGTTGCATGATAGCTTTATTCTGCTAATTAATATGCTTGTTTGAGGTTATAAAATATACATAAAAAGCCAGGGATTTCCCCCTGAATATCTACTGACTACTTCAAGTGGCATTCTCATTCTGAGTTGGTGTTTTCTTTTGTCTTACTGCAGCATATTGGAGCAAAATGAGAGAGTTTATTTTGAGACCTCCAAATTAGTGCTGCTCTGGACAATAAGAAGAGAGAAAGCGTGGACTTCACCCTGCACAAATGGTCTTGAAACACAAGTAGCTTTGGGTAAGTCATCTGAAAGACGTGGCCTTAAATTTCATCAGTCACCATTTATTTGGTGTCCCAGGACATCTTATTCACGTACATGGCTATTTCTCTACAGCCCAAGCCACATGATGTTTGCGAAAGCTTTGTTTTATTGAAGGAGAGCAATGAAATTTACTTAGTTGTGTTTGTGTCTCCCATGTGTAGAATAATAGGATCTGAGTAGAATGTATTTGTCATTAGAAGAAGACCAAAACGAGAGAGAGAGAGAAAAAAAACTCCAAACAACTAAACACACACACACACACACACACACACACACACACACACCACAAAAACAAAAAAACCAACTACATTTCCAGATACTTCATTTAAGCTGAGAGCATAAGGCAGTGATTCCCAATGTGGGGCACATGCCCCATGGTGGTGGTGGGCAGGGGCGCAATTTGACTTTTAAGGAGGACAATTCAAGAATGAGTTATTGCCGAAACCGGTTTGGCTCAGTGGGTAAGAGCATCGGTCTGCGGACTGAAAGGTCCCATGTTCGATTCCGGTCAAGGGCATGTACCTTGGTTGTGGGCACATCCCCAGTAGGGGGTATGCAAGAGGTGGCTGATCCATGTCTCTCATCGATGTTTCTAACTCTATCCCTCTCCCTTCCTCTCTGTAAAAAAATCAATAAAATATATTAAAAAAAAAAGAATGAGTTATTAACTTTTTGCATTTCTTATGGTTCTAGAGGCCTCATATATAGTATATAAATATATATTGTGACATATTTATGCATTTCAGTTCTCTATTTTATGTTTTAAAACTTTATTTGCTATTTTTATATCGCTTCATATTATTATTTTTAAACAATTTCTTAGTGATTTCTTCTTTAATACTTCAACTGTTCTTTTATTTTTCTCTTTCATGGATGCCATGTGCTTTGAAAACATTTTTAGACCAAGTTAATGGCCTTTTAGGCTTCCTTCACATGAATAGGAGTTCACTTTTTGAATAATAAGTATTATATGTCACAGGGTGGGTGGGGCATCAGGATTTTAGAGATGCTTAGGTGAGGCATGGACAAAAGTTGGGAATCACTGGCATAAGGTATTCTTCATATAAGAGACCTCAGATTCAATTTGATGGCAGGTTTGTGACCCTGTTATGAAGTATTGGAATGGGCAAAGATGAGAAGCATTGGGAGTTTCCAAGTCTTGCTCAACAAATGTTTATTGAGCACCTTTTAACTAAGCACGGGTACCCTGAATGACAGTCTTGGTTTGGAGTGAAATTTAAACACTCTGAACTATAAATAAACAATTTCAAACCACTACCAAATTAATGTGGACTTCCAAGAAAGCTTTGTCAATCTACTAGCTCATTGTATTTTTTGGAAATGGAGTCCCTAGGTGGAAGCCCAGTTCTGCCCACCTATTTTGGTGACCTCAGACAACTTACTCACCTTCTTAGAGTGAGTCACTTTAAAAACAGGAGGACATGCCTCATAGATCACCACAGTGATCTATGCAAATTATGCAAATTTAAAATTCAACAGTCCACCTTAGTAAAGTTAATTGAATAATTATACTGTTTGATTGATTTTTGCTCCACAGAATTTACAGTAATGAGGGACAAAATTAAAGAAATTATAAAACACATGATTTTAGCAAAATACCAGATGCTGGCTAGAATTGGTGTTTGGATTTTTGCTCAACAGAATTTACAGATGTCCCAATGTGGGGTACATGCAGAGGGGCTCTAAGATGATCCCATGTGGAGGAAAGGGTCAGGCACGGGGACTCCCCTGCCTCTGGCACTGATCTTGTGAGCCAGTCCTTGGGTCAGGCAGGCCTTGCATTGTGTGTGGTTAATAATTTATTCCTTATAGCACAGTGTTAAGTGAATATAATATTTGAAAACATGTGATAGGCTGGTGTTGAATGATTGTCCTTTCTGGTTGGGGATCTGTTTCCTTCTGTGTTTGCTCTCGCTGTGTTAAGGGTTACCTGCCAGTCCTTGAACCTCTTAGAGCCCCAAACCTTCAGCCTTAGAGCTCCAATCCTTGTTTTATATTGATGGATCAGATGTCACTTGTTAGCAGGTGGCTGCCTCAGAGTGGTACATTATTTGGGTTTCATAATGGCATTTTTTTTCTCTTACAAATGTTAAATTATGAAGTGCAGGATGCCACATGAAGGCGACAGAATAAAAATGCAAACTGTGTTATCTGGAAATGCCAGTTTTATGATTCTCCTGGTGACATAGTCTTCTCTGCAGTCAACATCGGAAGCTTCTCTACCTGTTCATTGTGTCTTCTATCCCAGGCCAGCTTCATGTAGGCCGCAGGTATAGTCACCGTGGCAGGCTGAAGCAGGAGGTTTGGTTAAGATGATTGCATGGGGCTGTCCCTTCCTCTCCAAGTTCTGCATGACCCCTAAACCTGACTCTCATTTACAGAGTCTTTCCTGAATGCTCAAAGCTTCACTTCCTACCGTTCTTTGTGAACTCCTATAACATGAGAGCTCACATCATAAACAAATGTATAGCTCTGCCTTGCTTTTGGGTGGTTGTCCTCACTCCATCTGGTTATAGACTGCTTGAGGGCAGGAGTCAGATCATAGCTGGTGTTTCTCCAAAGTAGTCCAGCTCCAGGGCCTCCTGATAAAATCACCTGGCTGCATGGATTAAAGTTGCAGATTCAGCAGCACCAGGCTGGATGAGTCAGAATTGCTGGAGATATTGAGCCCAAGAAACTCACCTCAGATCTCTCTCTTGCACACTGAGGTTTACTAACAACTGAGTCTGCTTCTTCACTCTCCTCTTTGCCTTCTCACCCGCAGCATAGGGCCCAGGTCTCAGCTCATAGCTGCCCAGGAAATATTTGCTTGTTGATTTGAGCACCATCAAACCATGATGGTTGTATTCACTCTTTAATGGCCTTGCCTTTCAGGATGTGAAATTAGCATATCTCTGAACCCTTAAAAACCCCAGTTTATCTAAATGTGAAGTGTTCCTCCCAGGTCCAAGGCTCTTTTATGTCCCTTTCTCTTCAACCACTGACTCTGGCTGTCCTTAGTGATAGTTTTACCCCCTGCCTACAGTGACATGGCAGGAAAAGCAGACCTAGGGAGCTCATCTGGAGTGAAGGGGTAGCAGAGATCTGAGGATGGTGGTGCTGTGGTACCCAGGAGCCTTATTCTTGGCTCCCAAAGCCACACCTGCTGCCGTTGTCAGGTTATTTTGAGTGAGATTTCTTTAAGCTGTTAGGGCTCACAGGTGGTAAGTTTTAGTGGCCAGAGAGCAATCCCATTGCTGAAAGGGATAAAGTTAAGCTGCAGTGGACACACATCAAAGCGCTCACAGTGGCAAGCGACCGATTCAGGATTCGAATCGATGTTAGCAGATTGTGGTGGTATCTCCTGCCCCCCCTCTTCCTTCTCTCCTGGCTCCAACAAGGGCAAGCCTGGCCTTGGATGATACTAAATAGATTTGCAGGGCATCCTTGCTCCTGACTGCCCTTGCTGGTGGCTGCAGCCCTGGTAGTAGATATGACAGTTAGTTCAAGTGGAAAATCAAACAGAAGAACTCAGAAGCCCAGTCAGCTTATAAAGGAACATGTAGGGTAATCTGGAGATTTATTAGCTGTTAAGGTAACCACAACCCAGTGCATTCAACCCTTTTCTGCAACTTTTCTTTGGCTCTTGCCTCTTCACAGTTTTTCTCGGACAGGTCGTGCGGATCCTGAACTGAGTGTGTGTTAAAAGGTGCACTCATGCACAGTGACTGGAAAGCATCCTCTTCTGGGCCTGCATTAAGTTTTGACGATGGGAGGCAGCGGAAAGGTGTAACCAAGTGGATCTGAAACCGGCTTTTTCTCATGTTCTCAGTGAGGGGAAGGAAAAACAGCAGGTTCCCAAAGCAGTGTTAAGGGCAAAAGAGGCTTTTTAACATGTGCTTTATGGAGATATGGCTAGATTTTCCTCTGCACAGCTTCCTCCAGCCAGGCGGTGGGGAGAGGACCGCTTTTGTGACACAGAAGACGGGTGCACAGCTGGTCGGCTATGGAAGGGAGTTGGACAGTTGTTGATGTAAGTGTCTTTGAGCCTTTGTTGAAGGCTTTCAGGTAGAGGAGTAACGAGGGACAAAATTAAATAAATTATAAAGCACATGATTTTAGCAAAATACCAGATGCTGGCTGGAATTGCTGTTTGGAAGCCTTTAGCTGTGCATGGAATATTTCCTTAGCAGTAGCCATCCGCTCTTGGCAAAGAGAAAAATGAGTTCTAGAAGAGCATTTGTCTGGTTAGAAACTATGTCATTTGTTCTGCTGACCATGAGGCCCCCTGGAGCACTGCAGGATTTCCAAATGGTCACTTAAACTCTGGGCACTGTTTTCTCAAGGCAGATACAAGTAATTAAAGAGCTAGGTCTGTATCTTCCCTGAAGGTCATCATTAGAAAGCTTTTTGATGCTTTCCAGCTCAGAGGAGTCGGATACCCATCATGTACCTGAGCCTGTGTTCCTTAAAGCATACCTAGCATACGCCTTCTGTGAAATGTGTTATAACTCTCTCCTCTTGCTGATGCTATCATGAGCTAATTGCATCAGTCCTTCAGAGGAGCCCTGTGGTTTAGTATAACTGTGAGTAAAACCACACTGGTTCAGGAAATGCAGTGCATTGTCTTATAATAGGTATCATCAAAACAGATATTGATTTACTTGGGAGATATCTTTCCTTGGTGACAGTTTGAGAGCTTTGAAGGGATGTGTTTGATGTGCGTCAAAATTAAGTTAGAATTAAACTGCCACGTTGGCATACTATTGGAGTGAAAACTGAAACTCACCAGTATTTGTTCTCGAACATGGTCTCCCCTCAGGCATCATTATGCCATGACATCATTGTCAACTCTGCTCTGCAGATGATCTTGGCTCTTTCTTTCTCTTCTGAGTTAAGACCATTGGCTTCCAACTTCCTCCAAATACCTCCAATTGGATGTCATATAAGTGCCTCCAACTTGAGGCTAAATCTACACTGTCCCTTTCCTGGTTCCTAATTTAGAGAGACAAGCTCGGCCAGTCGTTGGTGCTGAGCACCATCTTCTTTTCCTATGTAGTTCATCCCTTGACCACATGCTGTAGTTTTACCTGTTAAATATTTCTTCTAATCACTCTTCTTCCACACCCTTGCCATTGTTCTGTTTCAGGCCATTAGCATCACTTGCCTGAACTACTGCAGCCAGTCCCAAAATAAGCCATTTGCTTTAAGTCCTTCCTGTGTTCTATTCATCCCACTATGTTGAGAATTATTTTCCTAAAGAAATGGGTGGTTGAATTATTCCCATTCCTGAAAAACCTCGGTAGCATGTGGAAGTATGGAAAAGTGTTTCTAGTACAGTGTTAAGTATAAAACTCATACTTCAAATCGTATATGCAAGCCCCCCCCCAAATACTTTGAATATAATTATAAAGGCAGTGTTTATTAAAATACATTTCATGTAGCAACCTACAGCTGTTAAAGTATATATGCATTTTTTTGGGGTGACACCTGTATATACGGAGTCTAAAGAACAATGAAAATGTATGTATGTCAACAAAGACTAGAAGTAAAGCAAAAATGAAGATGTTCGTAGTATTAGAGTGGTTAATACTTTTTTGGGGGGGATCTTCATTCAAGACCCTGACGAAATTCATTATCAATTTACCATTTATTTTTAAAAAAATATATTTTATTGAAGTTTTTACAGAGAGGAAGGGCGAGGGATAGAGAGCTAGAAACATCAATCAGCCACCTCCTGCATGCCCTCCACTGAGGATGTGCCCGCAACAAAGGTATATGCCCTTGACCGGAATCAAACCTGGGACCTTTCAGGCTGCAGGCTGATGCTTTATCCACTGAGCCAAACTGGTTTTCATTTTTCCTCACAAAACGCTTTTCCTTTCTAAATATACTATATACTTAGAGGCCCAATGCATGAAGATTCATGCAAAAATGGGCTTTCCTTCCCGTGGCTTCTGGCACCACCTTTGCTCTGGCTGGAGCCACCTTTCTGCCTTCCCACACTGCCCAGAGGCCTAAAGTGTCTGGGGTGGTGCAGAATGCCTGTATCGCAAGTGTCCTGCCCTGCTCTGCCCCCGGCCATTCAGCACCTGTGTATGCAAATGAACCCACCATCTTTGTTGGGTTAATTTGCATGCTCACTCCTGATTGGCTGGTGGGTGTTGCAAAGGTACAGTCAGTTTGCATCTTACACTTTTATTAGTGTAGATTTTAATAACCATGCCTTTCTTCATGTTGATTCTTTTACCTGAAATTCTCTCTTTACAAGGTGACTTCCTCATTCATTAAGGTCTAATGGAAATGTCTCTTCTCCCTGTGTTAGCACTATGCATTGATATTTTTTGTTTATGTAGATATTTTTGTGGCTGGTTCAAGCAGGTAATGATTGCTTTATTATAAATCTTGTATTGTTAGTAATAAGCCAGTTTCTGCACATAATAAAGCTTAATAAATATTTATGGATGATAAGAAAAAAAGAAAGAAGTAATTAAAAAATATACAAGTAATTCTTCAGGTAAGATTTAATTTTTTTTTCCCGGTAAACTCAGTGCTAATTACCATGTTGTAAAAATTACAAAAAGTAGATGATTTTGATTAAGCAATTTTTACAAAAGTAATTGGATTCAGTGTCAGGCCATTGCAACTAAACTTCAAAAGCGATTCTTTAGTATTTGGAAATTCTGTCTTTAGCTTCTTAGGCACATTTGTGAAGTTACTAGAAATTACTTTTTAAACTGTTTTATGTCATGAAAAATCATATCAGCCAAATCAGAAATCTAAAGAGCTGACACATCCAGAGCTGGCAACATGACATGAATGTGTGAAATTTTTTTTCTCAAGCAAATTTAAAAAGCCAAGATTGGATAACATTAAAGGATTGATGTAACTTTTTCAATTATGAAAGGCTATTCTACTCTAGGAATATACCAGTACTTGTTATTTTTTTTTTCATTTCTAAGAATTCGATTTAGTTAAAATAGCAAAGGAGAAAAAAAAATCTTGGCTGAAATAAAATGAAAAGTCATCTCCAAAATTAAGTTGGCATCATAAAAAGATTTTTTTGAAAGGGAGGAGTAGGATGCTTTATAATATCACATGATAAAAAGCCACTAAAGAAAATCGTCACTTGCTAGGAATTCAGAATGGTGATTAATATGTGAGGCATGCTATACATCTTTTAAGATAATCTTTTGGCATTAAGTAAATATAATTTAATACTATATATTTTCTTATTCATATATATACATATATATAATATTTTCCCATTAATATTTTACTTAGAATCAGTAAGTTTGAAGAAAATTTCAACTTGAGATTTGCCAATATTTTTGCATGATATTTTTACCCAATTTTCAGTTTTCTTGCCTAATAAAATCATGACAAAAACTGAACCATTGTTAGGTTAACAAGTTAACAACATGTATTGATTAATACTGTGTTGGAAACATTACAGACCACATCACTTTTCAGCATTTCATACAGTTGATCTTTGTTTTGCACAGTGAAGAACCTTTGCTGAGTTTATTTTTTTCTGTCCTGAGCATTGCATGCATTTGAAAGCCTGACGCTTTGACTAGTTAGAAGATCCGACAAGGAATATACCATGGCTCAGGTGAATGAGTGCGGACTCACAGTTCATCTTTAGTTATTCTCTGCTGCACCATCTCTGGGGCTGCAAACTTTTCTGCTTACTGCTGTTCATTTACCAAGAGGTACTGGGTGTCGAATTGCTCTTTTGTGAGAGCCAATACGCGAAAGCAACCTAAAATATCTAGTGACAAAAACCCAAGAAGGCAATAGACTATTGCAGTTTTCATTTCAGCTTCAGGTGCTTCTCGATGTAGTAGGTGCTTATCTTCAGCTGTCCTCTGCAGACCAGGTGTATGGGTCCGTGGAATGAGATTGTGGCTGTAGGATAGCTAAGGTTGTCTGGCGTAGGTTAACACAAGCAGAAGTCAGCATAGGAACCTCAATTAGGAAGTACAAAGGAGAAGACAACTCTTCATGACACTTTAAGGATGTACATCCAGAATAGAATATCTTGATGACTTCAAAGTTTCAAAATCCAGTCCTTAGAAAATTGTTTACAGTCATGGTTGGTTTTTCTAGTCATACATAATAAATTGCTATATAATGCTTTGGGGAAACAATATAATGCCCTGCTGAAGAGCATAGGTTCTTGAGGCAAACTTCCTGGGCTTGAATACAAATCTGTCACTTAATTGTATCTGACATTTAGTAGTTGTGCAATGTTGAGCAAGTTACCTTACCGCGCTGGATCTCAGTTTATCCACCCATGAAATGGGAAAAGTAAAATAGCCTCTATCAGAGTTGTCAAAACGAAAGGAGTTAATGCATGTAAAGCTTTTAAAAAAATGTTAGCTGTTATTATCATGTCACTTTTAGAGTGTTCACTTAGACAGTTACTTAGTTCATAATACAATTTTCTAGCCTTGACTTTATTCTTAGTGGCTTCCTTCAAATTGAATTTATGATTTTTTTTTTTTACTCAGGGAAGGTGAAACGTGACTGAGTTCAACGAGGGAGGATGGGAACACACAGGAGTGAGCTGTTTGGTCTAGTGAGGGAGTAGCGAGCACGTGGAGGAGGTATTTTGAGCTACACTTTAACTGTGGTTAGGATCCCAAGGGCCAGAGATGGGAGTAAGGTGCCCCAGGCGAGAGGGTGAGTGACAAAGGTGAGGAGAAGGGAGAGGGCAGTATGTGATTGAGGAATGCTGGGGACCAGTTTGGGACAAGTGGAAGTTTTATGAAGGGGAGTAATGGGAGATGGGGAGAAAAGGCAGATCAATTTGTAATTTTATGATAATAATTAATATGGCCCTGGTCAAGTAGCTCAGTTGGTTAGAACAAGCATGTTAAACTCAAAGGCTAACACGGGCCAAATAAACAAGGTTTTAGTTTATGTGGGCCACAAAAAAAAAATAAATAAATAAATAAAAAATTCAAAGCTTCAATTTTCATAGAAAAGTAGGTTTATTTCGATAGAGACATGCTGAATACAAAGGGCTGAAATGAGTAATCATTAACATAAAATAGAACGTTTTAGTAAAAATTAACATTTTTTGAACATTAACTTACCAGACACTAAATAATTGCACAAATTAATAAGCATTACACAAATAAACCTATTTTTTTTTGTTCTCCAAAAGCGAAATATTTCCTGTTGCGCACACCAAACAAGTCAGTCCAAGACTAAGGACGTGGCAATCGGCTGCTAAAATATTTGGGGCTAGTATTAGTGGAGAAAAATGGGCCTGTGCGTAAGGGAAATTAATGCAACACGGTTATAGTAACCAGTCATTAGCAAACATTGTAGTTCGTTATTAATAATTTGTATAACAGGATATTGCAAAAATTAAGTTACAAAATTTTTATAAAAACATGTCTTAAATACCGTTATATTGGCTGGGCTGCAAAAATATTCATTGTTGGCCACATGCGGCTCATGGGCCATGAATTTGACATGCTTGGGTTAGACTCTAACTATAATCGTTAGAGCATAGTGCCTATAAGGAAAGGTTGTTGGAGGTTTGATACCCAGTCAGGGCACACACAAGAATCAACCAATGAATGCATAAATAAGTGGATTTGTTGTGCCTCCTCTCTCTCCCTCTGTCTCTTCCTCCATTCCCTTCTCTCTCTAAAATGAATTTAAAAATTATTACTATGAACTGTTAATTGAGTAGCTACCTTATACCAGATTCTCTGATTGGTGCTTTACATAAATGAGCTCAGATCACAACTCCCCATAACGGTTATAGCCCCACTGATACAGGTGAAAACAATTGAATTAACCCCATGCTAATGGCTGGAAGTTTCTCTTAGGTGGTGGCAGGCCATTGAAGGCTTTCAAATGGGAGAGATCACAATCAGGGTCAGCAGTGATTTACTTACCTTCTTTGTTAGACTCTTGAGTTCTCTGAAATTAAAGACATGACACCCTAGGAGGAACAGCCCTGTACCTTTGGCCTGGCCGATACTCCATAACAGTGAGTCTATTTTAAAAGCTCCCTTCAACACAACTTGGAAGATACTTTGTGTACATTTTCCTTTTTAAAGAAGAAACTAATTAATGCATGGAATAATAGTCAAAACTAATTCCTTTGTGCCTGTACATGTTCATCTCACCTGACCCTCACAAAAAATCTTAAGGAGTATGACTTTCACATTCATATTTCATATTACTATAATGCATGTGGTTATTGGTGCGGGAGTAAAACTAGGATTCAAACCCTGGACTCCCAACCTCTAGCCTGTACTTGGCCATCACCCCGTACATGTTATCAAACTATCAGACCTCTCCTGATTTCCAGTCTCCAAGAGGATGGTGCTTTTTCACAGGTTTAAGACCACTTTGCTAGCTCTCTGTTGCTTTCAGAGAAACTAAAACTCAACAAGGAACTAACCTATTTTGTAGAGGTTGATGGAAAGAAATTATTTTTATCTGTTCTCATAACCAGCATCCTTCTAAGTGACCTGCTGGCAGGTGGCCCCTCTAGGAGTCCATCAAGTTAGCCACTTGTAGGAGCCCGGTGTCCTGTGTGGTAGGTGGGCACTCAGAGTGAACTTGCTGTTGGTAGTGAAATGGAGTTTGGGAGTGAGTACATTTTGAGAACCCTAGATGTGTAAGGTAGGTAAATTGGAACCAATTTATTATACTGAAAACACTCAGCAACAGGCAGAGCAACTTCTGCTTACAAGTGCTGAGTGGAATTTGGAATGACACTTTGTAAAAGGGGAAGTTTAATTCCAACTCTCAGAGGTTGTCACCAGTGAACCTAAAAAGCACATATTATGTAAATTCAACCAAAATCTGTATTTATTAACTTGACAAATTTTTGGAGTGGTTATCTGCTCTATGACATTGATCTGAAGTAAGATTCTCCAAAATATTAGAGGTTTAAATTAGAACTCATAAACATTTGGCACCTATGCTGATTCCAGTTTCCAGAGGCTTAGCTCCCCTGCCGAGGTACCCACTTTGCAGGAATGGCCAGGGTGCTCTCTGTTTTCCTGGGGAGTGTCCACATTGGCCTCACCCCTTCCTTTACCAGCACTGCCCTCACCCACTTGGGAGAGTCAGTGAGCCAACAGCAGTCTGCCTTGGGGACCCAGCCACCAATCCAGCATTGCACTTAGAAAGTGTCCTTAACATGATTTTCAGTGTATACAAATACCTATTTATCTGTCTATCTGTAAGAGTGGTAAATATATAATGTAAAAATTACTAACTTACCCATTTTTAAGTGTATAACTCATTGCATACATTCACAGTATTGCGTAACATTTCCACTATCCATTTCCAGAGCTTTATCATATTCCCAAACAGAAACTCTGTAACCATTAAATACCAATACCTTGTTCCTCCCTCTCCTCAGCTTTACTTTCTACCTCAATGAGTTTGCCCGGTTTGGGTAGCACACATACCTAGAATCATACAATATTAGTCCTTTTGTGTTTGGCCCTTTTTTAAAAAACAGTGTTTCAAGTGTGTGTGTGTGTGTGTGTGTGTGTGTGTAAAAGATTTATTTTCAGTACTTTATTGTATCGATATTATCACTAAGATGTTATGCATTCGAATTAAGAAACTAAGTTCTATAGGAATATGGGTAAACAGAAGCTATAGAAAATTTTGCTCATAGTAAGTGAAGAAAATAATCCTTGTAAGATAAAACCAGACTCCTGCTGGGTAGTTTGCCCTTCCTCCTTGGAGCCAGTTGGCCCTCACTTTGGTTTTAGCCCCTATTTGGTCTGAGTCCTTGGCAGCATTTTGTGAGCAGATTTGCACTTCTGTAATGCCTGCTGGAAGAGTTCAGAAATTTTTAGAGACCATCTCTTGACTCACTTCTGTTTAACTTAAAAGATCAATGGGAAGAGGAGTCACTCATTGGGTCTCCCTGCCTGTATTCAGCAATGGGCAGAAACATGATGGCTGCTGATGAATCACAGCCCTCCACTTGCCGTGATGCCACGCAAAACAAAACTATGCCCTTCTGCACGGAAGCAGAGGCATTGTAATTTTAACTGCAGCATGGAATTAATTGTAGTTGAGGTGAGCGTAATTCTCCTGTTTACATCTTACAGAGCCAGAGTTGAAATAGTGAGTTGGTGCATCGGAGTGAATGTGTTCTTTTCAGATTTCTGTTCTAGCAGTTGCCAGGCTGGTCCAGGCTGCACTTCACAAGCACCCCAGAGACCGAGAGCCTAAGAAAGCAGGCCAGGAGGGTCTAATCTTCTCCTGTAAATTAATGGGACAGTAGTAACGTTCTGTTGTGTAAAGACCGAAATTTGGCTCAAATTCCAGAAGCCTGTGATTCTTAGATCTTCTCTCACAGTACAACCTTTTCTTCTGGCAAAGGCTCCATGGATTGATTTAAAGTAGAGGTACTTAGAGGGCTTACTCTCTTCTCGTTTTCTTGCCGTAATGAACATATACTGGGATACTCTCCTGTGTTGGATTTCTGGCGGGGCCGAGCAGAACATTGTTGTAAGTGGCCCTTTCTCCAGCTTTCACTGAACCCAAACATTGATTTCAGGGGCACAGTGCTAGGCCACTCAGCCCATGCCCACCTCATCACATTTCATTATAACCACTGAGTGTAGTAGCACCGTGACACTGATCTGAGGTACTCTTAGGAAACTGAAGATGGTTTCCACAGGCTAGGCATCGCTGTCTAATAAATTACTGTGGGCGACAGGTTTCCCTGATGAAGTAGTCAAGACACATACTGGAATAGCCCCTCTAAACAGAACATGGAAACCATTTGAACTCAGCAAAACAGTGTACCATCATATTTATGATATACTAGAGACCTGATGCATGGAATTCATGCAAGAGGAAGCCTTCTTCCCCTGGCTGCTGGCACTGGCTTCCCTCAGGCACCCGGAACCTGGGCATCCCTTGCAAAGGAAGGCCCCACCTGCTGCAGCCCGCCGGTTGGTGACCTGGGCCTCCGTCTGCAGGGCCATCATGGGGCAATGTCCAGGCCTCCGACCAATTGCATCACACCCACCTTGGCTGGCCTGGCACCAGTGGGTGTCATAGTGTGGTCATCTGGATGGTCGTTCCGCTGTTCAGCTGTTCGATTGATTTGTATATTATGCTTTTATTATGTAGGGTATGCTTGGCATTAAGGAGGGCTGTAAGGAAATATGCAAATCACCCTTTATGGGTGTCTCCACCCTCGAGGTGCATGCCTACATGTGAATGTTATGAACCAGGCACCCCAGTCTCCAAGCTGGTGACATGTCAGCTTCCATGCCTCTGACTCACACAGGCTCCTTCTAAGGCCTGGTATCCATGTTGATAATTTTGTGAACTTTTACAGATCTGCCCCCATACTCACTAGACTGGATTCACCCCTTGTTAGGAAAACCTATGCATATGTTAATGGAATATACTTATTTCTCCTTCATACTAATATGTGAAAAATCCCCCACATCTGACAGCCCACAAAACAGAAAAATTAAGGGGCTGTGTAGAGTCTTTCATATCTTCCCCAGTTGTTTCTAAGGAAGTTTATGTCTTGGACATTTACCAAATAGTAATATGTTTAACTGGTGGTTACTACATCCTAAATTTCCCAAAACGATGACTAACAATTATGATTCACATATTCCTGGGAACCCCCTTCCCCGAATGCCATTTGCCGGGAGTGGTGAACTGCATGTCAGTTTCTTAGGAGTTGAGGAAAATGGAACTATATAGCTTCTTATCTTGTCCTCATGCCACCTAAAGAAAACAATTTAATGGTTATCATGTGAAATACTTCTTCCTAGCTTGACTTGGTTATTTTCTCTGCCAAGAAGTCATGTGTTAAAGGTAACTTTGATTTGAGAAGTAGCTGTTTTTAGTATGCTAAATTCGTTTCTTTCTTCCTTTTCCAGGAGTTTTTTATGATGCCCAGCCTGTTGTTAGGTATAAAAGCTAACTTAGCTTAGATCAGTGATCGGCAAACTGTGACTCGCGAGATACGGTTTGCTGCTCTGTTGATTAATGAGTTTGCCGACCACTGACTTAGATTATTTTTTTTAAATGCACCTGGTATGGTATTCAAGCTGTGACATTTCCTGTTGAAATAGCACTGCTCTGGCCTGAAAGGAAAAGACCCCAAGATGATATAACCCATTTTTTAAAAAAGGAATAAACTATTTGTCTACTTAGAAATTTTTAAAATAAGTCACGATATTTATTAGCCATTTGACTTACTAGTCAAAATCTTAGGGAGGTGTGATGTCTGAGAATGTTCAGGTGAGTGACAGTTGGTGTGGGCCGAATCTGTGTGGTGCAGTGCAAGGTGACCGCAGAGTAGAAAACAGCCCCGTATATTTTGTCCTGCATGAAAGGAGGAAGCCTGTCCAAGGGCCTGCTTGGCAACAAAACTTACATTGTTGACCTAGCAGCCACAGCGAAGGGCTGAGGTGGGCAGAATCCAACTGGTGGGATGATGTGGAGTTGGGGAGGAAAGTGGTCCCACAATCTGGGTTTCAGTTCCTGGTCTGTCCCTAATTTGTGACCTTTGGAAAGTTACTAGTCTTTCTGGAACAGTTTTCTCCTGTATGAGTGGAGGGCAGTAGCCTGGGTAACCCTAAGAGGTTCACTTCACCTGGGACATTCTGTATCTGAGGATTGACAGACATCAGACTTACATGGGCAATGAAAACGGTAAGAATAGAAGTGGAAAAGGTGGAAGGGAGGCAGCTATGTGGACAGTGGTCTGGATTCTAGACCTTTTGGGCCTCACAGACCACCAGTTGGCTACTGCTGTCTAGAAAGCAAGTTGGAAATATCCCCAGTATGAATTCAGTTGTATGTCTCTCCATAGGCAGATGACTTTTATTTGAGAACCAAGTGCTGCCTGAGGTTAGGGGTGAGCTCTGGGGTAACTTACTTGCACCTGGAAAACACCTTTTAAGGACTCGTGCTTCCCTTGCACAGCCTGTGCTCCTGACCTTCCTCAGCACAGAGGCTTATCTTTGTATTTGTGACCAGTGCTGTGCTGGCTTCAATGCCTCCCTCTGCTACACCTTCCCACTGATGCTTGGGGAGATGCTCCTGGGTCCCAGTAGGTTTTCTTTCTCATTTTGAGCCCTGTTGAATTCTGAGCCATCTCTGCATTTATTTACCTTGGCATTGTTCCTATTTGAAGAATCAGATACAGTACTTTTGTATTTCTTTTTGCCAGAATTCACACATATAAATGAGCTTTCGAAATCAGCAGGGTAGATTGACACTGAAATACCAGAGTTCTTGCCAGTTTGCTACTTAGTTGCTCAGTTAACACTGAATTCTGTCACTGCTCTAGTTTCTGTGTAAGAATAGCTCCTTCTCTTTAGAATTTAATTATCAAGAGGGGAAGACCAATGCAAATGGAAGCACCAGGAACTCAGTAATAGCAATATTAGTGATGCTTATGAAAGCAATAGATATTTTCTGAGTACTTACTGTGTACCAGGAATGTGCTAATAAGCACTCTACATGCACTAATTGTGTATGCCCATCTACATACAAACACATTAAAAATAAACGTTCAGTTTTCACAACAGCTCTACGAAATAGGGATGATTATTATCCACCTTCTTCAGATGTAGAAACTGAGGCCCAGAAAAAAGAGGTACCCTTTAGGCATGAGTAGGATTAACTAACATTGAGAAATAGATTAACTAACATTGAGAAATAGATAAGCACTAGGTTTGTTGTTATGTGGATGCCAGAACTAGATGAAGTTAGTTTAGTTGGGATAAAGGGGTTTAAACCCTGTTTTGCAGTAAGGAAGAACCATGATTGTGTGATGTGGGGAACAAAAGGGCATTTTGAGCAGGAGATGATTGCTTATTAGGATAGAAGGTAAACAAGTTGGACCATTAATAGGTTTGCTCAGTTGGAGTGAAGACTGTCCCTCTGAATGGTGGCAGTGTGTAATCAGATTCAAATGAGTGAGGAGCCATCTTGTTAGCGGTAGTGGAGTCATCCCCACCATCAGTAGTAGGTCAGCACCTTAGAAAATGACTCCAGAGTATAGACATGTTTCCAACAGAAATGTGTTAGTTTGCAAAGCAAACAAGGTGCAGGCATTAACTTCCTGCCCTTTGGAGATTGCTCCTGAGTTCTCTTTGCCATATGACATGAGCTTCACACCCTGGCTTCTAGCTGTCACCATCTTTACTTCAGTTTCCGTTAATTAGCCCTTAGGTGTAGGTCTGTAGTCACTTGAAGCAGCTAAGAACTTATTCGCTCCAACCCCCCTGGGCAGCATGGGATATTTGACTATTCCAACACGTCTGCCTTGCCCTGGCAGCCACATTATATACACTCTTTAGAGGCAGGTGTTTCCCAGGGAGGGGAATGTAGTAACATCTGTTGGCGGATATGCAGCAGCAGCCCTTAAGGACTCCAGATGGTAGACATCGGGTAAGAGATTAAAACTTGGGCAAAGACTGAAAGTAAACTGGGGAGACCTGGATTTGTGGGTGCTTGGGGAAAAGACATGAAATGTATAATAGGTCATATTTGTTTCAAGAGGTTTTTCCTCCAAAACTGGAAGAGGGGAGTAGGGCCGGGGGGAGGCGGGGAGGGAACATTGGGAGGGATTTCCCCAGGCTTATCAATGGCTGGTTTGTGTGTCTAATTAAATACATAATTACTTTGTTTATAATCCTTGTTTGGAAAATATTTATGGCAGTGCCCTAAATCCCTCAATCTATCAAACAAGAAAATCTTATGAAGTTACCAAGTGAGCAAGCTACATGTGCCTCTTTTTAAATGTTTCTTTTTAACGAGATGAGTATATAATCAACAAGAGAGTAATGTAGTTACATTTCTCATCTATTTTTCACTTTTAAAAATGTTCTTTTCCTTTAAACTTCAAATTGCTTAGCAATTTAACATGTTCTTGTTTCTGAAGAGGTTGGTGTTTGTAAAACTAGGGCTGATAATGGTAACGCTTGTTTTTTTTTTTTTCTTTCTTTTTTCTTAAAGCCACTCCTGTTTAAGAAAAGCTTTGGAGTGCTATGAACTCAACACATGGGGGCAGGAAGGCACCTCTGACCGTGGGACCCTTACCACCCACCCAGGCCTGTGTTACCTGGTTATGCTCTGCCTTGTTGCATGGCTTCCCGGAGCTGAAGTGGTTCTGGATATTAACAAAATTCCTTTCTGTAGGAATTTGGATCTGAGCTTTGGAGAGCAAAGACTTAATATCTTCTTCCTGCCTGCAGCCTCAATAAAAGTCATACATAGTGTTACTAGCATTTATCTCCCAGCTCAGTTCATCCAGCTCTGGTGTTGCTATGTGAAGTCCTCAGAACTTCGTGTGGCAGTATTGACAGACTAGCAGACTTTGTAGGGTCACCCTCAGAAGCCGACAAGACTGACGCAACACCCGTCCCACTGCTCTAGCCTTTGGAATTCGGGCCAGCAGCTGGGGATCATGTGGGGAGTTAGTGAGGGAAAGAACAGCAAACAGGGAGAGAGGCAATGCACACAGTCCACTCCTCGGCAAACAGTGGAAAAGAAGGGAGCTTTACCCTGTGCCAGCCACCTCGGTGGGAGCATCACTTGTACTCTCCCATGAAACCTTTTAATAATCCTAGGAGATGAGCATTGTTGTATTTTGTTTTACAAATGATGCAGGACAAAGGTTAAATAAGATTAATAGCTCCAGTGTGGTAGAACATAGAAGGATTCTAAACCAGCTCTGTCTGACAGAAAAGGTATTGCTATTTTCAAGCCTGAGTGGGTTATTTTTGAGCTTCTCTTCCTCTTTCCTTCTGATGCTTGATTTTTAGTTACTTCATGACAAATTGAATAAATCCCTGAAAGGATGTATAGGGGAAGTGGAGGTATCCGACACAAAACTGTTATCACTTAGCCACCCTAATGAAGGTTTGTGGCTATGAGAATTTCACAGTCACCTCGGAATGTCAGAACACTGGATTTAATAACTGAGAACTAAAGCAGGGAGAGTCCTATGGAAATGCGGGTCACAAAACCAAAAATCTGAATGAGGAGTGGTGAAGAAGAATCCAGTCAACTTAGAGATTGACGGAATGTCCAGTGAGACCTGTGGGATAGATGTGGGGCAGATGATGGGACTGTTATGGTTTAGCTTGCAGTGATATGGGGTTTTGATTTGAGGCACCTGTCTGATTTTAATGCTTTGCACTATAACAACTGGCCAGAGTGTGGCACCCATATCTAAGGGGCTTGGTGGCAAATATGCGTGCCATTGACTGGGAGTATATAGTGAGCTTTGCTCACGGGGTGACCAGTCTTGCCCATCTAAAAATATTTCTGCTTAGAAGGTCACTGTACAGCAAGCATGTCAAACTCATATGCTGACACGAGCCACATGCCTCATTTATTTGGCCAGTGTTAGCTTTTGAGTTTGATATTCTTGCGTACACCCTCAGGGGCAGTGGTCGCCAACCTTTTGGACCTCACGGACCATCGTTGGGAACCACTGTTCTGGAGCACTATGATCATGACGAGGCCAGAGTTTGGACCATCTGGTATTCACAACAGTGGGAAGAAGCATGGGCATGGGGTCAGAGAGACAAGAATTCAAGTCTGGACCCCATCATTTGTTAACTGTGGACCCTGGGCAAGGTGCCTCCTCTGAATGATAAATGGGGATAATCGTGCCTCAGGACTGCTGCACCTGGAACAGTCAGCACAGTGCCTGGCACACAAAAGTACCTAATCGTTGTCATTATTACCTAAGAGACCGTTATTGTCTGTTATTGTCTAAGAGCAGCTAAGAGCTTAGGAGGTCTTTTTTTAATCATACTTGTGAAAGCTCTGGTATACCAATGAAAGGGCCCCTTGATTTAGTAAGAGAAATCCTTGAAATTTCTGCTACAGCAAAAATGCAAATTGCTACTGGATACATTCTGGCAGACATAGAAACCATTTACATAATGAAACCTCTCTGATATTATTTCTATTAATAGCCACACTTCTAAGTATCAGTCTGACCATTTGTATTTAGATGCATTCTCTCTCTGAACAGGTTCCATTTACTGCAATACCTTCTTCATTTGTTCTGAGGAGTGTCATTATCTCCTTACATCATATTATAGTGTTGATGATTAATGAACTCTTCAAATGTTAGTTTACTCCCCAAGGAGCTCATGTTTAATAATGCTCTGGTAAGCATGGTACTTAGAGAACTAGGTTTTCTGTTCCTTTATGCCCCTCCATCATCATTTGCAGTGAAGCGGTTGCTTCTGTTAGCATTTTCCTAATCGATTCCCTGTGATGAACCCACTGAATACTTCAGCATGTTTGTTCACCCATTTGGTCTACACTGTCTTCCCCTCAGGCCCTTGGATTTCTTTATCCATGTTTCAGATACATTTTTATGGGATCAGACTGAATCTGTAAATTGGTCTCACAACTTTAACTGCACAGTTGGGTCTTGAAGAGGTGATGGCTTGCTCCTGCTTGCCCCTGGGCCCTAGCAAGAGAGTCACCAAATGCAGAGGCGCTCAGTGCTTGTTTTTTTATTTTTTATTTTTTATTGTGTTACATGTATACATATCTCCCCATTGTCCCCCCTCCCCCCCAGTGTCTATGTTCATTGGTTATGCTTATCTGCATACATACAAGTCCTTTGATCTCTTATCTATCCCACCTCTCCTTAATCTTCCTGCTATAATTTGACAGTCTGTTTGATGCTTTACTGCCTCTGTATCTATCCTTTTGTTCATTGGTTTACAATGTTCTTTATTATACACAAATGAGTGAGATCATGTGGTGCTTCTCCTTCATTGACTGGCTTATTTCACTAAGCATAAGGCTCTCCAGTTCCATCCAGGTTGCTGCAAATGGTAAGAATTCCTTCTTTTTAATGGCAGCATAGAGTTCCATTGTGTAGATGTACCTCCGTTTTTGATCCACTCATCTGCTGACGGGCACCTGGGCTATTTCCAAATGGTAGCTATTGTAAAAAAAAAAAATGTATTGTGTTTTATTTATTTTTATTTATTTTTTATTGTAGTGCTTGTTGAATGAGGTAATGAGAGAGGACTTGAGGAAATGCCCATGGCGGGAAGAGGATTGTCTTGGTAGGAAGGCTTCTAAGATCATGTCCCTGAGATTCTATCAGTGTGGACATGACTTAGGTGACAGGAAAACTTGGCAGGCACTCTCTCAGGAAGCATTTACACCTTAACTTTTATAATAGCTCATAAGTGGTCTGGATTTTTAAAAATGGCCCTTTCCTCAAGGGGGTTATATGTAAAGGTTCTAAGCAGGCAATATTGATAATTTTTTTAAAAATTACATTTTTATTTTAAAGACATCACTGCTTTTCTGTTTGTTTTTGAAATATGATTTTACTAATTACTACTCTTTTAATTGCCTATAAGGGAAACTCATCAGAGGCAACTTCAAGGAAGTGGGAATTTTGATAAGCACATGAGGATGTCTGTTGGATTTTGGGGAAGGATGGCAGCTGGGCCTTAGGTGCTCAAATCAAAACAAACAAACCCCAACCCACCAATCCACAGTGTATCTGGGTTTGGTCATGTAGTGTGAATAGGACTGTTCCCACCTTTGTGGATAAAGCAGTCTTTAGAAAAACAGATGCGAAACAGACAGTCCAGTCTGTGTCCCTACAGAGATTGTACCAAGGGTATGTGATGCTTTATCTTTACTTGTGCTGCATTTGAAGATTGTATAATCATTAGTGCTAATATTGCTGGGGAAAATGTTCATTAAGATGTCTATTCTGTGGTGGTAATTTCTATTTGCAGGGCTCACTAACATTTTTTATCTGGCTGGAGTACACTAAAATCACATAATGCGGGGAGTCATTCTTCAGTGTGTTCTGGTTCCTTCTTCATCTCACTTTGGCTCACTGCCCTCAGGCTGGTTCCCTCGGTGCTGGGTAGTACAGGGATGCTGAGTTGCAGTGGGCATCGCTCTGCCATAGAATCCTTGCTGAGGAGGATCTTGTACTTGGGGTGATGCTAGGTGATGTTGAGGAAATTGCTCAAAGGCAGATGGGACATGTTTGAGCAACCTCAACATCACTGGATGTGGTTAAAAGAAAAGCAGCCACACCTCACTGTTGTTCCTGTCATCTCAGAAGGCAGCAATGAGTTCACGCACGGGGTCACACAGTTCCAGATCATCTGAAACTCAGAATTTGTGTAATCCTAACTTCTGTCTTCAAAGGAGGAGACAGACCTTCCTAAAGCAGTGAGAATGGCTTGGCCAAGAAGAGGTCAGACTGGACCCAGAGATGGGTATATGGACTCCTGTGTCCATTCTAGCACTCTTTCTGTGGATTCGCATTATGTCTCCAAAATGATCACTTATTGGGCCATATATCTGTCCTTACACAGGCTTAGTATATAAATCGTCTGCTAGACAAAGTACCACAGACCCGGAGACTTAACCAACAGGAATTTATTTCCTCACAGTTATGGAAGCTAAAAATCCAAGTTCAAAGGGTCAGCAGGGTTGGTTTCTTCTGAGGTCTCTCTCCTTAGCTTGTAGATGGCCGTCTTCTCCCTGTGACCTCACATGGTCTTCCCTCTGAGCATGTCTGTGTTCCAGTACCCCCTTCTTATAAGGGCACCATTTATATTAGATTAGGGCCATGCCCCAATAACTTACTTGATCTTAATCACTTCTGTAATGGCCCTATCTCAAATATGGTCACATTCTAAGGTAGTGGGAGTTAAGACTTCAGAATATAAACTGGGGAGGTGGGGTCACAATTCAGCTTATAACAGTATCTATAAATTACTTTGATTCATTAATTCCATAACTGATTGATTATGGATGATATTCATTACTCAGTCTTTTTATTTTTTTTGTTAATAACAGAAGGATATCTTTTCTTTTGCTGCTGCTGCAGCCTTTTTCTTTTCTTTTTTTAGAGAGAGAGTAGAAAAGGGGGAAAGAAGGAAATATTGATGTGAGAGAGACACATTGATTGGTTGCCTCCCACATGTGTCCCTACTGGGCCAGGGGTCAAACCTGCAACCCAGATATGTGCTCTCGACCGGGAATCAAATCCAAGATGCTCCGTGAGCAAGCTGGCCCTCTAACCACTGAATAACACCAGTCAGGGCCATTACCCAGTCTTTATTTATTTATTGTTTAAAGTACTACATATATCTTCTTTTTCCCCATTGACCCCGTTCCCCACCCCCCGTTTGCCATGTCAACCCGGCAGGACAAGCCCCTGCCGCCTCAGTGTCCCTGTCCATTGGTTATGCTAATATGCATACAAGTCTTTTGGTTGATCTCTTACCACCCTCCCTTTCCCTGCCTTCTCTCTGAGGTTAGGCAGTCTGTTTAGTATTTCTTTATTTCTGGATCTACTTTTGTTCATCAGTATATGCTCATTATATCATATATATGAGTGAGATCATGTGACATTTATCTTTCTCCAACTGGCTTATTTCCACTTAGCATAATGCTCTCCAAGTCCATCCATGACATTGCAAATGTATTACCCAGCCTTTAAATGACCATTTCAACAGGCTTTTCAGATATCCATTTTATTATAATATGCAATCAGCTAATTTAAATTGCTAGTACCATAAATGTTTTTAATTGCTTACTATGTACCAGACACTGTGCTAGGCATTGGGGAAAACTGCATGCCAGAAGGACTCACTCCCTGCCTTTTGTGAAGTGAGAATGTCAGGAAAGGCAGGCATTTCCAAAAAGGAATTTATGAAACTGTCATGAATGTGGATATGCAGTTGCCATCTCTAGATCTTACAGTAAAATCACTTTTTTATTTAAATCTCCCATGCTGACAGGCTCACAGTAGGGTCAGCGGGGGTTGTTGGAGCATGCATGTGTCTGGAATGGTGTGGTTCTGAAGATAAAGCTTTGGAAGACATCAATGTGTTCTTTCCAAATATGTAGGTTTTTTTCGTGGCCAGAATACTCACTGAATAACTGGATTATTTATGTGTGTTTAGTGCAGTTTTTTTTTTTTCAGGGAAAGTTGTTATTTTTACCATCCAGTAGTGTTCTGAAGACTCCACTACAAACGGTTCTATGCTGAACCCCATCCGTTTCTCTTCTGGGATCATGTCTTAATCATATTGTTTCTCCAATGTCTGGCATAGTGCCTGGCATTTAGTAGGTCTGCAGTGAATACTTGTGAATAAATGTGTGCTGATTGAAAAGTTGCCTGCTATGACTAGCTTTCTGCACAAGGTAAATACCTTTCATCTCCAGAAAGATTGTGGGCTTCTGAGCAGGAACATCATGAGTCACACATTGTCTACCTGACTCAGCACCTTGTACTGGTAAATGATAGGTAATGCCATTCCTAAGTACTCTAGCCTGCAGAGGGGCCAGTCATCCCTGCATCAGGGACCATGGATGAGCCTTAAAGATGAAAAAACAGAAAAGGTTATTGCACAAACATGCATTAAAAATGTAATTTGTGCAATTTGCTATTTTTGGATCTATGGACATAAATTAAAACTCATTTCTTGTCTCCGGGGTACATAGAACTCTCTTCTCTACTCCATTCTGCTGTAATCACAGATGCCTTCATAATCGAATCATGGATGAGTGAATTAAGGTGAACTTTGAAAGAAGAAAGAGATGTAGCTCCTTTGAGCCATGTGGGAGTGGGAAAATTGTTTTAGGCACTAAGATGTCATCAAAGGAGACTTGGCTCTTTTTCCATTTTCAGCAATCATTGGCAGTTTATTATTTAACATTTTTAAAAGTATCCTCTGAACCTCAGGATGTTCAAAAACAAGTGTGTCATGGTAGAGATGATGTCTCATGATAAGAGATCCCTTATTTGATTAGTGGCAGAAACAAAAGGTTGAAGCTGCTATGTGATGAGAATTTAAACATAGAGAAGTAAAATCACTCAAGAGTTAAAGTGTGACTCAGTCTCCTGGGGCATGTGGTGATAGCATTTTCTGAATTGTGGCATATTCTGTTAGATTTAAGCCCTTGTTTTTGCCAAGTTGTTGTGTCAAGGTTGCAATATGAGCAGCAACTTGAGACTTTCATGATTTTTTATCTTCTTTTCACTCACAGTATACTGTTGTAGCGTTTGTATGCTAAAGTTTTGGTATTGCTTATAAAAACAAACAAACAAAACAGTGGTGCAGTGCTTGGTCAATGGTACACAGTCTTGACTTGATGAAAAAGAACTCTTCTCTTTGTTTTGCTTGAACATGACCTGATACTGAGACAAAATATAGCCAGCCACTTCTAGTTTTGAGATATATATATATCTTATTGTGGCAAAATACACAAAACATAAAATTCACCATCTTAACCATTTTTTTTTCAGTGTTAGGTACATTCATATTGTTGCACAATCATCACTGCCATCCATCTTCAGAACTCTCTGCTTTGCAAAACTGAAACTTCGGTACAGTAACTCCCTACTCCCTCCTTTCCCCAGGTCCTGGCAATGATCATTCGACCTGCTGTTTATGAGTGTGACTACATTAGGTACTTCATATAAGTAGAATCATCCAGTATTTGTCCGCTTGTGACTGGCTTATTTCACTTTGCTGATATACTTTTAATAACAGCTTTCCTGACATATAATCCACAAACCATAAAATTCACCCCTTTAAAATGTACAGTTGTATGATTTTTAGTATATTCATAACTGATATATATTTAAAGAGACTAAATTGAATACTTTTTTCTCTGTTCTCAAAAATGCACACATGCTTTTTATCTGGCATGTCCAGATATAGAAATGGGAACAAAAGGTTAGAGGTAAATGCCGAGATTATCTTTAATTTGGCTCATGAATTCAGATACCCACAATATTTTTGTAAGCATGTTCACTGTAATTGAAACATCTTTATTTTGCATCCTGGCCTTGGCAGTATGTGACTATTGATTGTTGTTCTCAGGAGGGTATTGTTGCTTGCAAAGTTGATAGTGATGAGTTAGCCAGAAATTCAGCAGAATTGAAATTTCTTGAAGTTTGTATTTATTTGAAGACCAGTTTTGAAATGAGGGAGGCTAGATGAAACTGGCCCTGGAGTCATTTGAGATCTAGAATTCCAGTGCCAAAGAGAATACTTTGATCTAAGTTAGAAAAATGGCGTTTCATGTCTATATACTGCTGGTGGGAGTGTTACTTGCCACAAACATTTAGGAAAACAGGCATTATCTAGGAAAGATGAATGTGTATATCCTTATGACTTGGCAATTTTCCTTTTAAGTTTGTCCATTAGAAAAACCTCTGTAGATATGTACCAGAAAGCATGTATGCTGTTCGTAACAACTTTATTTCTATTAATAATCATTTAAAAAATAAACTGAAATCACCCAAATGTTTATCAGAGTAGAATGGATAAACAAATGTGATATAATCATAAGATAGAATACTGTGCAACAATGAAACAATGATCTAAAACTATGCAGAGTAATATAGATAAATCTTTTTTTATTTTTTAATGAGTGTTTATTCAGATTATTACAATTGTTCCTCTTTTTTCCTCTCATAGCTCCACACCACCCAGTTCCCACCCCACTTTCTGCTCTTACTTCCCCTCTCTGTCCTCATCCATAGGTATACGATTTTTCTCTTCCCTTACCCCCACACTCCTCTTCCCCTGAGGATTGTCCACTCCCTTTCTATGCCCCTGATTCTATTATAATTACCAGTTTATTCTGTTTATCAGATTTTTTACTCACTTGATTTTTAGATTCACTTGTTGATAGATATATATTTGTTGTTCATAATTTTTATCTTTACCTTTTCTTCTTCCTCTTCTTGAAGAATACCTTTCAGCATTTAATATACTACTGGCTTGGCAGTGATGAACTCCTTTAGTATTTTCTTATCTATGAACTCTTTATCTGCCCTTCAATTATGAATGATAGCTTTGCTAGGTAGAATAATCTTGCTTGTAAGTTCTTGCTATTCATCACTTTGAATATTTCTTGCCACTTCCATCTGGCCTGCATAGTTTCAGTTGAGAAATCAGCTGACAATCATATGTGTGCTCTCTTGTAGATAATTAACTGTATTTCTCTTGCTGCTTTTAATATTCTCTCTTTGTCTTTTGCTCTTGGCATTTTAATTATGATGTGTCTTAGTGTGATCCTCTTTGGATTCCTTTTGTTTGGGGTTTTCTGCACTTCCTGTACTTATAAGTCTATTTCTTTCACCAGGTGGGGGAAGTTTTCAGTCATTATTTCTTCAAATAGGATTTCAGTATCTTGCTCTCTCTCTTCTTATGACACCCCCATAATTTGAATGTTATTATGCTTGAAGTTGGCCCAGAGGCTCCTTACACTATCTTCATATTTTTGGATTCTGTTTTTTTTTTTTTGCTTTCCAGTTTGGTGTTTTTTGCTTCTTTGTATTTCAAATCTTTGACTTGATTCTTGTGATCCTCTAGTCTGCTGTTGGATCTCTCTATATTACATTTTATTTCAGTCATTGTATGCTTAATTTCTAGTTGGTCCTTTTTCATATCCTGGAGAGTCTTGCTAAATTTATCAGTCTTTTCTAGAAAATTTTGAAAAACCTTATAACAATTGTTTTGAACTCTATATCCAGTCGTTTGCTTTCCTCCATTTCTTTCACTTGTGACCTATTTCTTTGTCTCCGCATTTTGGCTGCTTCGCTGAAATAATAGAGTGGCTTTGTGTGCCAGGTGTCCTGTAGGGCCCAGTGGCTCAGCCTCCCTAGTAACCTGAAGTGGGCACTCTTGGTGCACCCCTTTGTGGGCAATGTGCACAGTCTTGTTGTAGTTAAGCCTTGATTGTTGTTGGTATCACTTGATTGTTGTTGGTAATAACATATTTTTGAGGAATTGACTTCCAGGCCAATTGGCTGTGAGGATCAACTGTGCCTACTCTGGGAGAACTTCTGTACTGGAGACACCCTTATGAGACAAGACTTGCAAAAGCCTCTGTGCTCAGCTTGGATGGGGCAGAGTCTCATTGTAGAGCAGACAGCAATGGCTTCCTATCAGACCTGCCCTTATAGGCCTCTGTGTCTCAGGGTACCATGGTAATCGCTGCAAACACCTTTGAGAGAAAGCCCCCCTCAAATTTTGCTCAATGCCAGACAGTCCAGTTTCTCCCAGAGTTTCACCCAGAACTGGAGTTCAAAACTGTCGAAAGCTTTTGTCTCCTTCCAATTGAGAAAGCCAGTCATGTATTCAGTTGCCAGCCCTCTCTGTGTTCGCACTTTTGTACCTCTACATTCTGCAGCTCCTCTGAGTCTCAGTGCGCTTTTCTCTTTCCATCTAATTGTAAAATATCCACTCAGTCAGCCTTCCTGTGGTTCTGGATGATGTCTGTTTTGTCTTTTAGCTGTAGTTTTGAAATTGTTGTACAAGGCAGCAGTTTAGGTGTTTACCTATGCTGCCATCTTAGTTTCCTCTCAATATAGATAAATCTTGACAACCTGATATTAAGTAAGAAAAGTAGGTTGCAGAAAAATTCATATAAGATGAATGATTTTGTTTATCAAATTTGAGAAAATATGCATAACTAAAAAATAGAATTTCATCCTGAGATAGTCAAGAAAAGGCTAAAAGCCTAGAAAAACATCTTTTAAAATCTCTTCCCTCTGTTCTAAGGATATATGTGGAAATGAAAGCTACTGGCTATTTCTGCCATTTAAATGTGCTTATGGAATTTCTAAGAATTCTGCATAGTAACTTTTTAAAACAACACATGCACACTATTAACAGACTAAGCACAGAAATATAGCTGGCAAAAACAACAACAAACAGACACCACAAATCTTCATGCAGAATATTTTTATTTAAAAAACTTGCATTCTTGAAATGAATTTCTAGAGAAAAGCTTTTCTTGAATGATGTTGAATTGAAGGCTATAACTAAAAATAGATCTATAATCCTATCTAATAAAGAGAGAATAGCTAATTGACCCTCACACCATCACAAAGATGGCAGAGCCCACAGCTAAATGACTGCCATGCCCTCAAAGATGGCGGTGCCCAAAGCTACAAGATGGTGGTGCCCAGTCCCCGCTCCCTCCCTCCCCCATCCACCCAGTACAGGCCTGAGGTGCAGGCAAGCCTCAGATGGCAGCTGCCCAGCCATCCAGGGCCACCCAACGCTCAGGTAACCAGGGCTGGCCAAGGCTTGCACTGCCTGCAGTGGCAGCAGCAGAGGTATGATGGGGGCATCACCTTCTCCTGATCACTGGGTTGCCTCCCACCCCTAAGGGCTCCCAGACTGTGAGAGGGGGCAGGCTGTGCTGAGGGATGCCCCCCTCCAGTGCATGAATTTTCATGCACTGGACCTTTAGTTTTTAATAAATGAAAATTAGGATTCTATAAGTACTTCCTGTGTTCAGTGCTAATTTTGTCACTTAGTTAACATGTACTGTGCCTATTCTCACATCCCTTGAACTCTCCTTGTTTGCTTATCATTATGAGATGACTGCCACCTCGTCACCATTAGCAACATCATCACCATCATCATCATCTGGGCACTTGCCTGAGGTAATAACCAGCTCCTTAGGAAACCTATTGAATGCAGTCCTGTTCCTGCCTCAGGGCCTTTGCTTTCCTGGTCTCTCTACTTGATTTCTAGTCCCTGCAGGGACTCATGACTCATTTCCTCTCTTGATTCAGGCTTCTGCTTAAGTTTCACCTTAACATTCTCATCAGTTTCCACCCCTGTAACTGTTTACCTTTTTAATACTGCACTTACATATATTTGTTTGTCTCTCTTCTTCCACTAAAGTCTAAGAAACTTGGCATCCATAGAAGTGGAGGTCCTGTCTTCTCTTGCTCTTGCATCTCAACTCAGCATTTGGCACTGGGCCAGGCACATCTAGAAGTTCAATAATTACACAATGAGTAAATGAATGACTGAATCATCCTATTAACTCTTTGAACTAGATATTATTACAGATTGAAACAAAAAAGAAGACTGAGATAGCTTAAATTAGGTGCCCATATTCACACAGCTGGGGAATTCAAAGCAAGAGTACCTGGCCCCAAAGCCCCTTCTAACTGTTCCACTTTTCTGCTTTTTATCTGTCACTGGTTCTGATGTGATTTTTTTTTTTTATTGCGAACATCTTTCCTTTTTAATGATGCAATCAATTGTTCAGTTTCATGAATGCACTTTTTTTTTTATTAATTTTTTATACATATCTTCCCATTGCCCCCCCTCCCTCCCGGGCATACCCCCACCCCCCAGTGTCTATGTTCATTGGTTATGATTATATGCATAGATACAAGTCCTTTGATTGATCTCTTATCTACCTCACCTAACTTTAATCTTCCTGCTGTAATTTCACAGTCTGTTTGAAGCTTTACTGTCTCTGTATCTATCCTTTTGTTCATCAGTTTATAATGTTCTTTATTATCCCCCAATGAGTGCGATCATGTGATGCTTCTCCTTCATTGACTGGTTTATTTCGCTAAGCATAAGGCTCTCCAGTTCCAACCAGGTTGCTGCAAATGGTAAGAATTCCTTCTTTTTAATGGCAGCATAGAATTCCATTGTGTAGATGTACCACAGTTTTCTGATCCACTCATCTGCTGACGGGCACCTAGGCTGTTTCCAAATTGTGGCTATTGTAAATTGTGCTGCTATGAACATAGGGGTGCATAAATCCTTTCTGATTGGTGTTTGTAATTTCTGAGGATAAATTCCTAAGAGTGGGATTACAGGGTCAAATGGGAGATCCATTTTTAGTTTTTTGAGGAAACTCCATACTGTTCTCCACAGTGGCTGCACCAGTCTGCATTCCCATCAACAGTGCACAAGGGTTCCTTTTTCTCCGTATCCTCGCCAACACTTGTCGTTTGTTGATTTGTTGATGATTGCCATTCTGACAGGTGTAAGATGGTATCGCATTGTCGTTTTGATTTGCATCTCTCGGATGATTAATGACTTTGAACATGTTTTCATGTGTCTCTTGGCTTTCCTTCTGTCGTCTTTTGAAAAGGTTCTATTTAGGTCCGTTGCCCATTTTTTTATTGGATCCTTCATCTTCCTTTTATTAAGTTGTATAAGTTGGTTGTAGATTTTGGAGATTAAACCTTTATCAGTGATAGCATTTGCAAATACGTTCTCCCATGCATTGATCTTTCTTGTTGTTTTGTTGATGGTTTCTTTTGCTGTGCAAAAGCTTTTTATTTTGATGTAGTCCCATTTGTTTATTTTTTCTTTAGCTTCCATTGCCTTTGGAGCAGTATCAGTGAAGAAGTTCTTTCGGCATATATCTGAGATTGTGCTGCCTGTGGATTCCTCTAGTATTTTTATGGTTTCCCTTCTAATGTTTAAGTCCTGTATCCATTTTGAGTTTATTTTTGTATTTGGTGTAAGTTGGTGGTCCAGTTTCAATTTTTTGCATGTATCTGTCCAATTTTCCCAACACCATTTATTGAAGAGGCTATCTTGGTTCCATTGAATGTTCATGCCTCCTTTGTCAAATATTAATTGAGCATAGTGGTTTGGGTAGATATCTGGGTTCTCTATTCTATTCCATTGATCTATATGTCTGTTCTTGTGCCAGTACCAGGCTGTTTTGAGAACAGTTGCTTTGTAGTATAGCTTGAAGTCTGGTATTGAGATCCCACCTACTTTATTCTTTTTTCTCAGAATTGCTGTAGCTATTTGCGGTCTTTTTTTGTTCCAGATGAATCTATGAAGAATTCTTTCTAGGTCTGTGAAATATGTCGTTGGTATTTTAATGGGTAGTGCGTTGAATCTGTAGATTGCTTTGGGTAGTATGGACATTTTAATGATGTTGATTCTCCCAATCCATGAGCATGGTATGCTCTTCCATCTGTTAACATCTTCCTCTATCTCTTTTTTCAGTGTCCTGTAGTTTTCTGCATAAAGGTCTTTTACCTCTTTAGTTAGGTTTAATCCTAGGTATCTTAATTTTTTTGGTGCTATGGTAAATGGGATTGCTTTTTTAGTTTCTCTTTCTATAATTTCATTGTTAGTGTATAGAAATGCCACAGACTTCTTAGCATTAATTTTGTATCCTGCTACATTGCCGAATTCATTAATTAAGTCAATTAGTTTTGGAATGGAATCCTTTGGGTTTTTTATGTACAATATCATGTCATTTGCAAATAAGGACAGCTTTACTTCTTCTTTTCCAATTTGGATGCCTTTTATTTCTTCTTCTTGTCTAATTGCAATGGCTAATACTTCCAGTACTATGTCGAACAGGAGAGGTGAGAGTGGGCATCCCTGTCTTGTTCCTGTTCTTAGGGGAAATGGTTTTAGTTTTTGCCCATTGAGTATGATGTTAGCTGTGGGTTTATCATATATGGCTTTTATGATGTTGAGGTATGATCCTTCTATTCCCACTTTGCTGAGAGTTTTTATCAAGAGAGGATGTTGGATTTTGTCAAATGCTTTTTCTGCATCAATTGATATGACTATGTGATTTTTATCTCTCAATTTGTTTATGTGATGTATCACATTTATTGATTTGCGGATATTGAATCATCCCTGCATTCCTGGGATGAATCCTGCTTGGTCATGGTGTATGATCTTTCTGATGTACTGCTGGATCCGGTTTGCTAGAATTTTGTTGAGAATTTTGGCATCTATGTTCATGAGAGATATTGGCCTATAATTCTCTTTCATTGTGTTGTCTTTATCTGGTTTTGGTATTAGGGTGATGCTGGCTTCATAGAATGTGTTTGGTAGTATTCCTTCTTCTTGAATGTTTTTGAATAGTCTGAGGAGGATAGGTTTTAATTCTTCCTTGAATGTTTGCTAAAACTCTCCTGTGTAGCCATCTGGACCCGGGCTTTTATTTGCTGGAAGCTTTTTGATTATTGCTTCAATTTCTTCCATAGTTATTGGACTATTGAGATGTTTGGCTTCCTCCTCATTGAGTTTTGGGAGGTTATATTTTTCTAGGAACATGTCCATTTCTTGCAGGTTGTCCAATTTGTTGGAATAGAGTTGTTCATAGTATTTTTTAACAATCCTTTGTATTTCCACAGGGTCTGTTGTTATTTCTCCTCTTTCATTTCTGATTTTGTTTATTTGGGTCTTCTCTCTTTGCTTCTTGGTGAGCCTGGCTAGGGGTCCATCAATCTTGTTTATCCTTTCAAAGAACCAGCTCTTTGTTTTGTTGATCTTTTGAATTGTTTCTTTGGTCTCCAAGTTGTTTATCTCCGCTCTGATCTTCACTATTTCCTTCCTTCTGAGTACACTGGGCTTTTCTTGTTGCTCACGTTCTAGCTCTTTGAGTTGTAGGTTTAGGTGATTTATTAACATTATTTCCTGTTTTTTTGCAGTAGGCTTGTAGGGCTATGAACTTCCCTCTCAAGACTGCTTTCACTGTGTCCCATAAATTTTGTAATGTTGTGTTGTCATTGTCATTTGTTGCCATGATGTTTTTTATTTCTTCCTTGATCTCTCTGGTTACCCAGTCGTTGTTTAAAAGTATGCTGTTTAGTCTCCATGTGTTTGATTTCTTTCTATTGTTTTTATTATAGTTGATTTCCAGTTTTATGCCACTGTGGTCTGAGAAAATGCTTGATATGATTTCTATCTTCTTGAATTTGAAGAGACTTTTCTTATGACCCAACATATGATCTATTTTTGAAAATGACCCATGTGCACTGGAGAAGAATGTATATTCTGTGGCTTTGGGGTGAAATGTTCTGAAGATGTCAATTAATTCCATCTGGTCTAGTGAGTCATTTAGGATTGATGTTTCTTTGCTGATTTTTTGTTTAGAGGATTTGTCCAATGGTGACAGTGGGGTATTAAAGTCTCCTACTATGATTGTAATTCTGTCAATCTCTCCCTTAATATCCTCCAAGAGTTTTTTTTATGTATTTAGGTGCTCATATATTGGGTGCATATATGTTTACCAGAGTTATTTCTTCTTGTTGGATTGTTCCCTTTAGTATTATGAAGTGGCCTTCTTTATCTCTTGTTATGTCCTTCACTTTGAGATCTAATTTGTCAGATATAAGTATTGCAACCCCAGCTTTTTTTTCATTTCCATTTGCCTGAAGTACCATGTTCCATCCCTTCACCCTCAATCTGTGTGCTTCTCTTTTCCTAAGGTGGGTTTCTTGCAGACAGCAGATATATGGATCATGTTTTCTTATCCAATCGGTTACCCTATGTCTTTTGATTGGAGCATTTAATCCGTTTACATTTAAAGTTATTATTGATAAGTACTTATCTGTTGCCATTTTTAGTCCTTACCCCCGAGTTCCTTCTTCGCTTCCTCTTTCTTTTTATTACAGCAGACCTTTTAACATTTCTTGCATTGCTGGTTTGGTGGTAATATATTCCCTTAGTCCTTTTTTGTCTGTGAAGCTTTTGATTTCACCTTCAATTTTGATTGAGAGTCTTGCAGGGTACAGTATTCTTGGATTCAGACCCTTCCTTTGCATGACTTTGTATATTTCATTCCATTCTCTTCTGGCCTGACGAGTTTCTGTTGAGAAGTCAGTAGCTAGTCTTATGGGGGTTCCTTTGTAGGTAACTTTCTGTTTCTCTCTGGCTGCTTTTAAGATTCTTACTTTGTCGTCGGTGTTTGCCAATTTAATTATAATGTGCCTCGGTGTCGGTTTGTTGGGGTTCATTTTGCTTGGGACTCTGTGAGCTTCTTGGATTTGTGTGGGGTTTTTTTTTCTATATTGGGGAAATTTTCTGTCATTATTTCTTCAAACACGTTCTCTAATCCTTGTTCAGTTTCCACTCTTTCTGGAACCCCAATTATGCGGATGTTATTTTGTTTCATGTTATCCCAAAGTTCCCTTAGACTCTCCTCGTGCTTTTTAACTTTTTTTTCTAGAAGCTGCTGTACTTGGGTATTTTTTCCTACCGTGTCTTCTAGCTCACTGATGCGGTCCTCTGCTTCTTCTAATCTACTTTTGATGCTTTCTATTGAGTTCTTTATAGCAGTGATGTCATTATTCATTTCTTCTTGTTTATTCTGCACCTCCTCTAGTTTCTTCTGCATTT